>CM065897.1:69110000-70360000 GCA_033439115.1 Firmiana major | reverse complement strand
GGATTTAGAGCAGTTCGGTGATGATGGTTTTTCACGATTGATGATGCTACGGGATTGATGGTTTAATTCCAGCAGTATGTCATTTTCTGTTTACACACTTCAGTTTTAACATCTTTCTTGCCATATTTTCTTGTCCTCTCATTTCTTTCTTTCATCCCCATTTGCAGGCATTTTATATTCTAGTTCTTTGTTGAAATTAAAGTTAGCTTACTTATTTACTGCATCCATTTATATTTCTTGCATACAATCCACTTGCTGCATTTTTATTTTAGCTTCATTGTAGATTGTTATTGGCTGATTGGATTGTGCAAGGAGTGTAAAAGGTTGCTCGGTGTAGATGTTTCCTCTTGACAGCAAACTTACTTCATTTTTATACACTGTTATGCCCTGTTCTTTGGATTCCACGACTTGAAGCTGGTGCTTCTAGTGCTGCACGTTGCTGCATCGAGATAGGGAGAGTAAGCGTGACCTTCGGGGGCTGTAGAAGTGCAGAGGAGTAGCCAACCCGAGGAATACAGGAGCAGGACAGAACCGAGAGCCAAGGCCAAGAAGCAGTAGCCAAACCGAGGAAGCACTGCAGCAGAAACCAGGAGCAGGGGACCAACGTGAACAACCTGGCAGCAGGAACTGCAGCAGCGGACTTGCTGGCTAGCTGGGCAGGACAGAACCGAGAGCTAGCGAGGCAGTCGGAACCAGAGAATGCAGAAGCTAGCCTTGCCCAAACCCGTGATGCACAGCCTGGAACAGAGAGCTGGGTGCAGCACCTGAGCAGAAGTGGACTGTGACCGAGAGCAGCTGGAGCAGCACCCCATGTAGCAGGAACTAGATCAGCAGCAGTTGCAGAACCGAAACTGGAAGCTGGAGACGCCTGGGCAGCAGTAGCAGGTGGCAGAGGACACCACCCGAGGACACAGCTGCCTGGAGCAGAACGATATCAGCTAGAAGATTAAATGACTAACCTCGAGCAGCCTGGAGTAGTTGGAGCCATGACTGGTCAGAACCGACAGCAGCAGATCAAGCCTGGAGTAGCAAAGAACAGCTGGACACAGCTCATGCAGCTAACCCGAGCCACCTGGAAAAGAAATGCAAAAGCTAACCCGAGCCACCTGGAAAAGAAATGCAAAATGAATCATGAATCGTATTTTGGAGGGAAATGTTGAAATTGCTAAGGCTTTGTTTGGTTTTTGCATTATGGCATTAATTCATTTTTGTATGCATTTTAGTTGGATTAATTTCAATGTTTTTTTTTTTGTTGGCTTAGTTAGATTAATTTCAATGCATTAGTTTAACTTAGATTTAATTTGGGTACTAAGTAATTTTTATTCTAGTATTAGGGGTAGTGCTTAAAATTAATTTAGATAAACTCATGCATTTTAATTAAGTAGTTTAATTGTATTTTTAGATTAGTTTAATTGTAGTTTAATTTTATTGCTTTATTTTCATGATTGCATTTCATTTTAATTGCGTTAGTTAATTTTAACTGTTTTAATTTCTTTTGTAGGTTTTCGATTTTAATTGCTTGGAGTATTGTAAGTACTTCTTGCTCGGTTTTATTTCCTTTAGCTCTTATTTTCTTTATTTTATTGTTTTCGGTACTTTCAATTCTAGCTATGTAGATCACTCCCTTTAATTTCATAATTTGCTAGAATACACTTAGGGTAAGATTAACCGGTACTTAATTAGGCTAGTCAACTTCTCTGTGGGACGATAACTCGGGACTCAAATCCCATTATTACTTGTATGACCCGTGCACTTGCGGAGTAGTACCCTTAGGGCCCATCAAACGTACTCCATGAATCCAAGCTCAGTCAGGGGTGCCTCTAATAGGTCTTATCCACCTAAACCATCTCTGTCTCAGTATGCACGTGTGGCATATCATCTCACTGTGACACACAGTCTACAGGAGGCTCTAACATGGCTATATGCATGTCATATAATTCCCTGTACGAGCAAAGCTCTAGCACGACTCCATACATATTCATGATATCTGAAAACCTCGTGCGAGTGAAGCTCTAGCACGGTTTCATAAAAATCAAAAAAATCTACGTACGAGTAACACTCCAGTATGACTTTTAAATGCATTATAAATTAATATAAAACTTCATACGAGCAACGCACCAGCACGAATGAATGCTCAAGTAAATCAAATCTCGTGCGAGTTACACTCCAACATGGCTTTATGCATAAATAAATCAAATCTTGTGTGAGTTACAGTCCAACACGGCTTTTATGCAATTATCATATCAAAACAAGATGCGAGCTAAACTCCAGCACCTCTCATGCATGTCAAATCATTAAAACTAGTGCGAGCAATCGCTCTAGCACCTTTTTATGCATATCAAGTCAAAACAGTTAAAACAATCACAACAGAGTGCGAGCTAAGCTCTAACACCTCTCATGCATTTCAAAATAGTAAAATCAGTGCGAGAAACAGCTCTACCACATTTCATGCATATGATGCCACACAAGTCGGTGCGAGCAACCGCTCAAGCACATTTTATGCACACTTACAAACTCAGATATAGTGCGAGCTATGCACCAGCACTATTTGTTTCCATTTAAACTTGATAGTTGGCCCATTTTCCAAATAATTTTCATTTAAATCTTAATAACACTTATGTAGTGTTATATTGTGAAATTTATGCAATTACTGGCCAATCTACCGATTTTCTTTGATTAAAACCAAGAAAATTCCTTAAATCAGAAATTACTGAAATCATGCATTTCATGCATATCATGCTTTCACCATCCTTAGGTGAATTTCCCTCAATAGGGGTAAAATAGTCTTTTCCTATTTCGAGTCCTTAAAATCATTAATTTATTTCTAGGACCTTTATACATATTCAGTTTATACATACATATTCAATGTATACAAAAACTATTAAAATATGCGTAGCTACCTTTAGCTACTCACACAATTCCCTTACCTCATTTTTCTCTACAGTCTGACCTTTCCACTGATGACTCGTCACGCAGTCCGATTTGCTCCGAATCCAATCTCCGAAACTGTAGATAAATATTCATTAGGTCAAATACAATATAATTAATTGTATTTCATATTTTTCGGGCTTAATTTAAATCATTAGGCCCGTCTACCCATATTGGGCCCGATTGTACCATAATAGGCCTTAATCGGCGTTAAGCTCATTTTCCACTTGCTATTTACATTATCAAGGCCTATTAGGCTCATTGGGCCCATCAGTATTTATTGAGCCTCATTCTAAATTCCCGGATAGCTTAATGATTTATTTACGACAATATATCTCTAATTCTAGAATATAATTCATTTTATACGAAAATTAATCCGTAATTTATTCGGTAAATTTCTAACACGCATAACGATACAAATTGTCGTAAATAAGGGTTACTTACTTGAGATTCCATGATAATACGCAAATCAAAGCTGACTTGAGCTCCTGTTTGACGTCAATTGTCGAGCTGCACAATTAAATATTTTTTCGGGTAAACTTTCAGTCGAATATTAATCAAATTAAATATTCAGAAATTTAAATCGATCAATTCGATCGCTTATCGACTTACCCGTAGCTTGATTGCATCACTGAAATTTTTTTCAATTTTTCCTCTTTTTCTTTCCTTTTTTTCCTTTTCTTTTTGGCTGAACCGGTCCGGTCCGGTTTAGCATGCCGTCACTGTGCTGAACTGGCCGTACCGGTTCAGGCTTCATTTCGTCATTTTAGCGTCGTTCGGTCAGTTCTCGGGCCATTTTGGTGTCGTTCAGTGCCCCATCTCCTGGACTTCCATCATCAGGCCTCGGGGCTGGTCGAATTGGCGCCGATGGCCGTCGATCCAGTCTTCTCTCCCGCGGCCTCTCCACTTGTTTTCGACGTTCTCCAGCGTTTCCATGGCGCGTCATGGCCGTTGGTGGTTTGCCCGATGTCAAGCTACCTTCGCCGGCCCCTCAGCCTCGCCGGTGATCGTCGGATTGGAGGGAACCAACTCCCTCAGTTCCTCACCCACGTTTTCGCCTGTTTTCTTTTCCGTTTCACGATTTTCGCGAATTTCAGTTTTTTTATTTACTTATAATTTATTTTAATTATTATTTTAATCAATATTATATTCAATAATAATCTAAAATATCTAAAAAAATTATATTTTATTCATTTAATCACCAAATGAATTTATCTGGCTTATTTCGTCTTTTCAGTATAATTTTCGATTATTTTCGGGATAATTTCCCAAGGTGAAAATTTTGATTAATTCAAATAAATTCATATATTGATCAATTTAACCAAAATTTAATTATTTCTTCGTTATTGATCAAGATTTCTCAATCCCATATTTTTAATTAAATTTTCTTGTCACGATAAATACTGAATTTCGATCTTTTGACCATTTTACCCTTACACGTGTTCGAGACTACCATTTCAATCCTTCATTTGATCTTTTCTCATTTCATGTTTTAAATAAAATCGGGTCTTCCAAATTAGAACCAAGTCAAATGGGTCCATAAAAAACTCCGAGTATGTCTATCGCATCATACTCTTTAATTCTCATAGGACTTTTTCCCGGAGTGTAATATTGCCAACGGACATGACTAGGGAGATCATCTTAAACTTCAATACTTTCTCCTTCCATCTAATACCCAAATCGATTTCATACGTTATACTTTCATTGAGCTAAACTGTTGGAGCTCATATCCGATTACATATGCTGGGTTCGGATAGTATTTCTAAAGCATCAAAAGATGGGACACATTGTGGATGCTGCCAATTCAAGTGGTGACGTCAACCTACAGGTCTTATCTCTCACTTTGTCCAATCTCTCAAAGGATTCAATCTAACGAAACTCAATTTGCCTTCTTTCAAGATCTCGTTATGTCCTTATGCCCTTAGGACAAATAACTTTCGACAATACTGATTCACCCTCAGTGAATTCCAATGGTTTCTATCTCTTGTGAGCATAGTCTTTCTGTCTGCTCTGAGGTGTTCTTAATCTTTCACAATTTAACTGAACATCCTCAGAGGTTTTTCTTACCAATTCGGAAGCAATTTTCTATTTGTCATCCACTTCTTCTTATCCAAGTCGGGAAACAACTCCCTACGACCATACAATACCTAATATAAAGTCATCCCGATACTCGAGTGATAGCAGTCATTATTGGCGAATTCCATTAGTAACAAATGATCATCCCAGGAGCTTGTAAAATTAATGGCACTGCTCTCATCATATCCTCTAGAACCTGTACAGTCCTCTCTGACTGACTATCTGTTTGAGGACGAAAGCTGTGCTAACACTAAATCTGGTTCCCATAGCTTCCTGAAAAATATTCCCAGAAATGGAAAGTGAAGCGAGAATCCCTATCTGATACCATGCTCACTTGAATGCTACATAGTGTTTCACAATTTTTTTGTGCACATAAATCTGCCTACACACTCAGAGTAATTTTATAACCAAAAGGTGGGTAGACTTAATTAATCTATCGGCTATCAACCAGATAGCCTCCTGATTCATTCGGGTCCTTTATAACCCATCACAATATTCATGGTAACTTGCTCCCATTTTCGTGTCTATATAGGTAGATGTTGTAATGACCCTGCAAACGTATATTGCTCCACCTTAATCTGCTGACATACGAGACACTTCTCCATAACTCTACAATGTCTCTTTTCATATCTGACCACCAATACCCTTTTCAGAGATTTTGATATATTTATTACTTCCCGGATGCACTGTATATCCCGAAGAGTGAGCTTCTGACAATAACACTATCTCAGCAACTATGGTCCTGGGGAGCTCTTATACTGTCTCTGAACCTCTGTAAGTCATCATCACTCACTGTGAACTCTGTCACTATACCCTTCTAAATCTGACCCACACTATCGACACCATGTCGATCATCATGCTAAGCCTGGCAAATTCGGTCACTCAAATCTGGTTCTAACCTCAGGCTAGCTGTAAGAAAATCACCGTTATCATCAAAAGGGATCACATCACTACTGAGGCTCACAACTGCTCTAGCAGCTCACTCTCCCTGACTATCATATCTGATACCATCTCGAGGCTCTTTCTGTTCAAGGCATCAGCCATTACATTAGCCTTTCCTGGGTGGTACAATGTTCACTATCATAATCCTTAGAAGCTCTAACCCTCCCGGTTATCTCATATTCTACTTTTTCTGTGAAAACAGATACTCGGGGCTTTTATGATCAGTGCATACCCGAAATTTCTTACTATTTAAGTGGTGGTGCCATACTTTCAGTGTAAACGCTACGGCTGCTAACTCTAAATCATGGGTCGGATAGTTTCTCTCATGGTCCTTGAACTATCTGGATCCAAAATGACTATCTTCCCATTTTACATCAATACACAGCCCAATCCTTATTTTGAGGTATCCATACATACTGAAACCTCTTGAGCTGTTGGTCATGGTGAGAATAATTACGGTGGTTAGTTTCTTACTTCAATATACCAAAACTCACAGAAGCTATTTTCATACTTATCATACCACTCGTATGCAATCTTTTCCGAACGATAAATGTCAACTGAGCAGCCCATTTCAAGAAACTCACAACACCTCGTCTGTAAGACAGTTTCCAATTGCTACTCATGCTCTTCCCTAAACTTTGAATACATAGAAATATCATCGCTAAAGATGACAACCAATCGGTCCAGGTAAGGTTTAAATACCTCATCGTAGTTGAGTTTCACTAAATATTTCAGTCACCCATATCCTTGACCTATGTATGCATAAACGTCTAATGTCATTTCGAAATCGCTTCCATTCAAGATACTAACCCGCGTCATTTCCTTTTTCTTATATTAACAGCTTTTATAAAATTTTAATTTTTTTAAACCTTCATGATTAATCGAATTCTATATTTTTTTATTGTACTAGTAAAGGTGCCCAAATTTTAAATGTATATATTACGACTGTCGATTTCAATTTATAGGTTATGTGTGCGCTTCTAGACGCTGTCAAGTCTTCAGGCGGGGAGGTATTTTGAAATACCTTTATTAACCTTCAGACTTGACCATATAGACTGGTTATGGATATATCCTCCTCTTATCCTTGGCCGCAATTCATATTTGCTACATATCGCTTAATCCAAATTACTTTACATATCAAAGATATTCTTACCTTGCATACGCCTTTTATTCCAATATATCTCGTATTCAGGATCTATCACATCTCAAAGCTTATCTCCTTTCATATATCACTTATAACAAACTCTTTCATTACTTATTAAAACTTACAATACACTTTTCAGGGGTGAAAACATCATTATCTTAGGATAGCAATCTAAACATCATAGTTTGCAGCCGAATCAATCTATTCTTAAATATTACTTCAAAATTATTCATATTCCATTGAATAAAATCGGCTGACATATCCTTTTTCCCCCATTTTCAACTTATAATCCCTATACCCATATTCAGTTAGTGATAATCATCTAACCATCATCATCTTGCCTAAGGGTACAGGCTTCACATCTTTCACTAGCTTATGAGCAACTGAAGGCGGTATGAATAAATGCATGGCACCAGGATCAATTAAAATAATTACTTCATTATTCATAACGAGTGTGGTATCTTCCACCAGATCAGATGAAACATCAGTAGTGTCTTGGTACAAGGCATACACTCACCCTCATCCAACATCTTATTTTCGTGGTATCTACCACACATCCTACACTGTTCTGTAGCAGGTCGGGGTCCTCCAGTCACAATACCCCTCAAAAGTATTGTATTTGGATACACTGGGGTCTTACCAATCATCTTACCCCGTGACTCAACAGCTCTAAGCTTTTACCAATCTACCTTTTTCCCGTTCTGACATCTCTGTCATCCTCTATTCTCATCTGTCTCTATTTCGACCATTACTACCTTTCCCAATCTCAGAGTCGTGCAACTCATGATCTTATTCACACAACTGTAGTCTACGCACTGGCTCGGCATAGGTAGTGATATCTAACGGGGCTAATCGGACTCTAATTGACCATCTGAGCCCTTCCATGAACTTTCAGACATTTCGACTCTCACTGTTCATAGTGTCGGGGTCATATCCGGGTAGGTATATAAACTGAGATTCATACTCGATAATCAACCAGTTCCTCTGGGTCAGAGTAAATAATTTTATTTGTAATTTCCTTTAAGCAGTGTTTGGGATATTCTATTACCGAAATACATCTAGAATTATGTTCTCATGTCTAATCTGGATGTCTAACTCTTAAGGTGGGTCAAGCGAACTTCCACCAATGCTCCGACTCACCCTCAAATCTCATGCATACTTTGAGTAATTAGCTCACAAAATATTCTCCACACTTCGCTCCAACCTTGCGAAACGTGTCTCAATACTGTCCGATCTTCCTATCGAACTCTGTCTGATCTCTCTATCAGACTCCGTGTGGCATGCTCAACATCAGCCTCCACTTCAATCTCATCTTGAGTCTCATGTGGTGACTCAGTACGACTCTCAGGCCTACCTCTACGGCCTCGAGCTCGTGTACTCGCTTTTCTACCATAGCGGTTATCAGTTAATGATTCTATATTCTTGCATTTGAAACCAAATTCTTAACTGCAATTCCATATCGATATACACAATTGTATCTAAACAATGCACAATACGTGGGGATATAAACTTCCGTAACCACTAACACCAACTCATATCAGGCCAACTTAACTCGGATACCAAAAACTGTCATGACCCAAATTACCTAAAATCACTACAAATTTGTTTCTTTTCGATTATTATTTAATTCTTACCTTTCTCTCATTGTGACAATCTTACCAAACAGTTGGGCTACGATTCGGTGTTAGTCACCTCTCACCTATTTACCATTCCATTTCCATAATCACCTTCACATATCAGAGTTTACTATATTTTGATTTTAACTAAATACATACAAAATGGTATTTACATAACCTTACATCCCCGACATCATATACGTTTACAGTACTGTGCATTACAGGTTCAGATACAAAACTATACAAATGTGTATACCTGACTCTCGATGGGAAGCAGCGGATACTAAGATTGCAAGTCATTAGCCGCTCACTAACTACTGCGAGTGCTCTGAAAAGATGGAAAAATAAAGGGGGTGAGCAAACCACATGCTCAGTAAGGCAATTATGCAAGTAAGTAGATAGCTCCACTATCTACATGCTCATAATTCCATGCCCTTAAAATCCATTTCTTTTCATTAAAATCTCAAGCACAAAACCATGCATACATCACTGACATAGTTTATTAAAACTATTTGTGCATATAGAAATCATGTAATTCATGCATCAAAGGCATTTTATGTGACATCATTAAATCATACTTAGCATGAGGTAAATCAAGATCATGCATTATTTCATGGCATGTAAAACAAATCACGAGAAACAATTCTTTTCATGAATCTTATCATTAACGTATGAAAAACTCATCATGTTACTGCATTTAAATCATTTCATTAAAATTGCAGTATAAAATAACCCGAAGGGTTTAAGCATCTCATAAATCAATCTCATTCAAAATTCATTATAAAATTCTGTTATAAAAGTCACGCTTCTTTCAAGGACACATTTCATAAGATCCTCTGAAAAGACTATCATCATAATAGAAAATCATAAAATCGGAGGCTTGACCCCTCCCTCGGGTCTACCCAGGTCTATCGAGACCACTAGTTATATCATGTGAGATAAGTAGGTGACTATATCAGTAACAACGAGGACTATGGCCATAACCTAGCGATCCCTGGCTACACGATACCTAGTGTGTGGGGTATCACACTTGAAACGGGAGGTTGGTCAGTCCTACCTGCCAGAACAGCATAACATCAAGCTTGTGAGGGCAAGGCTTGCTGCCTCGTGGCTAATGCTACTCCACTCCAACAATCCCCAAGGTACAACGTACTCCTAGTACAACGTACTCTGTGAACCCAAGCTCAGTCAAGGGTGCCTGCAATAGGTCTTATCCACCCATACCATCTTTGTCTTAGCATGCACGTGTGGCATATCATCTCACTGTGACACACAGTCTACAGGAGGCTCCAACACGGCTATATGCTTGTCATATAATTTCCTGTGCGAGCAAAGCTCTAGCACGGCTCCATGCATATTCATGATATCTAAAAACCTCATGCGAGTGAAGTTCTAGCACAGTTTCATAAAAATCAGTAAAATCTGCGTACAAGTAACACTGCAGTACGACTTTTAAATGCATTATAAATTAATATAAAACTTCGTACGAGCAATGTTCCAGCACGAATGAATGCTCAAGTAAATCAAATCTCGTGCGAGTTACACTCCAACATGGCTTTTATGCAATTATCATATCAAAACAAGATGCGAGCTAAGCTCCAGCACCTCTCATGCATGTCAAATCATAAAACTAGTGCAAGCAATCGCTCAAGCACCGTTTTATGCATATCAAGTCAAAACAGTCAAAACAGTCACAACAGAGTTCGAGCTAAGCTCTAGCACCTCTCATGCATTTCACAATAGTAAAATCAGTGCGAGCAACCGCTCTAGCACATTTCATGCATATGATATCACATAAGTCGGTGCGTGAAACCGCTCAAGCACGTTTTATGCACCCTCACAAACTCAGATATAGTGCGAGCTATGCGCCAGCACTATCTGTTTCCATTTAAACTTGATAGTTGTCCCATTTTCCAAATAATTTTCATTTAAATCTTAATAACACTTACGTAGTGTTATATTGTGAAATTTATGCAATTACTGGCCAATCTACCGATTTGCTTTGATTAAAACCAAGAAAATTTCTTAAATCAGAAATTACTTAAATCATGCATTTCATGCATGTCATGCTTTCACCATCCTTAGGTGAATTTCCCTCAATAGGGGTAAAATAGCCTTTTCCTATTTTGAGTCCTTAAAATCATTAATTTATTTCTAAGACCTTTATACATATTCAGTATATACATACATATTCAGTGTATACAAAAACTATTAAAATACTCATAGCTACCTCTAGCTACTCACACAATTCCCTTACCTTATTTTTCTGTATAGTCTGACCTTTCCACTGATGACTTGTCATGCAGTCCGATTTGCTCCGAATCCAATCTCTGGAACTGCGGATAAATATTCATCAGGTCAAATACAATTCAAATAATTGTATTTCATATTTTTTGGGCTTAATTTAAATCATTGGTTTTAAATCATTGGACCCTTCTACCCATATTGGGCTCGATTGTACCAAAATAGGCCCGATTGTACCATAATGGGCCTTAATTGACCTTAAGCCCGTTTTCCACTTACCATTTACATTATCAAGGCCTATTGGGCTCATTGGGCCCAT
The DNA here is from genome assembly GCA_033439115.1 of Firmiana major. NCBI lineage: Eukaryota > Viridiplantae > Streptophyta > Magnoliopsida > Malvales > Malvaceae > Firmiana > Firmiana major. The sequence continues at coordinate 70,348,731 of CM065897.1, read as the reverse complement.
CGGTATTTATTGAGCCTCATTTTAAATTCCCGGATAGCTTAATGAATTATTTACGACAATATATCTCTAATTCCATAATATAATTCATTTTATGCGAAAATTAATTTGTAATTTATGCGGTAAATTTTTAACACGCATAACGATGCAAATTGTCATAAATAAGGGTTACTTACCCGAGATTCCATGATAATACGCAAATCAAAGCTGACTCGAGCTCTCGTTTGACGTCAATTATCGAGCTACACAATTAAATATTTTTTCGGGTAAACTTTCAGTCGAATATTAATCAAATTAAATATTTCAAAATTTAAATCGGTCAATTCGACCACTTATCGACTTACCCGTAGCTCGATTGCATCATTGAAATTTTTTTCAATTTTTTCTCTTTTTCTTTCCTTTTCTTTTTGGTTGAACCGGTCCAGTTTGGTTCAGCATACCGTCACTACGCTGAACAGGCTGTACCGATTTAGGCTTCATTTCGTCGTTCTGGCGCAGTCCGACCGGTTCTCGAGCAGTTTTCGGTGCTATTCGACACGTCATCGCCTGGGCTTCCATCATCGGGCCTCGGGGCTGATCGAATTGACGCCGATGGCCGCTGATCTAGTCTTCTCTCCCGCGACCTCTCCCCTCGTTTTTGACGTTCTCCGGCGTTTCCACGGCGCGTCACGGCCGCTGGTGGTTCATCTGATGTCGGGTTGCCTTCGTCTGCCCCTCAGCCTTGCCGGTGATCGTTGGATTGGAGGGAACCGACTCCTTCAGTTCCTCACCCACGTTTTCGCCTGTTTTCTTTTCTGTTTTGCAATTTTCGCGAATTTCTGTTTTTTATTTTATTTTATTTTATTTATTTATAATTTATTTTAATTATTATTTTAATCAATATTATATTCAATAATAATCCAAAATATCTAAAAAAATTCTATTTTATTCATTTAATCAGTAAAATGAATTTATCTGGCTTATTTCGTCTTTTCGGTATAATTTTTGATTATTTTCGGGATAATTTCCTGAGGTGAAAATTCTGATTAATTCATATCTTTATCAATTTAACCTAAAATTTAATTATTTCTTCGTTATTGATCAAGATTTCTCAATCCCATATTTTTTAATTAAATTTTCTTGTCACGATAAATATCGAATTTCGATCTTTTGATCGTTTTACCCTTGCACGTGTTCGGGACTACCATTTCAATCCTTCATTTGATCTTTTCTCATTTCGTGTTTTAAATAAAATCGAGTCTTACAACAGTCACCAAGATCTGTAGTTTTGTAGGTTTGACTAGGTATTATTGTCGATTTGTTAAGGGGTTTCTGAGGATCACAACACCGTTGAGACAGATCACATGTAAAGATGTCAGGTTTGAGTGGAAAAATGCATGTAAGGATAGTTTTTCAGCTACTAAAACTGAAATAGACATAAGCACTAGTTTTGACCATTTCATCTGGCTTTGGGGGATTTGTTGTGTACATTGATGAATCTCTCTAGGGATTGGGTTGTGTCTTGATGCAACATGGAAAAGTAGTGGCATACGAATCTAGACAGCTCAAGGATCATGAGAAGAACTATCTCATCCACGATCTCGAGCTAACTGTAATGGTCTTTATGTGAAAAATTTGGCTCCACTACTTGTATGGTGATAAATTTCAAATCTTCATTGTCCGTAAGAGTTTAAAGTATATATTTTCAAAAAAAGAATTGAACATGCGATTGAGGCATTGGATAAAACTTCTCAAGGATAATGACTATGACATCTTGTACCATTAAGGAAAAGCTAATGTGGTCACTGATTCTTTAAGCCGCAAGAGTGTTGATGTGGTTTCGTATATAATGGTTTAGGAATAGAGCCTTTTAAATAGGCTTTTCAAACTTAATATCACTATAGAACTTGCAATTGAGTGCTTAATAGTAAGCTTTCAAATTGAACCATAATTTTGTGATCAGATTAGACAGGTTCAGATAGAAGAACCAGTTCTGGTTATGTGGGCTAGCTAGATAGAGTAAGATTAGAAATCAGAGTTCAGGGTTAGTGAAGATGGCATTCTTCGGTATATAGATCAGATTTGTGTTCCCCAAGATGATGCCCTATAGAAATTGATATTGGATAAGGCCTCTAGTTCTAAGTACACGATGCACTCAGGTAGTACTAAGATGTACCTAAATTTACGGGGAGTATACTAGTAGGCAATTATTATAAGAGACATAGCAGATTTTGTGTCGAGATGTCTTGCATGTCAATAGATTAAGCTTGAGCGTCAAAGGCCCGCAAGATTGCTCAAATCTTTACTAGTGCTAACATTGAAGCTAAAGCATGTGACCATGGATTTTGTTATGGGACTTCCTTGGACTCGGGGAGGTCATTATTCGATATGGGTTATTATGCATCAATTGACTAAGTTCACCCACTTTCTACCGATGCGAGCCATAGATTCCCTTAGTTCACTCACAGAGTTGTATGTTAGGGAGATTGTTGTGTTCTAGTGTGTATTGTATCAGATAGAGATTCTCGTTTTACTTTTTGATTTTGGGAACACTTTTAGAAAGCTATAGGGTCCCCATTACAGTTTGGCACAACCTTTTATCCTTAGAATGGTAGTCAATCTGAACGGACTATAAAGACCTTAAAAGATATGCTCAAGGCTTGTGCTATTGACTTTTTAGGCTATTGGGACAACCACCTTGCGTTAGCCAAATTTGCCTAGAACAACAGCTATCATTTGAGTATAAGGACGACTCTTTATGAGGCATTATATGAACAGAGATGCATATCTTGTGACGCCCTGGAAGCATGAAAAATAGGGTAAATTTAAAATTTATTTACATCATTCCACAATTCTAGGTGCATTCATGTGCAGTATCATGCATCATCATATATAAATTATAATTTACACCTCAAGATCTCAAGATCTCATCATCCAACATCTATATATTACGTCATATTCATGCTTCAATTCTGAATTAATTAATCATAATACATCCCATATATCACTGTTCATCAAGCGTCTGTAAATACAACTTAAGTCTGGGTACATGAAGTATTAAAATATACCTCAAGCATAATATGTGGCCTGGAGCTCAAGTCCTCCACTAGCCACTACTTCATACGTTGCAGAAAAACTCTCTTCACTTGAAGAAATCTGGGGGGAGATAAAGCAAAGTGAGCTTCTAAATCGCTCAGTAAGGGGGTAAGGGATTCATTAACAAAATAATGATTTGCACAACACAATCATTTTATCTTGTGGGTGAAAACCCAACAAACTCAGTAGAAAAGTATAGCATGAATAATCAAAACACCATCTCAACTCATTTCTCAAAGCTCATGCAAAAACATGAGAATAATTGGTTTAATATAAAAACCATAGTTACAAGCATGTAGAAAACAGGATGCGATAATGGCTTTTCTCATAAAACGTGATAAAATCACCACAATAATAATGCACGTGGCACAGCCACCAAACACAATCTCATGTGTAAAATGAGACTAGGCAAATAAAACTCATATAAAAACTCGTCATGGCACATCAAAACGATTGAACTCGTCCCCTAGGCGGACATCCCCAATCGAGGGATTTTGTCTACAATAATACACCAATGGCCATGGTTCGCTGTAGACTTGATCAGAGTCGTACAATCGTCGGTCTTACATGCTATCAAAGCATGGCTCGGTCTTACATGCTATCAAAGTAATGCCACCCATCGTTGCCGCGGAGCGGGGTCATCTCATGTTACCGGAATGGAGGAATATTGGACTTACATGCTATCAGAGCAAGGCTCGATGTGTATTCAACATGACACACCTAAGTCTCAGTAATAGCCATTATCATATAAAACTGTTTTGCCTTCACATAGCGCTCATAGTGGTTTTCTCATAAAACTTATATCAAAATCGTTTTGTACTCAACACAAAACATGTCAAAACTGAGCTCAAACTGAAAAAATCGCACACACATTTCTTAAATCTCGGTACGCCTTAATGTAGAGCCCAAATCACATTTTCACTTTTTAAACTCAAAACGATTGTAAAACAATTTTACATTTTATTTACAACTCATAAAAATTGGGCCCTAACCGACTATAAAACCGTGTGCAATAACTCATTCTCAACTCATAAAAACATGCTTGTTTTCTCAAATCACATTTCATGCTATAATGTCATCATAAAATCGCATACACAATTGAGTTTAAGTTTCCTTTACCTCGTTGCACCTCATATAGTGCAATCGTTCCCCCAAACGACGAACTAGCCTCGCATCCCTCTCTGGAACTCCTGAGCTGTCCAAACGATGAGAAAAACATTAATAATTCATCTTAATCACATCATCGAGCACATATTTGCTCTTATTCTCGTTAAATACTACAAACCCCATTTTCTCATATTCCTATCCTAATCCACATTCTCATCCACTACATTTCAAATCCTATATTTTCTATGCATAATATCCATGCCAAAATCACCTCATTGCCTCAATTCCAATTTATAGCCAAAAATCACCACAATTGTATAATATCATCATCACTCCCAACAAAATCACAATTTCATAAACTCTAATCATTTCCTAGCTATTTTATCATAACACCCATAGTCACAATCACCAAAATCACCTTAATATCAAAGATTAAAGCTTAAAAATTTACCCAAAACTTATGGAGAGCTCTATTCACACCTCGATTCAATTCGTCCTTCGATTTCCAAGTATGTTGTTCTCCTTTGGATAAGGAACAACTTTCTTTCTTGCCATAACCTCTGATTCAAATGAAAATGGGTGATTTGAAAGAGAGAGAAAGCTAGAGATTTCGGTTTCTGAAGAGAGAGAGAATGAATTTCCAGAAAAATACAAGGGTCCTTATATAGGTCGACGATAGAGGATCGATCTAGTCCTTGATGAGATCGATCTTTTTTTGAATTTGGAAACATTTTGGGGTAATTTTATGCCTAGGAGATCGATCTGTCATGGGGTAAGATTGATCTCTTAATTGCTTCATGAGATCGAGCTGCTCCTTGAGGAGATCGATCTTCAGTTTACAGAATGCTTCATGAGATCGATCTTCAGTTTACAGAATGCTTCATGAGATCGATCTGCTCTTTGAGGAGATCGATCTTCTCTTTACAGAAACATTTTGAGATCGATTTTCTTGCCTATGAGATCAATCTGCCTATTAGTTCTTGTACATTTCCTGCATTCTAGAGCCATGAGATGATCTCTCATCCTTAGAGATAGATCTAGCCTTCATGGATCGTACTGCTGCTGCATCAATTTACAAAAAACTCAATGTAAAACTGCTCAAAATCTACCCCATAGTCCATATTTCAATCCATACACATTCAAAACTTAAAGACCTCATTTTCTTATACTTCATCATATTTAAAACTTGCGTGTATATTAACATATCATAATTACATATACCAAATTACAATTCTCATAACTGAGGCATATAAAATTCTCAGTTCTCACATATCTCCTATTGTTTGGGAAGAGGAGGGTGAGAGAAAGATATTTGCTCCTGAGTTGCTTGAGAGAGCTTTTAAGATAGTGAAAATGATTTGTGACAGACTGAGGATAGCAAAGAGCTGTCAGAAGAGCTATGCTGGCTTCCAGAGACAACCTTTTGAGTTTCAGATCAAAGACAAAGTGTTACTTGAGGTCTCTCATTCTAAGGCATCATCAGATTTGGCAAAAATGGATAGTTTAATCCCTGCTATATTGGCCTTTTGAAGATATTAGAGAGGGTTGGAGATGTCACATACCGATTGGCACTACCACCACAGTTATGAGGTGTGCACAACGCCATTCACATGTCTATGCTTTGAAAGTATCGTCAAATCTCTTCCACATCATTCAGTATGAGCTGTTAGATATCATCGAGGATTTGAGTTACATCAAGTGACCAATCCAAATTTTGGATAGGAATGAAAGAATACATTGGACGGAATACATCCCATTAGTGAAAATTTTGTGCTAGCACCACACATGAGAGGAAGCCATGTTGGAGCTAGAGAGCTCGATGTAAGAGAAATACTCTCATCTTTTCGAGTAAACCAATCCAAATTCGGAGAACCAAATTCCCTAAAGTAGGGAGAATGTAAGAATCACAATTTCCATACTTACTGTAGCTATATAAGTTATTTAAATGTGATAAGAATATGTAAACAATGAAAATGAGCTAAAGTTCAATTATTTGGTTTTTGACACAAGGTCGTACGTTAGCCAAACATACAGGTTTGTGGGGTTAACAGGAGCACCCACTCACCTAGAATTGTTCAATATATCACGTATTCATGATATATGGCTTAAGGTAAGTTGAATTATCACATTTGAAATTTAATTCAAGGATATCTCGATAAATGTACAATAATTACCCAAATGACGATTTTGTCCATAGGTGATTTTCAACTTTGAGTAATTGGACACTACGAAATGATTTAAAGGCATTAAAAAATTCATGTGAAGCCCTTAATTCGTTATGTCAGATTTCATACCAATATGTCAATCAGAAAAATAGATTAAGTACCAAAATAGGTTAAATAAAAGGAATTTGATTTAAACCAATGAAAAAGCTTTGACTAAACTTTGGCAACAACTTAATTTGAGCTTAATTACACTAGATTGCACCACTATGACCTGCCTTCTTCATTAAGTCCCCAAAAGTCCCACAAAATTCCACGAAAAATAGAAAAAACTAAGAAAACTCTATTTTTATACTTTTTCTCTCCAAACCTCCACCCAAACCAAGAGTTTAAGCTATTTTCATTCTTTCCCACCTTTTACAAAGTTTCATAGCAAGGTTTGGTTTTTTCTAAGATCTATGGAGTTTCAGTTGCTATTGACGTCCAAGCTTAATATATGTTTATGAAATACTAATATAGTGAATTTTTTTTTTTTGAGATTGAAGCAAAAGGCTCTCCAATGATAGCTTCAAGTTTAGTTCCAGTTAGGATCCATTAGCTAAGGTGGGTTTTAATGCATGGTTTCAACATATGTTGGTTAATTTGATATGTAGAGATGATATATAAAGTTATTTTGAAAAAAAAGAAGATGCATGTGTGATTATGAATAGTTATGGCACTTAGGACTTCAGTGTGAAAAAGTAAGATTTCTATGAAATTTCATGGGGAATTGATGATATGGTGTGTAAAATATGTAATTAAGCATTAAATGAATATTATTGTGGCATAGAAATGCTCCTAAGGCAATGATATACATTCGGCCAAGGTAGGGGTTAAATGGTAAATTTATCCTTGTAGTGTAATTTTACCCTCAGCGAGTGTTAAGCGTAAATAAAAGCAATATGAAAAATTAAAACAATCAGAAAATGTAATTTAATGGCTTTTCTCACTTTATACCTTAAGGTAACATAAGCTAAATTAAGTTAAAACCTGACTTTTAACTAACTTTAATCCACTGCAAATAGCTTACTGAGCAAGTGGTGTAATATTGTACGTTTGTGGAGTAAGTTGTGTTGGGTGGAAGCTTGAGGGTCGTAGTTATCAAAAGTTGATTTCCATAAGAAGCTTAAGTAAGTTAATTGCATAAGTTTCACCGTACAAAATCGAATAATGTTTTAAGAACGATTTGATAAGTATAATTGATTGATTTGTAAGAAATATGTGATTTGTGAGTTATAAGAACTATCAGAATAAGTAAATGTAAAATCAACTGCCTTGGTGTATTTAAACTTGTAAGACCCATAAATTTCTATGTAATGTTTATGATTCTGGAATGTATAGACAAGTTACACTATATATGAATCATAAGAAATGGATGTTTTTAAGTTCTAAGTGTGAATGAAATGTAAAATGAGTATAAAAGCAATTGAATGAGAGTTTAACTTTGAAAATCTAGGAAAAATTGCAGTTGGAATGCTGCAGATACAGGGCAGATCGATCTCATTGCAAGAGGAGATCGATCTCCTTGCCTTGAAATGCAAAGCTAGGGCATTCTGCAAGAGGGAGATCGATCCTTCACTCAAGCAGATCGATCTCAAGTTACTTCTGTTTAGACCAGATCGATCTCCTCCCATAAGGCAGATCGATCTCTAGTTACCTCTGGATAGGCCAGATCAATCTCCTCTTAAGGCCAGATCGATCTCTGAAGCCTTCTTCCTGGTCGAGATCGATCCCATCCCATGAACAAAGATCGATCCTATCCCTTTGAGCAGATTGATCTCATGCAAATAGGCAGATTGATCTCATACAAATAGGCAGATCGATCCCCTAGCCTGCAAGCTGAATTATGAAGGAGTTTAAATAAGGGAAAATCGATCTCCACCCTTGGAGATCGATCTCATTAGGCCATTTCTATAAAACTCGATAACTGAATCCTTATTTTCACAAAAAACAACTCCTTTCCTCCATTTTTAACAAGTGACCTAGCTTTCTCACTCTAAAATCATCACTTTCCAATCAGTTTTGAAGAAGTTCCTTTAAATAAAGTTGTTCCTAGTGAGGAAGAGAACAACATAGTCAAAGATTGGAAGCTCAAACCTTGGATTGAAGGAGACAAGAGGTTTTTCCCTCATTTGGCAAAAAAAAAGAAAAAAGTCAAGCTAGGTAAGATTTCAATACACCATCTTCTAGTATGTTAAGCTAGACATTTTGATTAGTTGCTTGGTGTATATAATGTTGGCTGAAATGTTCATTTACCTGCTTAAACAACCATGACCTAGAATGGGCTTAGTGAGAGAAAGTTGAAATGACATGGAGTTGATGATGATTTAAGCATGTAGAGATGTTAGTATACATGTATAGATGATTCTAAGATAACTTTGTGAAATCTATACGTTGGAATGGATAATGATTGAAAATGGGCATAAGAGGTGTTTGATAAAATCCATAGAGAGAGAAAATGATGAACTTAAGGCATTATGAGATTAATGCCTGTTCAATATGAATCAGTAGACTCGAGGAGTCTAATGGATTCTCGAGAAACGAATAGAACGATCAAAATGGACTTAAGAAAGAGTAAAGTCCAATAAGACGTAACAAGGCCAAATTGGTGTAAAATGGCCCAATGCATTGAATAGAACTCCATGCAAATGAGAATTGAGTATATTAAAGTATACTAATATGAGTAGCAAATGCTTGCAGCTCCTGAAGATAAAATTGGAGCTGATAAGATCGGATCACGAGGATTAGAAACTAAAGAAAGCGATTCAAGTGCAATTCGAAGTAAGGGATTTATGCGAGCTATTAGAGATAGCTATACATATGTTTCTTACTTGTTGTGAGCAAATAAATACGATAATGTATATAGATATTGATATATCTATGTGAAAGCTAAGTGATAAGAAGAAGCTTATATGCATAAATTGCATGACTTCAATGTTTTGTTGTGAAAAGATGTTTTTACAAGTGTTTTGAGAAAGAGTAATAATAGATTGGCTCCCAATTTAGTATTTTGCATGAAAAGCTTTTAACGAGTGATTGAAGGGAGATTTCCCTTTCACTCATACTTAGTGATTGGAGCCATCTATTTCTTTTCTATGTGAACTTATGCTAGAGCCAATGTGGCAACGGTAGATTTACCAGCCTTGCTCGCATTACATTTTAAAAAGGATTTTCAAGAAAAAGAAAAAGGTGCTAGAGCTGAGTGAAGCTGTGTGATGCATTTGAGAGCTCGCACTAGATTTTGGGATCATGCTAGAGCTATCGAGTACTGCTAAGTGATCTTGCTTTGACTATGCTCACATGTGACTCCCTTGATTTAAAGTTTGATAAGCAAAACCGTGCTCGATGCCTCAAGTATGTTATGTGATCTTACACTGAGTTGCTCGCTCGTGATTTTGAGACAATGGAAATAGGTGATAAGGATCCATAGGAGGATGATGTACCGTGAGCGTTAGCCATGGAGTACGATATGCCGTGATATCTTAGTGATTCTATGTGAGCTGAATTGATGGTTGATCCGCCTCCCTAAGCATGGGATTCCCGTGCACCTAATCAATGTTGCCTGAAATTCAGACTATGACCATAAGTCTTTTATATGTGTGATATGACATTTTGTCACTATTGTGTGAGGTGACATATGTCCCCCTTGCTGTGTGATACATGGTGATATGATATCCCATACTATGTCTCATGTTTATCGATTTAGTAAGTGATTTGCTAAATGCAAAGAGATTTATGAGTGTGAAGCTGTGTGATTTTAAAGATTTAGTTGTGTGATTCTGTGTGATTTGAGAAAGAAATGTGCATATATCCATCTAGTGAATTAACGATTTTGCGATTGATGGAAGTTATTTTCAAAGAATGCATATGTTTTATAAGGAAAATAAATGTTTATATTTTAAGCATGTAGATAGTGTAGTTATCTACCTACTAGCTCACCCCCCTTATTTCCTCCTCCATATATTTTGCACAGTAGTGAGTTTACTGCAGTTGTCCCTGCTACGGTGTTCTCCAGTTCTCCAGTAGTATAGAGGTATACATTTATGAGAGAAGAATTTTGTATCATGTAAATTAATGCACAATATAGTTATCTTTTGTACGAAAGGGATGTATATAATAGAAACTGATGTAAACGTTTCCGCATATTTATAAAAGTACAGTTTCTATTTCACTAAATGAATTTAAATTATGAATGGATGAGATGTGGATATGGATGTTGACTCACAGCCCAACTGTTATAGTAAGTTAAGTCACGGGAAGAGGGTCGTGACAAAACTGTTTTGATTTTACTTTGTAGGCTGGTTAATGATCACTTATTACTCGATTATATTACAGAATTTCAGTAAATTTTATAAGTCTTAAGAATTAAGAATGATATGATATCATATATAAGTTTTCAGACTATTTTAAGAGTTTTCATAACCCTGTTATGATTTATAAGCCTACATTTATTTTAATTTATGCATTAAAGGCTTCATACTCTCATGTGAACATGTTTTGATACCACATGACATATCTGTACTTATGGGATGCAGCATGATTTGCATTAAATCATTTATATTATCACTTTTCGAAACATGTTATATAAATTATTTTAGTGTATGAGAACTCTATAACACTATGTTACACCAATAAGGCAATTAAGGAAACTACTCGAGTATTTGTATTCTTGAGTGGGTATTTTCGCTTGCATGACACGTGTCGTGGTAAGTATTCAGTCACGGCTTATCATCAAGGATCAAAATCAGCATCTATGGCCATAGGTAAAACCCTCGTTTCTGAAATATAAGTTCCACTAATAGCTACAGTGATGATAGCTTTTATTGGCAATCAACAAGAGTTTGCCTATATAAATGTTTTATCAATAATTAGATTTCAGTTCTTCAGTATCAATCATAAGTAAAAAGTTTTTCATTTTCAGATATCATAATTCAGTTGTAAGTTATTCGATTTCAGCTTTCTATTATAAGATTTTCGATATCAGATTTCAATTAACTAGATTTTCAATATTTTATTAGAAAGAAATACAATTTTATGAAAATACATCATATTACTGTTTCCTACATTAGTTTCAGTTAACGATATCAAAAAAATAATATTTTCGTATCAGAATAGTGTGGTCAAATCAAACAAGAAAATTGAGGTACTTCAAAGTATCCTCCCTCTGATGATTTTGACTGTGTCTAGAAAGACTGCTAAGCAGAGGAACTCAGAAAGAAGAAGGTTATGGAATGTATTACATAAGATATACGATTTTATGATATAAACTTCAATTTTGAAGTGTGATTTTTTACATCATGCATTATTTTGACTCAATATCATGTTTTGATTAATTCTGCTCTTATGTGATTAGCTTACTGTATCAGACCCACATTTTTATGTAGCTAGTACCTTATGATTCCTATGTGTATGGACACTCTTTTATTATAGTTGAATCATAAGAAGAGTATTTACTAGATTTAAAGTGTTAGTAAAATGATTTAACATGCAAAAGCTACATAAAAAGCCTAATGTGAGCTATAAGAGTCATAGGCTAAACCAAGTGGATCTGAATCATTCTGGCAGAAAATAAGAAATTAAAATGAGAAAATATAGAGAGTTTATGAAGGAAAGTCAGTTTGATTTAGTTCCAAACACAAAGAACGAGAGAAAAAGCTAAAAAGGGTAAAATGAACCTTTTTAGCAAGTTAAGGTGTTTCGGATGTAATTATCTATCGGGAACGGTTGAAACGTAAAGACGAGAGTGTAAGACATAAGATATGACACTTTCAAAATTTTGAGAAAAAGTCAACTTGATCAATGGTTAAGGAAAAATTCAACTATAGTTAAGAAAAGTGGACTTTTACCATAGTTGACTAACCATGGTTAGAAATTAACCTAAGTATGGAGAAAAAAATGGAGAAAAATATTCTTGGTCAGAATAAAAGATAACTATCCCTGAAAGTAAGGAAAATTTATTCGAAAGGATTTCAAATTTAATTTTATGGTTAAAAACGTAATGGGCCTAAAGTGAAGATTTTAAAACCCATTAAGGTATACTAAACGTAGATCAAAATTCTTAGGTCCCTTAGACCGAATTGTTGGACCAATTGATAGGCCAAATATTGAAACAATAAAAGGCCCGAGGTATAGTAAAATTTGCTGCACAAAAGCCCATTAAGAAAGCCCAAACTGAGAGGCCCAATTGGAAAGCCCATTAGATAAATATCTAAACCATAGTTAAAGCTAACTATGACTTATTAGGTGACTCATTAGGTGACTCATAACTAAGCCTTAGAAAGTCAAGTTTAATGGCTGGAAAGTAAGGCTTAATGGCTAAGTAAATGGATTATAAAATCAGTCACACCATTGTCATCTTCACCACACCATTCTCGGCTAGAAGAAGAAACTATTGAAATACATTTATCCAAGCTTTCACTCACTAGAAATCACTAGGAATTAGGCATATTTGGAACTTGCTTTCTTCATGAAAGTTGTTCCAAATTGAAAGGAGAGTGACATATGTTGGAATTGGCTATCAAGGAGCCATAGAGTACAAACCGTGAGCCTCCAAAGTTTCGGCTAAGTGTGAACACAAATACTAGGTATATTTTCAAGTTTTCAAATTCATATATGTTAATGTATGAATGATTTTAAGTATATTGGTATATGTTTTAAGCATTGAAACATATGAAATCACTATGATCATGGTGAGGTCGAGAGTGAGTAGTGAAATATTGATGAATGCCCATGTGATTTTAAGGCATAAATGGATTAATGCACATGTGTTAATGATTATGACATAATTAGAATTAATCAAATTGATTAATTAATACATGTATTAAGTTGGCAATCAAGGTGTTTGATAAAATGCCTAAATGAAGTATGTGATGTTTAAGAATGTTCCCAACCAAGTGTTTGTGAAAATGCCTAAGTGAATTGGCTAAGAAAAGGGATATGGCTGGCATGCCATGGTGTGACTGAGGCATGGAGAGCTCTCGACCATGGCATGTGGCCGAGAGGTCCAATGGGCCAAGCCCAAATAATTTAGGCCCAATGTGATGTAATGGGTCTAGGACAAGCCTAATAAGAGTTGGTGGGCCCCACAAACCCAATAGGCCCAACAAAAATGAATAGTAAAATAGAAATGGGCTAAAGGCATAGTTAGGCCCATTAAGGTTTATTAAAGCCCATTAAGGGAAATAGACTATATTTAATATGAAATACAGTAGGAAAAGTGTAATTAATCTAATAAATGGTTATATGCAGCTCCAGAGAGTATTGTAGAAGCAAATCGGACTGTTAGATCGAGCAATGTTGAGAAAGTGAAATTTCTCGAGTGATTGCAGGTAAAGGACTTTTGTGAGTAGTTAGAGATACTTGCACGTATTTTCATCTTCTTTTACATACACTTAAAAACTCTGAGGGTCAGAGAAAGTGAATAATAATTATTGTGACCCGATAATGGCAAATTACGATTTTACCCTTAGTTAGTCAAAAAGTTAATTTTTGTGAAAAGTTGTAAAAAGTATGGAAACCATTTTGAGTGTTTTATTGCTGTTTAGTAGAGGAATAAATAGATGGGCTAATGATTTTAAGGTTGATGTGAATTAAGCACACTTTATAGTGCTGATTTTGATATTTTGTAAACCATCCCTTTTTTAAAGAGCCATCTATCATATTATGTGAGAATAAATCGTGCTAGAGCACAACTCGCACTAGATTTCATATATTTTTCACATATATTAGTGTGGGATTATGATTCGCACTAGATTTCCATGACATGCATGATAGAGTGCTGGAGTTTTTACTCGTACTCAGTTTTATGTGATTTATGCATGAGAGAGTGCTGGAGCGATTTGCTCGTACTCGAGTTTTACATGAGATGCATGACAGAGTACTGGAGTGTTACTCATACTCGATTCTTCATGATTTAAACATGACATAGTACTTGAGCTATTACTCGTACTTGATTTGATGAGTTTTGTGCATAGCATGGTACTGGAGCTATTGCTCGTACCATATTTGAAACATGAACTATGCATGACCTAGTTCCTGGAGGTTTACTCGCACTAGAGTTGAGTTTGTGATGTGAAACAGTGTTTGAACAGAGTGTCGACTGTGAGTCGGGCTTAAAGGCGCGCACTGTATGTGATATATGATACATGTTGAAAAACCATGCTTGATTTCCTCGTGTAGACTGAGTGTCACACTATGAGAGGTTCGCATGAGGATTTAGAGACGTGGTATGATATTCCATGGTTTTGAGGGCTAAGACCTATGGCAGGCACCCCGACTGTGATGTAAGGTCCATGGAGTACATTGTACCGTGCATGTGGCATGGAGTACACTATACCGTGTGGAGTTGTGGAGTTGGGAAGGATATAGCTGGCGGTTGTGATGGACTAACCCCCTCCCGTTGCAGCAGTGATCCCCCGCACACCGAGTACTGTGTTGCCTGGGATCACCATTGTCGGATATGATCATAGTCCAGTATACTATTTACATTTTCACCACAGAGTCTCACATGATATATCACCTGATTGATTGATTTAATTGCAGATAGACCTGAGGGATGGGTCGCACTCCGATTTGTGTTGTGAATGATTTAAATGCCATATTTACTGTGATTTAAATGTAAATGGAATGATTTATCTAAAGGCCTTGTGATATTATAAAGATGTATTGTTTTGCACTACATGCCTACATTTGAGAAAGAAAGCATGATTTCTGTACATGGGATTTAATCTGTACAAGTATATATATATATATATATATATATATATATATATATATATATAAAGACATGCTTTGAAAATGAGTTAAGGAAATAACGTTTTTAGGCATAGCATTATTTTGAGTAGATAGTGTAGATATGTACTTACTTGTCTAATTTCCT
Organism: Firmiana major; assembly: GCA_033439115.1. Taxonomy (NCBI): domain Eukaryota; kingdom Viridiplantae; phylum Streptophyta; class Magnoliopsida; order Malvales; family Malvaceae; genus Firmiana; species Firmiana major. Next base: position 70,333,473 of record CM065897.1, on the reverse strand, counting down.
TACTGAGCGCGTTAGAGTATCAGCAGTAGAGTGACAGCTTTTGAGGGATAGTATTCATGTGTCCGCTGCTATTTCATATCGATCGACAGGTATACATGTTTTGTGCGGTTATGTATCTAAACATAGAAATAGCACAGTGATGTATACGATATATATTATGGGGAATGTATTTATATTAGATTTTATATGATCTCATATGTATTATAAAAGAAGTTACAGTCAATAACAGTATATTGACATGTATGTATGATAATGGATGATATGGTATGCGAGGAAGCTAACATCGAATCACAGCCCAACCATTGAAGAGAGGAAAGGTAAGTTAAAAATGCAAAAAAAATTTAGTGATTTTGGTTAAGTTAGGATGGGTTTTGACTGAATGGTATCAGAGCAGAGGTTGGTCTGATGTGAGTCGATGTTAGAAAATAGGAAAGTGCACATTCCCATAGTACTGTGTTGTGTTTAGATATAACTATGTATACCAGATAGGAGACAGACTAATTCATGATTGTGAATGCAGAACTTTGCTTATATGGCTAATACTCGTAGTGGTAGAGGTATGAGAGGTAGGGCTCGAGGTCGTGGAGATAGGCCTGAGAGACGAGCTGCTGCCGAACCATTACCTACCCATGAGACTCTAGGTGCTACTGAGGCACCAGAGTGTGCTGAGTTATGTTTTACGATATTAGAGCATAGTCTAGAGACGATTATAGAGATATTGGCATAGACGATGCCAGATAGGCAGGGACAGGAGGCAGGAGCTATGACAGGAGAGGCAATTGCCCCTTATACACCTACGTAGACAACTCATGCACCGAGGACTGTAGATACTCCTAGACCCCCACCAGTTTCGGGCAGTAGTGGATTAGGGTACGGATGTGATCTGCATCGGTTGCAAGAATTTCAGAAGTTTAGACCTCTATCTTTTAGTGGGGTCAAGGACCCTGTAGCTGCTGAGGAGTGGGTTGCTGAGATGGAGAAGCTTTATGGATTCTTTGAGTGTACGACATCAAACATGGTCGCATTTGCTGCGTTCCTACTGAAAGGAGCTGTAGAGTATTGGTGGAAGTCCATCTGACCCATATTGAGAGCTCGACACACAGATATTAGTTGGGAGATATTTCGGGAGGCCTTTAGGAGGCAGTTTGTTCCCGATACCACACAGCGAAAACTACAGGCAGAGTTTTTGGGACTGAACCAGGGGAGCTTGTTAGTGGACGAGTATGAGACTCGATTCCTATCCCTAGGGAGATATGACCCAAATACCATGTATAGTGAGGCCAGGAAGGTCCATAGGTTCATCGATGGATTGAGACCAGCTCTACAGTCTAGGTTGGTTTCATTAGATATAACCACATATGAGGAAGCAGTGCGCAGGGCGTAACTGCACGAGCAAGATTACGAGAAGAATGCTTCCGAGTTTAGGAAGTTTAGCTGGAGCCGAGATATACAGAAGAAGAGGTCGGCTAGGGATTTCAGTTATCGAGGAGGGAAGAAACTCTTCGATAAGAGATCACGGGTTGAGGAGGCACGAGAGAGACTTGCTAGACCTCCTGCTTATCCGGCCTTAGCTCCAGTAAAAGGGTATTATCATAGGAGGAAAGAGATCTACTACCGATCAGTGTAGAAGATGCGGTAAACAACATGGAGGTAGACCGTGTCCACTGACTCCTATCGTGTGTATTCGATGCTAGAAATAGTGGCATATTGCTAGAGCTTGCCCAGAGATGGTTGATACTGCCCCACTGAAGGGCAGAGAGCTTGATAGAACTCCAGCTGGTACGTCTGCTCAGAGAGGTAGAGCAACGGCAGAAGAAAAAGGGACACAAGTGATTGGTCGAGGGCAAGTACATGCTTTAGACCAGGGGACAGCGGATGCTTCATCGGATGCGATATGAGGTTTCATTACGTACGTAGCAGATATGGATAAGGCACATCCGGAGTTGTTAGATATTACTGTGGTCAGTGAGTACCCAGATATTTTTTCGGATGAGTTGCCAGGGTTACCACCAGACAGAAAGATGGAGTTCTGTATAGATTTGGTGCCTGGTACGAAGCCTATTTTGAGACCACCATATCGCATGGCCTTGGTTGAGCTGGAAGAGCTCAAGAGACAGTTACAGGAGCTGTTGGATAAGGGTTTTGTTCGACCGAGTGTTTCACCTTGGGGTGCATCGATTTTATTCGTAAGGAAGAAGGATGGGAGCATTTGATTGTGTATAGATTACCGATTGTTGAATAAGGCCACCATCAAGAATAGGTATCCCCTTCCACGTATTGACGATTTGTTAGATCAACTTCAGGGAGCACAGGTCTTTTCCAAGATTGACTTGAGGTTTGGGTATCATCAGCTGAAAGTTCAAAGTGGAGATGTACCCAAGATAGCATTTCGTACCCGATACGGCCATTATGAGTTCTTAGTCATGCCATTCGGATTGACGAATGCTCAAGTTGCTTTCATGGCTTTGATGAACGATGTGTTCAAGCCATATTTGGACCAGTTTGTTATCATCTTTATCGATGACATATTGGTGTATTCGAGATCCAAAGAGGAGCATAAGGATCACCTCAGGATCGTATTGCAGACTCTACGAGAGCAGAAGTTATATGCTAAGCTCAGTAAGTGTGACTTTTGGTTGTCACAGATCTCATTTTTAGGACATGTTGTATCGAAGGATGGTGTATCAGTTGATCCATCTAAGATAGAGGCTGTAGTTCAGTGGGAACAGCCAAGGACAGTCATCGAGATCAGGAGTTTTTTGGGTTTAGCTGGATATTATCGGAGATTCATTGAGGGATTTTTGAAGTTGGCTGCTTCGTTGACACGTCTTACTTAAAAGAGTGTATCGCTCGTATGGAACGAGGATTGTGAGAAAAAGTTTTAGGAGTTGAAGCGTCGATTGACCACCGCTCCAATTCTCACTATCCCTACCAGCTCAAGAGGATGTGCATTGTATATCGATGCTTCGCATCAGGGACTAAGCTGTGTATTGATGTAGGATGGGAGGGTAGTTGCTTATGGATCCAGACAACTGAAGGATAATGAGAAGAACTATCCGACCCATGAGTTAGAGCTAGCAGCAGTAGTGTTTGCATTGATGGTATGGCGCCACTACTTGTATGATGAAAAGTTCCAGATATATACCGACCACAAAAGTCTCAAGTATCTGTTCTCACAGAAAGAGCTGAACATGAGACAAAGAAGATGGCTAGAGCTTCTGAAGGACTATGATTATGAGATACTTTATCATCCGAGAAAGGTTAACGTTGTAGTTGATGCTTTGAGTAGGAAGAGCCTTGGGATGGTATCGTATATGATGGTTAGGGAACATGAGTTGCTAAAGCAGTTTGCTAGCCTCAGTTTGGGAGTTGTGCCTTCTGACCTGGATACAGGCTATGTGATAGCTAGTCTATGCGAGTCGGATCTGTTGGACAGGATCAGAGTGGCTCAGCAGACTGATTCGTTTTGTATGGGTGTGAGTAGTCAGATACAGAAGGGCACAGTCACTGAGTTTGAGTTGAGTTCTGATGGACTATTGAGGTTTAGAGACAAATTATGTGTTCCCAAGGATCCAGGACTTAGGAGATTGATATTGGCGGAAGCTCATTCGTTGAGGTATACGTTACATCCGGGGAGTAACAAAATGTATCAGAACCTCCAGAAGGTATACTGGTGGTCGGGTATGAAGAGAGATGTAGCAAACTTTGTGGCAAAGTGTCTCGTATGTCAGCAGGTGAAGGTAGAGCATCAAAAACCTGTAGGGTTATTGTAGCCTCTACCTATACCGACATGGAAATGGGAGCATATCACCATGGATTTCGTGATGGGTTTACTGAGAACCCGCAGGAATCACGACGCTATATGGGTGATCGTCGACAGACTGACGAAGTCAGCCCACTTCCTAGCTATGAGAGTGACTGATACTCTGAGTTCATTAGCAGAGCTGTATGTACGCGAGGTAGTGAGGTTACACGGTATACCAGTGAGCATAGTCTCTGATAGGGATTCCTGTTTCACTTCCTACATTTGGAGACATTTTTAGGAAGCCATGGGAACCCAGTTGAGTTTGAGCACCGCTTTCCAGCCTCAGACAGATGGTCAGTCAGAGATGACTATACAGACCCTGGAGGATATGTTGAGAGCATGTGTGCTAGATTTTAGAGGCTCCTAGGATGACCACTTACCACTAGCCGAGTTTGCCTACAACAACAGTTATCATTCGAGTATCGGGATGGCATTGTATGAGGCTTTATATGGCCGTAGATGTCGTTCCCCTATTGGATGGGAAGAAGTGAGTGACCGTAAGATTTTCACTCCTGACATGGTTACACAAGCATCTGAGGACGTCTACTTGATTATAGAGAGACTGAGGACAACTTAGAGTAGACAGAAGAGTTACGCTGACAGGAGACGTAGGCCACTAGAGTTTGCAGTTGGTGAATCCGTGTTTTTTAAAGTTTCTCCTTCCAAGGGCATAACAAGATTTGGGAAGAAAGGGAAGCTAAATCCTCGCTATATTGGACCCTTTGAGATACTTGATCGAGTGAGAGATAAGGCTTATAGGTTGGCATTGCCACCGGACTTATCAGGTGTCCATAACATCTTCCACATATCAATGCTTCGGAAGTATCACCCGGATCCAGCACATGTGATTAGTTATGAGCCTTTGGAGCTCCGAGAGGACATGTCATATGTTGAGCGACTGATTCGGATATTGGATAGGAAGGAGAAGGTATGGAGATCGAAGACCATTGGGTTAGTGAAGATTCTCTGGCAGCATCATACTTTAGAGGAGGCTACTTGGGAGCTAGAGAGTCTGATGCGAGAGAAGTACCCTCACCTATTTGATGACTGACTTAGTTCTAATTTGGAGGACCAAATTTTCTGAGTGGGGGACGATTGTCAGACTCGCATTTTTTATGTAGCTAGTACCTTATGATTCCTATGTGTATGGACATTCTATTATTATAGTTGAATCATAAGAAGAGTATTTACTAGATTTAGAGTGTTAGTAAAATGATTTAACACGCAAAAGATACATAAAAAGCCTAATGTGAGCTATAAGAGTCACAGGCTAAACCATGTGGATCTGAATCGTTCTGACTGAAAATAAGAACTTAAAATGAGAAAATATAGAGAGCTTATGAAGGAAAGTCAGTTTGATTTAGTTCCAAATACAAAGAACGAGAGAAAAAACTAAAAAGGGTAAAATGGACCTTTTTAGCAAGTTAAGGTGTTTCTGATGTAATTATCTACCGGGAACGGTTGAAATGTAAAGACGAGAGTGTAAGACATAAGATATGACACTTTCAGAATTTTGAGAAAAAGTCAACTTGGTCAATGGTTAAGGAAAAAGTCAACTATAGTTAAGAAAAGTGGACTTTTACCATAGTTGACTAACCATGGTTAGGAATTAACCTAAGTATGGAGAAACAATTGGGAAAAAATATTCTTGGTCAGAATACAAGATAACTATCCCCGAAAGTAAGGAAAATTTATTCGAAAGGATTCCAGATTTAATTTTCTGGTTAAAAACGTAATGGGCCTAAAGTTACAAGATAACTATCCTCGGAAGTAAGGAAAATTTATTCGAAAGGATTCCAGATTTAATTTTATGGTTAAAAACGTAATGGGCCTAAAGTGAAGATTTTAAAGCCCATTAAGGTATACTAAACGTAGATCGAAATTCTTAAGTCCCTTAGACCGAATTGTTGGACCAATTGATAGGCCAAATATTGAGACAATAAAAGGCCCGAGGTATAGTAAAATTTTCAGCCCGAAAGCCCATTAAGAAAGCCTAAACCGAGAGGCCCAATTGGAAAGCCCATTAGATAAATATCTAAACCATAGTTAAAGCTAACTATAACTCAGTAGGTAACTCATTAGGTGACTCATTAGGTGACTCATAACTAAGCCTTAGAAAGTCAAGTTTAATGGCTGAAAAGTAAGGCTTAATGGCTAAGTAAATGGCTTATAAAATCAGCCACACCATTGTCATCTTCACCACACCATTCTCGGCAAGAAGAAGAAACCATTGAAATACATTTATCTAAGCTTTGTCTCACTAAAAATCACTAGGAATTAGGCATATTTGGAACTTACATTCTTCATGAAAGTTGTTCCAAATTGAAAGGAGAGTGACATATGTTGGAATTGGCTATCAAGGAGCCATAGAGTGCAAACCATGAGCTGCCAAAGTTTCAGCCAAGTGTGAACACAAATACTAGGTATATTTTCAAGTTTTCAAATTCGTATATGTTAATGTATGAACGATTTTAAGTATATTGGTATGTGTTTTAAGTATTGAAACATATGAAATCACTATGATCATGGTGAGGCCGAGAGTGAGTAGCGAAATATTGATGAATGCCCATGTGATTTTAAGGCATAAATGGATTAATGTACATGTGTTAATGATTATGACATAATTAGAATTAATCAAATTGATTAATTAATACATGTATTAAGTTGGCAATCAAGGTGTTTGATAAAATGCCTAAATGAACTATGTGATATTTAAGAATGTTGCCAACCAAGTGTTTGTGAAAATGCCTAAGTGAATTGGCTAAGAAAAGGGACATGGCCAGCATGCCATGGTGTGGCCGACGACATGGAGAGCTCTCGGCCATGGCATGTGGCCGAGAGGTCCAATGGGCAAGCCCAAATAATTTAGGCCTAATGTGATGTAATGGGTCTAGGACAAACCCAATAAGAGTTGGTGGACCCCACAAGCCCAATAGGCCCAACATAAATGAATAGTAAAATAGAAATGGGCTTAAGGCATAGTTAGGCCCATTAAGGTTTATTAAAGCCCATTAAGGGAAATAGATTGTATTTAACGTGAAATACAGTCGGAAAAGTGTAATTAACTTGATAAATGGTTATATGCAGCTCCAGAGAGTATTGGAGAAGCAAATCGGGCTGTTGGATCGAGCAGCATTGAGAAAGTGAAATTTCTCGAGTGATTACAGGTAAAGGACTTTTGTGAGTAGTTAGAGATACCTGCACGTATTTTTGTCTGCTTTTACATTCACTTAAAAACTTTGAGGGTCAGAGAAAGTGAATAATAATTATTGTGACCTGATAGTGGTAAATTACGATTTTGCCCTTAGATAGTCAAAAAGTCAACTTTTGTGAAAAGTTGTAAAAAGCATGGAAACCACCATTTTCAGTGTTTTACTGCTGTTTAGCAGAAGAATAAATAGATGGGCTAATGATTTTAAGGTTGATGTGAATTAAGCACACTTTATAGTGTTGATTTTGATATTTTGTAAACCATCCATTTTTTAAAGAGCCATCTATCATATTATGTGAGAATAAATCGTGCTGGAGCACAGCTCACACTGGATTTCATATATTTTCCACATATATTAGTGCAGGATTATGATTCGCACTAGATTTCCATGACATGCATGATAGAGTGCTGGAGTTTTTACTCGTACTCAGTTTTATGTGATTTATGCATGAGAGAGTGCTGGAGCGATTTGCTCGTACTCGAGTTTTACATGAGATGCATGACAGAGTACTGGAGCGTTACTCGTACTCGATTCTTCATGATTTATACATGACATAGTACTTGAGCTATTGTTCGTACTTGATTTGATGAGTTTTGTGCATGGCATGGTACTGAAGCTATTGCTCGTACTTGATTTGAAACATGAACTATGCATGACCTAGTTCCTGGAGGTTTACTCGCACTAGAGTTGAGTTTGTGATATGAAACAGTGTTTGAGCAGAGTGTCGACTGTGAGTCGCGCTCAAAGGCGCACACTATATGTGATATATGATACATGTTGAAAAACCATGCTTGATTTCCTCATGTAGACTGAGTGTCACACTATGAGAGGTTCGCATGAGGATTTAGAGACGTGGTATGATATTCCATGGTTTTGAGGGCTAAGACCTATGGCAGGCACCCCGACTGTGATGTAGGGTCCACGGAGTACATTATACCGTGCATGTGGCATGGAGTACACTGTACCGTGTTGTGTTGTGGAGTGGAGGAGGATATAGCTGGCAGTTGTGATGGACTGACCCCCCTCCCGTTGCAGCAGTGATGCCCCACACACCGAGTGCTGTGTTGCCTGGGATCACCATTGTCGGATATGATCATAGTCCAGGATACTATGTACATTTTCACCACAGAGTCTCACATGATATATCACCTGATTGACTGATTTAATTGCGGATAGACCTGAGGGATGGGTCAGACTCAGATTTGTGTTGTGAATGATTTAAATGCCATATTTACTGTGATTTAAATATAAATGGCATGATTTATCTAAAGGCATTGTGATATTATAAAGATGCATTGTTTTGCACTACATACCTACATTTGAGAAAGAAAGCATGATTTCTGTACATGGGATTTAATCTGTACAAGTATATATATATATTTAAAGACATGCGTTGGAAATGAGTTAAGGAAATAACGTTTTGAGGCATAGCATTATTTTGAGTAGATAGTGTAGATATCTACTTGCTTGCCTGATTTCCTTACTGAGCGCGTTGTATGCTCACCCCCTTTCTTGGCATCTCTCTACAGAGCATCAGCAGTAGAGTGAGAGCTTTTGAGGGATAGTATTCCTGTGTCCACTGCTATTTCCTATCGATCGACAGGTATACATGTTTTGTACGGTTATGTATCTAAACATAGAAACAGCACAGTGATATATACGATATATATTATGGGGAATGTATTTATATTAGATTTTATATGATCTCATATGTATTATAAAAGAAGTTACAGTCAATAACAGTATATTGACATGTATGTATGATAATGGATGAAATGGTATGCGAGGAAGCTAACATCGAATCACAGCCCAACCATTGAAGAGAGGAAAGGTAAGTTAAAAATGCAAAACATTTGTAGTGATTTTGGTTAAGTCAGGATGGGTCTTGACATATTGAGCTCTCCAAGCTCACCTTCTTAATTTCCCATCACAGGTTAAGTCAAGGATTTTATTTTGTTGATTTCAGTATCGGGCCTTGAAGTTTCTGACTTTGGATATCTTGTTGTTTTTTCTTTCGATATAATTTTTACTGTCTTATTGACTTTACTTTGAAATAAAATTATATAAGTACTTAAGACAAGATATGTACTAGGTTTATATATGTTTATTTTATTGGAATTCGAGTTTCTAGGATGTAAATGAAGGAAATTGGACAATCTATCAAAAACCATAGAAATAAGATGCTATTTCAATATGTATATATTTTGGAGACCTAAATGAATTCCAAAACTCTGAAAATATTGTGGGAAGTAGATATACAAATGTTGTAGTGAAATGGATTATTTGTTTTGCAGTTAGACTATCGATGAATGTTTTCTATCAATCTCAATTATGTTGGCAAGGGAAATACGCATTTAGCAAAAACTTTGCCTGAATTAGTTTGAGATCGATTTAGTGTGATAATCGATTAGGACCTTTGATTCAAAACCTTAAACCAAACTAGGTAGTCTATGACCAAAAAATGTGACAAAACTGCACATACACAACAAACGAGACATATGCCACTAAGGATAAGTTGGCCCAAAATAGCTATGTTTCCGCAATAAGTACAATGACGTCACGTCTATCGGGATGTGACAAATTATCCTTTTTTGGAGCACAATATATAAGTGGTAAAATCCTTATACCTAGGAATGTATGCCAACAAATTTGAAAATACTCGTTTGGTCCATAAATCAAATAAAGAAAGTTATTTTGCAAAGAATGTGGGTTGACTTTTGGTTGTTGACCAAGTATAGTCAAACCCTAAAACTCGATTCAATAAAATAGAAACTTAGTAATTAATTAAGATATAAGCATAAAAATTAAAGGTAATGGAATTTTCCATGGAAAGGTGATGTGGTGTCCACATCATCATTCCACATTGGAATTGACTTTTTTAAGGTTGAAAAGTCAACAATTTTTGGCAAAATATAATAATTTTAATATAAGAAATTAAATTGAAAGCAATATAAAATAAGGTAATTTCTTATCCATAAATTATGAAACCTAAGCCATGTAATTTAGGAAATTGAATTTCAGTAACTTGGTAATTATACAAATAGGATATTTTGAAGATTAATTTCCCTAAATCAAGGAAAGATGGGATGGGGGAAGAGAAGAAAATGATAGCCAAGTAATTAGTAACTTTAAATATACACTATGTATAAAATAACTAATAACTTATTAGTAAATGGATTTTTTTTTTCTAGTCAAACCAATTACCAACCCTTAGAATATTAATATGTGGAATATTTTATCACCAAAGAGACATGAAGTTGGCGTGGAATGGGCTAGAAAAATTGGATTGGAAGGGAAGAAAATTAAATGCCTAACAACTAACAACTAGGTTAGGTAAATAGAAAATTAGATAAGGCTAATGTAGTCGATTAACCACAAAATTGAATGGGATTTTTTTCTAAGTGCTTTGGCTTCATCTTTTTCACATTTCCTTCTTATTTCACGTGGAGGACCAGGTCTAAACAAAAAAGGAAAATCGTGAGAGAAAAAGCTAAGTTCTCTTTCTGAACTAATTACTCCTCTTAAGATTCTTTTTAATATATAGATATATATATATATCATTTTTGGAGTGTGAGGAAGCTGTTTGAAGGATAAAAACTTACAAAGAAGTTTGGCCACCTTGAGTAAGTTAGTGAGAGAAATTTCAGAAATTGTTGAAATCAAAGTTTATGGTGTTTTAATGGTTGCTGAGCTTGTATATGGTGTTTCATTGCAGCAAAAACATTTAGAGGAGCTTTTAAAGATTTCGACCAAGACAAAGAGAAGGGTAAGAAGGCTTTGAAAAATTCTAGAATTAGTATATGTGCTTGATGGTGAAGTGATGCACAAGATGGCTAAAATGGAAACTAGATAAAATAAGTGTAATAATGGTTTAGGGTTTCGGCCAGAATGTGTAAGTTAGGGTTAGTATGTTCAACTTTGTGTGATTTAATTTTATGTTAATATTAGATGATTGGTGAGTGTGTTGGTGTTATTAAAATTGAATAAAGGTTAGTAGAATGTCATTTTGTATTTTTAGCCAACTAATACATTTTGGGGTAAATGTATTCTAAAAAGGCTAGTATGATTGTATGATGACATTAGGAGGATTATATTAAGTTAAATTTGTGCATTATAATTGAAAGAAAGCTAGTAGAGATGCTAAATGATAGTCTCAACCACTTAAGGATGTTTATTGTAATGGCGTAATTTGATGCAATTTGCTATTTTGGATGAAATAAGGTTATATACGATAAGTGGTGGTATTAAAATTGAAAGTAAATGAATGGAACATGAAATGGTGTTCTCGGCCACTTAGTGAAGCTCAGGGAAATGATTTAATTTGGCTAGTTTGGCTACTATCTGTGGTGTCTTGAGGTTTAATTAAGTGAGTTTGATAACAATTAGACTTTTTTTATATGGATTTACAGCCAAGGTTTCCTTTGGAGGGAGGTTGGAGTAAGCAGTATATATACATTACTTAAGTTAGCTTGGTGATATCTCATTGAAAGTTGCTAAATTTGCTAAGTGGTAAAGGATGTATATATAGAAGACTTGTGGTATCAATTGGCTAAATCATAATGATTATTTGGACATCTTTGAAATTGGTTTCAACTATTCATATAGTTTACCTAAGTTTAATTTAGCATAAGTAATACCATAGTAGGTTTCGGCTAAAACTATTGTTTATAAGATAGTTATGCACAGATCATGCATAATTGCATAATTTGGTTTAAACAATATATGGAAGTTTGATAGAATCATGTATAATTTGACAGTAAGATAGTCCACTAAACGAACTAATTGCATCCATTAATGAAAAACATAGATAAATATATTTTAATTGGTTTAATTAAAGAGTCATTTCATTTGATTTCTTTAAATATGTTTTCATTGTTTATTAATATGGGTTATCTATATAAGCTAGGGAAGCACGATTCCTATGTGGGTTATCCTTATTAGTATATATGATATTTGAAGGCTAAAAGGTATAACTTTAATTAGGGAACCATGTTAAACAAGTTCAGACTTTGTTTTAGATATTTTAGGCACCTTAGTATAAGCTGATTTAGCATTCTTTGCCTATTGTTTAGACTTTATCTGTGTCACAACCTAAAGGATGCGAATTTTCAATAATTTAATGCGAAAGTATAAAAATTTGGGCTAAATTTTTCATTTTCTTTTAACACTTGTTTGTCATGTGAGTGCAGCCTTACAATGTTTCTAGGTGTCAAACTATCTAGCTTGGTTTAAAGTTATGAACCTAAGGTTCTAGTCTAATTTCCTATTAACTTTCCAAATCATGTCTTAATTCATTACACATCCCGACACATGCACTGAAAGGTAACTACATAAAATAAGTATAATTAAACAATATAAATAAGTATACTGATATAAGCTGCGAGATCTTGAAGCGTTTACTTCGAAGCCGATACCGACATCGATGCTAATGCACTTCTAGTCTGAACCTGTGATGGAAAATAAAAGGGGGTGGGCTTTGGGGAAAGCTCAGTAAGTAAACCAAACAAACACAGAAGTAATAACATACATGATACTGAATTTCTAATACATGTCTAACGCATTCCCATTCGATCATTCTTTCTTATCAGTTATCCGAATCACAATTCGAAACTTATCGAAAGTCACACTTTTCTTAGGATTACGGACTAGAATATTATCTAGACACTTTTCTTAGGATTACGGACTAGAATATTATCTAGACGCTATCAAGTTTTTCAGGCAGAGAGATATTTTGAAATACCTTAATTGGCCATCAAACCTGACCACCAAAACTGAATATACCCATAAGGGTTCAAAATTCGAAACGTAGTGAATGCAGAAAACTAAAGTTTAATGTAATCCACATTCATCCTTCAGACACAACCATTCTCGAAATCATATCACATAATCCAAATCATATCACATATCAAACAATATTCATATATCAAAAACATTGTTTATTCAAAACATAACTCTTATTTGAAACTTATCACACATTGAACACATCTTATTTTGAACATAATCTATATTAGAACATCTTCCTTATCTACAACATGTCTCGTATCTGAAACATATTCACATTTGAAGCACATTCCTTAACTGGAATACATTTCATATTCGAAACATATTTCTTATCCAAAATATTTCAAATCGAAATATATTCATATATTCGAAACATATTTCATATTCTGAAACCCTCTTCATAGTACAAAATGTAGTACTTATTCCAAAATATACTTCACAATTTGAAACGTATATCATACTTTCTTTGCTAACTGTTCTAACCCGTTAGCAGGGACACTACTGACTATTATATCCCGTCAGCTGGGGCTACATCACTAAATACTATCATCCCCGTTAACAGCGGCTACAACATATTTATTCCATATCTTAGGATATGTTCGGTGAACTGTGCTTATGTTTGTAAAGCATCTCCAAAAACACATTTCACATCTCAAAATACAATTTACATTTCAAAACATATTTCAAAACATGTTTCAAAATTCAGAACACATTTCATATGATCACTATTTTAACCTGTGATAGGGGAAATATCAGAATCTCAAAATACATGACCATTGCTAACTACTATAACTCGTTAGCAAAGCCCGAAATTGCCAACTATTATATTCCCCTCAGCAAGGGCCAAAACATTTCTAACTATTATATCTCGTTAACAAGGGCCAAAACATTGCTAACTATTATATCCCGTTAACAAGGGCCAAAACTTTGCTAACTATTATATACCTCGTTAGCAATGGTCGAAACATTTGTTGTTTATCTTGCTAATAGTTGGCCACATCATTGTTAACTATTATATACCCCGCTAGTAGGAGCCGAAAATGGTCATGGCTAACTATTATCGCCTGTCGGCTAAGGCAAAACATTTAGTTGTAAAAGCTATCAGAATGCATGTTTTGAAATCACTCCTAATCACAATGTGGATAAAAAGCAGAGTTCGCTTAAATCCAAAAAACAAAGACATATGTCTCACATACTTTCAAAACATGTCTTGAGTGAGATTTTAAAGCTTCTTGAATGAAGGTATAAACCAATGCAAGCTTTCTAAATCCCACAAAATCATAATATGCATCGAGATGCAATTTTAAATCAAAATAAGATTTATATAAGAACATATAATTTTTGATAATCTTATGACCGATATTTTTACATACTTGTAACACTTAGGATCCTTGGATATCACTTACTTTTGTCCTAGGACCCGATTTAATCTGTTCGATACTATCTCGCATCAAAGAGATTAATTCGTATCATGTTCATATTGTCACTACCCTTTTTTAATCGAAAATCTCAATAAATTTTTTGCATTTATTCCTTTCCTTGCTCGGTCGTGAACAAACTTACTACTACACTGTTGGGCTGTGAGTCAATAATAATCCACTCGTAATATCCATTCTCAGTTAATAAAAGTGAGGTCATATACATGAAAGTCAATCATTCACTTATACAAAATACGATTACTGACATCTATATCCCCCATAATTACAACTCGATGGTTACTGTGCCCTTACATTGTTTAGATACAAAAAGAATCCTATGTGTATACATTTTTAGCGATGGAAACAACGGATCTCCAAAATAAAATGCCTCAGTCCTCGCTGGGTTGCTATGCACGCTCTGTAGAAGGGGAAAATAGAGAGGGATGAGCAACTACACGCTCAGTAAGGCAATAATGCAAGCATGGTAGATAACTACTCTATCTACATGCTGATAGTGTTATGCATAAATCATTTATAACAGGAGCATGAGGAATTAAAACTATGCCATATGAATATACATATATATCATGGATTAAAATCATGTAAAATTGGCATATAAAACATGGAATATCAACATGTGAAAACGTCTTATGCTTATTCTTATTTAATCTCATAAAAAGGGGCAATTCATTGAAGAAACCTCCTTTTTAAATCACATCACAAAGCTCTTTCTCAAACACACCGAAACCCCATAAAAATGGTTTGCTCAATCACAACATCATTATCATTTCTCAATTTAAAATCCCACAAGGCTCGACCCCTCCCTCGGGTCTACCCTGGGCAGTTCGCAATCACACTTATATGTCAAAACATGTGGTAGTAAATAAATGAAATGAGACAGGTCACTATATCACAAGACTATATTGGCCAACTATGTCATAAATCATCCCAGACCACACGGGTCTCGATGTACGGGGTATCATGCTGTAACGAAGGTGGGTTAGTTCTCCGTCAGAGTTTCTCAAATTGTGAGATCTGAGAATTTTACACATATCTAATTATGTAATGTGAACTTGAAATGTAATTTATTGAGCTGAATGTAATGTACTCTTACATTGAGGTGGTATAGAATGAATTTCTAAGTGATGAATGAGTCATGAATGAGATTTTATGTTAAGTGTTTAACCAAAGTGTGAAAATATGAGGCCAGATCGATCTTGGAGAAGACAGGATCGATCTGGTAGGCTAAAGTGACAAGGAATGAGTAAATTTAAGTGAGCAGATCAATCTCCAGTGGAAGAGGATCGATCTCCTTATGATTCTGTAACGAAGAGATCGATCTTATGAGGAAGGAATCGATTTCATGAAGCATTTTGTAAGAAGAAGGTCGATCTCCTCAGGGAGCAGATCGATCTCATGAAGTGTTCTGTAAACAGAAGATCGATCTCAAAATTGGAACAGATCGATCTCATTAAGCCATTAAGAGATCGATCTCACCCCATGACAGATCGATCTCCTAGGCATAAAATTACCCAAAAACGTCCCCAAATTCAAATGTAGATCGATCTCATTAAGGACTAGATCGATCTCTTACCCTCCGCCTATATAAAGACCCTTGTGTTTTCCTGCATTTCATCTTTTCTCTCTCTTCCAAACCTCCATTTCAGCCAAGCCCTAACTTTCTCTCTCTTTCAAAGCCTTCATTTCCATCCAAATCGAAGGTAGTGGCAAGAGGGAAAGTTGTTCCTCATCCAAATGAGAACAACATACTTAGAAATCGAAGGAAGGATTAAATTGAGGCAAGAGTTAAGCACTCCACAAGTTTTGGGTAATTTTTTAAACCTCGATCTTTGATTTTGAAGTGATTTTTAGTGATTAGAATTGGTGGAATTGTAACTTTATTGGAGTAAAGGCGATATTATGCAATTGTGGTAATTTTGGGAATTATGGCTATAAATTGGAATTGAGACAATGAGGTGAATTTAGCATGGAATATGTTATGAGAATTAAGTTAGTTGTGGTGTTAATGAGAATATGAGCAAATATGTGCTTAATAATGCGATTGAGTTGGGTTATTGATGTTTTTTACATCGTTTGGACAACTCGGGAGTTCCAGAGAGGAATGCGGGACTAGCCCGTGATACGGGGGAACGATTGCACTATACGAGGTGCAATGATGTAAGGGAAAACTAAACTCCTTTGTGTGTGCGATTTTGTGATTATATTGTAGCATGAAATGTAATTTTGAGAAAAGTAAGCATGTTTTATGAGCTATTGCACATAATTTTATAGCCCGTTAGAGCCCAATTTTATTGAGTTGTAAACTAAATATGAAATGTTTTACAATCGTTTTTAGTTTAAAAGGTGAAAAATGATTTGGGCTCTACGTTAAGGCGTACTGAGATTTGAGAAATGTGTGCACAATTTTATCGGTTTAAGCTCGATTTTATATGTTTTGTGTCAAGTAAAAAATGACTTGAGATGAGTTTTATTAGAAAAACCATTAAGAGCTTTACGTGAAGGCAAAATGATTTTTATGATAATGGCTATTGGTTGAGACTTAGGCGTGTCATGTTGAATACACGTCGGGCATTACTCTGGTAGTATGTAAGTCGAACATATTTTCCCCTACTCTGGTAGTGCTGGTTACATACCTAGCCTCATTTTACACATGAGAGTGTATTTGGTGGCTGTGCCATGTGTGGATCATGTTAGGTGGTTGTGCCACGTGCGAATTCTATTTGGTGGTTTTGCCACTTGTGGATTGTGTTTGGTGGCTGTGTGACGTGCGAATTCTATTTGGTGGCTGTGCCACGTGTGGATTGTGTTTGGTGGCTGTGCCACGTGTGAATTCTATTTGGTGGCTGTGCCACGTGTGGATTGTATTCAGTGGCTGTTCCACGTGCCGATTATATTTGGTGGCTGTGCCACGTGCATTCTATTGAGGTGATTTTCATCACGTTTTAAAGAGAAAAGCCATTATCACATCTTGATTTCCACATGCTTGTGACTGTGATTTGTACTGAGTATGTACTCCCATGTTTTACATGATTTTAGAGAAATGAGATGAGAATGATGTTTTAATGAGTTCATGCTACATTTTCTTTTGAGTTTTCAATTGTGAAATAAATGATTGTGTGTGCAAATGATTAATTTAACAATGAGTCCCTTACCCCCTTACTGAGCAATTGAGAAGCTCACCCTGTTTTGTCTTCCCTCCAGATTTCTTCAAGTGAGGAGAATTTCCTGCGACGTACGAAGTATTGGCTAGTGGAGGACTTGAACTCCAGGCTACATATAGTATGTTGAGGTATAATTTACATTTCATTTACCCAGACTTATGTTGTATTTACAGACCCTTTATGAACAATGATGTATGGGATGTATTAAGATTAATTAACCTTGAGTAATGTATATAATTATGAGATGATGAGATCCTGAGGTATGATATGTATGATGATGTATGACACTGCACATGGATGTACCTTTAGTTGTGAATGGATGAATAAAAAATTTTAAATTTGCCCCATTTTCTATGCTTCCGAGGCATCACATAGTTTTCTTGGTGTCAGAGCTTAGGGTGTTTAGTACTGTCAGTGTCGGTTAAGTGAAATAGAATACATCTCAAGTGTCTGTATAAGTCTAGTCATGAACTGAAATTGAGGACTGAGATTTCAATCGAGTTTAATATGTACGCACAAGAAACGTATTGAGACTGAGAATGAGTGGACGAAGAGGTCGTTCGAGGAGGCAGGCAGAGCCACCTCCGCCAACTGCCCCACAACCAGAGAGTCCTAACTCTCGATTTAATAGGATTGAGCATGATGAGCGGCAAGGTTTTGAGCAAATGGTAGCGCTATTCGCGCAACATTTTGGAGTGAACACCTCGGGTACTACTCCTACACAACCACAAGGACCTCCCGTACCCCAAGTACAAATAGACCCAGTGCCTCCCATCACTCATCTTAATGACAGAAGTATAGTCCAACTGAAGGACTTTTTGAAAATGAATCCGCTCGCATTCAAAGGGAAAAAGGATCTCGTAGAGGGTGAACTGTGGCTGACTAACTTGAGAGTCATATTTGACTATTTGGGATGCATGGATACTGAAAGGGTCAGTATGAGCGCTTATATGTTGAAAGGGAGAGCTCGAGATTGGTGGAGTACTACCCAGGGTATTCTAATATCCAACCAAGATGTGATTAGCTAGGATGAGTTTTAGACGGGTTTTAGAGCCCAATATGTACCATGGGCCACTTAGCGAAAGAAGCAGGCAGAGTTTTTGAATCTGGTATAGTTCGATATGTCTGTGGATGATTATGAGAGCCAATTTACCACTTTATTGAGATATGATCCAAAGACCTTCAAAAATGAAGAGCTCCGCACATAGAGATTTCTGTGTGGATTAAAGCCTATCATCAGAGATCACTTGATAGGGCTATGTATTATTGAGTTTGGAGATGCTCTGAGACCAGCACAAGAAATTGAGAGGGGAATCAAAATTGTACAATCCCAGAATGAGTTTAATGCAGTGATTCAGGATAAAGGCAAGAGGCCAACGATTTCTTAGGCAGAGGTTTGGAGAGGTTCCTTCAGAAGAGGAAGGATTAAGGTACAGAAAGGTATATTTGAGAGACCTAGAGCTTATCCTATCATCAGAGAGACCCCTCGAGATGTCAGGCCTGAGATAAGGGTTTGCAGAGATTTTGGCCGATCGTATGAGGGGAGTTGTACTGGGTTGATCCATGGATGCTTTAGATGTGGAGACATAGGTCACAGAGTGAAAGACTGTCCTCAACCTCAGAGACCACATGCTCCAGAGCCTACTAGATAGCAACCTCAGAGAGTGAATCCCCATAAACGGGCCACTACTGCAGAGAAAGGAAAGAAGCTTGTTACAGTGGGACGCGTGTTTGCTCTGGACAAGGAAACAGTAGACATTTCAGCAAAAACTATAAGAGGTATACTCTCTGTCTGTGATCATAAGGCTTATGTGTTGATTGATTCAAGGTCCACGCATTTGTTTATTTCTGAGCATTTTTGCATGTAGATTAAATTTGAAGTTTCAACCTTTAGAGTATATACTACATGTAAATACCCCTATATGTGAGTCCCAGAGAAGTGATTTAATTTGTAGAGGATGTGAAATAAAGGTGGGAGATAGAGTAATGTTAGCAGATCTAATAATGTTAAATATACATGAGTTTGGTGTAATTTTGGGAATGGATTGGTTGGCAACCAATCAAGTGAGTTTAGACTGCTACACTAAGATTGTAACCTTCTCCCTACCTGAACCTTACAGTGTACGTTTGAAATATTGAGGAAATGAATGTGTAAAATTTTTTTAAGTAATTTGAAATCTTGGTGTTGCTTTTGAGAGTACTAAATTTGACCATTCATGTGAAGGTTATGAAACATTCATATCAGATGATGATCGGGAACATTCGAGATTGAGGATATACTTGTAGTGTGTGAATTTTCGGATGTTTTCCCAGATGAGTTACCAGGGTTACCAGAGAGAGCTGGAGTTTAGCATTGATTTGGTACCAGATACTCAGCCGATCTCTAGACCTCAATATAGGATGGCATTAGTGGAACTTAAGGAATTGAAGAAACAACTACCAGAGTTATTGGATCAAGGGTCTATTAGACCCAGTGTTTCACCGTGGGGAGCACCAGTTTTATTTGTTAAGAAGAAGGATGGTAGTCTCAGATTATGCGTAGACTACCGATTATTGAATAAAGCCACGATGAAGAATAAATACCCATTGCCCAGGATTGATAATCTACTTGATCAGCTGAGAGGGGCCTCAATCTTTTCTAAGATCGATTTGAGATCGAGCTATCACCAATTGAGGATTAAGGAAGAAGATATTCCGAAGACAGCCTTCAAAACAAGGTATAGCCATTATGAATTTCTAGTGATGCCCTTTGGATTAACGAACGCCCCCGCAGCCTTTATGAGATTAATGAACGAAGTGTTCAGAGACTATCTAGATAAGTTTGTGATAGTCTTTATTGATGATATCTTAGTATACTCTCAGTCTTATGAGGAGCATCCACAGCACTTGTGGTTAGTACTCCAGATACTCCGGGATAAACAATTATATGGAAAGCTTGGTAAGTGTGAGTTTTGGCTGGATAGGATAGTTTTCCTTGGTCACATAGTTTCAGAGGAAGGAGTATCAGTTGATCCAACTAAAGTGGAGGCCGTGCTTAATTGGGAATGATCAAGGATAGTTATAGAGGTACAAAGCTTTCTTGGTTTAGCAGGGTATTATTATGGAAGGATTTTCCAGGATTGCCGCTCCTTTGACTAAGCTCAGATGCAAGAAGACTCCGTTCATATGGACTAACCAATGTGAGCTTAATTTTCAGGAGTTAAAGAGGAGATTGACAACGGCACTTGTGTTGACTATACATGATGGATTAGGATGATTTTCAGTGTACAGTGATGCTTCTCATTAAGGATTGGGGTGTATGCTCATGCAGCATGGAAGAGTAGTCGCCTATGGATTGCGACAATTAAAAGATCATGAGCGAAATTACCCCACACATGTTTTGGAGTTAGCTACTGTAGTGTTTGCCTTGAAGATCTGGCGGCACTACTTATATGGGAAAAGATTTCAGATCTTCACTGACCATAAGAGTTTGAGGTATCTGTTTGATCAGAAAGAGCTAAACATGAGACAAAGGAGATGGATGGAACTCCTTAAGGATTATGACTGCAAGATTCTTTAGCATCCGAGAAAGGCAAATGTAGTTGTTGATGCCCTGAGCAGGAAAAGTATGATATCTGCTATGATGGTCAGGGAATGAGATTTGTTGGAGCAGTTCGTCGAACTCTGGATCAGAGTTAAATAAGTAGAGACTGGATTTTTGGCTAGCCAACGAATAGAACCTAGGATCATGGATCAGATTAGAACTGGGCAGCATAGTGATTAGAGGTTGATAGATATTGTTAGCCAAGCTGAGCAGACTTTGCAGTCAGATCTCACAATCAGCGAGGATGGATTGTTGAGATTCAAAAGACGAATTTATGTACGGGACGATGATACCTTGAAGAGACAGATACTGAGAGAATCCCACTACTCGCAATACACCATGCACCCAGGGAGTACTAAAATGTACCGAGATTTGAGAAAGGTGTATTAGTGGAGTGGTATAAAGCGAGACGTGGTATATTATGTGGCCAGATGTTTAGTGTGCCAGCAAGTGAAAGCTGAGCATCGAAAGCCCGGAGGATTATTGCAGCCTTTACCTGTACCTACATGGAAATGGGAGCATGTCACCATGGACTTTATTATAGGTTTACCGAGGACCCGAAGAGGTTGTGACTCTATATAGGTTATAGTGGATAGACTGATGAAAAGTACCCACTTCCTTGCCATCAAGAGTACAGATACTGTAGATGCCTTAGTTGGGTTATATGTCAACAAAATAGCTAGATTACATGAGGCTCCAGTGGGTATTGCTTCTGACAGAGATTCCTGATTTACTTCTAGATTTTGGACCCAATTTCAGGAGTCTATGAGATCTCAATTGAGTTTTAGTACCACCTATCATCCTCAGATAGATGGTCAGTCACAGAGGACTATTCAGACCCTGGAGGATATGTTGAGGGTGTGTACGATGGATTTTAAGCGATCATGGGATGATCACCTGCCCCTAGTAGAGTTTACGTACAATAATAGCTATCATGTGAGTATTGGAATGACACCTTTTGAGGCTCTATATCGTAGGAGGTGTAGATCCCCTGTAGCTTGGGAAGAAGTCGGTGACAGAAAGATAAATGCTCCCGAGCTTGTTAAGCAAGCTATACAGAGTGTGAAACTCATATGTGAGAGATTACAGGCTGCATAGAGTAGACAGAAAAGCTACGCGGATGTGCGTAGACGGCCACTTGAGTTTGATTTTGGTGATGCATTATTTCTGAAGATATCACCGAGTAAGGGTATCATTAGATTTGGGAAGAAAGGGAAATTGAGTCCTCAATACATAAGCCCCTTTGAGATTCTTGAGAGAGTGGGAGAGGTAGCCTACAGGTTGGCATTACCCCCACAGATGTCTGAAATACACAACGTCTTCCATGTAGCTATGTTGAGGAAGTACCATCTGGACCCTTCTCATGTCATAGAGTATGAAGAGATGGACATACAAGAGGACATGAGCTACACTGAAGAACCCGTCCGGATTCTTGATAGAAAAGAGAAGGTGCTTCGGACTAAGAGCATCCTATTAGTAAAAGTTTTATGGAAACATCACTCAATGGAAGAGGTGACTTGGTAATTGGAGAGTCTCTTGAAGGAGAAGTACCCCCATCTGTTTGACGAGTTGGGTTGAATTTAGAGGACCAAATTCTTTTTAAGGTGGGGAGGATGCGAGATTTGAGAATTTTACACATATCCAATTATGTATGTGAACTTGAAATGTAATTTATTGAGCTGAATGTAATGTACTCTTACCTTGAGATGGTATGGAATTAATTTCTAAGTGATGAATGAGTCATGAATGAGATTTTATGTTAAGTGTTTAACCAAGTGTGAAAATATGAGGCCAAATAGATCTTGGAGAAGAGAGGATAGATCTGGTAGGCTAAAGTGACAAGGAATGAGGAAATTTAAGTGAGCAGATCAATCTCCAATGGAAGAGGATCGATCTTCTTATGATTCTGTAATGAAGAGATCGATCTATGAGGAAGGAATCAATCTCATGAAGCATTCTGTAAGGAGAAGATTGATCTCTTCAAGGAGCAGATCGATCTCATGAAGTGTTCTGTAAATAGAAGATCGATCTCAAAATTGGAACAAATCAATCTCATAAAGCCATTAAGAGATCGATCTCACCCCACGACAGATTGATCTCCTAGGCATAAAATTGCACAAAAACGTCCCCAAATTCAAATGCAAATTGATCTCATTAAGGACTAGATCGATCTCCTACCCTCCGCCTATATCAAGACCCCTATGTTTTCCTGCATTTCATCTTTTCTCTCTCTACTAAACCTCAATTTCAGTCGAGCCCTAATGTTCTCAATCTTCCAAAGCCCTCATTTCCATCCAAATCGAAGGTTGGGGCAAGAGGGAAAGTTATTCCTCATCCAAAGGAGAACAACATACTTGGAAATCGAAGTACAGATTGAATCGAGGCAAGAGTTAAGCACTTCATAAGTTTTGGGTAATTTTTTAAACCTCGATCTTTGATTTTGAAGTGATTTTTAGTGATTGTGAACATGGGCATTATGATGAAATAGTTGGGAAATGATTAGAATTGGTGGAATTGTAACTTCGTTGGAGTAAAGACGATATTATGCAATTGTGGTAATTTTGGGAATTATGGCTATAAATTGGAATTGAGACAATGAAGTGAATTTAGCATGGAATATGTTATGAGAATTGAGTTATTTGTGGTGTTAATGAGAATATGAGCAATTATGTGCTCAATAATGCGATTGAGTTAGGTTATTGATGTTTTTTACATCGTTTGGATAGCTTGGGAGTTCCAGAGAGGAATGCGAGACTAGTTCGTGATACGGGGGAACGATTGCACTATACGAGGTTCAACGATGTAAGGGAAAACTAAACTCCTTTGTGTGTGCGATTTTGTGATTATATTGTATCATGAAATGTAATTTTGAGAAAAGCAAGCATGTTTTATGAGCTATTGCACACAATTTTATAGCTAGTTGGAGCCCAATTTTATTGAGTTGTAAACTAAATAGGAAATGTTTTACAACTGTTTTTGGCTTAAAAGGTGAAAAATGATTTGGGCTCTATGTTAAGGCGTACTGAGATTTGAGAAATGTGTACGTGGTTTTGCCAGTTTAAGCTTGGTTTTACA
Source organism: Firmiana major (assembly GCA_033439115.1). Classification (NCBI taxonomy): domain Eukaryota; kingdom Viridiplantae; phylum Streptophyta; class Magnoliopsida; order Malvales; family Malvaceae; genus Firmiana; species Firmiana major. The sequence goes on along the minus strand of CM065897.1, from coordinate 70,309,417 downwards.
TTTTTTGTGTCGAGTATAAAATGATTTGAGATGAGTTTATGAGAAAAACCATTATGAGCTTTAAGTGAAGGCAAAACGATTTTTATGATAATGGCTATTGGTTGAGACTTAGGTGTGTCATGTAGAGTACACATCGGGCATTACTCTGGTAGTATGTAAGTCCAACATATTTTCCCCTACTCTGGTTGTACTGATTACATACCTAGCCTCATTTTACACATGAGAGTGTATTTGGTGGCTATGCCACGTGTGGATTGTGTTTGGTGGCTATGCCACTTGCGAATTCTATTTGGTGGTTATGCCACGTGTGGATTGTGTTTGGTGGTTGTGCCACGTGAGAATTCTATTTGGTGGCTGTGCCACGTGTGGATTGTGTTTGGTGGCTGTGCCACGTGAGGATTGTATTCAGTGACTATACCACGTGCCGATTGTATTTGGTGGCTATGCCACGTGCATTCTATTAAGGTGATTTTCATCACGTTTTAAAGAGAAAAACCATTATCACATCCTGATTTCCACATGCTTGTGACTGTGATTTGTATTGAGTATGTACTCCCATGTTTTTACATGATTTTAGAGAAATGAGATGAGAATGATGTTTTATTGAGTTCATGCTACATTTTCTATTGAGTTTTCAACTATGAAATAAATGATTGTGTGTGCAAATCATTAATTTAATAATGAGTCCTTTACCCCCTTACTGAGCGATTTAGAAGCTCACCCTGTTTTATCTTCCCTCCAGATTTCTTCAAGTGAGGAGAATTTTCTGAGACGTACGAAGTAGTGGCTAGTGGAGGACTTGAACTCCAGGCTACATATATTGTGTTGAGGTATAATTTACATTTCATGTACCCAGACTTATGTTGTATTTATAGACCCATTATGAATAATGATGTATGGGATGTATTAGCATTAATTAATCTTGTGTAATGTATATAATTATAAGATGATGAGATCCTGAGGTATGATATGTATGATGATGTATGACACTGCACAGGAATGCACCCTTACTTGTGCGCTTCTGGGGCGTCACACAAATCAACCACCACGTGGTACATCGTACTCCATGTGATATACACGGTACATCATACTCCGTTGACCCATATCATGGTTGGGGGTGCCTGCAGTAGGTCTTATCTACCCTATACTAAGTGAAACCTCTAATCTTAAGGGCACGTTGGAGTACTCTTAATACCTAGACCTAACCCCTCATGGCCTTGCTCGCCCCTGTTGAGTTCCCTGATTCAGGTCATAGCCCCTCACCCTCACCCCACTTAAGAGGTCTGTTAGGCATGTTGGGTTCCCTGAAATGGATTAGTGCCAGGTCCTAGCCCCTCACCTTCACCCCACTCAAGAGGTCTGTTAGGCCTGTTGGGTTCCCCGAACACCAACCTGTATTACCCTCACCACGGCATCATACATACCACAGTGTGAAAAACCTGCGCGAGCTACGCTCTAGCACGAATTCATACATCATCATCAAATCACTTCATACGAGCAACACTCTAGTACGACATTTATGCATAAAACATGAAAACAACCACATACGAGCATAGCTCTAGTACAGTTATATGCATAAGAAATCCACGTACGAGCAAAAGCTCCAGTACGATTTATAAAACATCACTACAATTCAAATCAAAGTGCGAGCTAGCTGCAGCACGTTTCAAACATGTGAAAACATCAATATCCAGTGCGAACTAGGCTACAGCACGGTTTAATTCACATAATCATGATAGACGGCTTATAAACATTCAAAAACCAATATCAAAACACATTTAGCACCTCACATGTGCTATTACACAACATCATTCAAACATTTGCCAGCTTATCTACTAAAAACAAAATAAGGTGTTTTGTGAAAACATTCAAAACACGTGATTTATGCAATTATTAGCCTTACTATTCCATTTCTTTCTAATACCAATTCAACAACAAAATCTCATATAAATACTCAGTTAATTCCGTACATCGTCAAACACATTTCTATAAAATCATGTAGTTTTCCAAAGCCCTACATACCCCCAAAATACGAGCAGCTACCTCTATATACTTACAGAATTCCCTTACCTGAAAATGGCGTCTCGAGATTTCACTTTTTTAAAGGTGCTTACTCGTGCGGTTTGATTCGTCTCCATCGGACTCTTCGAAACTGCGCATAATCATATTTCACATCATTTTAGTCCATTATTTATTCATATCCTTGTGCTTGCTATAGTCAATTCAATCTATAGCCTCTATTAACACTTATAAGGCCTCATTTCAATTCTTTATTCATATCTCAAATCTATGGATTCCTTTAGGCTTATTTATTCATACCCAATTGATAACAAATCGATATTAAGCTCACAGTGTTCCTATTTCATCAATTTTCCTCACTATGGCATTTATCAAACCTATTACATACTTATTTCCATAAATTCACTCAATCCATAATGTAGCTTCATTTACCAACTTCAAATCATCCACATTACTCAAATAACAACTTAGCATACCCACTATTTCATCAATTCATTCAATTTACACTTTCTCACACTAAACTCATTCCATTTTCTAGGTCTAACTTATTCAAATACATCTTAGGTAGTTTTCAACCATCACTACCCATAAAATCAACTCCAAAGCTAATAAATAAACAATGTATTTGGGCTGGAGTATTAGAAACTTACAAATCTAGTTTCTCTTTTTTTTTTTTTTGCTCCAAATGGGAAATGCTCCTTGCTCCTTCAATATAAACAATGAGACATTGGTTCCCAACTATGTTGTTCTTCTCTTTGGAATGAACAACTTTGTGTCTAATAGCTCTTCTTCAATTCTTACTGGAAATGGCTGATTTTAGAGAGATAAAACTCGATTTTGAAGGTTAAAATGGAAAGAATGGTTCTATCTCAGAAAAATGCAGATTTCACTGCTCCTTTTATAGAAATAGCTTGATGAGAACGATCTGTCGAAGCTTGGGATCGATCTACTCCAACCAGAGAGCTAAGGAGATTGATCTGTATGCTTGAGGATCGATCTTTTAATTGCAGAATGTTTAGGAGATCGATGTGCTCTATTCCATTGCTCAAATAAGGGCATTCTGGCTCTTCCAAATTGATCTCTCATCCCATGAGATCGATCTGGCCTTCATATTTTCCAAATTTTCTACAGTTTTTCTGCAGCAACACACACCCAAACATCCTTAATTTACTGCCATAGTTATTTTCTCATCCAACCACCTTTAAGACTTGAAAATGGCATCCATTCATACCTTATATACAATAGAACTTGTGTATTCTTTGTATAGTCAAAAGTATACCATACCAAGCTAAATGGAAGTACAACTTCATTCCATTTCACCACACTACTCATTTTGAGTTCTAATCACATTCATCACTTATAAAAGTTCATTTCTTCATATTCATACACAATGAAACTTGTATGTACATTACAAACTTATATTACAAGTATGTACATTGAATCCATGGACTTACACCACTTATGCTTACATTGTAAATATATCGTCATACTCATGGTTTCACAAAGTTTACATAAAAAAATATGGGTCTTACATTCCTCCCCGCCTTCAAGGAATTTAATCCTCCAAATTAGAACCAAGTTACTCTTAAAAAAGTTAGGGGTACTTCTCCCGTATCAAGTTCTCAATTCCCATGTGGCCTCTTTCACCATGTGATGTTGCCAAAGAACTTTCACTAAGGGAATTGTCTTATTTCGTAGCACTTTCTCTTTTCTGTCTAATATTCGAACCGACTTCTCAACATACGTCATACTCTCATTGAGCTCTAACGACACATATCTTATCACGTGCTCCGGGTTCGGGTGATACTTCCGAAGCATAGAGACATGGAAGACGTTATGAACATTCGCCAAGTCCGATGGCAATGCCAACCTATACGCCTTATCTTTCACTCTCTCCAAAATCTCGAAGGGTCTAATATATCTAGGGCTCAGCTTGCCCTTCTTTCCAAACCTCATAATACCCTTCGAAGGTGAAACTCTCAGAAATATCAACTCACCCACATCAAACTCTAGTGGTCTTTGTCTCTTGTCAGCATAACTCTTTTGCTGGCTCTGAGCTGTCCGTAATCTCTCACATATCAATTGGGCGTCCTTAGAGGCCTGTTGCACTAAGTCCAGAGCAAAAATCTGTCTGTCACCAACCTCTTCCCATCCAATAGGGGATCGACACCTGTGTCCATATAATGCCTCATAGGGTGTCATCCCGATACTCGCATGATAGCTATTATTATAGGCGAACTCGGCTAACTGCAGGTTATCATCCCAAGAGCCTCCAAAATCTAGCACACACGCTCTCAACATATCCTCCAGGGTCTGTATAGTCCTCTCTGACTGCCCATCTGTCTGAGGATGAAAAGCGGTGCTAAAACTCAGTCGAGTCCCCAGCACTTCCTGAAAATGTTTCCAGAAATGGGAAGTGAAGCGGGCATTCCTATCAAAAACAACCCTCACTAGAACACCATGTAGCCGTACTATCTCTCGAATATACAGGTTCGCCAACTGACTCAGTGTATCGATAGCTCTCATAGCCAAGAAATGGGCGGACTTAGTCAATTGATCCATAATAACCCATATGGCATCATGACCTCTGCGAGTCCTCGACAATCCCATCACAAAATCCATGGTGAAATACTCCCACTTCCATGTCGGTATCGGTAGAGGCTGCAATTATCCTGTAGGCTTCTGATGCTTTACCTTCACTTGTTGACAAACGAGACAGTTAGCGACATATTTAGATGTTTCTTTTCATTCCAAACCACCAATAAACCTTTCGAAGGTTTTAATGTCACAACCCGAACTACCCAAAAATCAGAGTTAATTTTTCGCGTTTTGTTATTTTCTTACTTAAATTCTTACCTGTCTTCTGATCGTGACCACACTCCACTAACAAATTGGGCTATGCGTCAATGCCAGTCCCACCATACATTTACCATATAACTTAATTCTTTCTCAGTCATTTATAAAATGTCTACAATATTTATACATCCCCTAAAGTTACTTACAAACATGTTACTGTGCTATGCTTATGTAGATACAATATGTACAAGTGTATATACCTTATATTGATGGGCAGCAGCGGATATCCGGAATGCAGTACTGAGTCGTCTCAACTTCAACTGGAGATTATCTGTGGGAGAAAATGAAAGGGGTGAGCACATCAAGCTCAGTAAGGCAATCCTACGAACAAGTAGGTAACCATACTACCTACATGAACGTGGTGCCATGTACCACCCTTTCTCCACACATTTTAAAACAAATGATATGAGTTATGATGTTATGTAAATCAAGTTTGCATGGAAAATTCAACACGCAAATATTACAAATCATTTATTTCTCAATTAAAATTTTCACAATAAAGTCAGGACTCGACCCCTCCTGCGGGTGATCCTGACTCACACAAAACCATGAAAATCGGTTTATATTCACACATGGGTTTGAAAAGCATGGAAATACCGTCATGCAAATTTAGTTTAAAACCCAATTTAATTTCATCAAAATCGATGACATGCGAGACTAGGCAACGTCTGTATATCGACAAATAACCAGGACTATGGCCATATGTGTCCTCGGGAGTTCCTCAGCTACGCGGATCCTAGTGTGCGGGTTCTCCCATGATCGGGAACCACCCGGGTGGTGGGTCAATCCATCCCGTCAGTCTTATCCGATCCCATGCATCCGAAGATGCTAACGTATCACACAGATACCAACGTATCACACAGATACCACACGGTACATCGTAGTCCATGCTACTTGCATGGTACATCGTACTCCGTGGACCCCCAGCCTTATCCCTCGTTCGGGCTCATCAGCTGGACCTCCAACCCTTATCCCTCGTTTGGGCTCATCAGGTAGATCTCCAACCCTTATCCCTCGTTCGGGCTCATCAGGTTATTTCTCTAACCCTTATCCCTCGTTCGGGCTTATCAGGTTATTTTTAACATGCCATGTCTCAAAACGCACGTGCGGGCCTATTTAATCGGTGACACACAGTCTACCCGATGCTCCAAGCACGGCTTATCGTATGATCTCTGAAAATTAGTGCGAGCGGTGCTCTAACACTGTCAGTAAATCAAGTAAAACTAGTGCGAGCTAAGCTTAAGTACTCTGTCACGAAGAATCGTATATAAAAATATGGTGCGAGTTAGATTCCAGCACCATGTCATGAAAATCATATATAATATATATAAAAATCTGGTGCCAGTTGGACTCCAGCACCTATGCACGTAAAACTCTAGTGCAAGCTCTCGCTCCAGCACTAATGCATGCATCACACAAATCAAAACATCGTGCGAGCTGAGCTCTAGCACGTCTCATGTCAATAAAAACAGGTAGGCGGCTCTGTTTCCTCAAAACAGTTTTCAAAACAATTTCATCGTTGAAAGTATGCAATGCTGTGCATTTTCTTTCAAGATTAGCCAGCCTACTTATGCATGCATAAAAATGTCTCCAGAATGAGCAGGAACCTCTTATTCTTGCTCCTCCCAATTTTTCCTAAATTTTGTAAACTTTACCCTTAACAAGGGTATTTTGGTAATTTGCCCATTCGGGGCACTAAAATTATTATTTGACCTCTAGACCCTTCAGGTAATTTTTAAAGACTGCAATGAACTTAAAATTGCATAAAGTTTACCTCTAGCAGTCCGTAGAATTCCCTTACCTTATTTTCCTGTCGAGTCTGACCTTTTCTTTTTCACTGTTGTCTCGTCGCGCAGTCCGATATGCTCCCAATCAAATGCCCAGAACTGCGTATTAATATTCCTCAGGTCAAATATTATACAATTTAATTGTATTTTCTATTTTCTGGGCTTAATTTAAATCATTGGGCCCATTTACCCCTATTGGGCCCGTTTGCACCTTAATGGGCCTTAATCGGCCTTTAGCCCATTTTCAACTTAATTTTCACTTTATCGAGGCCTATTGGGCTCACTGGGCCCACCAACAATTTATTGGGCCTCGTTCTAACTCTCGAATTGCTAAATTTATTATTTACGACAATTTATCTAATTTTCCAGAATTTAGTTCAATTTATGCGAAAATTAAATTCATATCAAGCATAACGATGTAAATTGTCGTAAATAAGGGTCACTTACTCGAGATTCCATGCTAGTACGTAAATCGAGGCTATCTCGAGCTCTCGATGGATGCCAATCGTCGAGCTACACAATTCCACAATTTTTCGGGTAAGTTTTCAGTCCAAAATTAATTAAATTAAATACTCCGAAATTTAAATCGGGTCAATTTCGACCACTACTGACTTACTCGTAGCTCGATTACATCGCCGGGATTTTTCTCCAATTTTTCCACTTTTTCTTTTTCCCTTTTTCTTCCTTTTTTCCTCCTCTTTTTGGCTAAACCGGTTCAGTCCGGTTCGGATCGGTTCAGACCGCCGGTTCACTCCGGTTCGATCGGTTCACCGCCGGTTCAAGGCCTTACCAGTTGGTTCTCCACCGGCTTCCACCGCCAGCAACTCCGTGGTGTCGTTCGCAGCTCGAATATGGTCTCGATTTCACACGAGGTTGTCGAAAATTCGCCGGTCCGGCTGTTCTCCTCTTTGCCGTCAGTACCATTCCCTTTTTCCGCCGTTTTCGACGTTTACCGACAGTTTCAGTGGCTGTTTTCGGTACCAATCGGCTCACCGTCGCCTGGGCTTCCAAAATCGAGCCTTGGTGGGGCTCAAATCGGTGCCGATCGCTGAAAAAATCTCTCCTCTCCCCGTCGGTTTCTCTCCCTTGATCCGCCGGATTTCGGCGGTTTCGCCGGCCAATACCGGTCTCAAAAGAACCGGCTCCTCCTACTGAACTCGTCGGTACCCACCGTTCATGCCCAGCTGCCGTGGATCGCCGGGATCAACCCCGTTTTCCTCGTGATCTTCTCTTTCTCCGTTCGCCAGACACGACCATCGTCGGCGTGCGTCACCGGTGCCCAAAGCTTCGCCGGTCTCTCCTCTTCTTGCTCGGCCCTTCGTCGGAGTCGCTCGGTCGCCGGTGGCAGTTGATCGGTCGGCCACGCGCGGGTCTCTTTCTCCGTTTTCCATTCTTCTTCTCTCTCCCCGATAACACTTTCAAATTTCTCTTTTTTTTTTAATCATTCAAATACCTTAAAAAATACCCAAATATCCCTTAAAATTATTATTTTATTCCAAATTAATTAATTTAATTTAATTTATTTATTATATTTTAATCCTTTTTCGGGTATAATTTCTTCGTATTTTCGGGATATTGTCCCAAATGACTTTTCAGTATATTTTTCGATTATTTTCGGGATTATTTTTCTGAACTAAAAATCCCGATTAATTCTCATAAATTAATATCTTGATCAATTTAACCCAAAATAAATTTATTTCACCTTTATTGACCAAGATTTCTCAAATCCATATTTTTAATTAAATTTCCTTATCGAATTTACACCGGCTTTCGGTCTTTTAACCATTTTGCCCTTACACATGTTTGGGATTAATTTAACCCGACTTCCCTTCACGAATACTCATTCATTTCATATTTTAATTAAATTCGGGTCTTACAACTCTCCCCCACTTAAAGAATTTGGTCCTCCAAATTAGAACCAATTCATATGAGTCCATAAACTACTCCGGGTACATCAATCGTATCATACTTCTTTAATTCTTATGCGACCTTTTTCCGGAGTGTAATGTAACACTACCAAAGGACTTTAATTAGGAAGATCGTTTTAAACCTCAATACTTTCTCTTTCCTGTTTAATGCCCGAATCAACTTATCAATATACTTATATTTTCATTAAACTGAACTTTTGGAGTTCATATTCTATTACCTATGCTGGATCTGGATAGCATTTTCGAAGCATCAAAAGCTGGGACACATTGTGGGTGCCTGTTAATTCAAGTGATAACACCAACCTACAGGTCTTATCTTCCACTTGTCCAATCTCTCAAAATATTCTATCCAGCGTAACTCAATTTACCTTCTTCCAAAAGTTCGCTAGGTCCTTATTCTCTTAGGACAAGTAACTTTCAACCATACCAATTCACCAAGGGTGAATTCCAATACTTGTCTATCTGATCTGAGGTGTTCTTAATCTCTCACTCTTAACTAAACATCCTCAGAGACTTATTATCCAAAATCGAAAATGATTCTATCTGTCACCCACTTTTTTCTTATCCAATTTGGGGAACAACCCCTACAGCCATACACTGCCTCATATCTTGTTATCCCGATACTCAAGTGACAACTGTCACTATTAGCTAATTCGATTAGAAATCAACTGATCATTCCAGGAGCTTATAAAATCAATGGCACATGCTTTCATCGGATCCTCCAGAACTTGTACAGTCCTCTCTGACTGACCATCTGTCTGAGGATGAAAAGTTGTGCTAATACTCAGTCGGGTTCCCATAGCTTCCTAAAAAATATTCCCTGAAGTAGAAAGTGAAGCGGGAATCCCTATATAATACAATGCTCACTAGAACGCTACATAATGTTCCACAATCTTCCTTATACATAAATCCTCATACACACTCTGAGTATCTGGGGATTTCATAACCAGAAGGTGGGTAGACTTAGTCACTCTATCGACTATCATCTAAATAGCCTCGTAATTCACCTGGGTTCTCTGTAACCCATCATGACATTCATGGAAACTTGCTCTCATTTTTCGTGCCGTGTCGATATAGGTAGAGGCTGCAATAACTCTGCAGACTTTTAATACTCTACCGTATTTCTTTTCATATCTGACCACCAATACCCTTTTTGAGATTTCGATATATATATTCTTTACTTTCCATATGCATTATATATCGCAAAGTGTGAGCTTCTGACAATATTACTATCCCATCAACTGTGGTCCTGGGGAGCACTCATACTGTCTCGAAATCCTCAGTAACTCATCATCGCTCACTGTGAACTCTGTCACTGTCTCCTTCTGAATCTGACCCAAACTATCGACATCCTACCGATCATCACGCTAAGCCTGTCAAATTCGGGCACTCTCATTCGGTTCTAATCTCAGGCTAGCTGTCACACAATCACTGTCATCATCAGAAGGGATCACATCAATACTGAGGCTCATAACTGCTCTAGCAGCTCACGCTCCCTGACCATCATATGTAGTACCATCCCGAGGCTCTTTCTGCTCGAGGTATAAGCCATTACATTAGCTTTTCCTGGGTGGTACAATTTTCACAATCAAAATCTCTCAAAAGCTCTAACCCACTATGTATTCTCATATTCGCCTCTTTCTGTGAAAACAGATACTTGGGGCTTTATAATTAGTGCATACCCAAAATTTCTCACCGTGTACATAATAGTACCATATCCTCGGTACAAATACTATTGCCAACTTTAAAATCATGAGTCAGATTGTTTATTTCATGATTAAGGAGTTGTCTGGATCCACAATCGACTATCTTCCCATTATACATCAATACACAACTCCATTATTATTTCGAGGTATCCATACTCACTGAGAACCTCTTGAGCTATTGGGTATGGTGAAATTAATCATGGTGGTCAGTTCATACTTCACTACACCGAAATTCACGTCACATCTATCATCTCACTCAAAGACCACGTTTTCATAGTTAAACGTGTCAACAAGGTATACCCTATTGAGAACTCGCAACAACCCATTTGTAAAAGCCACTTTCAATTATTGCTTATAATTTGTCCTAGACTTTAAATACACCCAACATATCATCGATAATGATGATTACAACTCGGTCCAATCCTTGACTTATTTACGCATAAGCGTATAAGATCCTCCAAAATAGCTTAGTTTCCAGGTACTAACCTGCGTCATTTCCTTTTCTTATCTTAACGGCTCTTATTAAATTTTTACTATGTTAACTTTTATGATTTGTCGAATTTTAATATTCTTATCGTCTTAGTAAAGGTATCCTAACGCTAAAGGTATTTATTACAACGATCGATTTCACGTTATAAGTTATATATATATACTTTTAGACGCTGTCAAGTCTTCAGGCGGGGAGGTATTTTGAAATACCTTTATTAACCTTCAGACTTAACCACAATTACTTTATATACCAGTCCATGTGGTTACAATTTGTATTCGCTACTAATTGCTTTAATCCTAATGACTTCATATCGTAAGGATGCTCTCACCTTGCATACGCCTCTTACTTCAATACATCTTGTAATCAGAATTAAGCATATCTCATCTTAAAGATTATCTCCTTAGTGTATCAATTATAACGAAACTCTTGTCATTATTCATTTCGTGAGTACAATCCTTTACTCCTTTAATTTCAACTGTTGCACTCCTTTTTATCACTTGTCAACACTTACAATATACTTTTTAGTGATGTTTTCACCCCTGTTTTCAACTTAAAATCTCTATATCCATATTCCGTTGATTAATCTTCCTCTATTGGGGTACTCATTTATCAGTATTGTGCCCAATGATGTAGGCATTCATGCCTTTTACTCACTTATTGCGAATGAAGGCGGTATGAGCAAATGTGTGGCACCAGGATCAATGAACATATGTACTTCATTATTCATAACAAGTGTGGTATCTTACACCACATCCATGAAACATCAATAGTGTCTCGATCCAAGACATCCTCTCGCCTTCGTCCAACAGCCTACTTTCCTTTTTCTTTTCGGCTATGGCTACCCTTTTCGTTGCAGCTATACCAACGAAGTTTTTCTCTGTCTCTTTACTTTTCTGTGGAGCGATCTCGCCCAACTCTGTGCAATTAAAATCAATGGTCCATCTTACCACATTTAACGGCCATTTTCCATCAATACAGTGTAAGTATAGATCCTTCTTCCGTGGTATCCACCACCCATTCACACTGCTTACAGTGCTTACACTGCTACACTGCTTCGTAGCAGGTCGGGGTCCTCTAATTACAAAGCCCCTCAAGAGTGCCAAAATTGGATGCACTGAGGCCTTACCAATTATCTTACTCCATGACTCATTAAATTAAATCTTTTACCAATTACCATTTTTCCATTTTAACATCTTTGTCATTTCTCGATTCTCTTTCTGTCTCTATTTTAGCCCTCACTACCTTTCTCAATCTCAGAGGCGTGCAATTCATGTTCTTATTTACCCAACTATAAATCTGCGCACTGCCTCGGTATAAGTAATATCTCACGGGCCAATCGACTCTAATTGAAAATTTGAGCCCTTCCACAAACTTTTAGACATCTCGACTGTCACTTGTTCATAGTATCGAGGTAATATTTTCCAAAGAATATAACTGAGTTTCATACTCATAATCAATTTAGTATTCCTGGGCAGTGTAAGAAATTTTTCCTTTAAATCATGTCCAGGATATCCTGTCACCGGAATACATCCAATAAGATTTCTCATCTTAGCTATGGATGTTTAACACTTAAGATGGGTCGAGCGGGTTTCCACCAATGCTCTGCTGTGCCCTCTGATCTCATACATAATCTGAGCAATTAGCTCCTCACAATAATCTCCACATTCCGCTCTAATCTCACGAAGCGTGTCTCAATACTGTTCGATCACTCTGTCGGACTCTGAGAGGCATGTTCAACATTAGCCTCCATTTCAATTTCATCCTGATTCTCACAGGTCACCTCAGCACGACTTAGTAGACTCAGGTCTACCTCTACGACCTCTGCCTCGTGCACAATCTCATCTAACGCGACTCATATTAGGCATTCCTACATTCTCAACTATTTCTTAGTCAAAACTCATCTCGATATACACTATTGTATCTAACCAAGCACAGTAACACGGGGATGTAATTTCCTAATTACTGACACTGACACACATCAGACCAATGGCCGCTCTGATACCACCTTTATATGTCACGACCCGAACTACCCAAAAATCAGAGTTAAGTTTTCGCGTTTTGTTATTTTCTTACTTAAATTCTTACCTGTCTTCTGATCGTGACCACACTCCACTAACAAATTGGGCTGTGCATCAATGCCAGTCCCACCATACATTTACCATATAACTTAATTCTTTCTCAGTCATTTATAAAATGTCTACAATATTTATACATCCCCTAAAGTTACTTACAAACATGTTACTGTGCTATGCTTATGTAGATACAATATGTACAAGTGTATATACCTTATGTTGATGGGTAGCAGCGGATATTCGGAATGCAGTACTGAGTCATCTCAACTTCAACTGGAGATTATCTGTGGGAGAAAATGAAAGGGGTGAGCACATCAAGCTCAGTAAGGCAATCCTACGAACAAGTAGGTAACCATACTACCTACATGAACGTGGTACCATGTATAAACCACCCTTTCTCCACACATTTTAAAACAAATGATATGAGTTATGATGTTATGTAAATCAAGTTTGCACGAAAAATTCAACACGCAAATATTACAAATCATTTATTTCTCAATTAAAATTTTCACAATAAAGTCAGGACTCGACCCCTCCTGCGGGTGATCCTGACTCACACAAAACCATGAAAATCGGTTTATATTCACACATGGGTTTGAAAAGCATGGAAATACCATCATGCAAATTTAGTTTAAAACCCAATTTGATTTCATCAAAATTGACGACATGCGAGACTAGGCAACGTCTGTATATCGGCAAATAACCAAGACTATGGCCATATGTGTCCTCGGGAGTTCCTCAGCTACACGGATCCTAGTATGCAGGTTCTCCCATGATCGGGAACCACCCGGGTGGTGGGTCAATCCATCCCGTCAGTCTTATCCGATCCCATGCATCCGAAGATGCTAACGTATCACAAAGATACCAACGTATCACACAGATACCACACGGTACATCGTAGTCCATGCTACTTGCACGGTACATCGTACTCCGTGGACCCCCAACCTTATCCCTTGTTCGGGCTCATCAGCTGGACCTCCAACCCTTATCCCTCGTTCGGGCTCATCAGGTGGATCTCTAACCCTTATCCCTCGTTCGGGCTCATCAGGTTGTTTCTCTAACCATTATCCCTCGTTCAGGCTCATCAGGTTATTTCTCTAACCCTTATCCCTCGTTCGGGCTCATCAGGTTATTTTTAACATGCCATGTCTCAAAACGCACGTGCGGGCCTATTTAATCGGTGACACACAGTCTACCCGATGCTCCAAGCACGGCTTATCGTATGATCTCTGAAAAGTAGTGCGAGCGGTGCTCTAACACTGTCGGTAAATCAAGTAAAACTAGTGCGAGCTAAGCTCAAGCACTCTATCATGAAGAATCGTATATAAAAATATGGTGCGAGTTAGATTCCAGCACCATGACATGAAAATCATATATATATAAAAATCTGGTGCGAGTTGGACTCCAGCACCTATGCACGTAAAACTCTAGTGCGAGCTCTCGCTCCAGCACTAATGCATGCATCACACAAATCAAAACATCGTGCGAGCTGAGCTCTAGCACGTCTCATGTCAATAAAAACACGTAGGCGGCTCTGTTTCCTCAAAACAGTTTTCAAAACAATTTCATCATTGAAAGTATGCAATGCTGTGCATTTTCTTTCAAGATTAGCCAGCCTACTTATGCATGCATAAAAATGTCTCCAGAATGAGCAGGAACCTCTTGTTCTTGCTCCTCCCAATTTTTCCTAAATTTTGTAAACTTTACCCTTAACAAGGGTATTTTGGTAATTTGCCCATTCGGGGCACTAAAATTATTATTTGACCTCTAGACCCTTCAGGTAATTTTTAAAGACTGCAATGAACTTAAAATTGCGTAAAGTTTACCTCTAGCAGTCCGTAGAATTCCCTTACCTTATTTTCCTGTCGAGTCTGACCTTTTCTTTTCCACTGTTGTCTCGACGCGCAGTCCGATATGCTCCCAATCAAATGCCCGGAACTGCGTATTAATATTCCTCAGGTCAGATATTATACAATTTAATTGTATTTTCTATTTTCTGGGCTTAATTTAAATCATTGGGCCCATTTACCCCTATTGGGCCCGTTTGCACCTTAATGGGCCTTAATCTGCCTTAAGCCCGTTTTCCACTTAATTTTCACTTTATCGAGGCCTATTGGGCTCATTGGGCCCACCAAAAATTTATTGGGCCTCGTTCTAACTCTCGAATTGCTAAATTTATTATTTATGATAATTTATCTAATTTTCCAAAATTTAATTCAATTTATGCGGAAATTAAATTCATATCACGCATAACGATGTAAATTGTCGTAAATAAGGGTCACTTACCCGAGATTCCATGCTAGTACGTAAATCAAGGCTATCTCGAGCTCTCGATGGATGCCAATCGTCGAGCTACACAATTCCACAAATTTTCGGGTAAGTTTTCAGTCCAAAATTAATTAAATTAAATACTTCGAAATTTAAATCGGGTCAATTTCGTCCACTACTGGCTTACCCGTAGCTCAATTACATCGTCGGGATTTTTCTCCAATTTTTCCTCTTTTTCTTTTTCCCTTTTTCTTCCTTTTTTCCTCCTCTTTTTGGCTGAACCGGTTCAGTCCGGTTCGGATCGGTTCAGACCGTCGGTTCACTCCGGTTCGGTCGGGTTCACCTCCGGTTCAAGGCCTTGCCTACCGGTTCTCCGCCGGCTTCCACCGCCAGCAACTCTGTGGTGTCGTCCGCAGCTCAAATATGGTCTCGGTTTCACACGAGGTCACCGAAAAGTCGTCGGTCCTGTTGTTCTCCTCTTCGCCGTCGGTACCGTTCCCTTTTTTCGCCGTTTTCGGCGTTTACCGACAGTTTCAGTGGCTGTTTTCAGTACCAATCAGCTCACCGTCGCCTGGGCTTCCAAAATCGAGCCTTGGTGGGGCTCAAATCGGCGCCGATCACCGAAAAAATCTCTCCTCTCCCCGTCGATTTCTCTCCCTTGATCCGTCGGATTTCGGCGGTTTCGTCGGCCAATACCGATCTCAAAAGAATCGGCTCCTCCTCCTGAACTCGTCGGTACCCACCGTTCGTGCCCAGCTGCCGTGGATCGCCGAGATCAACCCCGTTTTCCTCGAGATCTTCTCTTTCTCTGTTCGCCGGACACGGCCATCGTCGGCGCGCGTCACCGGTGCCCAAAGCTTCGTCGGTCTCTCCTCTTCCTGCTCAGCCCTTCGTCGGAGTTGCTCGGTCGCCGATGGCCGTGGATCGGTGGGCCACGCGTGGGTTTCCTTCTCCGTTTTCCATTCTTCTTCTCTCTCCCCGATAACACTTTCAGATTTCTCTTTTTTTTTTTAATCATTTAAATACCTTAAAAAATACCCAAATATCCCTTAAAATTATTATTTTATTCCAAATTAATTAATTTAATTTAATTTAATTTATTTATTATATTTTAATCCCTTTTCAGGTATAATTTCTTCGTATTTTCGGGATATTGTCTCGAATGACTTTTCAGTATATTTTTTGATTATCTTCGGGATTATTTTTTCGAACTAAAAATCCCGATTAATTCCCATAAATTAATATCTTGATCAATTTAACCCAAAATAAATTTATTTCACCTTTATTGACCAAGATTTCTCAAATCCATATTTTTAATTAAATTTTCTTATCAAATTTACACCGACTTTCGGTCTTTTGACCATTTTGCTCTTACACATGTTCGGGATTAATTTAACCCGACTTCCCTTCACAAATACTCATTCATTTCATATTTTAATTAAATTCGGGTCTTACATTTAATACATCTTAGTACTCCCCATATGTATCGTGTACCTCGATGAGTGAGTATCTGATAAAATCAGCCTCCTGATCTCAGGATCCTCGGGAACACATACTCTGCCCCTGATCCTCAATAAGCCATCTGTACTCAGCTCAAAATCACTATCCACACCTGTCTGTATCTGCCTCAGCCAATCGATGCACCGTCGATCGCTCTGCTGGGCCTGCTGAATACGACCAATCAACTCTGGCTCTAATCTCATACTAGCCATGATATCCAATTTCTGCGATCCAGGGGGGTTACATCCAAACTGAGGTTTGCAAAGTGTTCTAACAATTTGTGCTCTCGTACCATCATATAAGACACCAACTCAAGGTTCTTCCTACTCAAAGCATCGACAACTACATTTGCCTTACCCGAGTGGTACATGATTTCACAATCATAGTCCTTCAGGAGTTCGAGCCATTTCCTCTGTCTCATATTCAGTTCTTTCTATAAGAGCAGGTACTTGAGGAACACCTGAAATTTCTCACCATAGAGATAGTGGCGCCATATTTTCAAAGCAAACACCATGGTCGCCAACTCTAAATCATGTGTCGAGTAGTTCCTCTCGTGATCTTTCAATTGTGTAGATCCATAGGCAACTGCCTTCCCATCCTGCATAAGTACACAGCCCAATCCCTGGTGTGATGCATCCGTATACATCGAGAATCCTCCTGAGCTGGTGGGAATGATGAGAACTGGAGCAGTGGTCAATCGACGCTTAAGTTCCTCAGAACTCCTCTCACATGCCTCATCCCATACAAACTTAACATCCTTACCCATGAGGCGTGTTAACAGAGCAGTTAGTCTGGAGAAGCCCTCTACAAATCTCCGATAATACCCTGCCAATCCCAAAAAACTTTTGATCTCAGTAACTATCTTAGGCTGTTCCCACTGTACAACCGCCTCAATCTTGGATGGATCCACTGATACCCCATCCTTCGACATAATATGGCCCAAAAACGAGATCTGCTCTAACCAAAAGTTACACTTGTTGAGTTTGGCATATAACTCTTTCTCTTAGAGGGTCTGCAGAACTACTCTCAAGTGCTCCTCATAATCTTCCCTGGACTTGGAATAAACCAATATGTCATCAACGAACACAATCACAAACTTGTCCAGGTATGGCTTAAACATATCATTCATCAGTGCCATAAATGCTGCGGGGGCATTCGTCAATCCAAATGGCATCACCAAGAACTCGTAGTGGCCATAACGGGTATGAAATGTTATCTTGGGTACATCTCCACTCCTGATCCTCAACTGATGGTACCCTGACCGCAGATCTATCTTTGAAAATACTTGAGCTCCTCAAAGTTGATCCAACAAATCATCTATGAGTGGAAGGGGGTACTTGTTTTTAAAGGTGGCCTTATTCAACAACTGGTAGTCTATACACAGTTGGAGGCTTCCATTCATTCTTTCCACCGTTAGTGTCACAAGTTACCACATCAATATTCAACATAAGTATATAAATTCATCTCTCAAGTAGATTAAATTAAATCATACACTTTTCATTTATATCAATCATGTGCTTTCATTTCTTTTCATCAAAATTTTACAATAAGATTGCCTAATCCTGAAAACATCAATGTCTTAGCATGGCAATCCATAACAACACGATTGGTAGCCAACCAATCCATTCCCAATATTACATCAAAATCATTCATGTTTAATAAAATTAAATTGGCTGTCATTTCCTTTCCCTCTATCATAAGTTTACAATCCCTACATACATGCTCAATCAATTGACTATCATTAATGAGTGTGGAAATCATCATCATTTTATCCAACAATGTAGGTTTCACATGTTTCCATAATTTACGTGCAAAGCAAGATGATATGAAGGAATGCGTGGCACCAAAATCAAATAATACTAATGCTTCTAAACCAAAGATTAGGATGGTACCTTTAATCACATCCGTCGAAGCATCTGCGATGTCCTAATCCAATTCATGTACTCTTCCTCTGCTCACACCCGCTGTCTACTTTCCCTTTTCCTCAACTGTAGCCCTCCTCCTCAAGGCAACTATCTCAACTGGAGCTCTCTCTGGCTCCTTGCCCTTCTACGGGGCAGTCTCAATTATCTCAGTATAGTACCTCAAAATATGTCCGAGCCTCCCACACCTAAAACATGATACAAGGGATATTTGACATGGTCTAGTCCCATGTTATCTCCCACATCTCCTACACTAGTCAGTAGTAGGGCGTGGTCCTCCAATAACCATACCCCTCGGTGCAATCAAAGCCGGGTACCCGGGAGGTCTAGCAGCTCTCTCCTGCACCTCCTCGATCTTAGGTCTCTTCTCGAAAAACCTCTGGCCTCCCCTCTTGGCCACTCTATCCATCTCTGATCTCTTTCGATCTTTGTCTCTTCGGACACTAAACTTTCCCAGATTGGAGGCATTCTTCTCAAAGTCTTACTCGAATAACTTCTGAATCTTTCGAGCCTCACTATCCATCGTGTCTAGGTCATATCTTCCCAAAGACATAAACTTGGACTCATACTAGTCCACAGTTCGGTTCCCCTGAACCAAGTTCATGAATTCCATCTGTAATTTCCTTTGTGTGGTGGCTGGGATGTATTGCCTCCTAAAGGCCTCCAAAAATACCTTCCAAGTGATCTCAGGGTGTCTGGTCCTCAAAACAATCTCGGTGGATCTTCACCGGTGTCCGGCCTCACCTTTTAGCATAGACATGGTAAAGGCTACCTTCTCACCTGAAGTGCACCTGAAGAACCTATACAGTTTCTCCATCTCGTACACCCAATCTTCCGTAACCACTGGGTCCTTCACCACTCGAAACACTGGGGGTTTCAACCCTTAAAACTCTCGCAACCTGCTCAACTCGCAGTCATAACCAACTCACTACCACTATGTTGTGGAGCGATAGGAGAAGCTGTATCCTGGACTGGAGGTGGTGTAACTGTAGCTGTCTCTGCAGTCTGAGGTCTCTCCACCTCTACAACTGTCTGTCTAGTCGTAGGTTGTGCTGCGGGACCTCGTCTATCACAGGCACCTAATGCCTGCGTGACTATCTCCACCAGGTTCCCAATACTTTACTCTATCCTAGCGAAGCGTGCCTCTATATCTCCTGCTCTCTCAGCAAAGTCCTATGGAACCTGATCAGTTCGTGGCTCCGCATGGCTTTCAAGCCTACCTCTACGGCCTCTAACACGTGCTCCCACCCCTCTACCTCAACGCGTAATAGGCATATCACCTAACTTCCTGTATTAATAATCATTTATTAAGCTCAATCCATCACAGTATACACAGTTATATCTAAACAAAAGCATAGTAATATGGGGATATATTTTTCCTACGTTTTATTACTGACTCACATCAGGCCAACTCAGCTCTGATACCAATCTCTGTCATGACCCTTTTCATTATTTTTAATCAAAAATCTTAATAAATGTTTCGCATTTATTCCTTTCCTTACTCGATCGTGAACAAACTTACTACTACACTGTTAGGCTGTGAGTCAATAATAATCCACTCGCAATATCCATTCTCAGTTAATAAAAGTGAGGTCATATACATGAAAGTCAATCATTCACTTATACAAAATATGATTATTGACATCTACATCCCCTATAATTACAACTCGATGGTTATTGTGCCCTTACATTGTTTAGATACAAAAAGAATCCTGTGTATACCTTTTTAGCGATGGAAGCAGCGAATGTCCAAAATAAAATGCCTCAGTCCTCACTGGGCTACTATGCACGCTCTGTAGGAGGGGGAAAATAGAGAGGGATGAGCAACCACACGCTCAGTAAGGCAATAATGCAAGCATGGTCGATAACTACTCTATCTACATACTGATAGTGTTATGCATAAATCATTTATAACAGGAGCATGATGAATTAAGACTATGCCATATGAATATACATATATATATCATGGATTAAAATCATGTAAAATTGGCATATAAAACATGGAATATCAACATGTGAAAACAGCTCATTCTCATTTAATCTCATAAAAAGGGCAATTCATTGAAGAAAGCTCTTTTTTAAATCACATCACAAAGCTCTTTCTCAAACACACTGAAACCCCATAAAAAATGGTTTTCCCAATCACAACATCATTATCATTTCTCAATTTAAAATCCCACAAGGCTCGACCCCTCCCTTGGGTCTACCCTGGGCAGTTCGCAATCACACTTATACGTTAAAACATGTGGTAGTAAATAAATCAAATAAGATAGGTCACTATATCACAAGACTATGTTAGCCAACTATGTCGTAAATTATCCCAGACCACACGAATCCCGGTGTGCGGGGTATCATGTGGTAACGAAGGTGGGTTAGTTCTCCATCAGACTTTCTCAAATCAAGTAACCACCACGCGATACATCGTACTCCATGTGATATACATGGTACATCATACTCCGTGGACCCATATCATGGTTGTAGGTGCCTGCAGTAGGTCTTATCTACCCCATACTGAGTAAAATCTCTAATCTCAAGTGCACGTGGGAGTACTCTTACTACCAAGTCCTAGCCCTTCATGGCCTTGCTCGCCCCTGTTGGGTTCCCTGATTCAGGTCCTAGCCCCTCACCCTCACCCCACTCAAGAGGTATGTTAGGCCTGTTGGGTTCCCTGAATGGATTAGTGTCAGGTCCTAGCCCCTTACCCTCACCTCACTCAAGAGGTCTGTAAGGCTTGTTGGGTTCCACGAACACCAACCCGTATTACCCTCACCATGGTATCATACATACCACAGTGTGAAAAACCTGCGGGTGCTACGCTCTAGTGCGAATTCATGCATCATCATCAAATCACTTCGTACGAGCAATGCTCTAGTACGACATTTATGCATAAAACATGAAGAAAACCATGTACGAGCATAGCTCTAGTATGGTTATATGCATAAGAAATCCACTTGAAATCCACGTACGAGCAAAAGCTCCAGTACGATTTATAAAACATCACCACAATTCAAATCAAAGTGCGAGCTAAGCTCTAGCACGTTTCAAACATGTGAAAACATCAATATCCAGTGTGAGCTAGGCTCCAGCACGGTTTAATTCACATAATCATGATAGGCGGCTCATAAACATTCAAAAACCAATCTCAAAACACATTTAGCACCTCACATGGGCTATTACACAACATCATTCAAACATTTGCTAGCCTATCTACTTAAATCAAAGCAAGGTGTTTTGTGAAAACATTCAAAACACATGATTTATGCAATTATTAGCCTTACTATCCCATTTCTTTCTAATACCAATTCAAGAACCAAATCTCATACAAATACTCATAGTTATTTCCATACATTGTCAAACATGTTTCTATAAAATCATACACTTTTCCAAAGCCCTACATACCCATAAAATACGAGCAACTACCTCTATATACTTACAGAATTCCCTTACCTGGAAATCGCGTCGTGAGATTTCACCTTTTTAAAGCTACTTACTCACGCGGTTCCATTCGTCTCCACCAGACTCTTCGAAACTGCGCACAATCAAATTTCTCATCATTTTAGTCCATTATAACACAGCCCTTGTCCTTTGCTATAGTCAATTCAATCTATAGCCTCTATTAACACTTATAAGGCCTCGTTTCAATTCTTTATTCATATCTCGAATCTATGGATTCCTTTAAGCGTATTTATTCATACCCAGTTGATAACAAATCAATATTAAGCTCACAGTGTTCCTATTTCATCAATTTTCCTCACTATGGCATTTATCAAACCTATTACATACTTATTTCCATAAATTCACTCAATCCATAATGTAGCTTCATTTACCAACTTCAAATCATCCACATTACTCAAATAACAACTTAGCATACCCATAATTTCATCAATTTATTCCATTTACACTTTCTCACACTAAACTCATTCCATTTTCTAGGTCTAACTTATTCAAATACATCTTAGGTAGTTTTCAACCATCACTACCCATAAAATCAACTCCAAAGTTAATAAATAAACAATGTATTTGGGCTGGAGTATTAAAAACTTACCAAATCTAGTTTCTCATTTTTTTTTGCTCCAAATGGGAAATGCCCCTTGCTCTTTCAATACAAACAATGGGACATTAGTTCCCAATTATGTTGTTCTTCTCTTTGGAATAAACAACTTTATGTCTAATAGCTCTCATTCAATTCTTACTGGAAATGGCTGATTTTAGAGAGATAAAACTAGGTTTTGAAGGTTAAAATGGAAAGAATGGTTTTATCTCGTAAAAATGTAGATTTCACTGCTCCTTTTATAGAAATAGCTTAATGAGATCGATCTGTACTAGGAGGAGATCGATCTGGTCCCCTTAAATCCCTCTTTTTTATGTTATTTTCAAGCATGAGATTGATCTGTTGAAGCTTGGGATCGATCTGCTCCAACCAGAGAGCTAAGGAGATTGATCTATATGCTTGAGGATCGATCTTTTCATTATAGAATGTTTAGGAGATCGATTTGGCCCCATTGGAGATCAATATGTTCTATTCCATTGCTCAAATAAGAGTATTCTGGCTCTTCTAGATCGATCTCTCATCCCAAGAGATCGATCTGGCCTTCATATTTTCTTGATTTTCTGTAGTATTTCTACAACAACACACACCCAAACATCCTTAATTTGCTGCCATGGTCATTTTCTCATCCAACCACCTTTAAGACTTGAAAATGGCATCCATTCATACCTTATACACGTTAGAACTTGTGTGTATTCTTTGTATAGCCAAAAGTATACCATACCAAGCTAAATGGAAGTACAACTTCATTCCATTTCACCACACTACTCGTTTTGAGTTTCAATCACATTCATCACTTATAAAAGTTCATTTCTTCATATTCATACGGAATGAAACTTGTATGTACATTACAAACTCATCTTATAAGTATGTACATTGAATCCATGGACTTACACCACTTATGCTTACATTGCAAATATATCACCATACTCATGGTTTCATAAAGTTTACATCCAAAAATACGGACATATATCAGAAAGCAATTCTGAAACCACATAATTTGATATATTATTCACAAAGTTCGATGATTGGATTATACAAATTTAGGCAAAATCAACAAGTATATCCCGATAAAGACTTTCCCACTGTAGCTGTCAGTAAGCCAGAACTACCCCGAAAACTAAGGTGTTACCTATGGTCATATATCCAAAAGTCTCCAATCCTAGTGATTAGCCAGAACCAGAACCTATCACTACGATGTTGGACAAGCCAATCTACTCGTATAAGAATTGTAAACTTAAGACTATCTCCATAAGCTCTATTGGGAATAACATAACTAGAACGCTCATATATGATAAAACATTTGAAAATCACATTTCTAAAAGTCATTTAACAATCGGGACGAGAAGCAGTTCATGCTTAAATTTAAAAACACTAAGCATAAGCTAAATAAGCTATATACTCCAATAAATACAAAACAAATTCGAATTGAGATTATAAAGCAATACATGCATACGTATAAAAATCTGTGCAAGCTTTTAAATCTCCCATACAATGCCATGCATTGATTTTAATGTGTGAAAATCATCGCAAGGTTTAAAACATGTCAAAATAAATCGAAATCATGTTTTCGATAACACAAGGGTCTTAGCTCGAAACCATATAAACATTTTTTTGAAATTTCTGCAATAAGACCAGGTAACAATTGCTTATTACCCAGCCTGTAAAGCAAAGAATAATTTATATTCTCAATCCAATTGATTCAATACATTTTATATTTCAAATCGATTGAAAGGTTCACATATTTCTTCGAAAAGTTCAAAAAAACATTTACGATACCAAATGTTCAATTCGAAACATAAAGCAATTTGTACAGGATTAACCCGTAGCTTTTGCAATTAAACTTAACTCGTATGCCAATACAAGTTGTAGCAAGTGAGGTTCACTTACCCGAGATACAATGATGACACATGATAATTCTATTTTTAATAGAATTATTTATGCTTAATTTTTTAATTAATTATTTAAATCCTCAATTTATTTTATTAATTATCCCCTTTATTTAATTAAAATTCTTTAATGTGCAAGTAAATTAAATCCAGATGAAACTCAGTCGTTCCAGTCAAAAATAGGTTAAAAACGGGCTAAAGGAAACTGGACCACTTCCAATTTACAGACCGAGTCACCAGTCGTTTGGACACGTGGGATGCCAGGTGTTAGTATTTTATTCGCTCTGAAATGATAAGATCGACGGACACCGTGCCAACCCTCTGGAAGACATCTGCCAGGCCACATTGCACAGCTAAGTGTACTAGAAGACGAATGATGTGGAAATATCTACTCTGCAGCAAATAAAATGAAGATAAGTGGCCAAACAATGCCAACTCATCTAGGATGGAAAATTACCATTGTACCCCTAAGTGTGTGTATAAATAGAACATGATGGCAATTGAAAAAAAATCTAAGTAGTGTAGAGTAATTTAGGAGTAGTTTTAATTTAGGGTAGCTTTAGTTTTTTTATTTTTCCTTTTAAGCTTTCCGAATAGTTTTTTGTTAGTAGCCACCATTGTTATAAGTTTTTACAAGTTCTCAATTGCTTTTTTTTTTTTTTTTTACACTTAAGCTTCTTTTATGATCATTCTTGTTTCGATTAATGTTTAAGTTGATGAACAGTAAAGAGGGGAAGAAGACGCCGGTGACAGTGGCCATCTTCTTCAACTATTTCACTGTACAAATTCTTTAAAATTTCGGTTATGTATTAGCTTACTATCTTAGTGTCGTTTGATATTTTTATGCTCAAGTTTCTTCAAGTTTCGATTTAAAACTTAAGTTCTGGTCTTTATTGCATATTACCTTTTTGTGTATCAATTTTGTTGAGTTAATGTATTTTGAAATGACAAAACATGTTAAAACAATAATGTTAAGATGGTATACAAACATGTTTAGAAGATATCAGGACCAGAACTTAGAGTTCTGCTGATGAGAGATCAATCTGGGGTATGAGAGATCGATCTCCTGGGATTATACTTGATGAGAGATCGATCTCATGATGGAAGAGATCGATCTGGCAAGCCTTAAAACGGTGTAAAGGGTTTAAGGTAAAAAGGGATCGATCTGCAAGGGTTAAGAGATCGATCTGCTCAAAGTCAGTGAGCTTTAGAGATCGATCTGGTGTATTGAGAGATCGATCTTGCCTCAAACAGAGAGGATAGGAGATCGATCTGCCTATTCGACAGATCGATCTGCCTCTGCCTATTTAAACTAACAGATCGATCTGGTAATGTATAAGATCGATCTCCCTGTGTATTTGTGCTTTGTCATTGCAGGATTTAAAACTAGGAGATCGATCTGGCCAAGATAGGAGATCGATCTGTCTGACCACTGGAGGTTCCCAACGGCTATTTTCTTCAAATCTCAACGGGAAAAACTGCATTTAATGCTCCAACTACCCAACCTTCAGTATATAACCAAGCATTGAAGACAAAGCAAAGAGAGAGACTATCACTGAATATTCCAAACATTCTCAAGCTTTAATTCTTTCATTCATTGTATCTCTATTGCTCATTTTATTGAGATTAATTGTACAAGCTTATGTACTACAAGCTTTGTTAGTCCTACCCACTAAAAGGCCTTATTCTGTATTCATCCACACCTTAAAAGAAAAGAGGATTGTTCCTCAGTGAGTGTTATTGTAAAAGGGTGAATACATTTTCTGTATTGCTAAGGGTAGAGAGGTTATTCCTTAACCTGTAAAAGGAACTTTGTAAACTCTGTTGAAAGAGAGAAAGAAACCACTTGACAAGAAGGTCAAGGAGAGAGGACGTAGGCAAGAGTTGGCCGAACCTCTATAAGTCGCTGTGTTTGTTTTTCTTTCCCTCTCTTTGCATTAAATTGTTATATTGCACTGTTTTATTCATTATCACTTGTGTTTAAATTGTGATTGTTTTAAAATCTCCCATAATTGTTAGAAAACCGATTCACCCCCCCCTCTCGGTAGAGCCAACAATTGGTATCAGAGCTAGGACTCTCTAATCACATAGGAACAACTTCCTAAGAGTAGAAACGATCAAATGGCTCATAACAATGTAGCAACTAATTTGATAGGAGAGGGGCACTCCACTGTTAGACCTCCCATGTTCAATGGTGAACATTATTCTTATTGGAGGACTAGGATGATGCTATTTATTCAAGCAAACGATTATGAAGTATGGAGAATTATAGTTAAGGGACCTCAAATCCCTACGAAGAAAATAGAGGGAAGAGATATTCCCAAAGAAGAAGATGAATGGGACTCTAATGACATTAAATGTGCACAACTAAATGCTAAAGCTATGCACACATTATTTTGTGCTTTAGGTCCTAATGAATATAATAGAGTATCCGGGTGTGATAATGCCAAGCAAATATGGGATAAATTGGCAATAACTCATGAGGGTACAACCCAAGTGAAGGAGACAAAAGTAGGTATGCTCACACATGATTATGAGCTCTTTAGGATGAAGGAAGAAGAATCCATTAGTGATATGTTCACTAGGTTTACCGATATAATCAATGGATTAAAATCTTTAGGAAAAATATATTCTAATATTGAAATGGTAAAGAAGATTTTAAATAGCTTACCTAAGTCATGGGAAGCTAAAGTGACAGCAATAGAGGAATCTAAGGATCCACACACATTATCCTTAGATGAATTAATAGGTTCCTTGCTAACTTATGAGATGAAGCTTAAAAGAAATGAAGAGCCACCCAAGAAAGTGGGTGTTGCTCTAAAATCCACTACTGAAAAAGAAATTAAAAATGAGAGTGGCAGTGAGGAGGATATTGAAATGGCAATGTTTGCCAAAAGATTCAATAAATTCATGAGGATGAGAGCTGGTAATAGCTATAGGAGAAACAATAGGAGAGAACAAGAGGAATTAGGTAGAAAAGACTCTATTGTATGTTTTGAATGTAAAAAACCTGGACACATAAAGTTTAACTGCCCTCTTCTCAAAAGATCTAATGATAGGTTTCATAAAAAGAAGGCGATGGTAGCAACATGGAGTGACAGTGATTGCTCCGATGATGAATCAAATGAAGACACTGCCAACCTATGCTTCATGGCAATTGATGAGGATGAGAAGGTAACATCCAATATCAATGAATACTCTTTTGACGAACTGCAAGATGCATTTGATGATTTAGCATTAGAGTATGAATCTATGAGCATGAAGTATAAAAAGTTAATATCTAAATTAAAAAGGGAAAATGAGATAATGTTACAAGATAATTTGGAATGTGAGAAGAAACTAGAGATTGCAAATCTAGAAATTTCTGACCTTAAGGAGAAAAATAGGAATTTACATAACTCCTTTAATAGGTTTCACATGGGGCAACAAAAGCTAGCTAGCATGTTAGAAACCCAAAGAGCATTTTTTGACAAAAATGGCTTAGGGTATAATGCACAAAGTAGGGAGACCCATCTTAAGAGTTTCATTGCTAGGAAGAGCATGAATAAACCTGAAATTACTTGTTCATATTGTAATAAGAAGGGACATAAGTCACATTATTGCAATATAAAGATAAGGAATCTTAAAAGAAAAATTGTAAAAAGAATATGGATTCCAAAAGAGGTAATTCATTCCAAGGACTGCAATGCATTAGCAAAATGGATCCCAATGGGATCAAGAATTGCATTTACTAACCTTCAAGGACCCAAGAGAATTTGGGTACCTAAGACTTGAGTGTGTTTATTTTTGTTTGTTGTAGGTGATTGAGCATAGCCACAAAGCTAAAATAAAAGAAGCTTGGTACTTAGATAGTGGATGCTCAAGGCACATGACGGGTGATAAAAGCCATTTTAATTCCTTCAAATCGAAAATTGGTGGAGAAGTCACTTTTGGGGACAACTCCAAAGGCCAAGTGGAAGGGAGTGGCTCAATAGGTAATGATCATTTCTCCTTAGAAAAAGTATTACTTGTTAGGGGTCTAAAGCATAACTTGCTAAGCATTAGTCAACTTTGTGACAAAGGTTACAAAGTAATTTTTGATTGCATGAAATGTAATGTTATAGATCCTAAGTCAAATAAAATTCTTCTTCTAGGTCATAGGCAAGGTAACATATATATAGTCTACCTTAATGAACTCAAAAATGAAAACATATGCTTAATGGTAGATAATAAAAAGGAATCTTGGTTATGGCATAGAAGACTAGGCCATGCAAGCATGAGTGTGCTATCTAAGTTAGCTAGAAAGGATCTAGTTGTAGGCTTACCCAAAATACCCTTTGAGCATGAAGAAATATGTGAAGCTTGTGTTAAAGGAAAACACAAGAGGACAACCTTTAAGCCTAAGAATAGTGTATCCACCTCTAGGCCTCTTCAATTACTACATTTAGACTTATTTGGACCCACTAGAACCACTAGCCTAGGTGGAAAACACTATGGATTTGTAATAGTTGATGATTACACTAGGTACACTTGGGTGTTCTTTTTGAGAGTAAAGAATGAAGCCTTAGAGAAATTCATAACTTACTCAAAGGTGACTCAAAATGAAAAAGGATACACAATAACAAGCATTAGAAGTGATCATGGCAAAGAATTCGAAAATATAGGATTTGATGAGTATTGCAATGATCAAGGAATTAGTCATAACTTTTCAGCCCCTAGGACACCACAACAAAATGGTGTAGTTGAGAGAAGAAATAGAACTTTGGAAGAGATGGCTAGGACCATGTTATGTGAAAATAACTTGCCAAAGTACTTTTGGGCTGAAGCAATAAACACATCATGTTATACAATCAATAGAGCTATGATAAGACCCATGCTAAAGAAAACTCCTTATGAGCTCTACAAAGGTAAGAAGCCTAACATTAGTTACTTCCATCCTTTTGGCTGCAAATGCTTTGTTCTAAATAATGGAAAAGATAATTTAGGAAAATTTGATGCCAAAAGTGATGAGGGAATATTTCTAGGATATTCATTGAATTCAAAGGCTTATAGAATTTATAACAAAAGAACATTAATGGTTGAAGAATCTATTCATGTTGTATTTGATGAATCAAATAATATATCTAAAGATTCAACCAACAATGATGAAAATGTTGAGATATTTGATGAAGGCTTAGAAAATGACTTTCTAGAAAAGCTTGATTTGAATAAAGAAGATGAAGAAGAAATAGAAGTTTTAGAAAGAGAACCTAGAGCACCAAGAGAGTTAGGATATGTAAAAGATTGTGAAATAGTAGGAGATCCAACTCTTGGAGTTAGAACTAGGTCATCCTTAAGGAATATGTGCCAATACATAGCCTTTGTATCTCAAATAGAGCCTAGGAATGTCAATGAAGCCTTAGAGGATAATAATTGGTTCCTAGCAATGCAAGAAGAGTTAAATCAATTTGAGAGAAGCAAAGTATGGAAACTAGTTCCAAGGCCTAGTGATCACTCTATAATTGGAACTAAATGGATATTCAAGAACAAAATGGATGAAAATAGTGTGATCATAAGGAATAAGGCTAGGCTAGTTGCTCAAGGCTATAGACAAGAGGAAGGCATAGACTATGATGAAACATATGCACCGGTAGCTAGATTAGAGGCAATAAGAATGTTACTTGCCTTTGCATGTTATAAAGATTTCAAGTTATATCAAATGGATGTAAAGAGTGCATTCTTAAATGGTTTCATTAATGAAGAAGTCTATGTAGAGCAACCTCCCGGATTTGAAAATCATGAATTTCCTAAACATGTTTTCAAATTGTCTAAGGCACTTTATGGGTTAAAACAAGCTCCTAGAGCTTGGTATGAAAGGTTGTCAAAGTTCTTAATAGAAAAAGGATTCTCAAGAGGAAAGGTAGACACCACATTATTCATCAAAAATAAAAATAAGGACTTACTAGTTGTACAAGTATATGTAGATGATATTATTTTTGGTTCAACTAATGAGTCTTTATGTCAAGAGTTTGCTAAGATCATGCAAGGGGAATTTGAGATGAGCATGATGGGAGAACTCACATTCTTCTTGGGACTTCAAGTGAAGCAAACAAAGGATGGAACATTCATCAATCAAGCAAAGTACACCAAGGACTTGCTCAAGAGATTTGGGATGGACAATTGCAAACCTCAAACCACTCCAATGGGCACCAACATCAAGCTTGACAAAGATGAAAGTGGTAAGTGTGTAGACACTAAACTCTATAGGTCTATGATTGGCTCTTTGCTTTATTTAACTGCTAGTAGACCAGATATATTGTTTAGTGTGTGCCTTTGTGCTAGATTTCAATCCTCTCCTAGGGAATCACATCTATTGGCAACTAAGAGAATTTTTAGATACCTCAAAGATACTCCCTCACTAGGACTTTGGTATCCCAAAGACTCCACTTTTGCCCTTCATGCATTTTCAGATGCTGATTTTGGAGGCTGCAAAATAGATAGGAAAAGTACTTCAGGTACTTGCCAATTCTTAGGAAATAGGTTAATTTCTTGGTTCTCCAAGAAGCAGAACAGTGTTGCTCAGTCCACAACTGAAGCTGAGTATATAGCAGCTGGTAGTTGTAGTGCTCAAGTGTTGTGGATTAAACAACAAATGAGAGATTATGGCATTGACATGAAACAAGTGTCTATTAAATGTGATAATACCAGTGCCATTAATCTGTCTAAGAATCCTATACAGCACTCCAGAACCAAGCACATAGAAATTAGACATCACTTCCTTAGAGATCATGTACAAAAAGGGGATATAATCTTAGAGTATATTGATACTACACATCAAATAGCTGATATATTCACCAAACCCCTTGATAGAGATAGGTTCTGTATCCTTAGAGGTGAATTAGGACTCATGAGTATGCCTTAGGACTTTCATGTTGTAAAAATCTTGATTTCAAGTTGATTTTTAAAGAGTTTTTGCAAAAATTTTCTGGCAAAGAGGATGAGAGATCGATCTCCTTGTGATATAGATCGATCTCCATGCTTCTATCAAGCCTAAATTATCAAGGTTAAGCTAAGCAGATCGATCTTCTAACCATAAGATCGATCTCCTTTCGTCTCTGTTTAGAGGCAGATCGATCTGTCCACACGATAGATCGATCTCATCAAGTTTCCGCATTCTACAGATCGATCTGTGCATGTACCAGATCGATCTCCTTAAGCCTCTGTTTGCGACCAGATCGATCTGTCCCTACGACAGATCGATCTCTCTTCGCTTCTGGGAGTACCAGATCGATCTGTCGCCTCGACAGATCGATCTCCTATGCCTTGGAGTATAAATACCCGCGAAAAATCCCCAAATCTCCCAAAACCTAAAATTCAAATTCTCCAATTCCCTCGCATCCTCTTCTTCAATTCCTCCTCAGATCGATCCTCGTACAGTCTTCCTTGCGTCTCGGTGTCAAAATTTCGGTCTAGTAACCTACATTTCTCACGAATTTCTCAAAAATTTTCTCTGATTTGTGTTGTTATTCATTCTAGGGCAACTTAGGTACTGTTTCATTGCTTCTCTCTTTGTTGAATTCATTTAGCAAATCTTTAAGGTCTAAGATAATGCCTAGGAAGTCAGTAGCAAACAAACCCCCTAGAACCACAGGAGAGGCAGGTTCCTCATCCCAACCCACTTCCATCGCTTCTTTCAATAGGTGTTTTAGAACACCAGCCAAAAGAAAGCGGTATGAGGAATTTTTCTCAACCATGCCAATCAAGCATTGGCGCACCATTGATTTTTCCTTCCTCAATCACATAGACTTTCCATACCTCACAAAATTTGAGGAATTTGGTTGGGCGAAATTTTTGAAAATAAACACTCCCGTACCTCAAAATCTCGTTCGTGCATTCTTTTCCAATGCCGAACTCAATTACGATCCCATTGATTCCTGTCAAATACTTGGTTTCACAACGTTTGTCATGGGACGCTCAATTGCCGTAACCCCTGAAATTTTAGCCCAAGCCTTCGACATACGTGACGAAGGTTTGACAAACGAAGATGAAGAGGTTCCCTTAGAGTTTGATATTCCCGGGGAAAAGGCAAGTGAACTTCCGATGCATCCCCGACTACTCCATCTCATCATCTCGTGGAACCTTCGTCCGTTTGGTACTCGACATTCAACTATTCGGAGGCTAGATAGGTTTTGGATTCATCATATCCATACCACCAGTCAAAAACCCAATCTAGTTCACTTCATCTTCCAAGACTGGTTAAAAATAGTCCGAGGACAAGCGACAACGATAGTGTTCCCTCAACCGTTGGCATACTTTCTTCAACGCCTCAAGATAGACAGCAGTTGCGAAACCGGAGAACTGCCCTCTCCCAAGAGCGTCCTCAACATCGGGACCCTCCATCACATGGGATACTACAAAGATATCCGAGGCAATTGGACGAAAAAGAGGGAACAGCAACCTGCTGAGGCTGAGGATGACCACACTGCTGAACCAGCACCTGCAGCACCCGCTCCAGAACCGTCGTCCTCCACGGCTGCGCCAACTGCACAAACATCATCTCCTGCTGACTTGGCGCTGATCGTGAAGATGATAAGCGACCTCAGTCAGAGGATCGATGAAGGACATACCACTCAGCAGCGTATGATTGCCGAATTGACTCAACGAGTGGATAGGATTCAAGACACTCAAAAGGCGATGTTCGATAGATTTCAACACACTCAAGAGGCAATGTTCGATGAACTCCAAGTGACGCGCACGCATGTTGAGGAGCTTTTGGATCGTGATCCTCCCTCACATTAGGCATTAGGTGCTTAGATTTAGTGTAGTTGCAACATTGTTAAGCTACTTAATGTTCTTTGTGAAAAATTTGCTTGAATGAAATGTTGATTGACTTGTGTTAATGAAATGTCATTCTTGTGTTAATGCAAAATATTATTTTGAAATGATGAGTATTCCATTCTTGTCTTATTGATATGACAAAAAGGGGGAGAAGTCACATAAGAAACAAACATGCATGTTGTTATGTTTGTGTTCATAGCTTACAAGAATGATTTAATTGAGGGGGAGTTAAGACATGTGTAAGGATGATAGGATGATTTAATTGAGGGGGAGTTAAGAGCTAGAGCTGACTAAGGGGGAGTTAAGATTTAACTAAGGATGAGTTAAATCTTTAACAAAGTCAAAAGCTCACAAAAAGGGGGAATTTTGAAAATTCACTAAACATGTTTATTGGATGAGTTTTGTCATATCAAAAAGGGGGAGATTGTTGAGTTAATGTATTTTGAAATGACAAAACATGTTAAAACAATAATGTTAAGATGGTATACAAACATGTTTAGAAGATATCAGGACCAGAACTTAGAGTTCTGCTGATGAGAGATCGATCTGGGGTATGAGAGATCGATCTCCTGGGATTATACTTGATGAGAGATCGATCTCATGATGGAAGAGATCGATCTGGCAAGCCTTAAAACGGTGTAAAGGGTTTAAGGTAAAAAGGGATCGATTTGCAAGGGTTAAGAGATCGATCTGCTCAAAGTCAGTGAGCTTTAGAGATCGATCTGGTGTATTGAGAGATCGATCTTGCCTCAAACAGAGAGGATAGGAGATCGATCTGCCTATTCGACAGATCGATCTGCCTCTGCCTATTTAAACTAACAGATCGATCTGGTAATGTATAAGATCGATCTCCCTGTGTATTTGTGCTTTGTCATTGCAGGATTTAAAACTAGGAGATCGATCTGGCCAAGATAGGAGATCGATCTGTCTGACCACTGGAGGTTCCCAACGGCTATTTTCTTCAAATCTCAACGGGAAAAACTGCATTTAATGCTCCAACTACCCAACCTTCAGTATATAACCAAGCATTGAAGACAAAGCAAAGAGAGAGACTATCACTGAATATTCCAAACATTCTCAAGCTTTAATTCTTTCATTCATTGTATCTCTATTGCTCATTTTATTGAGATTAATTGTACAAGCTTATGTACTACAAGCTTTGTTAGTCCTACCCACTAAAAGGCCTTATTCTGTATTCATCCACACCTTAAAAGAAAAGAGGATTGTTCCTCAGTGAGTGTTATTGTAAAAGGGTGAATACATTTTCTGTATTGCTAAGGGTAGAGAGGTTATTCCTTAACCTGTAAAAGGAACTTTGTAAACTCTGTTGAAAGAGAGAAAGAAACCACTTGACAAGAAGGTCAAGGAGAGAGGACGTAGGCAAGAGTTGGCCGAACCTCTATAAGTCGCTGTGTTTGTTTTTCTTTCCCTCTCTTTGCATTAAATTGTTATATTGCACTGTTTTATTCATTATCACTTGTGTTTAAATTGTGATTGTTTTAAAATCTCCCATAATTGTTAGAAAACCGATTCACCCCCCCTCTCGGTAGAGCCAACAAATTTATTTTATTCTTTGTTTTACATATTACTTTGTTTCTCGGTTTAAATATTTTTTGGTTTTGGCTTCATGTTTCTGTTTCTTATGTCCTAATTGTTGAGAGCTGCGGCAAGCGCTGAAAAGCGGCTATGTGTTTCCTACTGGAGTACGTACAGCGTCGGTGGTGCAGAAAGGTACTGAAGCTAAGCTCCTGACGATGTAGACATGGTTACTGAAGTAGTAGTGGCTACTACAGAAGACAATAGCATCCTCTGTTCTACCCTGTTCTTGATCACATTTATTTTTCACCTTGGCTTTGATTTTTATTTTCTAGTAATCTTGTTGTTTGCTGCTGAAATTGTGTGGCGTGGGTTGGTATAGAGAAGCTATGATGGCTGAACCGAGGAGGCTTCATTACTCTGCTTGCTGGCTTGTCACCTTATCTTCATTCTTTGCTGCTCCCCTATTGCTAGAGGTTGGGCTGATTAAGGACGACAGACAGGCTGTGGCTACATTATAGGGTGCACCGGACAGAAGGAGAAGATGTCGGACGTGGCCAGTTGACAGCTGGACTCTCGTCCATTCCTGCCATTGCGCTTCTTTATTTCAAGCTTCCTTTAATGTGTCAATAATTTCTTTATCTCGTTTCCTTTGGATCATTGCAGTGTTTATCCATGTTGAACCGGGTGAGTTGGTAATTGTTAGTGCTTGTCGGGCCTTCTGCTAGAAATGCAAATGAGGCAAGCAGACGTGGATGCTGCATCTAGTCCCTGTCCCAGCACTGCAGAATACAAGCGTTGGCTAGGAAAGACCTACTGCTGTATACGTGTCCTATTGCAGTCATCAGCTCATGGGTGCTATCGGAGATACAGCTCGGTAGTGACGTGCAGAGACTGAGCTTACAGGGCAGGATCGAGAGCAGTACTGGAGCAAGAACCAAGAGCAGGAGCTGGCAACACATGCAGGAAGACAAACGTGGGACTGGCGTGTTGGAGCATAGCTTGCTGATGATAGAAGCAAGGTAGGTGGTGACATGCATACGCTTTAGCATGTGCTGGGCTGTGTAGGGAATGGAGCAGAGCAAGAGTCGGTGGAAGTTGTAGAGGACAACACCCAGACCTGGAAATGAAAATGTGTACAGTGCCAGTAGTCAGGACCAAGGCCAGTTGGGAAACTAAGCAAGGCCATGTTTGGCCCTTAGAATTGATACAAATGATTATTTTATGCTTTTATATTGTTTTGTTAAATGGTGCTTATACATTTTATTTTTTGTTAGTTTAGGTATACATTAATAGTTTAATTTTCTTAGTTTATTAGTTTAAGGTTTAGTTTAATTTTATTAGTAGCTAATTTGTGACTATATTAGAATTTAGGAATTAGATGTTGCATTTAGGATTAAATAGAGGACTATTATTTAATGCATTTTAAGTTTTCATTTAAAATTGAAAAATCCAAAAATATTTCTCATGCATTATTTAGATTTTGTTGTTAGTAATTAGTTAGAGTAAATTTAATTTAGGATCATTTTATAGGTAGTTAATTTCTTAGTTTGATGTAAGAATTTCTTTAGGATTAGTAGAAGTTTTATTTTATTAGACTTTAGGTTAGTTTAATATGCATTTTTATTAAGTAGTTTAATTATATGCATATTTTATTTTAAGTTTGTTTAATTTTAGTCTAATTAATTTTGTTTCTTTATTTTCATATTTTGTATTTTAGTTTATTTGCGTTAATTAATTTTAACTGTTTTTAAATTATCTTTTGTAGGTTATCGCTTTTTATTGCTTGGAGTTTTGTAAGTAATTTTAGTTCTGTTTAATTTTCTTTATTTTATAGTTTTTATTATTTTCAGTATTGTTAGCCATGTAGATCACCCATCAACAATTCATAATTTGCTAGGATATACTTAGGGTAAGATTAACCAGTAGTTAATTTCGCTTCTCCTCTCCGCGGCTTCTCTCCCTCGATCCGTCGGATTTCGGCATCGATGGGCCGCGTTACCGGTACCAGGGAGGTTGCGCCGACATCCTTTTCCTTTTTCGGCCCTTTGCCTGGCTGCTGGGTCGCCGGTGGTCGTCCGGTCATCTCCTCGGTTTCGACTTCTTCGTTTCATTTTGTTCTTTCTCTCTCTTTGCGAAAATTTCAGTTTCTTTTTTTTATTATTATTACTATTATTATTTATAATTTATTTATTATTATTATATTCATTAAAATATTCTTAAAATTCCCAAAAATATCTACTAAAATCATATTTTATTTAAATTATTTATTGTATTTTAACCCTTTTTTTGGTATATTTTCTTCGTATTGTCGGGATATTGTCCCGAGTGAATTTTCTATAAACCTTAATAATTCCAGATCTTGATCAATTAGACTTGAAATTTGATAATTTCCTCATTATTGATCAAGATTTCTCAATTCCATATTTTAAATGAAATTTTCTTATTGAATTTACATCGAATTTTGATCTTTTAACTGTTTTACCCTTCTACACGTTCGGGACCAATTTAGCCCGACTTTCCTTCTTGGACTCACTAAAATCTCTCATTTAAAATTCGTATCTCTGTCTGAACAATTCAAATCTCATAAATTTAATTTGAAATTCCTTAATTGTCTGTTTTCGGATTTAACGTATGTTCAACTACCCATTCATTTTATATTATCAAAATCATCCGTCTTATGATTCCATTAACATATAACAATTTCCATAAAATGTGTGAATAATAAGGAAATACGATAAAATCGGGTCTTACATAATCTCCCCCACTTAAGAAATTTGGTTCTCCAAATTAGAACCATGTCAAATGGGTCCACAAACAACTTCGGGTACTTCTATCGCATCATACTCTTTAATTCTCATGTGACTTTTCCCGGAGTGTAATACTACCAAAGGACTTTGACTAGGGAGATCGTCTTAAACCTCAACACTTTCTCCTTCTTGTTTAATGCCCAAATCGAGTTTTCAACAT
Source organism: Firmiana major (assembly GCA_033439115.1). NCBI lineage: Eukaryota > Viridiplantae > Streptophyta > Magnoliopsida > Malvales > Malvaceae > Firmiana > Firmiana major. The sequence goes on along the minus strand of CM065897.1, from coordinate 70,271,630 downwards.
ACGTTATACTTTCATTGAGCTCTAATAGCTCATATCCGATCACATATACTGGGTCCGGATAGTATTTTCGAAGCATCAAAAAATGGGACACATGGTGGGTACCTGCTAATTCAGGTGGTAACATCAACCTACAAGCTTTATCTCCCACTTTGTCCAATATCTCAAAGGATTCAATCTAACAAAACTCAATTCGTCTTCTTTCTGAATCTCGCTATGTCCTAAGGGCATGTAACTTCCAACAATACTAATTCACCCTCAGTGAATTCCAATAGTTTCTGTCTCTTGTCAGCATAGCTTTTCTGTCTGCTCTGAGGTGTTCTTAATCTCTCACAAATCAACTGAACACCTTCAGAGACTTATTATACTAATTGGGAGCAATTCTCCATCTGTCACCCACTTTTTCTTATCCAAGTCGGGGAACAACTCCCTAAAGCCATACCATGTCTCATAAAATGTTATCCTGATACTCAAGTGACAACTGTCATTATTGGCAAATTCGATTAGTAGCTACTGATCATCCTAGGAGCTTATAAAATCAATGGTACACACTCTCATCATATCCTCAAGAACTTGTACAGTCCCCTTTGACTGACCATCTGTTTGAGGACAGAAAGCTGTGCTAACACTCAGTCGGGTTCCCATAGCTTCCTGAAAAATATTCTCAGAAGTGGGAAGTGAAGCGGGAATCCCTATCTAATACCATGCTCACTGGAATGCTACATAATGTTTCATAATCTTCCTTACATATAACTTCAGCTATGCACTGAGAGTATTTGGGGATTTCATAACCAGAAGGTGGGTAGACTTAGTCAATCTGTCGACTATCACCCAGATAGCCTCGTTATTCTTGCGGTCTTCTCTAACCCATCACAATATTCATGGTAACTTGTTCTCATTTCTGTGTCGATATAGGTAGAGGCTGTAATAACCCTACAAACTTCTATTGCTCTACCTTAATCTACTGACATACGAGACACTTCTCCACAATCTCTACCATGTCTCTTATCACATTTGACCACCAATACCCTTTTCAAAGATTTCGATATATTTATTATTTTTCGGATGCACTGTATATCCCGAAGAGTGAGCTTCTGACGATAACACTATCTCATCGACTGTGGTTCTAGGGAGTACTTATACTATCTCTAAACCTCAGTAAGCCATTATCACTCTCTATGAACTCTGTCACTGTACCCCTCTAAATCTGACCCATACTATCGACACCATGTCAATCATCATGCTAAGCCTGTCAAATCCGATCACTCAAATCCGGTTCTAATCTCAGGCTAGCTTTCAGACAATCACTGTCATCATCAGAAGGGATCACATCACTATTGAGGCTCACAACTACTCTAGCAGCTCATGCTCCCTAACCATCATATGTAATACCATCCCGAGGCTTTTTCTGTTCAAGGCATCAGCCATTACATTAGCCTTTCCTGGGTGGTACAATTTTCACGATCATAATCCTTCAGAAGCTCTAACCCTCTATGTTATCTCATATTCTACTCTTTCTATGAAAATAGATACTCGGGGCTTTTTATGATCAGTGCATACCCAAAATTTCTTACCGTGTACATAGTAGTGCCATATATTCAATACAAACACTATCGCTGCCACTTTAAATCATGGGTCAAATAGTTTCTTTAATGATCCTTGAGTTATCTAGATCCATAATTAACTATCTTCCCATTTTGCATCATTACACAGCCCATTCATTATTTTGAGGTATCCATATACACTGAGAAACCTCTTGATCTGTTGGGTATGGTGAAAATAAATATGGTGGTCAGTTCATACTTCAATGCACCAAAACTCCTATCACGTTGATCATCCCATTCAAATACCACTTTTTCTTAGTTACACGTGTCAACAAAGTAGTCCATTTCAAGAACTCTCAACAAACCATTGGTAAAAACAATTTCCAATTGTTGCTTATAATTTTCCCTGAACTTTAAATACACCCAAAATATCATCAATAAGGATGATAACAAATCGGTCCAGGTAAAGTTTAAATACCTCATCGCAGTTGAGTTCCACTAAATATTTCAATCACCCATATCCTTAACCTATGTATGCATAAACGTATAATGTCATTTCGAAATCGCTTCCGTTCAAGATATTAACCCGCGTCATTTCCTTTTTCTTATATTAACGGTTTTTATAAAATTTTAATTTTTTAAACCTTCCTGATTAATCGAATTCTATATTTCTTTATCGTACTAGTAAAGGTACCCTAATTTTAAATATATATATATATATATTACGACTGTCGATTTCAATTTATAAGTGATGTGTACTTTTAGACGCTGTCAGGTCTTCAAGCGATGAGGTATTTTGAAATTCCTTTATTAACCCTCAGACTTGACCACATGGACTGGTATGGATATATCCACCCTTTATCCTTGGTCGCAATTCATATTCACTACATATCGCTTAATCCAAATTACTTCACTTATCAAAGATATTCTTACCTTGCATACGCTTCTTATTACAATATATCCTGTATTCAGGATCTATCACATCTCAAAGCTTATCTCCTTTTGTATATCAATTATAACAAAACTCTTTCATTACTTATTAAAATTTACAGTATACTTTTTTAGAGGTAAAACATCACTATCATAGGATAGAAATCTGAACAACTTAGTTTGCAGCCGACCAATTTATTCTCAAATATTACTTCAAATTATTCATATTCCATTGAATAAAATCGACTGACTTATACTTCTTCTCTCGTTTTCGACTTATAATCTCTTCATAATTATTCTGTTAGTTAACCCTCCTTCATTGGGGTACTAACTATCAGTATTGTGCCCACGTATGTAGGCATTCTAGTCTTTCACTAACTTATGTGCAAATGAAGGCGGTATGAATAAATGCGTGGCACCAGGATCAATTAACATAATTACTTCTTTATTCATAACCAGTGTGGTATCTTTCACCACATCATATGAAACATCAGTAGCGTCCTGGTCTAAGGCATACACTTGTCCTCATCCAAAAGCCTATTTTCCCCTTTCTCTTCGGCTGTGGCCTCCCTTTATCAACAGGGTTTTCTCTGTCTCTTTGCCCTTCTGTGGGGCAGTTTCACCCAACTCTGAGCAATCGTTAACTAAATGGTTCGCCTTACCACCCTTAACGCCTATTTTAGTCAATAAAATGTAGGTGTAGGCCCTACTTCCGTGGTATCTACCACACATCCTACATTGCTCCGTAGCACGTCGGGTTCCTCCAATCACAATACCCCTCAAAAGTGCTGAAATTGAATACACTGGGGCTTTACCAATCATCTTACCCCGTGACTCAACAACTCTAATCTCTTACCCACTACCTTTTTCCCGTTCTGACATCTCTGTCATTCTCTATTTTCTTCTGCCACTATTTCGACCCGTACTACCTTTCCCAATCTCAAAGGCGTGCAACACATGATCTTATTCACACAACTGTAGTATGTGCACTGCCTCGGCATAGGTAGTGATATCTAACGGGGCCAATCGAACTCAAATTGACAATCTGAACCCTTCCATGAACTTTTGGGCTTTTCGACTCTCACTGCCCATAATGTCGGGGTAATACCTGCCTAGGAATATAAACTGAGTTTCATACTCGTCAATCAACCAGTTCCTCTGGGTCAGAGTAAGGAATTTTATCTGTAATTTCCTTTAAACAGTGTCCGGGATATTCTGTCACCAGAATACATCTAAAAATATTTCTCATGTCAGCTCTGGATGTCTAACTCTTAAAATGGGTCAAGCGAACTTCCACCAAAGCTCCGACTCGCCCTCAAATCCCATGCATACTCTAAGCAATTAGCTCCCAAAATATTCTCCACACTTCGCTCCAACCTCGCGAAGCGTGTCTCAATACTGTCCGATCTCTCTGTCGGACTCTGTGGGGCATGCTTAATATCAGCCTCCATTTCAACCTCATCTTGGTTCTCATAGATCGACTCAGCATGACTAGCAGACTCAGGCCTACCTCTATGACCTCTGCTTCGTGCTCTACCTCCTCTACCGCAACTAATATTAGGTAAAATGCCTATATTCTTGCATTCTCAATCATTTCTGAGTTAAAACCCATCTCGATATACACTATTGTATCTAAACAAGCACAGTAACACGGGGATGTAATTTCCTAATTACTGACACTGACACACATCAGACCAATTTCGCTCTGATACCACTATTTATCACGACCTAAAACTACCAAAAAATCAGAGTAAATTTTTCGTTTTTCTTTCATACTTACTTGTCCTCTGATCTTGACCACACTCCACTAAAAATTGGGTTATGCGTCAATGCCAGTCCCACCATTCAATCACCATATAACTTAATTCCTTATTAAAAGAAAGGTAAACCTGCGAGTTTTTCATTAATTCTATCCCATTCATTTACAAGTGTTTACAGTATCTATACATCCCCGACAGTTACTTACAAACATGTTACTGTGCTATTCTTATTTAGATATAATATGTACAAGTGTATATACCTAGAAATGATGGGCAACAGTGGATACCAGGAATGCAGTACTCAGTCACCTCAAAGTCTACTGAAAATGATCTGTGTGAGAAAGGGTGAGCACATGAAGCTCAGTAAGGCAATCCTACAAACAAGTAGGTAACCATACTACCTACATGAACGTGGTGCCATGCATAAACCACCCTTTCTCCACACATTTCGAAACAGATGCTATAATTCATGATGTCATGTAAAACAAGTTCGCATGTGGATTTCAAAGAGCATGGAAAACTCAACATGCAACTTTTTTAAATCATTTCATTCTCATTAAAATTTCACAACACAGCCAGGACTCAACTACTCCCTCGGGTGTCCCTGACTCACACAAAACCATGAAATGAAATGCTTTTCAAAGCAATAATAATATGCGATAAAATGAATGTCATGTAAAACTAGTTTACATCATTCGTGGGTTTAAACAGCATGAAAATAACATCATGCAAATTTAGTTTAAAACCCAATTTCGTTCTCATCAAAATCATATCTTAGTCAGGATCCAACCCCTCCCTCGGGTGATCCAGATTCACATAAAATCCACAAAACGTGTTTCTCAAAAACATCAACATACGAAACTAGGCAATAGATATATATATCTCGAGAAAATAACTAGGACTATGGCCATATGTCCTCGTGATCCCACTGCTACATAGATCCTAGTGTGTAGGGTCTCACCATTATCGAGAACCGCCTCGGGAGGTGGGTCAGTCCATCCTATCGGTCCTGCCCGAGATCACTCGCATCTGAAGATGCCACATAATCAATCCCAGCACGATATAGCGTACTCCATGCTACTTGCACGGTATAACATACTCCGTGGACCCATATCTCATATCCACAATCGTACTTGTCTCAAAACGCACGTGCGAGCATATTTAATTGACATGACACACAGTCTACCCGACGCTCCAAGAACGGCTCATCGCATGTCTCATAACATCAGTGCGAGCGACGCTCCAGCACTCTCATAAAATCAAGGAAAATCTCATGCGAACCAAGCTCCAGCACGTGTTTCATAAAATCTCAATAAGAATAGTACGAGCTAAGCTCCAACACTCTATCAAAATCATGTAAAACTAATGCGAGCTAGGCTCCAGCACTCTGTTATAACAATTCAAGTGAAAATCTGGTGCGACTTAGACTTTAGCACCCTGTTGGTGCGAGTTAGACTCCAGCACCAATGCACATAAAATTCTAGTGCGAGCTCTTGATCCAGCACTAATGCATGCATCACACAAATCAAAAACTCGTGCGAGCTGAGTTCTAGCACGTCACATTTCTATAAAATCACGTAGGCGGCTACATTTCTCCAATCAATTTTAGAGAAAATCAACATTGATTAAAGTTATGCAATGTTGTGCATTTTATTTAAAAGTTAGCCAGCCTACCCATGTATGTGTCAGAACACCTCAAGAACAAGCAAGGACCTCTTGTTCTTACTCCTCCCAACTTTTCCTAAATTTGAAAATTTTACCCTTCACAAGGGTTTTTTGGTAATTTGCCCATCAGGGGCACTAAAATTTTTATCTTAAATCTAGACCCTTCAGACACTTTAAGAGACTGCAAATAAAGTTGAAATTGCGTAAACCTACCTCTAGCAATCCGTAAAATTCCCTTACTTGGAATTACGCGCAAGCTTATCCTGTTTTGCCCGTACCAGGTCTCTCAGTCCAATTTGCTCCAAACCAAGTCCACGGAGCTGCATATAACCACGTATTTAGGTCAGTTCTAATCTACTTATCAGTATTTCACTTATACTGATCGAATCTAAAACACTGGGCCCATTTTACTTTATTGGGCCCGATTGCATCTTAATGGGCCTCGACCCATTTCTAGCCCGTTTCCACTTGTTAAATCCCTTCTTTGGGTCTATTGGGCTCATTTGGCTCACCACTACTCATCGGACTTCTTTCCAAACTCTTTGGATAGCCCGTATATCATTTACGACAATTAATTCAAAAATCCCAATATAATTCACTATATGTGGAATTTAATCCGTAATTCGTAAAATAAATCTTTAATACGCGAATAATTACCTAAATTGTTGTAAATGAGCTTTACTTACCTAAGATTATGTGATGGTGCACAAATCGAAGTTCAATCGGGCTCACGTATATGATTTATCGTCGAACTGCACAATTTATATTTAATTTCGGGTAAATTTCTGATCAAATATAATTTAAATAAATTTTTCAGAAATCAAATTGATCACTTTTGACCTCTTACCAACTTACCCGAAGTCCGATGTATCCCCAAAAGTTCTTCCCCTTTTTCCTTTTTCTATTTTTCTTCCTTTTTCCTCTCTTTCTTGGCTGAACTGGTTCGGTCCGGTTCAACCCGGTTCAGACCGGTTCAGTCAGTTCAGCCGATTCAGTCCGATTTGATTTTATTTTTCGCCGTTCGGAGCTCTGCCAATCAGTTGTTCGTCGGCTTCATCCTCCAGCAGCTCCACGGGGTAGTCCAATTCACGAATCTAGCCTCGATTTCACCAACGATGGTCGAAAAGTGGCCTATCGGCTGTTCTCCCTTCCGGCGTCGATACCCATTTCCCTTTCTCGCCGTTGTCGGCACTGGCCGCCGTTTCCTGTGGCGTTTTCGCGACCAATCAGCTCGGCACCGCATGGGGGAACTTCGGTTAGCAGTGGCTAGGGCCAAATCGAAGCCGATGGTCGTCGATTTCGCTTCTCCTCTCTGCTGATTCTCTCCCTCGATTCGCCGGATTCTGGCATCGGTGGGCCGCACCGACGTCCTCTTCCTTTTTCAGCTCTTCGCCTGGCGGCTGGGTCATCGATGGTCGCCTGGTCATCTCCTCGATTTTGACTTCTTCGTTTCATTTTGTTCTTTCTCTCTCTTCGCGAAAATTTCAGTTTCTTTCTTTTTTTATTATTATTATTATTTTTATTATTATTATTATTATTTATTATTTATTATTATTATATTTATTAAAATATTCTTAAAATTCCCAAATATATCTACTAAAATCATATTTTATTTAAATTAATTTATTTTATTTATTTATTATATTTTAACCCTTTTTCGGTATATTTTCTTCGTATTTTCGGGATATTATCCTGAGTGAATTTTCGGTAAACCTTAATAATTTCGGATCTTGATCAATTGGACTCGAAATTTGATAATTTCCTCATTATTGATCAAGATTTCTCAATTCCATATTTTAAATGAAATTTTCTTATCGAATTTACACTGAATTTCGATCTTTTGACTGTTTTACCCTTCTATTAGCCCGACTTTCCTTCTTGGACTGATAAAATCTCTCATTTAAAATTCGTATCTCTGTCCAGACAATTCGAATCTCATAAATTTAATTTGAAATTTCTCAATTGTCCGTTTTCGGATTTAACGTATGTTCGACTACCTCATTGAAATTTATCTGATCAAAATCATCTGTATTATGATTCCATTAACATATAACAATTTTCATAAAATGTGTGAATCATGAGAAAATACGATAAAATCAGGTCTTACAGTCTTTTCTCTTCATCTTCCTTTTTTTTTTCCAGTTTTCTTCCTCTGTTAACAGAAGAAGCTTAAGGTTTAGTCAGTGGGATATTTCCCACTAACTAAATCCTTTTTTTCTATAATATATATATATATATATTATATATTTATAGATATTTTATATTTTTATAATATATTATATATAGATAAATATCTATAAATTAAATACATTATATATTATTTATTTCTATATATATTTATTTAATATATATTTTTTAAGAAATATTATCTTGAATTTTCAAGATAAATTTCCAATGTGGAAAATTTCGGGTTATCACATCCTACCCGCCTTAAGAAATTCGATCCTTCGAATTCTTTCCAGTCCAGATAGATTAACTGAACTTATATCAAATTACTTTTTAAGGAGAATTATATCATCTGAATACTTTTACTCACTCAAATCCTTTTGAAAGTTCACAATATCAAATTCAATTAACTATTGAGAGGCGAAGAAATGACAATTCCAATGTCAATCTTCCTCAGGATTACTTATACGTCCTTACCTCACTCTCCAATTCACTATTCTTACACAGATAGTGTTACATGCATTATAACAATATCATTTAAATCGCAACTCAAAATCTGACAGACACAGTACGTGGGATGGGATTGGGAAGTAAATAACTCTTTAAACCTTTCTTGACTGACTCAACAAGATAAACTTGCTATGATATCATAAAATCTGCCACGACCCGAAGGACGCGAATTTTCAATAATTTATTACGAAAATATAAAAATTTGGGCTAAATTTTTCATTTTCTTTTAACACTTGCTTTTCATGTGAGTGCAGTCTAACAATATTTCTAGGTCTCAAACTATCTAGCTTGGTTTAAGATTATGAACCTAAGGTTACAGTCTAATTTCCTATTAACCTTCCAAATCATGTCTTAATTCAATACACATCCCGACACATGCACTGAAAGGTAACTGTTTGAAATAAGTATAATTAAACAGCATAAATAAATATATCGATATAAGTTGCAAGATCTCGAAGCATTTACTTCGAAGCCAATACTGACATCGATGTCAATGCACCTCTAATCTGAACATGTGAAGGAAAATAGAAGGGGTGAGATTTGGGGAAAGCTTAGTAAGTAAATCACACAAGCACAAAAGTAATAACATACACGACATTGAATTTCAAATGCATGTCTAACGCATTCCCATTCGATCATTCTTACTTATCTGTTCTCCGAATCACAATTCGAAACGTATTGAAAGTCACATTTTTCTTGGGTTTACAGATTAGAATATTATCTAGACGCTATCAAGTTTTTCAAGCAGAAAGGCATATTGAAATACCTTAATTGGTTATCAAACCTGACCACCCAAACTGAATATACCCATAAGGATTCAAAATTCGAAACATAATGAATACAGAAAGCCAAAGTTTAATGCAATCCACATTCATCCTTCAGACACAACCATTCCCAAAATCATATCACATAATCTGAATCATATCACGTGCCGAACAATATTCATATATTGGAAACATCTCTTATTCAAAACATAACTTGTATTCAAAACTTATCACACATCAAACACATCTTATTTTGAACATAGTCTATATTTGAACATCTTCCTTATTGGGAACATGTCTCGTATTTGAAACATATTCACATTTGAAGCACATACCTTATTTGGAATATATTTCATATTCGAAACATATTTCTTATCTGAAATATTTCACATCAAAATATAGTCATATATTTGAAACATATTTTATATTTCGAAACCCTCTTCACAGTTAAAAACATAGTTCTTATTCCAAAATATACATCACAATTCGAAACATATATCATATTTTCTTTGCTAACTATTCTAACCCGTTAGCAAGGACACTACTGACTATTATATCTCCTCAACTGGGGTTACATCACTAACTATTATCATCCCCGTTAGCAGGGGCCACAACATATTTATTCCATATCATTAGGATATGTTCGGTGAACTATGCTCATGTTTGTAAAACATCGCCAAAAACATATTTCACATTTCAAAATACATTTCAAAACACGTTTCAAAATCCGAAACACATTTCATATGATCACTATTTTAATCCGTGATCGAAAAAATAGCAGAATCTCGAAATATATGACCATTACTAACTATTATAACCTGCTAGTAGGGCCCGAAATTGCCAACTATTATATTCTCCGTCGGTAGGGGTTAAAACATTGCTAATTGTTATGTACCCTGTTAGCAAGGGTCGAAACATCGCTAACTATTATGTCCCGTTAGCAAGGGCCGAAACATTACTAAATATTATATACCTCGTTAGCAAAGGCCAAAACATTTGCTATTCATATCGCTAATAGCAGGTTACATCATTGCTAACTATTATATGCCCTACTAGCAAGTGCAAAAAATGGTCATGGCTAACTATTATCGCCTGTCGGCTGAGCTAAAACATTTAGCTGTAAAAGCTATCAAAATGCATGTTCTGAAGTCACTCTTAATCACAATGTTGATAAAAGTAGAGTTACCATAAATCCAAAACACAGAGATGTATGTCTCACATACTTTCAAAACATTCCTTGAGTGAGATTTTAAAGCTTCTTGAATGCAGGTATAAACCAATGCAAGCTTTCTAAATCCCATAAATTCATAATATGCATCGAGATGCAATTTTAAATCAAAATAAGGTTCATATAAGAACATATCCTTTTCGATAATCTTATCGTCAATATTTTCACATACTTGTAACACTTAGGATTGTTGGACATCACTTGCTTTTGCCATAGGACCCGATTTAATTGTTCGATGCTATCTCGCATCAAAGAGATTAATTCGTATCATGTTCATATATCATAAAACAATTCTGAAACCATATAGTTTGATATATTATTCACAAACTTTGATGATTGGATCATACGAATAAATACGAAATCAACAAGTATCTCGATAAAGATTTTTTCACTGTAAGTATCAGTGAGCCAAAACTACCTCGAAAACTAGTGTAAGACTCGAAATCCGGTGTCATTTTTAAGAAGTTATTATTATAAACATGGATTCATGAAATCTTGATCAATAAAGAAGAAATAATTGAATTCTATCACGACCCAAAAATCAGATTAAATTTTTCATTTTTCTTTCATACTTACCTGTCCTCTGATTGTGACCACACTCCACTAACGATTGGGCTGTGCATCAATGCCAGTCCCACCATTCATTCACCATATAACTTAATTCCTTATTAAAGGAAAGGTAAACACATGAGTTTTTTACTAATTATTTCCCATTCATTTACAAGTGTTTACAGTGTCTATACATCCCCAAAAGTTACTTACAAACATATTACTGTGCTATTCTTATTCAGATACAATATGTACAAATGTATATACCTCAAAATGATAGGCAGCAGCGGATATCACGAATGCAGTACTGAGTCGCCTCAAAGTCTATTGGAAGAAATCTGTGTAGGAAAATGAAAGGGGTGAGCACATCAAGCTCAGTAAGGCAATCCTACGAACAAGTAGGTAACCATACAACCTACATGAATGTGGTGCCATGCATAAACCACCCTTTCTCCACATAATTTGAAAATAAACGTTCACGCATACCCATATGCCACATAAATGAATGTCATGTAAAACCAGTTTACATCACACATGGGTTTCAATAGCATGGAAAATAACTTCATGCAAGTTTTAGTTTAAAACCCAGTTTCATTCTCACCAAAATCATATCTAAGTTAGGATCCAACCCCTCCTCAGGTGATCTAGACTCACACAAAAGTGCACAAAACATGATTCTCAAAACATCAAGTAATAACATGCGAGACTATGCAATATATATATATATATATCTCAAGCAAATAACCAAGACTATGGCCATATCCTCGTGATCCCACAAGTACACGGATCCTCTGTGTGGGGTCTCACCACTATCGGGAACCATCCCAGGAGGTGAGTCAGTCCATCCTGTTAGTCTTGCCTGATCACTCACATCCAAAGATGCCACTCACATCCGAAGATGCCACTCGTATCCGAAGATGCCACATAAATATAATATAACACGGTACAATGTACTCTATGCGATATGCACGGTACAACGTACTCCGTGGACCCATATCTCATATCCATACTCGTGCCTTGTCTCAAAACGCACGTGCGAGCCTATCTAATCGGTGTGACACACAGTCTACTCGACACTCCAAGCACGATTCATAGCATCTTCTCATAAAACTAGTGCGAGCGATGTTCTAGCACTCTCATAGAATCAAGGAAAATCTCGTGCGAGCCAAGCTCCAGCACGCATTTCATAAAGTCTCATAAGCTCTAGTGCGAGCTAAGCTCCAGCACTCTGTCAAAATCATGTAAAACTAGTACGAGGTAGGCTCCAGCACTCTGTCATAAAAATTAAGTGAAAATCTGGTGCGAGTTAGACTCCAGCACCCTGTCACGAAAATCATATGAAAATCTAGTATGAATTAGACTCCAGCACCACTGCATGTAAAACCCTAGTGCAAGCCCTTGCTCCAGCACTAATGCATGCATCACACAAATCAAAACCCGTGCGAGCTAAGCTCTAGCACATTTCATTTTTTCCATAAAATCCCGTAGGCGGCTTTGTTATCTCAAAACAATTTCCAAAAGAAATCACATTGTGAAAAATATGCAATGTTGTGCATTTTTATTTAAAAGCTAGCCAGCCTACCCATGCACGTGTCAAAACACCTCAAAACAAGCAGGAACCTCTTGTTCTTGCTCTTCCCAACTTTTCTAAGTTTTAGAAATTTTACCCTTCAAAGGGCTATTTTGGTCATTTGCTCATCCGGACACCGAAATTCTTATTTTAAATCTAGACCCTTCAGACAAATTTAGTGAATGTAAATGAGATCGAAATTACATAAAGTTACCTCTAGCAGTCCGTAAAATTCCCTTACCTGAAATCACATGCAGGCTTATCCTGTCTCGACCGTACCAGGTCTCTCAGTCCAATTCGTTCCAAACCCAATCTACAGAGCTGCATATAACCACGTATTGGTTCAGTTCTAATATACTTATCAGTATTTCACTCTTACTGATCGAATCTAAAGCATTGGGCCCATTTTATTTTATTGGACCCAATTACACCTTAATAGGCCTCGACCCCTTTTTCAGCCTGTTTTCACTTATTAAATCCCTTCTTTGGGTCTACTGGGCTCATTTGGCTTACCAATACTCATCGAACTTTGTTCCAAACTCATTGGATAACCCGTATACTATTTACGATAATTACTTTAAAATTTCGAATACAATTCATTTTATACAGAATTTATCCATAAAATCCGTAAAATAATCTTAACTCTGCATTAAGGACTCAAATTTTTGTAATTAAAGTGTACTTACCCAATGCTTTGCGGGGTATGAAAATTGGAGCTCAATCGGCCCTCGTTCGGGCTCTGTCGTAGAACTGCACAATTAGATTAATCCGGGTTATTTTCCATTAATATAATATTAAATTAATTTTTGAAATTTACCCACAAGTCAATCTCGACCATCGGTCAACTTACCTAAATCTCGAGACGTCCCCGGTAAAATTTCTTTCCTTTTTCCCTTTATTTCTTTTTTCTTTTCTTTTTCTTTTTCTTTTTCTTCCTTTTTCCGGCTACAGTGCCGTTTTGCTCTCCTCACCGTCGCTAGCATTCTCGACCATTTCGCCTACCACTTTTGGTACCAAAGAACGGCTCGTCCTCCCGATCACACTGGTATCCTCCGATCACACCCAGCTACCGTGGATCGCCGAAATCAAGCCCTTTTTCCCGTCGACTTTTCCTTCTCCGTTCGTCGGACTCCGGCATTGATACGGTGTGTCGTCGGTACCAACAGGTTCACACAGACGTCCTCTCTCTTCTACGGCCCTTGCCTGGCCTCGTCGGTCGTCGGTGTTTCGTGGGGCTTCTGAGATGCATTCGGCTTCTCTGTTTTCTTCTTCGCGTTTTCAGAATCGTGATTCTGCCTTCTTCTTTTTTAACTTAAATTATTTTATTAATATTTTAAGCATTTAAAATACATTAAAAACCCAAAAATATCTTCAAAAATCTTATTTTATTCATTTAATCAATAAATGAATTTATCTGTCTTATTTTATCTTTTCGGTATATTTTTACAATATTTTCGGGATAATTTCCTGATGTGAAAATTTCGATTAATTCTAATAAATTCATATATTGATTAATTGGACTCGAAATTCAATATTTACCTCGTTATTGATCAAGATTTCTTAATTCCATATTTTTTTAATGAAATTTTCTTATCAAATTTATACCGAATTTTGATCTTTTAACCGTTTTACCCTTGCACATGTTCGAGACCAAATTGAACCGACTTTCCTTCTTAAACCCACTATCTTTCCTTATCTTAAGTCCTTATCTTTGGTTAGCATGCTTCCAATCCCTTTCTTTTGGCCTGTGACCATCTCGGCCCTTATTTTATTATTACATCCATTTCCATGCACATTCATCCATTTCCTTTGCAATTTAAATCAGTAAAAACTCTTCTTATGATTCATTAATTTGTGGAAAAATGTACATCACATGAATCATAAGGAATATCATCCAAAACATCATTAAAAGTAGCACAAAAGTGGGGCTTACATAATCTCCCCCACTTAAAGAATTTGGCCCTCCAAATTGAAACCAAGTCAACCAGCAAGTAACTCCGGGCACTTCTCCCGTATCAAACTCTCTAGCTGCCAAGTCGCTTCCTTTGGAGTGTGATGCTGCCACAGTACTTTCACCAAGGGAATCGTCTTCGATCTCAATACCTTCTCCTTCCTATCCACAATCCGGATCGATCTCTCAATATAGGATATACTCTCACCGAGCTCCAGTGGCTCGTATCTGATCACATGCGACGGATCCAGCTGATACTTTTGAAGCATGGAGACGTGGAAGACGTTATGGACATTCGCTAGCTCTGGTAGCAACACTAGCCTATAAGCTTGATCTCCTACTCTCTCGAGTATCTCAAAAGGTCCTATGAAGCGAGGGCTCAACTTCCCTCTCTTTTCGAATCTCGTAATACCCTTGGAAGGAGAAACCTTCAAAAATACTGACTCCCCTGCTGTAAACTCCAACGGTCTACGTCTCCTGTCAGCATAACTCTTCTGTCGACTATAAACTGTCCTTAACCTCTCACAAATCAACTGGACATCCTCAGAGGCCTGGCGTACCAAATCGAGAGTGAATATCTACCTGTCACCAACCTCCTCCCATCCTACAGGAGAACGACATCTACTGCCATACAAGGCCTCATACGGTGCCATCCCGATACTCGAATGATAACTGTTATTGTAGGTGAACTCTACGAGTGGTAGGTGATCATCTGAGAAGCCTCTAAAATCAAGTACACAAGCTCTCAACATATCCTCGAGGGTCTATATAGTCCTCTCTGACCGCCCATCTGTTTGAGGATGGAAAGTTGTACTAAATCTCAACTGGGTCCCTATAGCTTCCTGAAAGGGTTCCCAGAAATGGGAAGTGAAGCGGGAATCGTTGTTCGACACAATACTCACTAAGACACCATGCAGTCTCACAATATCGCACACATATAGCTCTGCTAATCTACTCAGAGTATCGATGGCTCTCATAGCTAGGAAATGTGCCGACTTCGTCAATCTGTTAACTATCACCCATATGGCATCATTCCCTCTACGAGTCCTCAGTAAACCCATCCCAAAGTCCATGGTGACATACTCCCATTTCTAAGTCGGTATTGGTAGAGGCTGCAATAACCCTGCAGGCTTCTGATGCTCTACCTTCACCTGCTGACAGATGAGACATCTCGCAACAAACTCCACTATGTCTCTCTTCATCCCCGACCACTAGTATACCTTCCGGAGATTTTGATACATCTTTTTACTACCCGGATGTAAGGTAGACCTCGACGAATGAGCCTCTGTCAAGATCAACCTCCTGATCTCAAGATCATCGGGAACACATATCTTGTCTCAAAACCTCAGTAATCCATCTGAACTCAACTCAAACTCAGTATCCATACCCCTCTGCATCTACCTGACTATCTCAATACATTGTTGATCATCATGCTGTGTAAGACCTAATTTTATCGTATTTCCTTATGATTCACACATTTTATGGATATTTTTATATGTTAATGGAATCATAAGACAGATTATTTTGATCATATAAATATCAATGAAGTAGTCGAACATACGTAAAATTTGAAAACGGACAGTTAAGGAATTTCAAATTAAATTTATGAGATTTGAATTGTCCAAACAGAGATAGAATTTTAAATTAGAAATTATAGTGGGTTCAAGAAGGAAAGTCGGCCTAAATTTGTCCTGAACGTGTAGAAGGGTAAAACAGTCAAAATACCTAAAATTCGGTATAAATTCGATAAGAAAATTTCATTAAAATATGGATTTAGGAAATCTTGATCAGTAAAGGAGAAACTATTGAATTTCGAGTTCAATTGATCAAGATATGAAATTATTAGAATTAATTAGAATTTTTACCTCGAAAAATTATCCCGAAAATATTGGAAAAATATACCCAAAAGACAAAATAAGACTGATAAATTCATTTATTGATTAAATGAATAAAATAAGATTTTTGAAGATATTTTTTGGTTTTTTAATATATTTTAATGATTAAAATAATAATAAACTAAATTATAAAAATAAATAAATAATTAATTAATTAGTTTAAAAAAAAAAGAATTGCAGAATCGTGAAAAAAGCGATTCTGGAACGAAGGAAAATGAAGTAGAGGGACCAAGAGGCCGAGAGCACCGACGAGCCACCACCGGTGGCCAAGGAGGCCAGACGACCACTGGAAAAGGTAACCAGCACTCGCGCGACCCTTCTACCACCGAAACGCGCTGCATCGACGTTGGATTTCAGCTGATCGAGGAAGAGAAGCCGCGGAGGGAGAAAAGAAAATCGACGGCCATCGATGAGGTTTCAGTCCAACCCAAGGCTAGCTGAACGTTCCCCTACTCTAGGGGCACCGATTGGCGCCAGAAATGGCCCGGGAACCGACTAAAAAGAGATGAATGGTGACGGGGAAGCCTAAACCGTTATGGACAGGTTCAGTAAGAAGAGAACTGGGCTGAACCGACTGGTCTAAATCGAGCTGAACCAGACCGAACCAGTTCAGCCAAGAAAGAGAGAAAAGAGGGAGAAAAAGAAAGAAAAAGAGAAAAATGAAAAAAATGGAAGATTTTCAGGGATACACCGGACTTCAGGTAAGTCGGTAAGAGGTCAAAAGTGACCGAATTGATTTTCGAGAATTTAATTTAAAATAATATTTGATCAAAAATTTACCCGGAATTAAATATAATATTGTACAGTTTGACTAGAAATTGCATACGTGAGCCCGATAGAACTTCGATTTGTGCACCATTGCATAATCTCGAGTAAGTAAAGCTCATTTACGACAATTTATGTAATTATCGCGTATTAAAGATTTATTTTACAAATTACGGATTAAATTTTGCATTTATTGGATTATATTAGGATTTTTAATTAAATTGTCGTAAATGATATATGTGCTATTCAAAGAGTCTAGAAAAAGGTCCAATAAGTACTAATGGGCCTAGTGAGCCCAATAGGCCTTAATGAAAGAATTAATAAGTGGAAACAGGCTTAATACAGACTAAGGCCTATTAATGAGCAATCGGGCCCAATAAAGTAAAACAAGCCCAGTGTTTTAGATTCGATCAGTAAGAGTGAAATAATGATAAATATATTAGAATTGACCCAAAGATGTGGTTATATGCAGCTCTGTAGAGTTGGTTTGGAGCAAATTGGACTGCGAGACCTGGTACAGCCGAGACGAGATAAGCTCTACGTGATTCCAGGTAAGGGAATTTTACGGACTGCTAAAGGTAACTTTACGCAATTTCAACATCATTTACATTCCCTAAAATTGTCTGAAGGGTCTAGATTTAAAATAATAATTTTGGTGCTCGAATGGGTAAATGACCAAAATACCCTTGTGAAGGGTAAAATTTCGAAAATTAGGAAAAGTTATGAGAAGCAAGAACAAGAGGTTCTTGCTTGTTTTTGAGGTGTTTTGACACGTGCATGGGTAGGCTGGCTAACTTTTAAATAAAAATGCACAGCATTGCATATTTTCAACAATGTGATTTCTTGTGGAAATTGTTTTGAGATAATAGAGCCGCCTACGTGATTTTATGAAAATGTGACGTGCTAGAGCTCAACTCACATGAGTTTTGATTTCTGTGATGCATGCATTAGTGCTGGAGCAAGGGCTCGCACTAGAGTTTTACATGCATAGGTGCTGGAGTCTAACTCGCACTAGATTTTCATATGATTTTCGTAACAGGGTGCTGGAGTCTAACTCGCACTAGATTTTCACTTGTTTTTTATGACACAGTGCTAGAGCCTTAGTCGCACTTGTTGTACATGATTTTGATAGAGTGCTGGAGCTTAGCTCGCACTAGATCTTATGAGATTTTATGAAACGCGTGCTAGAGCTTTGCTCGCACTAGATTTTTCTTGATTTTATGAGAGTGCTGGAGCATCGCTCGCACTGATTTTATGAGACATGCGATGACCCATGCTTGAAGCGTCGGGTAGACTGTGTGTCATGCCGATTAAATATGCTCGCACGTGCATTTTGAGACAAGCACGATTATGGATATGAGATATGGTCCACTAAGTACGTTGTATAGTGCAAGTAGCATGGAGTACATTGTACCATGTTAGGATTGATTATTTGGCATCTTCGGATGCGAGTGGCATCTTCAAATTCGAGTTATTAGACAGGACCGACAGGATAGACTGACCCACCTCCCGGGGCGATTCTCGATAGTGGTGAGACCCCACACACAGGATCCGTGTAGCAGTGGGATCACGAGTATATGGCCATATTCCTAGTTATTTGCCTGAGATATATATATATTGCCTAGTCTCGTATGTTATAAATTGATGTTTTGAGAAACATGCTTTGTGGACTTTTGTGTGAGTCTGGATCACCCAAGGGAGGGGTTGGATCCTAACTGAGATATGATTTTGATGAGAATGAAACTGGGTTTTAAATTGAAACTTGCATGATGCTATTTCCATGCTATTTAAACCCATGCGTGATGTAAACTGGTTTTACACGACATTCATTATGTCGCATGTTACTATTGCTTTAAAAAGCATATAATTTCATGGTTTTGTGTGAGTCAGGAACACCCGAGGGAGGGGTTGAGTCCTGACAGTGTTGTGAAATTTTAAAGAGAATTAAATGATTTAAATGGATTTGCATGTTGAGTTTTCCAAGGTCTTTGAAATCCATATGTGAACTTGTTTTACATTATATCATGAATTGTAGCATCTATTTTGAAATGTGTGGAAAAAGGGTGGTTTATGCATGGCTTCACGTTCATGTAGGTTGTATGGTTACCTACTTGTTCGTAGGATTGCCTTACTGAGGTTGATGTGCTCACCCCTTTCATTTTCCTACACAGATTTCTTTTAGTAGACTTTGAGGCGACTGAGTACTGCATTCCTGATATCCGCTACTGCCCATCACCTGAGGTATATACACTTGTACATATTGTATCTAAATAAGAATAGCACAGTAACATGTTTGTAAGTAACTTTTAGGGATGTATAGACACTGTAAACACTAGTAAATGATGGGAAAGAATTAGTGAAAAACTCATGTGTTTACCTTTCATTTAATTAAGTTATATGGTGAATGAATGGTGGGATTGGCATTGATGCACAGCCCAATTGTTAGTGGAGTGTGGTCACGATCAGAGAATAGGTAAGTATAAAAGAAAAACGAAAAATTTACTCTGATTTTTGGGTCGTGACACCCTGAGCCTATCGGATCCGATCCATCAAATTCGGCTTTAACTGCATGCTAACAATCATATAACCACTATTAGCATCAGGTGGGGTCACATCTAAACTGAGGCCCGTAAACTGCTCTAACAACTCGTGTTCCCATACCATCATATAAGAACCAACCCAAGATGCTTCTTGCTCAACGCATCAACTAGTACATTCACCTTACCTGGGTGGTATAGGATCTCACAATCGTAATCTTTCAGAAGCTCAAGCCACCTTCTCTGTCTCATGTTCAATTCCTTCTGCGAGAACAGATACTTGAGGCTTTTCTGATCGGTAAATACCTGGAATTTCTCACCATACAAATAGTGGCGCCATATCTTCAATCCAAACACTACGGCTGCCAACTCTAAGTCGTGGGTCAGGTAGTTCCTCTCATGATCCTTCAGCTACCTGGATCCATAAGTGACTACCTTCCTGTACTGCATCAATACACAAGCCAGTCCTTGGTAAGAAGCATCCATGTAAACAGAAAAACTTCCTGAGCTGGTAGGAATGGTGAGAATCGGAGCAATGGTCAATCGATGCTTTAGCTCCTAAAAACTCTCTTCACATCTGTCGTCCCACTCAAATGCAACATCATTCTGAGTGAGACGTGTCAACGGAGTAGCTAACCTCAAAAACCCCTCCACAAACTGTCTATAATATCCAGCTAAACCCAGAAAGCTCCTGATCTTCGTAACTGTCTGAGGCCTCTGCCACTGAACTACTGCCTTAATCTTAGATGGGTCTACTGACACACCCTTTCTCGACACAATATGTCCCAAAAAGGAGATCTGCTCCATCCAAAAGTCACACTTACTGAGTTTAGCATACGACTGTTTCTCACAGAGGGTTTGCAATACAATCCTCAGGTGCTACACTTGCTCCTCTCTGGACCTCGAATAAATCAGGATGTCATCGATGAACACTATCACAAATCGATCTAAATACGACCGAAACACCTCATTCATCAATGAAATAAAAGTTATGGGAGCATTCGTCAAGCCGAATGGCATAAACAAAAACTCAAAATGACCATAACGGGTGCAAAAAGCTATCGTTGGTATATCTCCATCCCGTACTTTCAACTGATGGTACCCAGATCTCAGATCAATCTTAGAAAAGACCTGTGCTCCTCATAGCTGATCCAGTAAATCATCAATCCTCAGAAGGGGATACTTATTCTTGATGGTAGCCTTATTCAATAATCGATAGTCGATACACAATCGAAGGCTCCCATCCTTCTTCCTCACAAACAGAATCGGTGCTCCCTACGACGATACACTCGGTCTGATGAACCCCTTCTCTAACAATTCCTGCAACTGTTTCCTTATCTCCTTCAACTCAATTGGAGCCATCCTGTACGGTGGTCTAGATATCGACTCCGTACTAGGTGTCAAATCAATACTGAACTCTGTCTCCCTCACTGGTGGTAACCCTGGTAAATCATCCGCAAAGATATCTGGAAATTCTCTGACTACTAAAATGTTTATCAATTCCAGACGTGCCTTAGCCGTATCTACCACGTACGCAATATAACCTTTAAAACATTAATTATCCCATTAGTACTTCATTCATTCAAACACCCAAAATTCTATTTTCATTAATTTCAACGAAATTGTACAGTACATTTTTTTGGAGTATGAAATGTGACTGTCTTAGCGAAACAATCTAGTATCGTTCGATTGGCAGCCAACCAATTCATTCCTAAGATTACATCAAAGTCTCTCGTATGCATTAAGATTAGATCGACTGACATCTCTCATCCAACTAATTCCAGCTCACAATTCCTCAATACATACTCCACTAATTGACCAGTGTTCATGGGTGTAATTATCAACAGCTTACTACTCAGAGGGGTAGGCTTTACATAATTAAACAATTTACATGTAAACAAAGGCGATACAAATGAATACGTAGAACCATGATCTATTAACACATATGCTTCTAAATCATAGCTCAGAATAGTACCTTTCACCATATCTGACGACTGATCTACTGTATCCTGGTCTAGAGCATGCACTTGCCTTGTACCAATCACTTATTTCCCCTTCTCTGTCGCTGTCGCTTTCCTTTGAGGTGTAGAAGTCTCACCGGGAGCCCTTTCTGAACCCTTGACCTTCTGATGGGCACTCTCAACTATCTCTGGGCAGTCTTTGATCATGTGTCTAGGCTTTTCGCATCTGAAGCATACTACTGTGCTACCATAACAAGGTCTATCTCCATGATATCTACCACACCTACTGTATCTCTCAGTCGTAGGTCGTGGTCCCCCTATCACAATCCCTTTTTGTGGAGTAGAAGAAATGGCCGGATAAATTAGAGGTCTAGCTGGAAGAAATGGTCGGATAAATTAGAGGTCTAGCTGGCTTCTCTCGAATCTCCTCTATCCTCGACCTCTTCCCAGTCAACCGTCTGCCCCCTCTATAACCAGACCCTCTGTCTCCTACTGGTTTCTTCCTCTTTCTATCTCTAACTCGGCTAGCCTTCCCAAACTCTAAGGCATTCCTCTCAAAATCATGCTCTATCAACTACGCCTTGCACACTGCCTCCTTGTAAGTCGGGACATCCAAAGGGACCAATCTAGATCTGATCGATAGCTTCAATCCATCAATAAATCTTCGGACCTTCTTAAACTCACTACCCATAGTGTCCAGATCATATCTGCCCAAGGAGATGAACTTCGTCTCATACTCATCTACCGATCTACTCCCCTAGGTCAAACTCAAAAACTCAATCTGTAACTTCCGCTGCGCTATATTCGGGACGTACTGCCTCCGAAAGGCCTTCAGAAATACCACTCAGCTAATCTCTGTATGTCTGGCTCTAAGAATCTATCTGGTAGACTTCCACCAATGTTCTGCCGATCCCCTAAGCATAGATGCAGCGAACGCTACCATCTCAATAGGGGTACAATCAAAGAACCAGTATAGCTTTTCCATCTCACTCAACCAATACTCAGCTACTACAGGGTCCTTCGCCCCATTAAATGCCGACGGTCTGAACTTCTGAAACTGTCGCAGTCTGTCCATGTCACAACTATAACCCCAACCTCTAGTACTCTGTTGTGGGGCAACAAGAGAATCTGTGTCCTAGACTGGTGGGGGTGTAGGAGTATCCATATCCTGAACTGGCTGAGCAAGCGCATCAGGAGCAGCTGCCTGTCCAGCATCACCCTGTCCACCTCTAGCTCCCTGCACTAACTGCAGAAATATCTCCATAATCATCTCTAAGCTCCACTCTATCCTAGAGAAATGCCCCTCGGTCGTCTCAGTAGGTCTCTCTGCAATACCCCTATCTGCAGGACCCTATGGGACATGCTCAACCCCGATCTCTACCTCAGCCTCCTCTTGAGTCTCATGACGCAACTGGCATGTCTAGTAGGCGTAGGCCTACCCCTATGGCCTTTGCCTCATTCCCGACCTCCTCTACTACGACTAGTAACAGGCATAATGCCTATATTCCTGCATTCACAACCATTTCTTAGTTAAACCCATTTCAACATACATGATTGTATCCAACCAAGCACAGTAACACGGGGATGTAATTTCCTAATTACTGACACTGGCACACATCAGACCAATTTCGCTCTGATACCACCATTTGTCACAACCCAAAAATCAAAGTAAATTTTTCATTTTTCTTTTATACTTACCTGTCCTATGATCATGACCACACTCCACTAACGATTGGCTTGTGCGTCAATGCCAATCCCACTATTCATTCACAATATAACTTAATTCCTTATTAAGGGAAAGGTAAACACATGATCAATGATGTTCTAGCGATGTTCTAGCACTCTCATAAAATCAAGAAAAATCTCGTGCGAGCCAAGCTCCAGCACGCATTTCATAAAATCTCATAAGATCTAGTACGAGCTAAGCTCCAACACTCTGTCAAAATCATATAAAACTAGTGCGAGCTAGGCTCCAGCACTCTGTCATAAAAATCAAGTGAAAATCTCGTGTGAGTTAGACTCCAGCACCCTGTCACGAAAATCATATGAAAATCTGGTGCGAGTTAGACTCCAGCACCACTGTATGTAAAACCATAGTGCGAGCCCATGCTCTAGCACTAATGCATGCATCACACAAATCAAAACTCGTGCGAGCTAAGCTCTAGCATATCTCATTTTTTTCCATAAAATCTTGTTGGCGTCTTTGTTATCTCAAAACGATTTCCAAAAGAAATCACATTATTGTAAATATGCAATGTTGTGCATTTTTATTTAAAAGCTAGCCAGCCTACCCATGCACGTGTCAAAACACCTCAAAAACAAGCAGGAACCTCTTGTTCTTACTCCTCCAAACTTTTCCAAATTTTAGAAATTTTACCCTTCACAAGGGTATTTTGGTAATTTATCCATTCGAGCACTAAAATTCTTATTTTAAATCTAAACCCTTCAGACAATTTTAAGTAATGTAAATGAGGTCGAAATTGCGTAAAGTTACCTCTAGCAGTTCGTAAAATTCCCTTACCTGAAATCACACGTGAGCTTATCCTATCTCGACCGTACCAGGTCTTTCAATCCAATTCGCTCTAAACCAAATCTACAGAGTTGCATATAACCACGTATCGGTTCAATTCTAATATACTTATCAGCATTTCACTCTTATTGATCGAATCTAAAGCAATGGGCCCGCTTTACTTTATTGGGCCCTATTGCACCTTAATGGGCCTCGACCCCTTTTTTAGCCCGTTTCCATTTATTAAATCCCTTCTTCGGCTCTACTGGGCTCATTTGGCTTACCAATACTCATCGGGCTTCGTTCCAAACTCATTGGATAGCCCGTATACTATTTACGATAATTACTTTAAAATTTCGAATACAATTCATTTTATGCAGAATTAATCCATAAAATAATCTTAACTCTGCATTAAGGACTCAAATTGTCGTAATTAAAGTGTACTTACCCAATGCTTTACAGGGTACGAAAATTGGAGCTCAATCGACCTTCGTTCGGGCTCTATCGTAGAACTGCACAATTAGATTAATCTGGGTTAATTTCAATTAATATAATATTAAATTAATTTTTGGAATTTACCCGCAGGTCAATCTCGACCATCGATCAACTTACCCAAATCTCGAGACGTCCCCGGTAAAATTTTTTTTCCTTTTTTCCCTTTCTTTCTTTTTCTTTTCTTTTTCTTTTTTCTTTTTCTTTTCCTTCCCCTTTCCGACTACGCTGTTGTTTTTCTCTCCTCACCGTCGCCAGTATTCCTGGCCGTTTAGTCGGCCACTACCGGTACCAAAAGAATCGGCTCGTCCTTCCGATCACGTCGGTGCCCTCCGATCACACCCAGCTGCAGTGGATCGCCGGAATCGAGCCCCCTTTTTCCTGTCGGCTTTTCCTCCTCCGTTCGTCGGACTCCGTTCCTCTCTCTTCTCCGGCCCTCGCCTGGCCTTATCGATCGTCGATGCTTCGTTGAGCTTCTCGGACGCGTTCGGCTTCTCTGTTTTCTTCTTCGCGTTTCTAGAATCGTGATTCTACCTTCTTTTTTTTATTTAAATTATTTTATTATTATTTTAATCATTTAAAATACATTAAAATCCCAAAAATATCATCAAAAAATCTTATTTTATTCATTTAATCAATAAATGAATTTATCTTTCTTATTTTATCTTTTCGGTATATTTTTCCAATATTTTCAGGATAATTTTTCGATGTGAAAATTTTAATTATTTCCAATAAATTCATATATTGATTAATTGGACTCGAAATTCAATATTTTCCTCATTATTGATCAAGATTTCTCAATTCCATATTTTTTTAATGAAATTTTCTTATCGAATTTATAGCGAATTTCAATCTTTTGACCGTTTTACCCTTGCACGTGTTCGAGACCAAATTGAACCGACTCTCATTCTTGAACCCACTATCTTTCCTTATCTTAAGTCCTTATCTTAGGTCAGCACGCTTCCAATCCCTTTGTTTCTGCTTGTGGCCATCTCAGCCCTTATTTTACTATTACATACATTTCCATGCACATTCATCCATTTCGTTTGCAATTTAAATCAGTAAAAACTCTTCTTATGATTCATTAATATGTGGAAATGTACATCACATGAATCATAAGGAATATCATCCAAAACATCATCAAAAGTAGCACAAAAGTGGGGCTTACAAATTCTAAGTCTGATTGATCAAGATACGAATTTATTGTGAATACCGAAATCTTCCCACATTGGGAATTTATCTCGAAAATAAATAAAAATATTTTTGAAAATTAATAATAATAAATAATAATATTTTCGGAGAAATAAAATTATTATATGATGTACATATATAATTGTCGAGATAAATTAACTAATTTTATATGTACATGTATGTGGATATTGAGGTATAAAATACTTTGTTTTAGTATTAATATTATTATAATAATATTATAAAATATAAGACATTTTCTTATATATATGTGTATTTTATTATAAGATATTTCTAAATATATATTATATTATAATATAATATATATATAATAATAATAAAATAAAATAAAATAAAATAAAATAGAAAAAAAGGGAATTGAAAACGAAAAAAAAGAACTGAAAATGCGAAACCGTGTGGAAACAAGAGGAAATCAATCTTCCTCTGGTTTCTTCACTGGCGACGACAAGGACGGCGAAGGAGAGCGAGAGGTGCTGGGCGAAGAGATGACCGAGACTGGGAGAAAGTCTGACCGCCACCACGCGCCACGATTCACTGTCGACGAGGAGATCGGAGAAGGGAGAGGTCACGGGAGAGACGGGTAAATCGGGCGGAATCCAGCGTCGATCTACCCCAACCCAGGCCAAAAGAAGGCTCTAGAGGAGAAGCCGAGCTGATTGGTGGAGGAGTCTGCCAAAGAACCGTCCGAAAAACAGTCCGAACGACCAACCGGTTCAGGCAGGAGAGAGAAAAAAAGAAGAAAAAAAGAAAGGAAAAAATTCGATAATGCCTCGGATTAAGGATAAATCGGTAAGCGATTAAAATTGATCAATTTAGTTTTTGGAAAAATTATTTGAATTTATATTGAACAGAAATTGATATGGTTTAAATGTATAATTATGTAGCACGACGATAGGCGACGAAAGTGGGTTCGATTGAGCCTCGATTATGAGCCATCACAGAATCACGGGTAAGTGAATCTCACTTATTATAACTTTTATATTTATACGCGTTAGAAATTCATCGAATAAGTTACGAATTAATTCTGTATAAACTACTTAATGTTTGGAATTGAGAATAGACGGTCGTAAATGATTGTGTAAGCTATCCAAAGAGACTAGAAAAGGCTTAAGATGGCCCAATAAGTATTAATGGGCTTAATGAGCCCAATGGGCTGTAAAGGAATGAATAGTAAAGTGAAATTGGGCTTACGACAAGGTTAGGCCCAATTAAAGTGAATAAGGTCCAATAAGAGTAAACGAGCCCATTAAGTGAAATAGACTATATTAAATGTGTAATATAGTAGGAAAAGTATAATTAACCTGATGAATGGTTATATGCAACTCCGGAGTTTATATTAGGAGCTGATCGGACTACGAGAGTGAGCAGCACCGAGGAAGTGAGGTCACGTGACGTGATCCTAGGTAAGGGACTTTTACGGGTAGTTAAAGATATCTGCACGTATTTTTTTCTGCTTTTACATTCACTTAAAAAGTCTGAGGGTCAGAGAAAGTGAATAATATTTATAGCGACCTGATAGTGGCAAATTACGATTTTACCCCTAGTTAGTCAAAAAGAAATCTACTTTTGGGAAAAGTTGTAAAAAGCTTAGAAAGCATGTTTTCGACTGTTTTAAATGCTGTTTGATAGTTACATGGATAGACTGGCTGATGTTTTCATAATATAAGTAAAAACAACACATCATAGTGTCGATTTGATTTAATTAAGTGAATTCAATTGAAATAAGTTGTCTATTGATTTGTGTGAAAGCAAATCGTGCTAGAGCACAGCTCGCACTAAATTTTATATGTTTTCCACCTTCATTAGTGCTGGAGTGATACTCGCACTAGATTTTACATGATATGCATCACATAGTACTTGAGTATTTTTCGTACTTATTTTAATGCGATTTGTGCATGATAGAGTACTGGATCATTGCTCGTACTTAGTTTTATTGATTAATTCATGATAGAGTGCTGGAGCATTGCTCGTACTCAGTTTTACATGACTAGATTTATATGACTTGTGCATGAGGTCGTGCTGGAGTTTACTCGCACGTACCGATTTTGAAAGAGATAGCATGAAACAGTCGTGCTGGGAACCTATGCAGATTGTGTGTCACACCGATTATATGCTCACAAGTGCATTTTGAGATATGGTCGAGGGCTATCGAAACTATTATCCATGGTATGTGGGCTAAGACTTATGGCAGGCACCTTGATTGTGAGGTTTGGGTCCATGGAGTACTTTGTACCGTGTATGTCACACGGAGTACGTTGTACCGTGTGTACACAATGATATAGAGTTGTTGGTTGACGGTTGAGGATTTGACCCACTTTCCATTACAGCAAATGTGAGGCCCAGCACACCGAGATCTGTGGAGCCTGGGATCACAAAAAAATGAGATATGATCATAATCCTCAAACAAGTAGTCGCCTATCTCACCTCACTTGATATTTCTTGTTTAAATTGTCACATGATTTTTATAAATCGGGTAGACCTGAGGGATGGGTTGAGCCTCGAAATGTGACCTTGTGTGTGATATGGGTAACCCGATGGATCGGTGAAGCCCGGATTTCCATCTTTTTACATGATGATATTGTCACGACCCAATTCCATTCTCTTTAATCGAAAATCACTGAAAATTTTTCGCGTTTTACTGTTACCTTACCCGGTCGTGAACTAAACTCACCACACACTGTTGGACTGTGAGTCAATAATAAACACCACATCTCATTCATTCTCAATTAATTAAAACGATGTCATACATGTGCATTTAATCGTGTATTTGTGCGAATACATGTTTTACTGACATCTACATCCCCCATAAGTACAACTCAAAAGAATACTGTGCTTTTACATTGTTTAGATACAAAAAGAATCACTGTGTATATACCTTTCAGCGATGGAGATGCAGCGGAGTCCAAAATAATACGCCTCAGTCCTCACTGGGCTACTATGCACGCTCTGTAGGGGGAAAATAGAGTGGGATGAGCAACCACACGCTCAGTAAGGCAATAATGCAAGCATGGTAGATAACTACTCTATCTACATGCTGATAGTGTTATGCATAAATCGTTTATAGTAGGAGCATGAGGAATAAAACTATGCCATGTGAATATACATATATATCATGTATCAAATCATGTGAATTGGCATATAAAACATGGTAGAAACATCATGTATAAATCATCTCATGCTCAATCTCATTTAAATTCATTAAAGGGCAATTCTTTAAGAAACTTCCTTTTTAAACCAACACCATAACACCACCAAATCAACTCACAAACCACAGCCACATTTACATTCCACAATTCACGCATGTGTATAAGTCTAGGTCACTAAATCAAAAGTGCCTATGTGAATCATTACATCATAAATCATCCCAGACCACACGCATCCAGGTGTGCGGAGTATCATGCTGGCACGAAGATGGATTATCCCTCGCCAGACTTTCTCATCACATAACCATCATGCGGTACATCGTACTCCATGTGTTATACACGGTACAGCGTACTCCGCAACTCATATCGTGATCGGGGGTGCCATTCCTAGGTCTTATCTACTCCATACCAAGAGTTTTCCATATTCCGTGAAGGAGAGCCTTCCTACCGAACAGAGCCTCCCCGCCTAACAGAGCCTTCCCGCCTCTTGGGCTTAAGGATGTTGGCTTAAGGATGTAGGGCTTAAGGATCCTTTCCGTAAGAGAGCCTCCCCACCGAACAGAGCCTCCCCGCTTAACAGAGCCTCCCCGCCTAACAGAGCCTCCCTGCCTCTTGGGCTTAAGGATGTTGGCTTAAGGATGTTAGCTTAAGGATGTAGGGCTTAAGGATCTTACCTTTACCGTACCTATGTAGGAGAGCCTCCCTGCCTAATAGAGCCTCCCTGCCTCTTTGGGCTTAAGGATGTTGGCTTAAGGATCCCACCGTAAGAGAGCCTCCCCACCAAACAGAGCCTCCCCGCCTAACAGAGCCTCCCCGCCTCTTTGGGCTTAAGGATGTTGGCTTAAGGATGTAAGGCTTAAGGATCTTACCCACTTTCACAACCTTATACGTATCCCATTGTGCAAACTTGTGCGAGCAAAGCTCTAGCACGACTCATGCATCTTCTCATAAAGAGGCGCGTACGAGCATAGCTCTAGTACGGTTATACTCATAAGACAACCACTCACAATCCACGTACGAGCAGAAGCTCCAATACGGTTTATAAATATCATTATAGTTTCCAAATCAAGGTGCGAGCTAGGCTCCAGCACGTTTCATACAAATGAAAGCATAGAAATCCAGAGCGAGCGAGGCTCTAGCGCGATTTATGTCATACAAATGTGATAGGCGACTCATATACAATTTATCAATCCCGGCACTTCGGGTTTAGCACTCACAGATGCTTTTCCACAACAACCATACAATACTAGCCTACCTATCTACAAGCTTGCTTAAAACCAAGCAATTCATTTTGGAAAAACATCAAAACGTTAGATTTATGCAATTATTAGCCTTACTATCCCATTTCATAAAATCCACTTCAAATCCAAAACCACGCATATACTCATCATCATTCACGAATATCATCAATCATTTATTTGAGCAATTCATGCATTTCATACAACATCCAATATTCACCCACAAGTTCAAAGTACGAGCAGCTACCTCTATATACTCACAAAATTCCCTTACCAGGAATCGCGATGCGTGATTCCACTTCCTTAAGCTGCTTACTCGTACGGTTCGGTTCGCCTTCAACGAACTCTTCGGGACTGCACAAAATCGTATCCCGCATTATATTCGATCCATATATTGCAACCTTTGCGCTTGCTATAGTCAATTTAACCTATAGCCTCTATTAACGCTTATATGGCCTCGTTTTATCACTTTACCCATAACTCGAGTTCTATGGATCTTCTTAGGCCTATTAACTTATTCGAAGTCGATATCAAATCGACATAAAGCTCATAGCGTTCATCTTTCATGAATCCCCTCACTATGGCATTTATCAATCATATTCATACCCATTTTCACAATTCCTTCACACTCACAATGTAATCTCATTTAACCGTTTAAAATCATAAATATTATCCCAATAACAACTTTAGCATGCCATAAATCATAAGCTCATTCAATCCCACATATCCTCACATTATACCTATTTTAGATTTCTAGGTCACACCAATTCCACTACATTCCTAGGTAGTTTATCCATCAATACTCATATCAATCAACTCCAAAATCAATTAAATAGCTAATGCATTTGGATTAGAGTGTTAGAATCTTACCAATATGACTTCTCTTCTTGCTCCAATTGGTAATGCCCTTAACTCCTTCAATTCCAAGAATGGGAAAATGCCCTCTCACTATGTTGTTCTTCTCCTTGATAGGAACAACTTTGCCTCTAATGATCTCTCTCCAAATCTCACTGAAAATGGCTGATTTTAGAGAGGGAAAGTTAGGTTTTTGGGTTGAGATTGTAAGGTTAAATGTTTTTCTGAGATTTCTAGATTTTTCAGCTCTCCTTATATAGAAATGCCTTGAGGAGATCGATCTGGTCCAAGAGGAGATCGATCTGGTCCCTTAAAATCCCTCTTTTTCACGGCATTTTTAAGCCTGAGATCGATCTATCGAAGCAATGAGATCGATCTGTCTAGGCATGAGATCGATCTGTCGAAGCATGAGATCGATCTGCTCCCAAACAGAGAGCTAAGGAGATCGATCTGGGTGCTTGGGGATCGATCTTTCCACTACAGAATGCTTGGCAGATCGATCTGGCTCCATTGGAGATCGATCTGCTCTATTCTTTCGCCCAAATAAGAGTATTCTGGCTCTTCCAGATCGATCTCTCATCCTATGAGATCGATCTGGACCTCATGTTTTCCAGATTTCCTGCAGTTTCTTTGCTGCAACTCATACCAACACATCCTTAATCTATTGCCATGGCTATTTTCTCATCCATCCACCTTTATAACTTGAAAATGGCATCCATTCATACCTTATGCACATTGAAACTTGTGTGCATTCATTGTATGTTCAAAGGTATGCTACATAAAACCAAATGGAAGCATAACTCCATTCCATTTTACCACACTACTCATCTTGAGTCTCGATCACATCCATCACTTGTTAGAACACATTTCTCCGTATTCATACTCAATGAAACTTGTATGTACGTTACAATTTATATTACACATACATACTTTGAATCCATGGACTTACATCAATCATACTTTACATTACAAGTCCAATCATATTATTTGATCCAATTACACACATTACCCTTATACATATACGGGGTCTTACATTCTCCCCTCCTTCAAGGAATTTGGTCCTCCAAATTAGAACCAAGTCACTCTTCAAACAGTTGGGGGTACTTCTCCCGTATCAAGTTCTCCAATTCCCACGTGGCCTCTTCCGCCGTGTGGTGTTGCCAAAGAACTTTCACCAAGGGAATTGTCTTATTCCGCAACACTTTCTCTTTTCTGTCCAATATCCGAACCGGCTTCTCAACATACGTCATACTCTCATGGAGCTCCAACGGCTCATATTTTATCACGTGTGCCGGGTCCAGGTGATACTTCCGAAGCATCAAGATGTGGAAGACGTTGTGGACATTCGCCAAGTCCGGTGGCAATGCCAACC
Organism: Firmiana major; assembly: GCA_033439115.1. Classification (NCBI taxonomy): domain Eukaryota; kingdom Viridiplantae; phylum Streptophyta; class Magnoliopsida; order Malvales; family Malvaceae; genus Firmiana; species Firmiana major. Next base: position 70,239,020 of record CM065897.1, on the reverse strand, counting down.
TATACACCTTATCTCCCACTCTCTCCAAAATCTCGAAGGGTCCGATATATCTAGGGCTCAGCTTGTCCTTCTTACCAAATCTCATAATACCCTTCGATGGTGATACCCTCAGAAACACCGACTCACCCTTATCAAACTCCAGTGGTCTTCGTCTCTTGTCAGCATAACTCTTTTGTCGGCTCTGAGCTGTCCGTAATCTCTCACATATCAACTGGACATCCTCAGATGCCTGCTGCACTAAGTTCGGAGCAAAAATTTGTCTGTCACCAACCTCTTCCCATCCAATGGGGGAACGGCATCTACGCCCGTATAATGCCTCATAGGGTGCCATCCCGATACTAGCATGATAGCTATTATTATAAGCGAACTCGGCTAACTGCAGGTGGTCATCCCAGGAGCCTCTATAATCCAGCACACACGCTCTCAACATATCCTCGAGGGTCTGTATAGTCCTCTCTGACTGCCCATCTGTCTGAGGATGAAAAGCGGTGCTAAAACTCAATCGGGTCCCCAACGCTTCCTGAAAATGTTCCCAGAAATGGGAAGTGAAGCGGGCATCCCTATCAGAAACAACGCTCACTGGTACACCATGTAGCCGTATTATCTCTCGAATATACAGGTTCGCCAACTGACTCAGTGTATCGGTAGCTCTCATAGCCAAGAAATGGGCGGACTTAGTCAACCGGTCCACAATAACCCATATGGCATCATGACCTCTGCGGGTCCTCGGCAACCCCATCATAAAATCCATGGTGACATGCTCCCACTTCCAGATCGGTATCGGTAGAGGCTGCAATAATCCTGCAGGCTTTTGATGCTCTACCTTCACTTGCTGACAAATGAGACACTTAGCGACATATTCCACAATGTCTCTTTTCATTCCAGACCACCAATAAACCTTCCGAAGGTTTTGATACATCTTGGTACTTCCCGGATGTATCGTATACTTCGATGAGTGAGCCTCTGATAAAATCGTTCTCCTGATCTCAGGATCCCTGGGAACGCATACTCTGCCTCTGAACCTCAATAAACCATCAGCACTTTGTTCAAAATCAGTACCCACACCTGTCTGTATCTGCCTCAGCCAATCGATACACCGTCGATCGCTCTGCTGGGCTTGCCGAATACGGCCAATCAACTCTGGCTCTAGTCTCAAACTAGCCATGATCTCAAGTCTCTTCGATCCAGGTGGGGTTACATCTAAACTGAGGTTCGCAAAGTGTTCTAACAATTCGTGTTCCCGTACCATCATATATGACACCAACCCAAGGTTCTTTCTACTCAAAGCATCGGCAACTACATTTGCCTTACCCGGGTGGTACATGATTTCACAATCATAGTCCTTCAGGAGTTTGAGCCATCTCCTCTGTCTCATATTCAGTTCTTTCTGCGAGAACAGGTACTTAAGGCTCTTATGATCTGTGAACACCTGAAATTTCTCACCATATAGATAGTGGCGCCATATTTTCAAAGCAAATACTACGACCGCCAACTCTAAATCATGTGTCGGGTAGTTCCTCTCATGATCTTTCAACTGTCTAGATCCATAGGCAACTACCTTCCCATCCTGCATAAGCACACAGCCCAGTCCCTGGTGTGATGCTTCCGTATACACCGAGAATCCTCCTGAGCTGGTAGGAATGGTGAGAACTGGAGCAGTCGTCAATCGACGCTTAAGCTCCTCAAAACTCCTCTCACATGCCTCATCCCATGTAAACTTAACATCCTTACGCGTGAGGCATGTCAACGGAGCAGCTAGTCTGGAGAAACCCTCTACAAATCTCCGATAATATCCTGCCAATCCCAGAAAACTCCTGATCTCAGTTACTGTCTTGGGCTGTTCCCACTGCACAACTGCCTCTATCTTGGATGGATCCACTAATACCCCATCCTTTGACACGACATGCCCCAGAAATGAGATCTGTTCCAACCAAAAGTTACACTTGCTGAGTTTGGCATACAACTCTCTCTCTCGGAGGGTTTGCAGAACTATCCTCAAGTGCTCCTCATGATCTTCCCTGGACTTGGAATACACTAAAATATCATCTATGAAAACAATCACAAACTTGTCCAGGTATGGCTTGAATATGTCATTCATCAATGCCATAAATGCTGCGGGAGCATTCGTCAATACGAATGGCATCACCAAAAACTCGTAGTGGCCGTAACGGGTACGAAATGCTGTCTTGGGTACATCTCCACTCCTGATCCTCAACTGATGGTACCCTGACCGCAGATCTATCTTAGAAAATACTTCGGCTCCCTGGAGCTGATCCAACAAATCATCGATTCTTGGAAGGGGGTACTTGTTCTTAATGGTGGCCTTATTCAACAACCGGTAGTCTATACACAGTCGGAGGCTTCCATCCTTCTTCCTTACAAATAGAACCGGTGCTCCCCAAGGTGAGACACTCGGTCTAATAAACCCCTTCTCCAACAACTCTTGTAGCTGTTTCTTCAGCTCTTCCAACTCTATCGGAGCCATTCTATAGGGTGGCTTCGATATCGGCTCTGTACCAGGCACTAACTCAATGCAAAATTCCATTTCCCTTTCAGGTGGTAGTCCTGGTAATTCATCCGGAAAGACATCAGGGAAATCCGTAATTACGGGTATGTCCCTCAATTCCGGGTGTGCCTCATCTATATCGACCACATAGGCTATGAACCCTTCACATTATCCTCTCCGTCGTTAGTAACATAAACCATCACTCCACATTCAATATTTATCATGAACAAATAATTTGTCTCTCAAGCAATATGCATTTAAAATCATGCCTCTTCATTTACAACAAACATGCTAGTTTCATATCATTTCCTTTTATCAAAATTTATAATAAGATTGTCTAATCCTGAAAACATCAATGTTTTGGCATGACAATCCATCACAACACGATTGGTAGCCAACCAATCCATTCTCAAAATTACATCAAAATCATTCATATTCAATAAAATCAGATTGGCTATCATTTCCTTCCCCCCTATCTTTAATTTACAATCCCTACATACATGCTCAGTCAATTGACTATCATTCATGGGTGTGGAAATCATCAACATTTTATCCAACAATGTTGGTTTCACATATTTCAACAATTTATGTGCAAAGGAAGGTGATATGAAAGAATGTGTGGCACCAGGATCAAATAATACCAATGCTTCTAAATCAAAGATTCGGATGGTACCTTTTATCACATCCGTCGAAGCATCTGCGGTGTCCTGATCCAGTGCATGAACTCTTCCTCTGCTCACACCCGCAGCCTGTTTCCCTTTTTCCTCAGCTGTAGCCCTCCTCCTCGGGGCTACTGTCTCAACTGGAGCTCCCTCAGGCTCCTTGCCCTTCTGTGGGGCAATCTCCATCTTCTCGGGACAATGCTTAGCCATATGTCCTGGTCTCTCGCATCTAAAACACACCATAGGGGTCATCAGATAGGGCCTATTCCCATGAAATCTTCCACATCTCCTACACTGATCAGTGGTAGGTCGTGGTCCTCCAATAGTCATGCCCCTTGGTGCAGTCAAGGCTGGGTATACGGGAGGTCTAGCAGCTCTCTCCCGCACCTCCTCAATCTTTGGCCTCTTCTCGAAAAATCTTTGGCCATCTCTCTTGGCCACTCTTCCAAACCCGGATCTCTTCCGATCCTTGTCCTTTCTAACACTGACTCTCCCAAGCTCGGAGGCATTTCGCTCAAAGTCTTGCTCACATAACTGAGCCTTATGTACAGCCTCCTCATAGGTCACAATGTCGAAGGGAGCTAGCTTAGTCCGGATGGCCAATCTCAATCCATCCATGAACTTTTGAATCTTTCGGGTCTCACTACCCATCGTGTCCGGGTCATATCTCCCCAAGGACATGAACTTGGACTCATACTCATCCACAGTACGGTTCCCCTGAACCAAATTCATAAATTCCATCCGCAATTTCCTCTGTGCGGTAGCTGGAATATACTGTCTCCTGAAGGCCTCTAGAAATATCTCCCACGAGATCTCAGAGTGTCTGGCCCTCAAAATAACCTCGGTGGACCTCCACCAATGCTCGGCCTCGCCTTTCAGCATAAACACGGTAAAGGCAACCTTCTCACTTGAAGTGCATCGAAAAAACCTATACAGTTTCTCCATCTCATACACCCAATCCTTCGTAATCACTGGGTCCTTCACCCCTCTAAACACTGGGGGTTTCAGCGCTTGAAACTCTCGCAACCTGCTCAAGTCACAGTCATAACCCACATCACTACCGCTCTGCTGTGGAGAGATAGGAGAATCTCTATCCTGGGCTGAAGGTGGTGTAACTGTAACTGTCTCAGCAGTCTAAGGTCTCTCCGCCTCTACAGCTGCCTGTTCCGTAGTAGGCTGTGCTGCGGGACCTCGTCTGTCATCGGTGCCCAAGGCCTGCGTGACTATCTCCACCAGACTCTCAATACTCTGCTCTAATCTAGCGAAGCGAGCCTCAGTATCACCTGCTCTCTCAGCAGGGTTCTATGGAGCCTGCTCAGTCTGTGGCTCCGCACGGCTCTCAGGCCTACCTCTACGGCCTCTAGCACGTGCTTTCACCCCTCTACCTTGGCGTGTAACTGGCATAGTGCCTAACTCCCTATATTATAATAATTCATTAAGCTCAATCCATCACAGTATACACAGTTATATCTAAACAAAAGCACAGTACTATGGGGATGTACTTTCCTATGTTTTATTAATGAGTCATATCAGGCCAACACAGCTCTGATACCAATCTCTGTCACGACCCAATTCCATTCTCTTTAACCGAAAATCACTGAAAATTTTTCGCGTTTTACTGTTACCTTACCCAGTCGTGAACTAAACTCACCACACACTGTTGGGCTGTGAGTCAATAATAAACACCACATCTCATTCATTCTCAATTAATTAAAACGATGTCATACATGTGCATTTAATCGTGTATTTGTGTGAATACATGTTTTACTGACATCTACATCCCCCATAAGTACAACTCAAAAGAATACTGTGCTTTTACATTGTTTAGATACAAAAAGAATCACTGTGTATATACCTTTCAGCGATGGAGATGTAGCGGAGTCCAAAATAATACGCCTCAGTCCTCACTGGGCTACTATGCACGCTCTGTAGGGGGGAAAATAGAGTGGGATGAGCAACCACATGCTCAGTAAGGCAATAATGCAAGCATGGTAGATAACTACTCTATCTACATGCTGATAGTGTTATGCATAAATCGTTTATAGTAGGAGCATGAGGAATAAAACTATGCCATGTGAATATACATATATATCATGTATCAAATCATGTGAATTGGCATATAAAACATGGTAGAAACATCATGTATAAATCATCTCATGCTCAATCTCATTTAAATTCATTAAAGGGCAATTCTTTAAGAAACTTCCTTTTTAAACCAACACCATAACACCACCAAATCAACTCACAAACCACAGCCACATTTACATTCCACAATTCACGCATGTGTATAAGTCTAGGTCACTAAATCAAAAGTGCCTATGTGAATCATTACATCATAAATCATCCCAGACCACACGCATCCAGGTGTGCGGAGTATCATGCTGGCACGAAGATGGATTATCCCTCGCCAGACTTTCTCATCACATAACCATCATGCGGTACATCGTACTTCATGTGTTATACACGGTACAGCGTACTCCGCAACTCATATCGTGATCGGGGGTGCCATTCCTAGGTCTTATCTACCCCATACCAAGAGTTTTCCATATTCCGTGAAGGAGAGCCTTCCTGCCGAACAGAGCCTCCCCGCCTAACAGAGCCTCCCCGCCTCTTTGGCTTAAGGATGTTGGCTTAAGGATGTAGGGCTTAAGGATCCTTTCCGTAAGAGAGCCTCCCCACCGAACAGAGCCTCCCCGCTTAACAGAGCCTCCCCGCTTAACAGAGCCTCCCCGCCTAACAGAGCCTCCCCGCCTCTTGGGCTAAAGGATGTTGGCTTAAGGATGTTAGCTTAAGGATGTAGGGCTTAAGGATCTTACCTTTACCGTACCTATGTAGGAGAGCCTCCCTGCCTAACAGAGCCTCCCCGCCTCTTTGGGCTTAAAGATGTTGGCTTAAGGATCCCACCGTAAGAGAGCCTCCCCACCAAACAGAGCCTCCCCGCCTAACAGAGCCTCCCCGCCTCTTTGGGCTTAAGGATGTTGGCTTAAGGATGTAAGGCTTAAGGATCTTACCCACTTTCACAACCTTATACGTATCCCATTGTGCAAACTTGTGCGAGCAAAGCTCTAGCACGACTCATGCATCTTCTCATAAAGAGGCGCGTACGAGCATAGCTCTAGTACGGTTATACTCATAAGACAACCACTCACAATCCACGTACAAGCAGAAGCTCCAGTACGGTTTATAAATATCATTATAGTTTCCAAATCAAGGTGCGACCTAGGCTCCAGCACGTTTCATACAAATGAAAGCATAGAAATCCAGCGCGAGCGAGGCTCTAGCGCGATTTATGTCATACAATTTATCAATCCCGGCACTTCGGGTTTAGCACTCACAAATGCTTTTCCACAACAACCATACAATACTAGCCGACCTATCTACAAGCTTGCTTAAAACCAAGCAATTCGTTTTGGAAAAACATCAAAACGTTAGATTTATGCAATTATTAGCCTTACTATCCCATTTCATAAAATCCACTTCAAATCCAAAACCACGCATATACTCATCATCATTCACGAATATCATCAATCATTTATTTGAGCAATTCATGCATTTCATACAACACCCAATATTCACCCACATGTTCAAAGTACGAGCAGCTACCTCTATATACTCACAAAATTCCCTTACCTGGAATCGCGATGCGTGATTCCACTTTCTTAAGCTGCTTACTCGTACGGTTCGGTTCGCCTTCAACGAACTCTTCGGGACTGCACAAAATCGTATCCCGTATTATATTCGATCCATATATTGCAACCTTTGCGCTTGCTATAGTCAATTTAACCTATAGCCTCTATTAACGCTTATATGGCCTCGTTTTATCACTTTACCCATAACTCGAGTTCTATGGATCTTCTTAGGCCTATTAACTTATTCAAAGTCGATATCAAATAGACATAAAGCTCATAGCGTTCATCTTTCATGAATCCCCTCACTATGGTATTTATCAATCATATTCATACCCATTTTCACAATTCCTTCACACTCACAATGTAATCTCATTTAACCGTTTAAAATCATAAATATTATCCCAATAACAACTTTAGCATGCCATAAATCATAAGCTCATTCAATCCCACATATCCTCACATTATACCCATTTTAGATTTCTAGGTCACACCAATTCCACTACATTCCTAGGTAGTTTATCCATCAATACTCATATCAATCAACTCCAAAATCAATTAAATAGCTAATGCATTTGGATTGGAGTGTTAGAATCTTACCAATATGACTTCTCTTCTTGCTCCAATTGGTAATGCCCTTAACTCCTTCAATTCCAAGAATGGGAAAATACCCTCTCACTATGTTGTTCTTCTCCTTGATAGGAACAACTTTGCCTCTAATGATCTCTCTCCAAATCTCACTGAAAATGGCTGATTTTAGAGAGGGAAAGTTAGGTTTCTGGGTTGAGATTGTAAGGTTAAATGTTTTTCCGAGATTTCCAGATTTTTCAGCTCTCCTTATATAGAAATGCCTTGAGGAGATCGATCTGGTCCAAGAGGAGATCGATCTGGTCCCTTAAAATCCCTCTTTTTCATAGCATTTTTAAGCCTGAGATCGATCTGTCGAAGCAATGAGATCGATCTGTCTAGGCATGAGATCGATCTGTCGAAGCATGAGATCGATCTGCTCCCAAACAGAGAGCTAAGGAGATCGATCTGGGTGCTTGGGGATCGATCTTTCCACTACAGAATGCTTGGCAGATCGATCTGGCTCCATTGGAGATCGATCTGCTCTATTCTTTCACCCAAATAAGAGTATTCTGGCTCTTCCAGATCGATCTCTCATCCTATGAGATCGATCTGGACCTCATGTTTTCCAGATTTCCTGCAGTTTCTTTGCTGCAACTTATACCAACACATCCTTAATCTATTGCCATGGCTATTTTCTCATCCATCCACCTTTATAACTTGAAAATGGCATCCATTCATACCTTATGCACATTGAAACTTGTGTGCATTCATTGTATGTTCAAAGGTATGCTACATAAAACCAAATGGAAGCATAACTCCATTCCATTTTACCACTCTACTCATCTTGAGTCTCGATCACATCCATCACTTGTTAGAACACATTTCTCCGTATTCATACTCAATGAAACTTGTATGTAAGTTACAATTTATATTACACATACATACTTTGAATCCATGGACTTACATCAATCATACTTTACATTACAAGTCCAATCATATTATTTGATCCAATTACACACATTACCCTTATACATATACGGGGTCTTACAAATATGCCATCTTTGTTTTGATTTAATTGATATGGCATAATCAAATGTGATTTACAGTATTTACATGAGAATGCAATGTTTTGCATAAATTGTTGAGGTTATTAAACCAACATATTTTCAGTTTATACTGACGATTTGTATCTATATATACATACTTGCATAAATGTTTCAAAGAAAGATACATGTTTTAGATGTGAACCGAAAAGGAAATGATTTTAAGGCACGAGCATTATATTTTGTAGATAGTGTAGTTATCTACTTGCTTGCCTTATTTTCTTACTGAGCTAGTGAGCTCACCCCGTTTATTTTCCCTCTCTACAGAGCATCCGCAGTAGATAGAGTACAGTTGAGGTTTGGTATTCCTTTATCCGCTGCACTCCCATCGAGCGGAAGGTAAACATACACACGTACGATTTTGTATCTGAACATATAAACAGCACAATGATGTAAACATATGTAATATGAGGGAGGTATTTGTATTTAATATATGATATCACTATGAGACAAAAGTAATTACAGTCTATAGATAGTTATATGGACATGTATGAATGATAAGATAATGTGGAAGAGGTGACTAATATTGAATCATAGCCTAACGGTTTAGTGGTTGAATTATGACAAAAGGAAAGGTAAGTAAAATGCAAAAAATTTATAGTGATTTTTTGGTAAGTCACGGGCGGTCGTGACAGAGTGGTATGAGAACAGAGTTGGTCTGATGTGAGTCAGTGTTAGTGGTTCGAAATGTTTACATCCCTATATTACTGTGCTGTGTTCAGTTACAAATGTCTATTTCGAGATGGAAAATGTATATGTAATGGTTGTGAATGCAGGAATCGAGCCATTATGGCTAATACCAGCAATGGTACAGGAGCTAGATGTAGTGTTAGAGGCCCTAAAGGTAGGCCTAAGAGCCGAGATGAGTCTTCATCTGACCTGGTGACGTAGAGTCTCACTGAGGTACCAGAGAGTACTGAGGCATGCTTTACAAGATTATAGCGTAGTCTAGAGACGATGATGGATATGTTTACACAGGCTATGCATGGGAGAAAGGGACAGAATGTAGGGACTGCTACTGGACAGGCAGCTACTCCTGATACGGCTATACAACCTGCATAGACGCCACAGCCTACAGATACTCCTACTCCTCCACTAGTTTAAGGTACATCATCTCTTGTTGCTCTACGACAGGGCAGTAATGGATTGGGGTATGGTTATGAACTTGATCGATTACAACAATTGAGAATTTTAAATCGCCATCATTTAGTGGGGTCAAGGACCCAGTGGTCGTAGAGGATTGGATTGGAGAGATCGAGAAGTTGTACGAATTCTTTTATTGTACGACTTCTGGGATGGTTGTTTTCGTCGCCTTCATGCTGAAGGGAGCGACAGGGCATTGGTGGAAGTCCACTAGAGTTATACTGAGAGCACGACACTCAGAGATCAGTTGGGATATTATTCTGGATGCCTTTAAGAGGTAGTACGTTCCAGACACTACACAGTGGTAGTTGCAGATGGATTTCTTGGGATTGAGCCAAGGGAGTCAGTCGGTGAATGAGTATGAGACACAATTCATGTCCTTGGGAAGGTATAACCCCAACACTATGATCAGTGAGACCAAGAAGGTCTGAAGATTTTTAGACACACTAAGATCGACACTACAGTCGAGATTGGTTCCACTTGATATCTCTATTTATGATGAGGCAGTGCGCAGGGCGAAACTCTGTGAGCGTGTAAGACCCGAATTTAATTAAAATACGGAAATTAAATAAGAAAAGATGGGGAAAGTATGAAGGAAGTCGGGTTAAATTAATCCCGAACACGTGTAAGGACAAAACGATCAAAAGACTAAAGGTCGGTATAATTTCGATAAGAAAAATTTAATTGAAAATATGGATTTAAGAAATCTTGGTCAATAAAAGTGAAATAAATTTATTTCGGGTTAAATTGATCAAGGTATTAATTTATTGGAATTAATCGGGATTAATCGAAATTTTAGTACAAAAAAATAATCTCGAAAATAATCGAAAAATATACCGAAAAGTCATTCGGGACAATATCCCGAAAATACGGAGAACTTATACCCGAAAAAGGGTTAAAATATAATAAAATAAATTAAATAAAAAATTAAATAAAAGAATTTAGAATTAAATAATAATTTTAGAAGATATTTTGGGTATTTATAGTATTTTAATAAATAGTGTAATAATTAAAATAAATTATAATAATAATAATAATTGATAAAATAAATAAAACAAAAAAAAAGGGAGAGAAACGGGTCGGGGAGAGAGAAACGAAACGGAAGGAAAATGGAGCCGAGAACACGAGGAAGCCCGACGAGCCACCGGCGGTCGATGGTCCCAGCTGACTGTCGGAGAAGCTAGAGTGAAGCCCGGCGGTTCCAACAGCACCAGCGACGCGCGCCGACGGCCACGATTTCCGACGAATCGACGGACGGAAAGTCGAGGGGGAAATCGCGTTGGTTCCGGATAACGGTGGCGCCATAGCTCGGATTCGACCTAGCCAAATGATCACCGAACCGAGCCGGTTCTTTTGAGCCCATTGGCAGCCGACGAAAAGGCGGCAATCATCGGCGACGGCCAAGAGGAGGAAAATGGGTCCGACGGCCGAAGGAGAAGAGCCGGACCGGCGGCGTTCCGGTGAGCTTGACCCAAACCGAGGCCAGATTCGTGATGCGGACGACCCAGCAGAGCGATTGGTGGTGGAAGCCGGCGGAGAACCGGTCGGCAAGGTGGTGAACTGACGGTGAACCGACCGAACCGGAGTGAACCGACGGTCTGAACCGGTCCGAACCGGACTGAACCGGTTCAGCCAAAAAGAGAGGAAAAATGAGAAAAAGGGAAAAATAAAAAGAGGAAAAAAATTGGAGAAAATTTATGTGGTGCAATCGAGCTTTGGGTAAGTCAGTAGTAGTCGAAATTGACCCGATTTAAATTTCGGAGTATTTAATTTAATTAATTTTCGACTGGAAACTTACCCAGAAAATTGTAAAATTATATAGCTCGACAATTGGCATCCAACGAGAGCTCGAGATAGCCTCGATCTGCGGACTAGCATGGAATCTCGGGTAAGTAATCCTTATTTACAACAATTGCCTCGTTATGCGTGATATTGAGTTAATTTTCGCATAAATTGAATTAAATTATGAAAAATTAGATAAATTGTCGTAAATATTAAATTTAGCTATTCGAGAGCTGGGACAAGGCCCAATAAATTATTAGTGGGCCCAATGAGCCCAATAGGCCTCGATAAAGCGAAAATTAAGTGGAAAACGGGCTTAAGGCCGATTAAGGCCCATTAAGGTGCAATCGGGCCCAATAGGGGTAAATGGGCCCAATGATTTAAATTAAGCCCAGAAAATATTAAATACAATTAAATTGTATAATATCTGACCTAAGAAATATTACTACGCAGTTCCGGGCATTTGATTGGGAGCATATCGGACTGCGCGATGAGACGACAATGGAAAAGAAAAGGTCAGACTCGACAGGAAAATAAGGTAAGGGAATTCTACGGACTGCTAAAGGTAAACTTTACGCAATTTTAAATTCATATGCAGTCCTTAAAAATGTACTAGAGGGTCTAGAGGTCGAAGAATAATTTTAATGCCCCGTATGGGCAAAATTACCGAAATACCCTTGTTAAGGGTAAATGTTTCCAACTTTAGGAAAAATTGGGAGGAGCAAGGACAAGAGGTTCCTGCTCATTCTGGAGGTATTTTAACACATGCATGAGTAGGCTGGCTCACTTTTAAAGAAAAATGCATAGCATTGCATACCTTTAACGATGTAATTTCTGTGAAAACTATTTGGAGATAACCGAGCCGCCTACGTGTTTTTATTTACATGTGACGTGCTAGAGCTCAGCTCGCACGATGTTTGATTTGTGTGATGCATGCATTGGTGCTGGAGCGAGAGCTCGTACTAGAGTTTTACATGCATAGGTGCTAGAGTATAACTCGCACCAGATTTCACATGCTTTTTCGTGACACGGTGCTAGAGTCTAACTCGCACCAGATTTTATAAGATTTTCATGTGATTTATATACAAAGTGTTGAGCTTAGCTTGCACTAGATTTACTGGATTTGTGGAGTAGCGCTGTCTGCCCTTGGAGTCAGCCAAAAGGCCCAACAGGCTCAAAAGACCTCTTAGGTGGGGTGAGAGTGAGGGATGAGTTTGGCGGCCTTGTGGGGATGTAAAGCGGGCTCTGCCAGTTTTACTTGATTGATGAGAGTGCTGAGCATCAGCAGACAATACGTTGGACTTGTTGACGTTGTTGCACCACCCGTTGTTAGACCACCCGTTGTTGACCACCAACGTTGTCGATGGGCCCAAGAAGGGTTGCCATGGCCGTTGGCAGGGGTTGGCCGAGCAGGGGTTGGCCGTCACAATAAAATCGCTCGCACTGATTTTATGAGAACATGCGATGAGCCGTGCTTGGAGTATCGGGTAGACTGTGTGTCACAGATTAAATAGGCCCGCACGTGCGTTTTGAGACATGGCATGCGTATAGAGATATTATATGGGTTCACGGAGTACGATGTACCGTGCAAGTAGCATGGAGTACGATGTACCGTGTGGTATCTTTGGATACGGCATCTCCGGATGCAGCATCTTCGGATGCCTGGGATTGGATATGACTGACGGGATGGATTGACCCACCTTCTGGGGGGTTCCCGATCATGGTGAGAACCCGCACACTAGGATCCGTGTAGCTGAGGAACTCCCAAGGACACATATGGCCATAGTCCTGGTTATTACCATTATACAGATATTGCCTCGTCTCGCATGTCGACGATTTCGATGATTTAAACTGGGTTTTAAATTAAATTTGCATGATGGTATTTCCATGCTTTTCAAACCCATGTGTGAATGTAAATTGATTTTTATGATTTTGTATGAGTCAGGATCACTCGATGGAGGGGTCGAGTCCTGACTTTATTGTGAAAATTTTAATTGAGAAAGAAATGATTTTGAAATAATTGCATGTTGAATTTTTCGTGCAAACTCGATTTACATAGCATCATAACTCATATCATTTGTTTTAAAATGTGTGGAGAAAGGGTGGTTTATGCATGGCACCACGTTCATGTAGGTAGTATGGTTACCTACTTGTTCGTAGGATTGCCTTACTGAGCTTGATGTGCTCACCCCTTTCATTTTCTCCCACAGATAATCTCCAGTTGAAGTTGAGGTGACTCAGTACTGCATTCCGGATATCCGCTGCTGCCCATCAACATAAGGTATATACACTTGTACATATTGTATCTACATAAGCATAGCACAGTAACATGTTTTGTCAGTAACTTTAGGGGATGTATAAATAATGTAAACAATTATAAATGACTGGAGAAGAATTAAGTTATGTGGTAAATGTATGGTGGGACTGGCATTGACGCACAGCCCAATTTGTTAGTGGAGTGTGGTCATGATCAGAAGACAGGTAAGAATTTAAGTAAGAAAATAACACAACGCGAAAAAAGTAACTCTGATTTTTGGGTAGTTCGGGTCGTGACAGAGCGAAATTATGAGAGGAATGCCTCTAAGTTCAGGAAGATTAGCTGGAGTAGAGATAGAGATAGGAATAGGTCGATAAGTGACGGTGTAAGAGGTTCGACTATCGAGGAGGGAGGAGACTCTTCGATAAGAGACCACGGATTGAGGAAGTCTGGGAGAAGGCTGTTAGACCTCCTATATATCCTTCCATAGATCCAGCTATAGGCATTATTATTAGAGGACAGAGGCCTACTACCGAGCAGTGTGGCAGATGTGGTAGATACCATGGGGGTAGACTTTATCCGATTTCGGCTGGATTATGCTTCAAATGTGGGAAGCCAAGACATATGGCTAGAGTTGCCCAAAGGGGATTGAGCTTGCCCCACAAAAGGGAAAGAAGCCAGAGAGAGCTTCGGTTGATACGTTTGCTTCGAGGAGAAGAGCGATGATAGAGGAGAAGAGGAAGCAGGTGATTCGTCGAGGGTGAGTACATGTTTTGGGCCAGGGCACAGTTGATGCTTCATCGGATGTGATTAAAGGTACCATCCTGATTGTTTATATTGAAACATATGTATTATTTAATCCTGGTGCCACGCATTCATTTGTATCACCTTCATTTGCATGTAAGTTATCGAAACATGTGAAGTGTACGTCATTAAGTAGAATGATGTTGATTAGTATGCCTATGAATAATAATCAGCTAGTTGAGTATATGTATAATGATTGTAAGCAAAAAGTAGGGGAACAGAATATGTCAACCGATCTCATTTTGCTGAACATGAATGATTTTGAGGTTTCATTGCGTATGTGGCTGATACGAATAAGGCGCATTCGAAGTTGGCAGATATCCCTATGGTTAGGGAGTTTCTAGATGTCTTCCCGAATGAATTGTCAGGGTAACCACCAAACAGAGAAATAGAGTTTTGTATTGATTTGGTGCTTGGTACTGAGCCTATTTCAAAACCACCATATCGCATGGCTCTAGTTGAGTTTGAGGAGTTCAAGAGACAGTTGCAGGAACTGTTGGATAGAGGGTTCATCAGACTGAGTGTTTCACCTTGGGGAGCATCGATTTTGTTTGTGAAGAGGAAGGATGGAAGCCTCCGATTGTGTATTGACTACATATTGTTGAATAAGGCTACCATTAAGAATAGGTATCCGTTTCTAAGGATTGATGATTTGTTAGATCAGCTTCAGGAGTGTAAGTCTTTTCTAAGATTGATTTGAGGTCTGGGTATCATCAGTTGAGAGTTAAGAGTAGAGATGTACCTAAGATAGCATTTTGGACCCAATAGGGCCATTACGAGTTTTTGGTTATGCCATTCAGATTGACGAAAGCTCCCACAACATTTATGGATTTTATGAATGATGTGTTCAAGCTATACTTGTATCAGTTTGTTATCGTATTTATCGATGACATATTAGTGTATTCGAAGTGTCAAGAGGAGCATGAGCAGCACCTGCGGATAGTATTGTAGACCCTCCGAGAGAAGGAGTTGTATGCTAAACTCAGTAAGTGTGATTTTTGTTGGCATAGATTTCGTTTTTGGGACATATTGTGTCGAGAGATGTTGTATCAGTAAATCCATCCAAGATTGAGGTTGTAGTTCAGTGCGAACTACCAAGGACAGTCACCAAGATCAAGAGTTTTCTGGTTTTAGCAGGATATTATCGGAGATTCGTTGAGGGATTTTGAAGTTAACTGCTCTGTTGACATGTCTCACTCAAAAGAGTGTTGCATTCATGGGACGATGATTATGAGAGGAGTTTTCAGGAGCTGAAGCGTCAATTGACCACCGCTCTGATTCTTACTATCCCTACCAGCTCAGGAGGTTTCTTTATGTATATCAATGCTTCGCATAAGGGACTGGGCTGTGTATTGATGCAGGATAGGAGGGTAGTTGCTTATGGATCCAAACAGCTGAAGGACCATGAGAAGAACTATCCGACCCACGATTTGGAGTTAGCAGCAGTAGTGTTTGCATTGGAGGTATGACGCCACTACTTATACGGTGAGAAGTTTCAAATTTTTACCAACCACAAGAGCCTCAAATATCTGTTCTCGCAGGAAGAGCTGAACATGAGACAGAGAAGATGACTAGAGCTTCTGAAGGACTACGATTATGAGATACTTTATCATCCGAGTAAGGCTAAAGTTGTAATTGATGATTTGAGCAGAAAGAGCCTTGGGATGGTATCGTATATGATGGTCAGGGAGCATGAATTGGTAGAGCAGTTTGCTAGCCTTAGTTTGGGAGTTGTGCCTTTTGACATAGATACGGACTGTATGATTGCTAGTCTACGATTAGAGCCGGATCTGGTGGATAAGATCAGAGAGGCTCAGCAAACTGATCTGTATTGCAGTGATGTGACTGGTCAGATACAGAGTGGCACAATAACTGATTTTGAGTTGAGTTCTAATGCATTACTGAGGTTCAGAGGCAGATTATGTGTTCCGAGAATCTAGAGCTCAAGAGGTGTATTTTATTGGAAGTTCATTCGTTGAGGTATACGTTACATCCGACGAGTAATAAGATGTATCAGAACCTCTAGAAAGTGTATTGGTTGGTCGGGTATGAAGAAGGACGTGGCAGAGTTTGTGGTGAGATGTCTCATTTGTCAGTAGGTGAAGGTAGAGCATCAGAAGCCTGCAAGATTATTGCAGCCTCTATCTATACCGACATGGAAATGTGAGCATATCACCATGGATTTCGTTATAGGTTGACTAAGGACCCGCAGGAATCACGATGCGATATGGGTGATCGTTGATAGACTAACGAAACCAGCCCACTTCTTAGCTATGAGAGCTACCGATACTCTGAGTTCATTGGTAGAGTTGTATGTACTCGAGGTAGTGATGTTACATGGTGTTCCAGTGAGCATTGTCTCTGATAGGGATTCTCGCTTCATTTCCCACTTTTGGGAATATTTTCAGGAAGCCATGGGAACCTAGTTGAGTTTGAGCACCGCTTTCCATCCTCAGACAGATGGTCAGTCAGAGAGGACTATACAAACTCTGGAGGGCATGTTGAGAGCGTGTGTGCTAGATTTTAGAGGCTCTTAGGATGATCATTTGCCACTAGCCGAATTCACCTACAACAATAATTATCATTCGAGTATCGTGATGGCACCGTATGAGGCTTTATATGGCCATAGATGTCGTCCCCCTATTGGATGGGAAGAAGTGGGTGACCGAAAGATATTTGCTCCTGATTTGGTTACAAAAGCCTCTGAGGATGTTCGATTGATATGTGAGAGTTTGAGAATAGCTCAGAGCAGACAGAAGAGCTATGCTAACAAGAGACGGAGACCACTAGAGTTCACAGTTGGTGAGTTAGTATTTCTGAAAGTTTCTCCTTCCAAGGGTATAGCGAGATTTTGGAAGAGAGGTAAGCTGAGTCTTCGCTACATTGGACCCTTTGATATACTAGATCGAATGAGAGATAAGGCCTATAGGTTGGCATTGCCACTAGACTTATCAAGCATCCATAACGTCTTCCACTTTTTGATGCTTCGGAAGTATCACCCAGATCCAGCACATGTGATCAGTTATGAGACGTTAGAGCTCAGAGAGGATATGTCATATGTTGAGAAGCCGATTCGGATATTAGATAGGAAGGAGAAAGTATTGCGATCGAAAACGATTGTTTTGGTTAAGGTTCTCTGGTAGCACCACACTTCAGAGGAAATTATATGGGAATTAGAGAGCCTGATGTGCGAGAAACACCCCCAGTTATTCGAGGATTGACTTGGTTCTAATTTGGAGGACCAAATTTCTTAAGGTGGAGAGGATTGTAAAACCCGAAATTCGGTGTCATTTTTAAGAAGTTATTATTATAAACATGGATTCAAAAAATCTTGATCAATAAAGAAGAAATAATTGAATTCTAAGTCCAACTGATCAAGATACGAATTTATTGTGAAGACCAAAATTTTCCCACATTAGGAATTTATCTCAAAAATAAAGAAAAATATTTTCGAAAAATAATAATAATAAATGATAATATTTTCGGAGAAATAAAATTATCATATGATGTACATATTTAATTGTCGAGATAAATTAAATAATTTTATATGTACATGTATGTGGATATTAAGGTATAAAATACTTTGTTTTAGTATTAATATTATTATAATAATATTATAAAATATAAGACATTTTCTTATATATATGTGTATTTTATTATAAGATATTTCTAAATATATATTATATTGGAATATAATATATATAATAATAAAATAAAATAAAATAGAAAAAAAAAAGGGAATTGAAAATGAAAAAAAAAGGAACTGAAAATGCAAAACCGTGCAGAAACAGGAGGAAACTGATCCTCCTCTGGTTTCTTCATCGGCGGCGGCAAGGACAGCGAAGGAGGGCGAGAGGTGTTGAGCGAAGGGACGATCGGCACTGGGAGTGTCACGACCCAAATTATCCTCTTTAACCAAAAATCACTATAAATTTTTTACATTTTCCTTTCCTTACCCGGTCGTGAACAAACTCACCATTACATAGTTGGGCTGTGAGTCAATAATAATCATCACTCATCATTCATTCTCAAATTAATCAAAAGAAGTGTCATTCATTTGAAAGGTAAGTTATACACTTATATATGACACATTTTCTAACTTTTACATCCCCCACATTACAATACAATAGACTATTGTGCCTTTACATGTTTAGATACAAAAAAAATCTCTATGTGTATACCTTTTGGCGATGGAAGCAGAGGATGTCCAAAATAAAATGCCTCAGTCCTCACTGGGCTGCTATGTACGTTATGTAGAGAGGGGAAAGTAGAGAGGGATGAGCAACCACATGCTCAGTAAGGTAATAATGCAAGCATGGTAGATAGCTACTCTATCTACATGCTGATAGTGTTATGCATAAATTGTTTATAATCAGTGCATGAGGAAATAAAACTATGCCACATGTATATACATATATCATGTATTGAAAATCATGTAAATAGACATAAAACATGGAAATATCAACATGTAAAACCATCTCATGCTCATTCTCTTTAAATCTCATCATAAAAAGGGTAATTCATTTAAGAAACATCCTTTTCAAATCACATCACATCATAAATCAAATTTATCATTTCGGTAAATCACAAATTCCACAAGTCATGACCTTTTCCTTGGGTCTACCCTGGACAATCAAAATCACACTCATGTATCAAAACTATGTGGTATTATGTAATATCTCAATGGACTATGTTGTCCAACTATGTCATAAATCATCCCAGACCACACGGATCCAGGTGTGCGGGGTATCATGCTGGAACTAAGGTAGGTTAGTTCTCCGCCAGACTTCTCCATCAGTATCTCAACCACACGGTACAACGTACTCCATGTGATATACACAGTACAACGTACTCCACAGACCCATATCATGGTTAGGGGCGCCAGCCGTAGGTCTTATCTACACCAATGCCATGTGTAACCAATATAGTCTCAAGTGCACGTAGGAGTATTTCCAATATTAGGTCCTAGCCTCTCAAGGCCTTGCTAGCCCCTTTTGGGTTCCTTAAATGGGTTAATGTTAGGTCCTAGCCCCTCATGGCCTTGCTCGCCCCTTTTGGGTTCCCTGAACACCAATCCGTATTACACTCACCACGGCATCATACATACCACAGTGTGAAAACCTGTGCGAGCTAAGCTCTAGCACGATTCATGCATCATCGATAATTATCCTCGTATGAGCAACGCTTTAGTACGACATTTATGCATAAAAACATTAAGAAACCATATACGAGCATAGCTCCAGTATAGTTATATGCATAAGAAAACCACTCAAAATCCACGTACGAGCAGAAGCTCCAGTACGGTTTACAAAACATCATCACAAATCAAATCAAGGTGCGAGGTAAGCTCCAGCACGTTTCATACATGTGAAAAAATTGAAATCCAGTGCGAGTGATGCTTTAGCACGATTTAATTCACACAAACACAATGGGTGGCTCAAAGTCAACCAAAACAATCTCAAAATCATGATGAGCACCTCTCATGTGCTATTTCACAAAGTCATTTAAACAGTAGCCAACCCTTACATCATTTCGCTTAAAATCAAGCAATGTGATTCGTGAAACCATTGAAAACATATGATTTATGCAATTATTAGCCTTACTATCCCCTTTTCTGAAACTCACTTCGAAAATCAAAGCATATATACATACTCGTAATTATTCACGCATATCATCAAATACTTTTCTCAAACAATTATGCATTCCATAAATGCCCTATATTCACCCACGAGTTTAAAGTATGAGCAGCTATCTCTATATACTTACAGAATTCCCTTACCTGAAATCGCGTTGCATGATTCCACTTCCGTAGAGCTGCTTACTTGTGCGGTTCGATCCATCTCCAACGAACTCTCTGAAACTGCATAAGGTCTTATATCACACCAATTTAGTCCATATAAGCATAACTCTTGTGTTTGCTATAGTTAATTCAACCTATAGCCTCCATTAAGACTTATAAGGCCTCGTTTTATTGTTCTACTCGTATCTCAAGTCTATTGATTCTTTTAGGCCTATTGATTTATACTAAATCGATATTAAATCGATATTAAGTTCATAGTGTTCATATTTCATTAATTTCTTCACTATGGCATTTTGTTAAACCTTATATACTTATTTTCATAAATTCTCTACCCACAATGTAACTTCATTTAACCATTTCAAATCATACTCATTACTCAAATAACAACTTAGCATACTCCATAAACCACCAACTCATTCAAATCACATTTTCTCACACTAGATTCCTTCTATTTTCTAGGTCACACTAGTTCCATCACATCCTAGATAGTTTTAACCACCAATACACATACAAATCTACTCCAAAATCAATAAATAGACAATTGTACTTGGGCTGAAGTATTAGAAGCTTACCAATCTAGTTTCTCTTCTTGCTCCAAATGGACATGTCCCTTGCTTTTTCAACACAACAAATAGGGCTTTGATTCTAAAGTATGTTGTTCTTCCCTTGGATATGAACAACTTTGTATCTAATGGTCTTTTCTCAAATCTTACTAAAAATGGGTGGATTTAGGAGTGAGAAAGTTAGGTTTTGGGTTAAAATGGAAGAGTGAGAATGTTTTCTCAAAATTTACAGATTTCTCTGCTCCTGTTAATAGAAATTGCTTAATGAGATCGATCTGTCGAGGCTTGAGATCGATCTTGTCCCCTTAAATCCCTCCTTTTCATGCCAATTTGAATGCATGAGATCGATCTGTTGAAAGCTTGAGATCGATCTTGTCTCAGGCAGAGAGTTAAGGAGATTGATCTGGCTAGGGAGGAGATCGATCTGCTCTAACCCAAGAGCTAAGGAAATCAATCTGCTTGCACTAAGGATCGATCTCTTCATTTACAGAATGTTGAGCAGATCGATCTGACCTTATGGAGATCAATCTAGCCTATTCCATTGCTCAAAGAAGAGCATTTTTTACTCTTCCAAATCGATCTTTCATCCTATGAGATCGATCTGAAATTCATATTTCCCAGATTTTGCTGTAATTTTCTGCAATAACTTACACAAAACTTCCTCAATTTGCTGTCATAGTCATTTTCTCATCCAACCACCTTTAAGACTTGAAAAGGACATCCTTTCATACTTAATACACATTAAAACTTGTGTGCACTCATTGTATAACCAAATATACCATCCAAAACTAAATGAAAGTATAAAGATCCATGCACTCATACAACTTCATTCCATTTTACCACACTACTCATTTTTCATTCCATTCACATTCATCACATACAAAAGTCTATTTCTTCATATACTTATATAATGAAACTGTTCGTACATCACAAACTCTTATTACAAGTATGTACATTGACTTTATGGACTTTACATCACTTATGCTTCACTTTGCACGTACATCACATACTTATGAATTCATAAAGTTTACATCCGAAAATATAGGTCTTACAGGGAGAACGTCTGAACGCCACTGTAAGACCCCGTATATGTATAATTGAGTATATGTACATAGAAATGTAGATGAAATCATAAGTATGGTAATATACTTACAATGTGAAGTATATGTGATGTAAGTCCATAAGTTTAATGCACACACTTGTAATAAGAGTTGTGATTGTACGTACAAGTTACATTATATATAAGTATGAAGAAATGGACTTAAACGTGTGAAGAATATGAGTGGAATAGAATATGAGTAGTATGGTAAAAATGGATGAAGTTGCATAAGAGGTGTGAATCTTTATGCTTCCATTTGGTTTGTATTGTATACCTTTGGTTATACAATCAATACACATAAGTTTTAATGTGTATAAGGTAGGAATGGATGCTAATTTCAAGTCTTAAAGGTAATTGGATAAGAAAATGATCATGGCAACAAAATGTATGAAGTTTAGTATGTGTTGCTATAGAAAAATTGCAGTAAAATATGGAAATATGAAGGCTAGATCGATCTCATAAGATGAGAGATCGATCTGGAAGAGCCAGAAAGCTCTTATTTGAGCAATGAAATAGAGCAGATCAATCTCTAAGGGAGTCAGATCGATCTCCTAACACATTTTGTAAAATGCAGATCGATCCTTAATGGAATAGATCGATCTCCTTAGCTCTCGAGTTGGAAGCAGATCGATCCTCCCCAAGACCAGATCGATCTCCTTAACCTTCTGTTTAAAGCAGATCGATCTCCCCTACTCGACAGATCGATCTCCTACTTCAAAATGTCGTGGAAAAGAGGGATTTTAAGAGGACCAGATCGATCTCTACCCAATGCAGATCGATCTCATCAAGCTGAATCTATAAATAGGAGCAGTTGAAATCTGCAAATCATGAAAATAACCATTCCCTCTCCATTCCAAACCCAAAACCTGGATTTTTACTCTCTAAATTTGATCATTTCCAAAAAGATTTATGGGAAGGCTATCAGAGACAAAGTTGTTCACATCAAAGAGAAGAACAACATAGTTTGGAAGCATTTTCCCACTTGTTGGATTGAAGGATCAAAGGTGCATTTCCATTGAAGCAAAGAGGAAAACAAGCTAGGTGAGTTTCTAAATGAAATAACTCAAGTACATTTTGTAGATATTGATTTTGGAGTTGTTTGGTATGCATAGAAAGGGTAGAAACTACCTAAGATGTAATGAATCCACCATAACCTAGAAATGATCTAGTGTGAGAAAGTGAAATGTGTTGAGATTAATGATGAATGGGATATATTGAAGCTAATAATAGTGTTGTGGTATGATTTTAAGGTGTTGTTAGTGAATAAATTGTGAGATTTACCAAAAAGGGGTAAAATGTGGATTAAGGTATTGGTAAATGCAAAGATGGGTTATATTGACTAATGAGGTCAAATGTGAGTTAACAACTTTAACTCAAGTGGTTTGGATGATTGAATCGCAGCTTCCGAGGATACACCGGAACAAGGCGAGCCAATAGCGCAAGAAGCTAAGAGGAAAAGAGAGTTGCGCTCAAGTAAAATGAGGTAAGGGAATTTTGTGGACTCCTAGAGATATCTGTGCGCAATTTGGGTGCCTAAATGTTTTGCTAGAATGCATGACATGTTAGGGAATGAAATTGGGTGATTAAAGGGTAAAAAGTTGGGTGTTTGAGAAATGTGCATGAAAAAAAAAGCATAATGCTTTGAAAATCATGATTTATTGCTTTCTAGCAAATGATACGTAGGTTGGCTAATATTTGAAATGATTTACAAAAAGAAATGATGTGATTTGGCTGATAACCATGTTTTACAAACACTGAGTCACCTACTTGATTTCGTGAGAATGAAAGCGTGCTAGAGCAGGACTCGCAAGAGATTTGATGTGTTTTATACGCATAAGTGCTGAAGCTTAGCTCGTACTAGTTTTCACATGGATTTTTATACTGGTTTTGGTATGGTGTTGGAGCATAGCTCGTATTAGATGCCCATCTTAATTATTTTCGTGCTTGGAGCTTCGGGCAAACTTGGTGTCACATCGATTAAATAGGCTCGCACGTGCAGTTTGTGATTTTGACATGTTGATAGTCATGTTAGAAGCTTCGGGTAGACAAGAGGTCATACCGATTAAATAGGCTCACACATGAGTTTTGAGATGTGGCGTGATATGATGTGTTGATTTGGGTCCACGGAGTACGTTGTATCGTGCATGTAGCATGGAGTACGTTGTACCGTGTTGAGATTGTGATATACCATCTTCGAAACTAGATCTGCTATGAATCGATGGGCTGGATTTGACCCACCTCCCGTGTGGAAGCAGATAGTGGTGATATCCCGCACACCTGATCCATGTAGCCGGTATCATAGGTTATGGCCATAGTCCTAGAGGTTATTACCTTTTATTGAATTACCTATCTAACTTGTTTATTGTTTTGTGAATAAATCCATGTTTGAAATGATTTGTGGGTCAGGACAATCCGAGGGAGGGGCTAAGACCTGACAAGTGTTGGATTGTTTTGTTAATGGTTTTTAAAGTGCACTGATGCATGATGATTAATGCCATATTTTATTGTGAAAAATGCATGATGGTTAATGCCATGCTTTATCGTGAAATATGCATGATGATTTATGCCATGCCTTGAAATGAATTGTGCACTGGATTTTAATAGCATGAATATTTTACATACCATTAACACAAACATGAACTCATATTTTGAGAAACGATGAAAAGTATGATTTAAGCATGGCATCACTATCGCGTAGATAGTGCAGTATCTACCTGTTTCCATGATTGCCTTATTGAGCGTGTGGTTTGCTCACCCCCTTATTTTCCCCCTCTCTACAGAGCTTTGAGTATAGATTATGGGCGACTGAAGGCTTATCCCTTTTGGTAATCCACTACATTCCATTGCGTAAAGTATACACACTATTGTAATTTTGTATCTAAACTTACGATAGCGCTATAGCATTTTATATGTAGCTATTGGGGATGTAAAACAATGTAAACACATGTAAACAACTCTGATATATATATTTATACAAGTGTTTACTCATAAATATTATGCAAATTGAATTGGTATGGTGGAGTGACTTAGACGTCGACACACAGCCTAACTATTAAGGAGAGTAGCTGTTCACGATTGAGGTAAAGACGAATAATAAATGATGTATGAAAATGTAAAAAATTTGTACGTATTCTGGTAAGTTGAGGGTCGGGACAAAAGTTGGTATCAGAGTTTCTGTTGGTCTGACGTGTGTTATGTCTAAAATACTTAATAAGTTGAAAAATTACATCCCCATGTTACTGTGCATGTTTAGATACAATTGTGTGTGTGTGTCAATGGGTTGACTAAGAAATTGATGTGTATGTAGGAAGTAAAACATTATGCCTAATACTAGTCGCAGTAGAGGGATGAGAGCACAGGCTCGAGGCCTTAGAGGTAGGCTTGGGGGTAGTGTTGAGCCAAAAACACACGAGACTCGGGATGAGATTGAGGTGGAGGCTGATGTTGAGCATGCTTCACAGGGTCCAGAGGAGAGACCCAAGAGTATTGAGGCTCGCTTTGCGAGGATTGAGCGGAGTATTGAGAAAATCTTGGAGTTGGTTACTCAATCATTACCTGGAGTTGGGGGCAAACAGAGTCTCGCTACACAGGGTGATGCCGAGCAGGCGGCAGTTCCTGAGGCACGGGTATGGCCAGCCCAGAGACCTCAGACGACAGAGACACGTACACCCCCAGCTGCAAAGAATATGCCTACACCTGTTGCTACACCATAGGCTAGTAGAGGCTGGGGCTACGGTTGTGACTTGGATAGACTGCGACAATTCCAGAAGTTTGGACCATCGTCTTTCAGTGGAGTTAAGGACCCAGTAGCTGTTGAGGATTGGATAAATGAGATCGAGAAGTTGTATGGGTTCTTTGAGTGTACTACTATTGAGATGGTAGCGTTTGTCGCGTTTATGCTGAAGGGATCGACAGAACATTGGTGAAATCCACCAAGCCTATTTTGAGAGCTCGACATACTGAGATCAGCTGAGATGTGTTTTTGGAGGCCTTCTGGAGACAATATGCTTTGGATACTGCACAGCGGAAGATGAAAATGGCATTTTTGGGACTGACCCAAGAGAGCAGGACTGTGGATGAGTACGAGATGACCTTTATTTCTTTGGGCAGATATGATCCCAACACAATGAGTAATGAGGCCGAGAAAATCTAAAAATTTATGGATGGATTGAGACTGACCATCAGGTCTAGACTAGTTCCCCTGGATATATCGACCTAAGAGGAGGCAGTGCACAGGGGGCAATTGTGCGAACAAGATGTTGATAGAGTTGCCTCAGAGTTTGGAAAGGTTGGTAAGATGAGGGACGAAGAGAAGAAGAGACCAATGATGGATAGAGGCTTCAGCTATAAAGAAAGCAAGAGGTTTGCTGGGAAGAGGTTAAGGATTGATGATATCCAGGAGAAGACAGTTAATACTCTCATGTATCTGGCCATTGTTCCAGCTAAGGGAATTATGATTAGAGGGCCACAGCCTACTACCAAGCAATGCAGCAAATGTGGCAGGTACCATGGTACTCGACCATGCTATGGACATCCTGCAGTATGCTTTAGATGTGGGATATCATGGCACATAATCAGAGATTGCCCAAAGATGACAAAGAGAGCCCCTTAAAAGGGCAAAGAGCCAGAGAGAGCTCCAGTTGGGATAGTTCCTCTGAGGAGGAGGGCTACAGCTGAGGAAAAGGGGAAGCAAGCACTGGGCGTAAGCAGAAGATGAGTGCATGCACTGGACCAAAACACTAAGGATCAATCTTCGGATGTGGTTAAAGGTACCATCCAAATCTTTGACTTAGAAGCTTTTGTTTTGTTTGATCCTGGTGCCACGCATTCCTTTATATCATCATCCTTTGACATAAATTGTTGAAGTATGTAAAACTCACACTGCTAGATAAGATGCTGATGATATCTACCCCTATGAATGATAGTTAATTGACTGAGCATGTGTATAGGAATTGTAAATTGAGGATAGGAGGTAAAGAAATGGCAGCCGATTTAATTTTACTAAATATGGGTGATTTTAATGTAATCCTAGGTATGGATTGGTTGGCTGCAAACCATGTCATTATGGATTGTCTGCTAGAACCTTGATGTTTTCAGGATTAGACAATCTTATTATAAATTTTGATGAAAAGAAATGAAATGACATGATCTTTATAAATAAGAAAAGAGTAAGATCTCAATACATGATATTTGAGAGATTGATTTTATTATCTATTATATGTGTATATGATGATTGTGTTACTGATAGTGGAAAGTATAATGTGAAGGGTTCATTGCTTCTGTGATTGAGATGGATAAGGCACGTCCGGAGTTGATAGACACTCCAGTGGTTAGGGAATATCCCGATGTCTTCCCGGATGAATTACCAGGGTTACCTTCAAATAGGGAGATGGAATTTGGTATAGATTTGACACTTGGTACAGAGTTGATATCCAAGCCACTGTACAGAATGGCTCAAGTTGAGTTGAAAGAATTAAGGAAACAGTTACAAGAGTTGCTGGAGAAGGGGTTCACCAGGCCGAGCGTCTCACCTTAGGGAGCACCGGTTCTATTTGTAAGGAAGAAGGATGGAAGCCTCCGACTGTGTATAGATTACCGGTTGTTGAATAAGGCCACCATCAAGAATAAGTATCCCTTTCCACACATCGATGACATGTTGGATCAGCTTAAGGGAGCGTAGGTCTTTTCCAATATAGATCTGAGATCAGGGTACCATCAGTTGAAGATACGGAGTGGAGATGTACCCAAGACAGCTTTTCACACCCGGTATGGACATTATGAGTTCATGGTTATGTCATTCGGGTTGATGAATGCTCTTACAGCTTTTATGTCATTGATGAATGAGGTATTTCATCAGTATTTAGATCGATTTGTCATTGTGTTTATTGATGACATACTGGTGTACTCAAGATCTAGAAAGGAGTATGTGTGGAACGATAAGTGTGAGGAAAGTTTTCAGGAGTTGAAGCGTCGTTTGACTACAGCTCCGATACTCACCATTCCTACCAGCTTAGGAGGTTTTTCGATGCATACGGATGCTTCACACCAAGGATTGGGCTGTGTATTGATGCAGGATGGAAAGGTAGTAGCCTATGGATCAAGACAGTTAAAGGATCAAGAGAGTAACTACCCGACCCATGATTTGGAGTTAGTCATTGTAGTGTTTACGTTGAAAATATGGCGCCACTATCTCTATGGTGAGAGATTTCAAATTTACACATATCATAAGAGCCTTAAGTACCTGTTGTCGCAGAAAGAGTTAAACATGAGACAGAAGAGGGGGTTCGAGCTGTTAAAGGATTATGATTGTGAGATCTTGTACCACCCGGGTAAAGCAAATGTGGTTGTTGATGCATTGAGTAGAAAACATCTCGGGTTGGTGTCATTCATGATGGTTAGGGAACACAAGCTGTTGGAACAGTTCACGAACCTCAGTTTGGATATGACCTCGCTTGACGCTGATAGTGGATTTATGATAGCTAGCCTACAGTTGGAACAGAATCTGGTAGATCAAATCTGACAGGCTCAGCGAGTTGATCAGCAGTGAAGTGATATTGTCGGGCAGATACAGAGAGGTATAGAGACGGACTTTGAGTTGAGTCCAGATGGATTGTTGAGGTTCAAAGGTAGGATATGTGTTCCTGATGATGCAGAGATCAAAAGGTTGATCTTGACAGAGGCTCACTCATCGAGGTATACGATACATTCGGGGAATACCAAGATGTATCAAAACTTACGAAAAGTTTATTGGTGGTCTGGGATGAAAAAGCACATTGCTGAATATGTTGCTAAGTGTCTCGTTTATCAACAGGTGAAGGTAGAGCATCAAAAGCCTACAGGGTTATTGCAGCCTCTACCGATACTGACATGGAAGTGGGAGCATGTCACCATGGATTTTGTAATGGGATTGTCGAGGACCCGCAGAGGTCATGATGCCATATGGGTGATTGTGGATCGGTAGACAAAATCAGTCCATTTTCTAGCTATGAGAGCTACTGATACTCTGAGCCAGTTAGCGAACCTATATGTGCGCAAGATAGTGAGGCTACATGGAATTCCAGTGAGCATTCTTTCTGATAGGGATGCTTATAATTCTATGAAAATAGAATTATTTATGCTTAATTTTCTAATTAATTATTTAAATTCCTAATTTATTTTGTTAATTATCTCCTTTATTTAATTAAAATTCTCATGTTTGCAGATAAATCAAATCCGGATGAATTTTGAAAATTTCGATAGAAAATGGACTGGAATTGGGCTAAAATCGAGATTGGACCATGCAGACAACACGAGCCATGCAACCTAGCACATCCAATTGGATAAAAAGACAGATGACATGGAAATATCTTTTCGAGGAACCAATGGTGTGAAGACAAGTGGCCAAAAAAATGCCAACTCATCTAGGATGGAA
Source organism: Firmiana major (assembly GCA_033439115.1). Lineage (NCBI taxonomy): Eukaryota > Viridiplantae > Streptophyta > Magnoliopsida > Malvales > Malvaceae > Firmiana > Firmiana major. Next base: position 70,209,694 of record CM065897.1, on the reverse strand, counting down.
AATTACAATTGTACCCCTAAGTGTGTATGAATATGAAAGGATGGCAATTGAAAAAATAGGTAAGTTAGGGTAGAATACTTTTTTTAGGTTAACTTTACATTAAAGCTTTACTTTCCTTATTTTCTTTTCCCGAATAGTTTTAGCCTTCATATTTTTTCCATAGCTACTGCTCAATCCAATTTATTTTTGTTATGAAAAGTTTGTGTTTCCAGTATATCATTAGTGCTGCTTCTTAATGTTTCTTTAGCATTTTGTTTCTGCATAACCCGTTACTAGCTTGTTTTGTTATCAATTTTATTTACTTCATTTTCATTTGTAGCCAAAGGCTTTTTGAATACTTTGTTCAATACTGCTATTACCATGTTCTGATTCAATATTGCCAGACTAATACTGTGTATTGTCTTGCAATACTGAAATTGTGGAATGATGTTAGCAATTCCAAGAAGGCTACGCGGCTGGAAGTTTACTCACACTGTCATTGCATTGTCTTAATTCTAAGTTAGTTTCATTTATTTACATTTCAATTTTCTTTAGCAAGGATGAAATGTAGTAGCATTTGATATTTTTTTTTTGCTTTATCATTAAGGCAGATTCATCACTTTGCATTTTAAATTTCATTGCTGGGTTGTTGGTGACTTAATCAGGCACGTTATATTGTTTGTGATAATATAATGAGTGTGGCAAACTTAAAGGCTGATCGGGTATGAAGCAATAGAATTAGAGAAGGCTGAACCGAGAAGCAAAGGTTGATTGGTATGAAGAAGCTGCTAATTGGATGGACCTCACTAAGCCGAAACCAAACTGCACCATGACAGATGACCAACCTAGAAATTTCATTCCTCTCTTCTCCCCTGTTTTAGAATATTTACATTATTCATCATCTTCATTTCCTTAACTTGGTTTTAATCTAGTTTTACATTTTTAGTTTGCAGTTACTGCTTTAGACTTCATTGTTAACAGTTGCTTTTTGTGTTTTAATTTCTACCTTGCAGCAGCATGCCGAGGATGGTTCTTGGTTAACGCTGGAAAACAGCACCGGGGCAGAGAGTTGATGGCAGTTTCACATTAGCTACATATTATGTACGGTGAAAATACATATGCCAACTGGGTAGGCTGAGTACATACAGTGAGCTATGCAAACCAAGACATGGAGCAAGGGCTGGAACAGCATGGTGTAGCAGTAAACATTCGCTGCACTAGGAAATGAAATACTGAGCATTTGGGTCTAGCCAGTGAGCATGATCAGCAGCAGTTGGACAGAGTCAGGAGTAAGAAGCAAGCTGGTACCGTTGGCACAGCAGGTCGCATGCAGTGAGGAGCCAGATAAATGCCGGATGTATAAGCCACGGGCAACACCCAACCTGAAAGTGGAGAAGAAGCAGGAGCAGGACATGTGCGGGGAGCAGGTTTGGCCAGAAACAGCAGCTGAAGTAATTGGTAACGTGAGGTGTTGGAGTTGTGCAGAGAAGGAAGAAGTGCACGAAACCGAGAGCAGAGTTGGTGAGAGTTGCAGAGCAGAAAGCAGCTGGACACGCCTGGACGACCAAAATCGAGAGCAAAATGAATCAGAAATGTTGAAGACGTGTACAGTAGTGCAATTGGGACCACTTTGATGTTTTGCAATTTGTTAAGGCTTTGTTTGGCATTTAACCTTTACATAATAATCCATTTTTCTTGCATTTTCTAATTTCAATTCAATGTGTTAGCTTAAGGAGTAAAATTATAAACTTAGTTGCATGATTAGTTATAGTCAATAGCTTGATTAGTTCATGAATTAGATTTAATTATGTTCTTAGTTCATCTCTATTTTATCATGCATTAGTTAAGTTATCATGCATTAGGATTAATTTAGAATTTATCATCCAAAAATCTTATTTATCATGCATTAGTTAAATTTTATTGTTAAGTTAGTAATTAGATATAGTTAGGATTAGTTTAGAGTTAATATTTTAGACATGTAGTTTTATAGTTATTTTCTTAATTTCCTAGGATTTTATTCTCATTAAATTTTAGTTTAGTTTAATTTGCATTTTGATTAAGTAGTTTAATTGCATTTTAGGATTGTTCAATTTTAGCTTAATTAATTTTGCTTCTTTATTTTAGCATTTTATTTTAATTGCGTTAATTAGTTTCAACTGTTTTAATTATTTTTGTAGGTTTTTGCTTTTAATTGCTTGGAGCACTGTAAGTAAGTTTTAGCTCTGTTTAATTTTCTTTATTTTATAGCTTTTATTTTTTTTCAGTATTGTTAGCCATGTAGACCACTCCCTTAAACTTCATAATTTGCTAGAATGTACTTAGGGTAAGATTAATCGGTAGTTAATTAGGCTAACCAACTTCTCTGAGGGACGATAATTCGGGACTCAAATCCCATTATTACTTGTACGACCCGTGCACTCGCAGATAATATGTTTAGATCGTGTCAGATGCCCGCTTCACTTCACACTTATGGGAACGTTTTTAGGAAGTGATGGGGACCCAGTTGAGTTTTAGCACCGCGTTTCATCCTCAGACAGATGGTCAGTCATAGAGGACTATACAGACCTTGGAAGATATGTTGAGAGTGTGTGCATTGGATTTTAGAGGCTCCTGGGATGACCATTGGTCACTTGCAGAGTTCGCCTATAATAACAATTTTCATGCGAGTATCGGGATGGCACCATATGAGGCATTGTATGGGCATAGATGTCATTCCCCTATTGGATAGGAATAGGTTCGTGACAGACAGATTTTTGCTCCGAACTTGGTTAGACAAGCCTCGAAGATGTCCAGTTGATTTGTGACAGGTTACGGACAGCTCAGAGAAGGCAAAAGAGTTATGCTGACAGGAGACGGAGACTACTAGAGTTTGATGTGGGTGAGTTGGTGTTCTTAAAAGTTTCTCCTTCGAAAGGTATTATGAGGTTTGGTAAGAAGGATAAGCTGAGCCCTAGATATATCGGACCCTTCGAGATTTTAGAGAGAGTGGGAGATAAGGCGTATAGATTGGCATTGCCACCAGAGTTGGCAAATGTGCATAACGTCTTCCACGTATCCATGTTGAGGAAGTATCACCCGGACCCGACACATGTGATAAGATATGAGCCGTTGGAACTCAATGAGGGTATGACATACGTTGAGAAGCCAGTTCAGATATTGGACAAAAAAGAAAAGTGTTGAGGATAAAGATAATTCCCTTGGTGAAAGTACTTTGGCAGCATTACACTGTGGAAGAGGCCACATGAGAATTGGAGAGTTTGATGCGGGAGAAGTCTCTCGAGTTATTCACGAATTGAATTGGTTCTAATTTGAAGGACCAAATTTTCTAAGTGGGGGAGAATGTGAGACCCCGTTTATGTATAATTGAGTATATGTACATAGAAATGTAAATGAAATCAAAAGTATGGTAATATACTTGTAATGTGAAGTATATGTAATGTAAGTCCATAAGTTTAATATACACACTTGTAATCAGAGTTGTGATTGTACATACAAGTTACATTATATATGAGTATGAAGAAATGGACTTAAACATGTGAAGAATATGAGTGGAATAGAATATGAGTAGTGTGGTAAAAATGGATGAAGTTGCATAAGAGGTGTGAATCTTTATGCTTCCATTTGGTTTGTATTGTATACCTTTGGTTATACAATGAATACACACAAGTTTTAATGTGTATAAGGTAGGAATGGATGCTATTTTCAAGTCTTAAAGGTAATTGGATAAGAAAATGATCATGGCAACAAAATGTATGAAGTTTAGTATGTGTTGCTACAGAAAAACTACAGTAAAATTTAGAAATATGAAGGTCAAATCGATCTCATAGGATAAGAGATCGATCTAGAAGAGCCAAAAAGCTCTTATTTGAGTAATGGAATAGAGCATATCGATCTCCAAGGGAGCCAGATCGATCTCCTAACACATTCTGTAAAATGCAGATCGATCCTTAATGGAACAGATCGATCTCCTTAGCTCTCGGGTTGGAAGCAGATCGATCTTCCCCAAGACCAGATCGATCTCTTTAACCTTTTGTTTGAAGCAGATCGATCTCCCATACTCGATAGATCAATCTCCCCTACTCGACAGATCAATCTCCTACTTCAAAATATCATAGAAAATAGGGATTTTAAGACGACCAGATCAATCTCTACCCAATACAGATCGATCTCATCAAGTTGAATCTGTAAATAGGAGCAGTTGAAATCTGCAAATCATGAAAATAACCATTCCCTCTCCATTCCAAACCCAAAACCTAGATTTTTACTCTCTAAATCCGACCATTTTCAAGAAGATTTGAGGGAAGGCTATCAGAGACAAAGTTGTTCACATCAAAGAGAAGAATAACATAGTTTGGAGGCATTTTCTCACTTGTTGGATTGAAGGATCAAAGGTGCATTTCCATTGGAGCAAAGAGAAAAACAAGCTAGGTGAGTTTTTAAATGAAATAACTCAAGTACATTGTGTAGATATTGATTTTAGAGTTGTTTGTTACGCATAGAAAGGGTAGACACTACCTAGGAAGTAATGAATCTACCATGACCTAAAAATGGTCTAGTGTGAGAAAGCGACATGTGTTGAGATTAATGATGAATGGGATATATTGAAGCTAATAATAATGTTGTGGTATGATTTTAAGGTGTTGCTAGTGAATAAATTGTAAGATTAACCAAAAAGGGGTAAAATGTGGATTAAGGCATTGGTAAATGCAAAGATAGGTTATATTGACTAATGAGGTCAAATGTGAGTTAACAACTTTAACTCAAGTGGTTTAGATGATTGAATCGCAGCTTCTAAGGATACACCGGAACAAGGCGAGCCAAGAGCGCAAGAAGCTAAGAGGAAAAGAGAGTCGCACTCAAGTAAATTGAGGTAAGGGAATTCTGTGGACTCCTAGATATATCTGTGCGCAATTTGGGCGCCTAAATGTTATGCTAGAATGCATGACATGTTAGGGAATGAAATTGGGTGATTGAAGGGTAAAAAGTTGGGTGTTTGAGAAATGTACATGAAAACAAAAGCATAATGCTTTGAAAATCATGATTTATTGCTTTCTAGCAAATGATACGTAGGTTGGCTAATATTTGAAATGATTTGCAAAAAGAAATGATGTGATTTGGTTGATAACCATGTTTTGCGAACACTGAGCCACCTACGTGATTTCGTGAGAATGAAAACGTGCTAGAGCAGGACTCGCACGAGATTTGATGTGTTTTATACGCATGAGTGCTGGAGCTTAGCTCGCACTAGTTTTCACATGGATTTTTATACTGGTTTTGGCATGGTGTTGGAGCATAGCTCGTATTAGATGCCCACCTTAATTTTTATCGTGCTTGGAGCTTTGGGCAGACTTGGTGTCGCACTGATTAAAAAGGCTCACACGTGTAGTTTGTGATTTTGACATCTTGATAGTCGTGTTAGAAACTTCGGGTAGACAAGAGGTCATACTGATTAAATAGGAGTGCGTTTTGAGATGTGGCGTGATATGATGTGTTGATTTGGGTCCACGGAGTACGTTGTACCATGTATGTAGCATGGAGTACGTTGTACCATGTTGAGATTGTGATATGCCATCTTCGAACGAGATCTACTATGGACCGGTGGGCTGGATTTGACCTACCTCCCGTGTGGAAGCAGATAGTGGTGATATCCCGCACACCTGATCTGTGTAGTCGGTATCACAGGTTATGGCCATAGTCCTAGAGGTTATTACCTTTTATTGAATTGCCTATCTCACATTTCTATTGTTTTGTGAATAAATTCATGTTTGAAATGATTTGTGGGTCAGGAAAGTCCGAGGGAGGGGCTGAGACATGACAAGTGTTGGATTATTTTATTAATGGTTTTTAAAGTGCACTGATGCATGATGATTAATTTCATGCTTTATTGTGAAAAATACATGATGGTTAATGCCATGCTTTATCGTGAAATATGCATGATGATTTATGTCATGCCTTGAAATGAATTGTGCACTAGATTTTAATAGTATGAATGCTTTACATACCATTAAGACAAAGATCATATTTTGAGAAACGATGAAAAGTATGATTTGAGCATGGCATCACTATCACGTAGATAGTGCAGTATCTACCTGTTCGCATGATTGCCTTACTGAACATGTGGTTTGCTCACCCCTCTTATTTTTCCCCTCTCTACAGAGCTTTGAGTATAGATTGTGGGCGACTGGAGGCTTATCCCTTTTGGTAATCCACTGCATTCCATTGCGTAAAGTATACACATTGTTGTAATTTTGTATCTAAACTTACGATAGCACTGTAGCATTTTGTATGTAACTATTGGGGATGTAAAATAATGTAAACACATGTAAACAACTCTCATATATACATTTATACAAGTGTTTACTCTTAAATATTATGCAAATTGAATTGGTATGGTGGAGTGAGTTAGACGTCGACACACAGCCCAACTACTGAGGAGAGTAGCTGTTGACGATTAAGGTAAGGACGGATAATAAATGATGTATGAAAATGCGAAAAATTTGTACGTATTTTAGTAAGTTGAGGGTCGTAATAGCCACTACATGCCACGATTTGTCGGCGACGAGGAGATCAGAGAAGGGAGAGGTCGCGGGAGAGAAAGGTAAATCGGGCGGAATCCGACGCCAATCTACCCTAGCCCTGGCCAAAAGAAGGCATTAGATGAGAAGTTGAGCCGATTGGTGGATGAGTTCGCCTGAGAACTGGCCGAAAAAGAGTCCGAAGGGCAAAATTGGCATTGAATCGAGTTGAACCGGTTCAATTAAAAGGGGGACTGAACCGATCAGAACCAGTTCAGGCAGGAGAGAGAAAAAAAAGAAAAAAAAAGAAAGGAAAAAAAATTTGGTGATGCCTCAGGTTAAGGATAAACCGGTAAGCAGTCGAAATTTATCGATTTAATTTTTTTAAAAATTATCTGAATTTATATTAGACCTAAATTGATCTGGTTAAATGTATAGTTATGTAGCATGACGATAGGCGACGAACATGGGTTCAATTGAGCCTCGATTTACAAGCCATCACGGAATCACGAGTAAGTGAATCTCACTTATTATAACTTGTATATTTATACGCGTTAGAAATTCATCAAATAAGTTACAGATTAATTCTGTATAAAATACTTAATGTTTGGAATTAAGAATAGACGATCGTAAATGATTGTGTAAGTTTTCCAAAGAGACTAGAAAAGGCTTAAGACAGCCCAATAAGTATTACTTGGGCTTAATGAGCCCAATGGGCTTTAAAAGAATGAATAGTAAAGTGAAAATGGGCTTACTACTGGGTTAGGCCCAATTAGAGTGAATAAGGTCCAATAAGAGTAAACGGACCCATTAAGTGAAATAGACTATATTAAATTTGTAATACAGTAGGAAAAGTGTAATTAACCTGATGAATGGTTATACGCAGCTCCGGAGTTTATATTAGGAGCAGATCGGACTGCGAGAGTAAGCAGCACCGAGGAAGTGAGGTCACATGACGTGATCCGAGGTAAGGGACTTTTGCGGGTAGTTGAGATATTTGCGTGGATTTTCGTCTAATTTTACATTCACTTAAAAAGTCTGAGGGTCAGTGAAAGTGAATAATATTTATAGTGACTCGATAGTGGCAAATTATGATTTTGCCCCTAGTTAGTAAAAAAAAGACTATTTTTGAGAAAAGTTGCAAAAAGCTTGGAAAGCATGTTTTTGACCGTTTTAAATGTTGTTTGATAGTTGCATGGATAGATTGGCTGATGTTTTTATGATATATGCAAAAACAGCACATCATAGTGCCGATTTGATTTAATTGTGTGAATTCAATTGAAATAAGCCGTATATCGATTTGTGTGAAAACAAATCATGCTAGAGCACAGCTCGCACTGAATTTCATATGTTTTCCACCTTCATTAGTGCTGGATTGATACTCGCACTAGATTTTACATGATATGCATCACATAGTACCTAATTATTTCTCGTACTTGATTTTAATGCGATTTGTGCATGATAGAGTACTGGAGCATTGCTCGTACTCAGTTTTATTGATTGATGCATGATAGAGTGCTGGAGCATTGCTCGTACTCAGTTTTACATGACATAGTGCTGGGAACATTGCTTGCACTAGATTTATATGACTTGTGCATAAAGTAGTGCTAGAGTTTACTCGCACGTACCGGTTTTGAAAGAGATAGCATGAAACAGTTGTGTTGGGAGCCTGTGCGGACTGTATGTCACACCGATTATATGCTCGCACGTGTATTTTAAGATATGGCTGAGGGCTATCGAAACTATTATTCATGGTATGAGCTAAGACCCATGGCAGGCACCCTATGTGTGAGGTTTGGATCCATGGACTACTATGTACCGTGTATGTCACACGGAGTACGTTGTACCGTGTGTACACAATGATATAGAGTTGTTGGCTGACAGTTGAGGATTTGACCCACCTCTCGTTACAGCAAATGCGAGGCCCCACACACCAAGATCTGTGTAGCCTAGGATCACGAAAAAATGAGATATGATCATAATCCTCGAACAAGTAGTCACCTATCTACCTCACCTGATATTTCTTGTTTGAATTGTCATATGATTTTTATATATTAGGTAGACCCGAGGGATGGGTTGAGTCTTAACAAGTGACCTTGTGTGTGATATGGGTAACCCAAGGGATGGGTGAGGCCCGGATTTCCAGGTTTTTACATGTGATATGCCATCTTTGTTTTGATTTAATTGATATGGCATAATGAAATGTGATTTACAGTATTTACATGACAATGCAATGTTTTGCATAAATTGCTGAGGTCATTAAACCAGCATGTTTTCAGTTTATATTGACGATTTGTATTTATATATACATACTTGCATAAATGTTTCAAAGAAAGATACATGCTTTAGATGTGAACCGAAAAGGAAATGATTTTAAGGCACGAGCATTATATTTTGTAGATAGTGTAGTTATCTACTTGCTTGCCTTATTTCCTTACTGAGCTAGTGAGCTCACCCCCTTTATTTTCTAACTCTCTACAGAGCATCCGCAGTAGATAGAGTACAGCTGAGGTCTGGTATTCCTTTATCCGTTGCACTCCCATCGAGCGAAATGTATACATACACATGTACGATTTTGTATCTGAACATATAAATAGTACAGTGATTTAAACATATGTAATATGGGGGAGGTATTTGTATTTAATATATGTGAACTCACTATGAGACAAAAGTAATTACAGTCTATAGATAGTTATATGGACATGTATGAATGATAAGATAATGTGGAAGAGGTGACTAATACCGAATCACAGCCCAACGGCTTGGTGGTTAAATTATGACAAAAGGAAAGGTAAGTAAAATGCGAAAAAGTTGTAGTGGTTTTTTGGTAAGTCACGGGCGGTCGTGACAACTAGGATGTTACCTACAGTCATAGATCCGAAAGTCTCCAATCCTAATGATTTGCCAGAATTGAAACCTGTCACTACAATAGTGAACAAGCCAATCTGCCCGTATAAGAACTATAAACTTAGGACTGTCTCCATAAGCTCTATCGGGAGTAACATAACTAGAACGTCCATATACGCTAAAACATTCAAAAATCACGTTTCCAAAAGTCATACAACAATCAAGATGAGAAACAGTTTATGCTTAAATTCAAAAACACTAAGTATACGCTAAATAAGTTATATGCTCCAATCAGTCCAAAACAAATTCGAATTAAGATTATAAAGTAATACATGCATACAGATAAAAATTTGTGCTAGTTTTTAAATCTCTCACACAATGCCATGTAATGATTTTCATGAGTGAAAATCATCGCAAGGTTCGAAACATGTCAAAATAAATCGAAATCACCTTTTTTATAACACAAGGGTCTTAGTTTGAAACATATAGACATTTTACGAAATTTCTGCAATAAGACTGGATAACAATTGCTCATTACCTAGCCTGCAAAGCAGAGAACAATTTATATTCTCAATCCAGTTGATTCAATACATTTTATATTTCAAATCGATCGAAAGGTTCACATATTTCTTCGAAAAGTTCAAATAAAGCATTTACGATATTAAAGGTTCGATTCGAAACATAAGGCAGTTTGTACGGGATTAGCCTGTAACTTATGCAATTAAATTTAACTCGTATGCCAATACAAGTTGTAGTAAGTAAGGTTCACTTACCCAGGATACTATGATGGCACACAAATCGAGACTTGATCGAACTCACGTTCGTCACCTATTTTCACGTTACACGTTTATATATTTAAACCGGGTCAGTTTTGATCAAATATAAATTCAAATAAAATTTTAAAAAATTGAAACGGTCAAATCTGATCACTTACCGGTTTACCCTTAAACCGAGGCATCACAAAATTTTCTCCCTTTTTTTTTTCCTGGCTGAATCGATTCAGTTTATATCCGTTTCTACTGAACTGGTTTAGCCTATATCTTCTCCGATTAGGCCTGGCCAATCGGTTCTCGATCGGTTTCGGCTTCCAATAACACAGGGACATGCAAAAGAACCTTCGATCGGGGCAACGGAGGCAGATCGGAGGCGACGACTCCTCTTTCCCCATTCTCTCTTTCGCTTGTTTCTCTCTCTCTCTCTCTCTCTCTCTCTCTTGTGCCAACTCTTCCTAGCCGATCTCTCCTGAGTTGGCACCGGTGGTTGCTCATCTTCCCTCGGTTGATCGACGTCATCTTCGTCACAGCCCCTTTCCATGTCCTCTCTCTTCGTCTTTCTTTTTTTCCGGTTTGCTTCCTCTATTAACAGAGGAAGCTTAAGGTTTAGTCGGTGGGATATTTCACACCGACTGAACCCTTTTTCTCTATTATATATTTATATATATATATATATATAAAATAATAGTATATATATAAATATCTATAGATATTTTATATTTTTATAATACATTATATATAGATAAATATCTATATATTAAATACATTATATATTATTTATCTATTTCTATATGTATTTATTTAATATATATATTCTTAAGAAATATTATCTTATATTTTTTAGATAAATTCTCAATGTGGGAAATTTCAGGTTATCACAATCTATATGTTAGCTATTTGACTTGGATATATCTACAACTTCCCAATTTTCACTGATCTAGTGGGACTGTGGACCCTTAACCATGGCCATAAGATATCACCTTCCCTTCTTGGGACGTTTGGACATTAGGACTTGCTTGTTTACTACTGCTATATTAGCCTAGTCTCTCAAATGATGATATTTGTATATATATTTGATATCTATTTTGGTTTGAACAATTAAGTACACATTTTATTTTGGTTTAGACTTTAATTGTAGGTAATGGTTTGAATGCATGTACATTGAGGCATATCATTGTACTTTAGGATCTCTATAGTGGGTTTGTTGGGTCCGAGGATAATAAGGTAATCTAAAGTATCCTCCTCCTCTAAACTCCTGAACTGACTATAGGGAAAACTCTGTCTGATTTCAATTAGTTTTGTAAGTCATAATATGTATTCTTTTATTTCTGTAAAATACCTTCCTCTTTTGTATGTATTTCTTATTGGGTATAAGCTTAACCCCTTCCCTTTTCCTTTCAAATTATCCATAGTAGACATAGAGGTGTCATTCGAATGGGCATGGAGGGTCTATCTTCCTTTTGCCTACTTTATCTTTTGAAAAAGTATATACACTCTGTATATATTTGGTTTGTATTCCATATGTATATTTGCACAGTTTATGTATTTTGATATTATGGGATGTAAATTAAAGTAATACTAGATGTTTAATAGTTTGTGTGATGTAAGATGATACTTGGTATTATTAGAAAGTTAATTTATATTATTAATAGTGAATGAGAGATAAATCTAAATATAGGGTTTTAGTGCTACTGCTTATCGAATGTCAAATGGAATTACATCACACATGTGTGAACGAGGACACATACTAAATAAGTTACTAAATAAACCGATCGGAACCTACACTAAGTGTAGACAAACATAAGTAAGAAAATGAAAAATTTAGTCTAAAATTTTATGCTTATTGTACGTTACAGAATACTAGGTGATTTTGGCTTGAGGGAGACTTGCTTTACACAAAGAGGAATCAAATCTATGTGTCGCAGTAAGGGAGACTACAGAGGGAGGTCATATGATGCGTAAATGCCACAACTCTAAATGAGTTGGTCATCCGAGTGTAAAGGGGATAAATAGGCCTGATCGACCCAAAATCGATTTGAAATCAGCCTGAGTTGGCTTAGCCTGTATTTGGAAATGGTAGAACCGATTTTGGATTTGGCCCAATTTGGCCTTCGACCAAATTAGGGCGGTTACTACGAATTTGGACCAAGCACAGTTAGGTTTGGAAACCGTTTGGTCTTATCAAACTAGACTGGTTCTAGGTCGATCCGACCACCCCTTGTATGTGGGCAACTAGCCATAAAACTGATACTAGTAACTCATTTTAAAAAAGATAAAAGTTTTACAGGTTTTTAATTGTTTATTTGTTGAAGACAACATCATAAATGCCCCTTGAACTATAATAAAATCTATAATATAATATTTCAACTTTAAAAGTTTCCAATATGATATTTGATTATCAATGTGTTAAGTAAGGTTGTACCCAATCCTAATATTGTTTGTTGTATATGATGATGTGGATAATAAACCTACTGTAATTTGCTTTTTGGATTGGAATAACATGTGACATGCCATATATTATTACTGACTGGCCAAGTGACATGCCACATGCCACATGCCATACTAAAAAATTAATAACAAAAAAATTATTTTTTATTTTCCTTTTCTCTTTTTCTTTCCCTCTTCCTTACCCAGTCATGAACAACCCTCACCAATACAGTTGGGCTGTGAGCAAGTAATAATTCATCATTACCAACCATTTTCCAATTTAATCAAAAACAATGTTATACATTTGATAGTTGAGTCACATGTTTATACATGACATGTTTTCTAGCATCTACATCCCCCATATTGTAATTTAAAATGACTATTGTGCTTTTACATGTTTAGATACAAAAAGAATCTCTGTGTGTATACCTCTTTGTGATGGAGTGTAGTGGATGTCCAAAATACCACGCCTCAGTCCTCACTAACTACTATGTACACTCTGTAGAGGGGGAAAGTAGAGGGATGAGCAACCACACACTCAGTAAGGCAATAATGCAAGCATGGTAGATAACTACTCTATCTACATGTCTAAAATGCCATCCTTCAGTCCTCACTAACTACTATTTATGCTCTGTAGAGGGGGAAAATAGAGGGATGAGCAACCACACGCTCAGTAAGGCAATAATGCAAGCATGGTAGATAACTACTCTATCTACATGCTGATAATGTCATGGCATAAATCATTTATAGTCGAAGCATGAGGAAATAAAACTATGCCGCATGCAAATACATATATCATGTACTAAAATATGGAAATAGGCATATAAAACATGGTAATCATCATGTAAAACCTTTCTTACTCCTCATTATCAAAACTCACCATGAAAAGGAAAATTCATTAAGAAACATCTTTTAAAACATATCACATTCTCAAAACACGCCAAATCACATCACAACAAATATCATTCCTTTAATCAAAATCCCACAAGGCTTGACCCCTTCCTCAGGTCTACCCTGAATAATCACACTCAGTGTGTAAAATCATGTGGTACTATGTAACATTATGTGAGACAGGCGGTCACTATATCTTAAAGACTATGTTGGCCAACTATGTCATAATCATCCCAGACCACACGAATCCCGGTGTGCGAGGCATCATGCTGGAACAAAGGTGAGTTAGTTCTTTGCCAGACTTTTCAAATCATCATCACAACCACGCGGTACATCGTACTCCATGTGATATACATGGTACAACGTAATCCGTGGACCCATATCATGGTTGGGGGTGCCAACCGTATGTCTTATCTACCCCATATCAGGTGTAACCTATATAGTCTCAAGTGCACGTGGAGCTTCTCGTATAAATATAAGAGAGCCTCCCCACAAATAGAGCCTCCCCACCCCATCGGGCTTAAGGATGTTGGCTTAAGGATCCTATTGTAAGAGAGCCTCCCTACAGAACAAAACCTCCCAACCCCGTCGGGCTTAAGGATGTAGAGCTTGAGGATCTTACCATCTCCACGGCATCATACATACCACAATGTGAAAACCTGTGCGAGCTAAGCTCTAGCATGATTCATGCAAGGTCAATAAATCACCTCGTACGAGCAAGGCTCTAGTACGACATTATGCATAAAATCATGAAGAAATCACGTACGAGAATAACTCCAGTACGGTTATATGCATAAGAAAATCAATCGAAGTCCACGTACGAGCAGAATCTCCAATATGGTTTATAAAACATCATCACAATTCAAATCCAAGGTGCGAGCTAGGCTCCAGCACGTTTCATATATGTGAAAACACCAAAATTTAGTGCGAACGATGCTCCAGCACAATTTAACTCACATAGGCACGATAGGTGACTCTATATTAGCACACATGTTTCAAATCAAAACCAGCACATGTCTCGTGTTATTGCATGAATTCACAGAAAATCAAATAGTCAGCCTATCCCTCATTTTGCTTAAACCACAGCAATGTGTTTTCATCAAAACATCAAACATGTGATTTATGCAATTATTAGCCTTACTATCCCTTTCTATAATAATCACTTCAAAATCAAACCACATGCATATACACTTGTAATTATTTCCATAAACCATCAAACACTTTTCTAGATACTCATGCATTTTTTCAAAGCCCTATATACCCACAAAATACGAGCAGCTATCTCTATATACCTACAGAATTCCCTTACCTGAAATCACGTCGCGTGATTCCACTTCCTTAGAGCTGCTTGATTGCGCGGTGCAATTCGTCTCCAACGAACTCTCTAAGACTGTACAAAATCATTTACCACATCAATTGGGTCTAATGTGACACCATCCTTGTGTTTACTATAGTCGACTTGCCCTATAGTTTCCATTAACGCTTATAAGGCTTTATTGATTACTCTACTCATATCTCGATAGTCTATTGGATTCCTTTAGATCCATTTATTCCTACCAAGTCAATATTTAAGCCCATAGTGTTTATATTGTATCATTTACTTCACTATGGCATTTTGTCAAACACCTAATGTACTCATTCACTTAACTAAGTCAATCTAACAATGTGGCTTCAATCCATCATCTTAAAGCCATACATATTACTCCTCTAACACTTCAACATAATTCATTTATCATCAACTCAACTATATTACATTTTCTCACTCTAGATACAATCTAGGTTTTACTTATTCCATTATACTCTAAGTAGTTTCTATCATTAATATACACACCAATCATCTCAAAATCAATAACTAAACAAATGTACTTGGGTTGGTGCATTAGAAACTCACCTAGCTTGATTACTTCCTTGCTCCAAGTGTGAGTGCATATTTGCTCCTTCAATCCAACCAATGGGATATTGATTCCAAACTATGTTGTTCTTCTCTTTGAAAGGAACAACTTAGCTCTAATGGGTTTTTTCTTAAATCTTAATAGAAATGAGATGATTTTAGAGTGAGAAAGTTAGATTTTTGGATTGAAAATGGAAAGGTTGAGTTGTTTGTCGTGAATTGCATATCCAACTGCTCACCATTTATAGAATTGGCTTGATGAGATCAATCTGCATAGGGTGGAGATCGATCCGGTCCTCTTAAATTCCTCAGTTTCACAACATTTTACAAGCATGAGATCGATCTATCAAATGCATGAGATCGATCTACTTCAATGAAATGAGATCGATCTGCCTCAATGGAAGAGGATCGATTTGTCTCAAGCAGAGAGCTAAGGAGATCGATCTGGTATTAAAGGGGAGATCGATCTACTCTAGCCCGAGAGTTAAGGAGATCAATCTTCTTAAGTGAGGGATTGATCTTTCTCTTCCAACATGCCTATTTTGGCATTCTTCAGGCCATGAGATCGATCTTTCTTGCATGGGATCGATCTGGCCTTCATCCTACACATTTTTTACTGCAATTTCCTCATTCAAACTCATACTCAATCACTTCCACATTCATTTATCATTCCATTCACACTTAGAACTCAAAAACATTTATTTCTTATGATTCATACATAATTCAACTTGTTTGTACATCCAACAATCATATGCATTACATCAAATTTAAGAGTCTTACATCTTGATTCCTCCACCCTCCCACCTATGGTTAGATTCAACCATTATCTGGTCAAGTTTGGTAAATGAGGTTGAATCTGATATTGACTTGATCAATCGGCCTTTAAAGAGATAAAAAAAACGACCTAAATAAATTGGGGTCTATGAGTAACCTTTTTAGTGGGGG
Source organism: Firmiana major (assembly GCA_033439115.1). NCBI lineage: Eukaryota > Viridiplantae > Streptophyta > Magnoliopsida > Malvales > Malvaceae > Firmiana > Firmiana major. Next base: position 70,193,426 of record CM065897.1, on the reverse strand, counting down.
TCGATCTTGTCTACCCAAACCTAGTTGGATAATGGCCAAATTTGACCATAAAAGTAGGGAGGGTGGAGGATAGGTAGGAGAAAGAAGAAGAAAAAAAAAAGAAAAAGGAAAAAAATAATATAATATCAATTCTTAGTGCAAAAATATATTTTCTTAAAATTATAATTTTACATTTTAAAATTATGATTTTTTATTTTTTATTTTTTCAAACCAAAAAATATAATTTTTTATTAAAAAAGAAAAAAATTTAATTTTTTTTTATATTATGACACATGACATTAATCATCCTCAAAAAGATTCTCTATAAAAAATGTTGACAAGATTTTCATTTTTAACTTTCTTTTTTCTAATGCACGATCCAAATTGACAAATTGGGAATATAAGCTACTTAAACTCAACACCACTAATATGAATATGATATATTTAGCAAAATATTTCACGAAAGAAATCAATTATTGATCCAACAACTGATCAATTACTTATACTAGATTGCTAACCCACTTGATCGGGATTTTTTTCTTCAAAAAAACAAAACTAATTGAATTAATAATAATTTTAAATTGAATAAAAATATAATGGTAATAAAAAATTATAATCATTTTAAATTATTATGATTTTTAATATTTGACATCTTGACATCTTGAAAAAATCTTAGTTAATTAATAATGCTTATTATTCTTTAATTCATATACAAAAATTAAATATCAAATAATAATTACAAAAAATAAGCTAAATATCTCAAATACACTTGAGTTTAACTCTCTATGGATCCAATCCAACCTAGCTTCTTTTCCATGCATTTCAATTCCAATCCAATCATCAAAACTTTTCAATATCTTTAATTATCAAAACTTATTTTTTTAATATTTTTAGGACACATGTCATGCATATAATGCGTTGAGATTCTTTTAACATAAGGATATGGATGTCGCTATTATGACTACCAACAAATTAAAGAATTGTTTGTTGCCTCATGCTAGCATAGGTCTCTATTTTTATGCACCATATAATCTTTAAATAATCACGAGTACCCGGCCCACCATTCAACAGTCGGTATCGATTTGTCACTAATTTGGGAGATTCCTTCGCCACTTATCATATCCGTGGCGACCTGAAAGTAATGCCCAAGTGTTTTGCTTTCCTCCTCAATTGTAAAATTAAATTTAGTTTATTTTGCATAAAATTATTTTTAAAATGGATAATTTTTTTATGACTCCATAAATAAATTAAGATAATAATATATTTTTTTAAATGTTAAAAAAATAAAAATAAATAAAATAGAACATGTGTTATTATATTAATTCTACTTCTAAAATAAAAAAACTTTACTAATATTATATAGGATAATTATCTTTTTAAAATATGACTAGAATTAACATAAATTATTTTTTTAATATTATTTTTTTTCTAAAAAAAATAAAGACAAGAAAAATATCAAATAAGTTTGCATAAATTAAAAAAATAAACATAAATTCAGTAAACATCCAAATAAAAAAAAAAAAACAGAGTTGAAAAGTTAAAAGTATGAATATCCAAAGGCTTAAAATAGAAAAGTTATCAAAAATCAGTGACCAAATCTTCATTCTTGTTTTCCATATCACAAAGAAAAAACATTTTCAATGTCAAAATCCAACATTTGAACCCTAGTATAAGAATCATCCTAATTATACCAATATTTGTAGTAATAGGAGTTGAATAATGTCCATTAAGTCAACTATTCAAGGTAATGAAAATTTAAATCATGCTATAAGTTTTAAATACTAACCCTTTAATCTTTTACTCTCAATTGTCAAAAGAAAAACCTTATTATTCACTGTTCTTCGTCCTAAACTTAGAATTTTAAATACCTAGAAAGCTTATGCCTTGAAATATGTTCCCAGCTTCAAAATCTTTGAATTTTCCAAATCCATTTTTCTTGATGGAGGTCAGTTAAACCGTCCCCAGAAGAACCAAAGAGGGAGTGTGAGGCTTGGAATAGTCCACACATCAGTCAACATCCAATGCATGGTCACAGCTTCCATTCAAATAATGATTGACTACTAGTAATGTTAATCCTTTTTTTTGGGGGGAGCTACAAGTTTAGAGACTATTTGCGAAGAATCAAACCCACCATCACATTCAACAAACAAATTCAAAGTGACAATAAAAGGAAGAACAGGACCCCATACATCGAAATATTCAACAATTCACTCATCAACGTACCAAATGAGACCTGATCCTTATCCACAAAGATGATAGCAACCATGACTGATTCGAAGAAAAAAAGAATTCAATGCAGACGCCATCACAATGTGAATATGAAAGTAAAATCCGATGTAGCTGATCCATATCTCATGGTAAGACTGAAAAGAGTTCATAATTTGCTTCTACTGGAGCAATAGATTAAGTTTTTGTTTACATAATGACCTGTTGCTCAGATCCAAAAATCCAGGCCAGATCCAATAATTCTCATCTCATAAAACTTGGATTATTTTCAGAAGAAAAAAGAATCAAAGCACCGGCAAAGGCAGATATTGCAGTAAAATGCAGAATTTTCAATTTTCATGCCGCTATCCAACTGTTCCTTGAAAAAGCTTTAAAACAATGTCAAGTGTCACGTTACTGTACAGGGATGACATATATAAATAGAGGTGGCAAACGGGCGGGTTCGGTTCGGGTTCTTTTCGGGTTCGGATTTTTTCGGGTTCGGATTTTTTCGGTTTCGGACTTTTTCGGTTTCGGACTTTTTCGGGTTCGGGTGTTTTCGGGTTCGGTCTTTTTCGGGTTCGGTCCCGGTTCTAGTCGGGCGGGTTTAGCGGGCCGGCTTGAAATATTTTGAAACTTTATTAGTTATAATTTTTTAAAAAAAAAATTTGAATGCGATAATTAATTTAATTTTTATATGATTTTATATTTTAATAAATATTTATATAAAAACAAATTTTTATATTTTAATATTTATTATTTGACAAAAATAATTTACTATATTTTAATTTCTTACAATATTTATTATAAAATAGTAGATATAATTATATTCATTAAATGCAAAAGAAAATATTACATATAGATATTATAGGAAGAAAAGTACCAATTAATATTATCATTTACCAAAAAAATACTTAATATGAATTAATGATCAATTAATTCGCTCTATTTTATTTCTAATTTATTTTTTATTTGTACATAAATCATAATTAATATTATTGTATTAAATATAATCGTTTACATTAATTAATCAAATGTCTCATTAAAAATTTAGAATATTAAATTAAAAAATATTTTTTTTAATATTTAATATAATTATATCATATACAATTATACACTACCATATGATTGATATTTTGTAGTTGATATAATACACTAAAAAAATATATTTATACAAAAAAACTTTGTGAGTTTAAAAAAAAGCATAATATAAATAATTATGAAATTAAAGTAGATAATTATGATTAAAATAATAAATTTTTAAATTTTAAATAGAAGTCACTAAAATTAGATTAATAAAAGTTTCATAATATTTTTTTTATTTCCTCTGTTAGTTTGTTTTTAATTTTACAGATTTCCTCCAACTTCTAATGTTATCTTCTTCACTTCTTTTCTAAATGAATGTTTTGCTTATTTCTTTGGCCTTAGCCAAGAAAAATTGAAGAGTATAAAAAATCTGACTGGACTATAAATATAATCTATCTATAGAATAATTGAAATTGTTGATAAGCTTTCAAAGAATAAGAAAAGAAAGGATATGATTTCATGATAAATTATTAAATTATTGTATAAAATGAAAAAAAATAAATATTGCACGTTAATGTATATATATTATTAATTTAATAATTTTCAAACAGAATTATCATATTATATAATAACATGGTTAAAAAATTAATTATTTATTATCAAAATAATTATTAAAATAAATATTTACTAATTAGTTATCATATATAAGTATAACAAATTATTAATTTTTAATAAATTAGTTACATAATTTAAATAAAAAAATTAACTTAAAATAATTATTTTTGCACAATCAAGTAATGATGCATGTTTGTCTTGATCGTCACGTTACATAATGCACAAGAAAAATATCTTCTGATATTATTTTATTGGACTGATATAGATATGAACCGATAAGGTAGGCAAATAAATAAATAATCATATATGCTTAACAAAATTATACCTAATTAATTGTTATCAATTCGTTTAAATTATACCTAATTAAAGTTCTATAATTGTAGCTAAATTCTCATTGATAGATGCAATTAGTTTAAGTTTGAAAAAATTATTAAATATAATATCGAAGTTTAAATAAAATAGGTAAACCAAAAAGCTGATATAATTTAATCATAATGATTATAAGACAAAATATAATTAAAATGATGAAATATGAATTAATGAGGAAAAAAATATAATTTAGTAATAAAATTTATACAAAAGACAAGATATTGCAAAAATTTAAATTTCCTAGTTAGAAATAAAATTTGAAACATATAAATATTTATTGTTAATTTGATAATATATTTATATAAATTTTTTGTTCAAAAGTTTAATATAAATTGCTTTAGTAACTTATTAAATTATTATTTTTTTATATTAAGTAATTCTTTTTTGAGTTTTAATTTACATTGTTATTATAATTTCATATATGAACTTATTTTGTTATTGTAGGGATTTAGAAACTTCAATTCTAGATATCTTTTATATAGATTAGAGTTAAATGTATATTCGAATGAATCAAGAGAAGATTATAAGATTCAAATTGATGTTCTTGATTATTGGAAGAAAAATCAATTTCGACACCCTATAATTTCACTTATGGCTAAGGATATATTGAGTATTCCAATTACCACAGTTGCATCTGAATCAGCATTTGGTATGAGTGGTAGAGTTATTAACAAATGGAGAAATTGTCTCATAACACATAATGCAGAAATTTTGATTACCATTCGTAATTGGCTGTATGGATATGATATAGATAAAGGTGGTAAGATTTTAGTGTCATTATTATTTTATTAATTTTTTATTATTTAAATTCTTATATGATTATTTTTATATATTTTATTAGATGAAGAAGATGAAACAATGAGATTTGGAAGGAAAGTTGGATTAAATTGAACTAGTTGGTTTATGGATGAGGATGAAGAGTTCTAATTGTAACGTATGTTGATATTTTATTTCTTACTATTTATATTGTTAAAAAATTAAATTTTTTATTAAGAGTAATTATGATTGATCATTGTCTCATTAATCTTATTTAAAGACAATGTCGCTCTTGGAGAGTTTAGTTGCTTCCTGCATTTACAATCTTTTCGAGTATATTATTCATCAAGTCGCTAGTGTTGAATGGAATGATCGTATTTTCCTGTTTTGTTCATCATGCAATGTATGACTAGGGATTGATTTTTCCATGACTAGGTGGCTGTATATGAGAATGATTGTATGTTTTCTATTTTGTTGTTCTTGTAATGTTATATGTTATAACTTTAAGTATTTGATGTTTTCTTTGCTGGTTTGTTTTTTACTATTTGGATTAATTTAGAATATAACAATCATTAACTTGTTAATGACATGAGAATTTGGATGCAAACATGTCATAGTTGAGTCTGAATTTTTTTTTTTTACAGTGAAAAAGTTATTACAACCTTTAAAAGGGTATGATCCCCTTTTTTAACTTTCAATTCTTATTTTTAGTATAATCACCATTTAAAAAAAAATTACTATTTTTCTATTTACGAGTTATAGGAGAATTTAAATTCTAATTTTGTTAATAATGTATTCAATGTTTTATATGAAATATCAAATTTAAATAAATGTTACAATTATATAATGATTTATATATATATATATATATATTTGATTTATTATTGTATTACAATTAAAATTTTAATATGAAATAAATATAAGAAAATAGTATAATAATTGTTTTTATAATAAAATCAAATGTTATATTTAATAATATATTTATTATTTATTATTACAAATATAATAAGCATAATATTGAAAATTATTTGATATTGAATATTATATTGTGTTTTAAAATAATTTTATTTAATAATTGAATGTAAATATTTAATATTTATTTTGTTGATAATAAATTATTGATATAATTATGTAATAAATAAATAATGATTGTTCTAAAATCTTATAAATTTTAATTAGAAAAAGTGTATTATTATTTAATTATTTAATTATTTTTTAATATAATAATTATATAATTATAATTCGGGCTTTCTCGGGTTATAAATTCGGGCTTTTTCGGGTTTCGGATCGGATCGATTTCGGGCTCGGATCGTATCGGGTTCGGATTTTTTGGGGCTCGGGCTTTTTCGGGTCGGGCTTTTCTCGAGCTCGGGCCTTTGACTTTTTGGTCAATTCGATCCGATCTCGGGTTCAATCTCGGGCGAACTCGAGTGGATTTTCGGGCTCGGGCCAACTTTTGCCAGCTCTATATATAAACATATCAGCTGGGTACTATGGACAAAAGCGAGTTTATTCATGTAGTAATAGATAACTTGGTCATACCATCTGTTTCCTTTTGTACTTTAAAATGCAAGAACTCGGTTTTCCTCGGCAGGAGAAACGTCTGCCTAAAGGAATAACCGATTCAACTTTTACTTGAAACCCGACGAGAAATAACCCACACAAAAAACGTGCAAGCAAGCCCACCCAGAAAAACACAATTACAAACCAGATAATATATAAACATACACACCAGAACTTAAAGACCAGCTACGTGGAAGTGTAATTGGACTTGTGTAAATGGATTTAAATAGGAATTGAGCCTTAATTGAAATCAGGCTTTGATTGTTGGGCTTAAAACCTTTGGACTTAATAATTTGCCCTCGATTTATAATTTATTTATTTATTATTATTTCTTATGATTATCGTCTTTTCGAATGAATAGATAAATAAAATGGTAAATAAATAAATGGCTTGCAAGAGACAAAGAGCCAGCAGTATAAATCAACTGGTAAACCAAAATTTAAACAAAATCATAATCGGGTTAGCTTTATCAGGGTTTAAACACAATCTAAGGCTTATATATGGGTAGCAACCGAAACACACAAGGGGAGGCAATGTTTCAAGAACACACAGAGAGGAATTACACAGTAATTTGGGAAATAAAAAATAAATAAAAAGGAGAAATAGGCGATTGGGGGAATTGGACAGCAGTTTTTTGGACAGGAATACGTAGAGAAATGAGAGAGAAAAGAGTTACAGAGAGGATAAACGGGAGAAGAACATCAAAAGCTATACACAAGCATTAAATTTTGTGAGGTTTTAGATCTACAGTGGCGATTCCAGTTCGTAGTTCGTAAAGGGATTTCGGAGGACGCTTCTAAAAGCATGAAGTCCGACGTCTAGCCACGGTGGCAAATTACTAAGTGCAACGATCAGAGCAATTCAATACTGTTGTTTTTATAAAAGGGGAGTAGGAGAACCCCGCGTCCGCCAACCTGCTCCAACCTGTGTGTCTTGCTGTCTCAAGGCCTGATCGGCTACTTTTAGCTCAGCATCAATTCCGGCCCGTTGCACAAGTGGCTTGTCATGCAACCAGACCCAAGGCTTAGCTACAGTACGACTAATATTGCCAGCTTCTTACTCGACTGTTTTAATTGTAATTTTACGAGCTTTTATGAGATATTTATAAAAAATTAAATAATTAATAAAAATTAGTAAAATATTTTAATAATAGTTTAACAAGATAACAAATAAATTTATTATCCTTTTAGAGGGTAATAAGATATTTAAATTACATTTTATCTATTCTTAAAGCAACTAAAATTATAATTTTATCTCTATGAAATTAAATTATTTAATTTATTGAATTCAATATTTTTTCACCTTATAATTATTCTCAAACAATTAATTATTACATATTTATACTTTTCTAGTATTGTTACTCTTATTCTTATTAATTTTATAATGAATCACATTAACTTTATAGTTAATTATTATATATTTATGTTTTTTATAGTATTTTTATGCTTGTTGTCATCAAATTTATGATGAATCTTAAATCTAACGTTTAATTATCATATGTTAAGTTAATATATTTTAAAATGACAAAACAGTAATTCAATAATGGATATTATAAATCTAGAAATGTTTTAAACATATTAAGAGGTTAATTAGATACATATCATTGCCAGAAATTGGGTATTAAAGGTTGAGAGATCGATCTCATGAGATGAGAGATCGATCTCCTGGGTTTTCAAGTATGAGAGATCGATCTCATGAGAATATGAGATCAATCTGTTAAAGGATTAAAGACTCAAAGAACATGTATAGGATGTTAAGGAAGAAGAGATCGATCTCCAGGGGTTATGAGATCGATCTTTAAATTACAGAATGCCTATGAAATCGATCTGGTCTAGGAAGAGATCGATCTCCTCTAAGGCAAAGGTTAAAGGTCTTAGATCGATCTGTAGATCGATCTATGTTCAAACAGAGAGCTTATGAGATCTATCTCATATGGATAGAGATCGATCTACTCAAAGTCAGAGAGTTTAGGAGATCGATCTAGGGTGATTAGAGATCGATCTCCCCTCTATGAGAATGCTTGCTAGATCGATCTGGAGATCGATCTTGCTTCAAACAGAGAGTTTAGAAGATCGATTTGATGGTTCGACAGATCGATCTTCACTTACGTTTTTCAAATTATAAGATCGATCTCTACAAATATGAGATCAATCTCCTTGCTTCAAGTTGCTTTGTAATTGCAGGAATGTAAACTAGAAGATCGATCTGGTCATGATGGAAGATCGATCTGGTACTCTACTGGAGGTTCCCAACGGATCTTTCTGCAAAATCTTCAACGGGAAAAACAGCATAATGCTTCACCTACCTTCCTGCTGTATAAAAACCAAGCATTGCAGACACTGACATAAAAAAGACTGTGCTGTAAATTCTGAATACTCTCAAGAGATCATTCTTTAACATTCCCTTTGTCTTCAACATCACATTGATTGTATTGTGTTAAATAGCTTGTGTAGAAGTTATTCTTCCTACCCACAAAAAGAAAGTTCATATTTGTATTCATCCTTAATCCAAGAGAAAATAGGAGAGTTCCTCTGTTAGAGAATTTTGTAAGGGGTGAATACTTATCTTTGTAAAAAGGGATAGAGAAGTTATTCCTTAACCTTAAAAAAGAGACTGTATCAACTATTGTGATAGTGAAAGAAAGCTCTTGACAAGAAAGTCAAGAAAAGAGGACGTAGGCAAGCGATTGACCGAACCTCTATAAATTACTGAGTTTGCTACTTCTTTCCCTTATCTCCTTTAATTTACTGCACTATACTCTATTGCTCATTCTTTGATTACTTGCAATAAAATTCAATTAAGTTTAAATTTAGCATTTTCACTAGAAAATCGATTCACCCCCCTTCTCGATAGAGCGAACAATTGGTATCAGAGCTCAGCCTCTTTGATCATTAAAGAATAACTTCCTAAGAGTTAAAACGATCTAATGGCTCATAGCAATGTAGTAACAAGTCTAGTAGGAGAGTGGCACTCTACAGTTAGGCCTCCCATGTTCAATGGTGAACATTATGCTTATTGAAAAACTAGAATGATGCATTTCATTCAAGCTAATGATTATGTGGTATGGAGAATCATTACTAAAGGTCCTCAAATCCCAACTAAGAAGATAGAGGGAAGAGATATCCCAAAAGAAGAAGATGAGTGAGATTCTAATGATATAAAATGTGCTCAGTTAAATGCAAAGGTTATGCACACCTTATTTTGTGCATTAGGGCCCAACGAGTATAATAGAGTCTCTGGTTGTGATAATGCCAAACAAATTTGGGATAAATTGGTAATTACTCATGAATGCACAACTCAAGTAAAGGAGACTAGGGTAGGAATGCTGTAAACCCCACAAATTTTTTACGTTAATTTAATTATATAAAAATGAAAATAATATATATTAACAGAAGCGTAAATATTCGTTGTAGGACTCGAGGACTATAGGGACCGAGAAGCCCGTGAATGATCGGGAACCCGAAGATACAAGCAGTGATAAGATGAATGTGAGTATAGAGGGATTAGAGAATTTTAATTTGTTAAATGGAAAATTGTTGATGTAAAACACTTGTATCGAGAATTTATGAAGAATGATGGAGTTCCGATACTATTTCATTTTCGGAATAAGAAAAATTTCATGGAATGTATGATATTATGTCTTTGGATAAGTTATGCAAGAAAATGTATATATGTAGATATATACATAGGTGAATATGTATATATATATATATATATACATATAATACTAAGTTATGCAAGAAAATGTATATATGTAGATATATACATAGGTGAATATGTATATATATATATATATATACATATAATACTAGACATTTAAAGAAAAGAATAATAATATATAAAGCATATATATTATTTGGTGTATAGTATTTAATATATAGTATTAACAATTAAATAAATAAAAATGATGAAGTAAAATAAAAGGAAAGGTATATGTATATATATATATATACTATATATATATATATATACATATAATACTAGACATTTAAAGAAAAGAATAATAATATATAAAGCATATATATTATTTGGTGTATAGTATTTAATATATAGTATTAACAATTAAATAAATAAAAATGATGAAGTAAAATAAAAGGAAAGGTATATGTATATATATATATATATACATAGGTATAATATATATATATATATATATATATATATATATATACTAGACAATTTAAAATGGAAAAATGATGATATATATATATATATATATATATATATATATATATATATGTATTGTAAGGTATAATGTATAAGATATTTAAAATAAAATGGAAACAAAAAAATATAATAATAGTAATAATATAATAACAATACAAATACATAACAAATAATACCTACATACTAATAAAATATATATACATATATTAAACTAATATATATATATATATATATATATATATTATGGCATGTACGGAATTGGCTTAGAAAAGCCAATTTCGTCTGCCACAAATTGCAATTGGGAAAGGAAATTAAAACAGAGTGCTGGGCGGGAACCGAAAGGAGAAGAGAAGAGGAAGGAGAAGAGAAAATGTAAGACCCGAATTTAATTAAAATACAGAAATTAAATAAGAAAGGATGGGAAAGTATGAAGGAAGTCGGGTTAAATAAATCCCGAACACGCGTAAGGGCAAAACGGTCAAAAGATCGAAAGCCGGAGTAAATTCGAAAAGGAAATTTAATTAAAAATATGGATTTGAGAAATCTTGGTCAATAAAGATGAAATATAATTATTCTGGATTAAATCGATCAAGATTCAGAAATTTAAAAATACCGAAAAAATTACCGAGACTATATCTCGAAAAACGTGAAGAAATAATATCAAAATTTAGAGAAAAATAAAATTTATAAATTAAAATCAAATGGAATAAATTAAAGTGGAATAAAAATAATGTAAGTGGAGATATTTTGGGATTTTATGAGTATTTTATTGAATAGTAAATTAATTAAAATAAATAAAAATAAAATTTAAATTAATAAAAATAAAACAAAAAAAAAGAGAAACCGAGAGAAAAAAACCCGAGGAACCCGAAACCGAGAACAGTGACCCGCAACCTTCACCGCCGATTCTCGCGCACCGACGACCGACGGGCTTCGACGAAGCTGCCAGGAGGAAGAGGGGAGTCCGACGAGCACGTGGGTACCGGAACCGAGCCGCCAGGTGGCCGGAGCAGGCCGATCGGAGCCGAGGAAGACCGTCGGAGAAACCAGTCGATTCCCGACGAACCACTGCGTCTGGGTTGAAACGGAGGGCACCGATACACTCAGGGGAGGAAGCCGGTCCTTTTGGCACCGGTCTTGGTCGATGAGACCGCCGAAACCGCCGGCGACGGCCAGAGGCAGTGAGGAGACTGAAACGATGCCGTTTGGCAGGAAGGAAAGGGAAGGAAAGGGAAGGAAAAGGAAGGAAAAAGGGGAAGGAAAAGGAAAGAAAAGGAAAGAAAAGAAAGGAAAAGAAGGGAAAAAGGGAAAGAAATTACCGGGGGACGACTCGAGGTTCGGATAAGTTGACCGAGGGTCGATATTGACCTACGGGTGAATTCCGAAAATTTAATTTAATATTATTTTAATGGAAAATAATCCGGATTTACCTAATTATGCAGTTTTACGACGGAGACCGAACGAGAGCCGATCGAGCTCTGATTTTCGTACCCCGCATCGTATCGGGTAAGTACAATTTAATTTCGACAATTAGAGTTATTTAAATACCGAGTTTAATTATTTTATGGAATTATGGATTAATTTCGCGTAGGAAGGAATATTATGCGAAATTGTAATATAATTGCCGTAAGTGGTATACGGGCTATCCAATAAATTTGGAATGAAGCCCGATAATTATTAGGAAGCTGTATAAGCTCGGTATACCCGAAGAAGGGAATTAATAAATATAAAAGGGCTAAAATGGGCCGAGGCCCAATAAGGCAGATAAGGCCCAATAGCTTCAAGTTGATCAGTAAATGCAATCTACTGATCGGGATAATTGAATTAACCCCGATTATGTGGTTATATGCAGTTACGTACATTGGTTGGCGCGCACTCGGGCCGAGACGTTCGGTATCATCGAGACAAGAGTGGTCTGCGCGCGATTCCAGGTAAGGGAATTCTGCGGACTGCTAGAGGTAACAGTACGCAATTTTAAATTCATATGCAGTCCTTTAAAATATTCTGAAGGGTCTAGAGGTCGAATAATAATTTTAGTGCCCCGAATGGGCAAATTACTAAAATACCCTTGTTAAGGGTAAAATCTAAAAATTTAGGAAAAATTGGGAGGAGCAAGAACAAAAGGTTTCTGCTCATTCTGGAGGTGTTTTGAGGCATGCATGAGTAGGCTGGCTCACCTTGAAAGAAAATGCACAGCATTGCATACTTTCAACGTGATATTGTTTTGAAAACTGTTTTGAGGAAACAGAGCCGCCTACGTGTTTTTATTGTCGATTTGTGTGATGCACGCATTAGTGCTGGAGCGAGAGCTCGCACTAGAGTTTTACATGCATAGGTGCTGGAGTCCAACTCGCACCAGATTCTTATATATATATGATTTTCGTGACAGGGTGCTAGAGTCTAACTCGCACCATATTTTTATATGATTTTGAGACAGGGTGTTAGAGCTTCGCTCGCACCAGATTTTTATACGATTTGCATACAGAGTGCTAGAGCTTAGCTCGCACTAGATTTACTTGATTTGATGAGAGTGCTGAGCATTGCTCGCACTGATTTTTATGAGAACATGCGATGAGCCGTGCTTGGAGCATCGGGTAGACTGTGTGTCACCGATTAAATAGGCTCGCACGTGCGTTTTGAGACATGGCATGAGTATTGAGAAACAAAACCTCTGTGGGAAGCAGGCCAATTGGGCTGGAGTACCTAGAGATATTATATGGGTTCACGGAGTACGATGTACCGTGCAAGTAGCATGGAGTACGATGTACCGTGTGGTATCTTCGGATACGGCATCTTCGGATGCAGCATCTTCGGATGCCGGGGATCGGATAAGACTGACGGGATGGACTGACCCACCTCCCGGGCGGTTCCCGATCATGGTGAGAACCCGCACACTAGGATCCGTGTAGCTGAGGAACTCCCGAGGACAGATATGGCCATAGTCCTAGTTATTACCGTTATACAGATATTGCCTCGTCTCGCATGTCGACGATTTCGATGATTTAAACTGGGTTTTTAAAACTAAATTGCATGATGGTATTTCCATGCTTTTCAAAACCCACGTGTGATGTAAACGTTTTCATGATTTTGTGTGAGTCAGGATCACCCGCAGGAGGGGTCGAGTCCTGACTTTATTGTGAAAATCTTAATTGAGAAAGAAATAATTTATAATAATTGCATGTTGATTTTCCGTGCAAATGTGTTTTACATATCATCATAATGCATAGCATTGTTTTAAAATGTGTGGAGAAAGGGTGGTTTATGCATGGCACTACGTTCATGTAGGTAGTATGGTTACCTACTTGTTCGTAGGATTGCCTTACTGAGCTTGATGTGCTCACCCCTTTCATTTTCTCCCACAGATGATCTCCAGTTGAAGTTGCGACGACTCAGTACTGCATTCTGGATATCCGCTGCTGCCCATCAACATAAGGTATATATATACACTTGTACATATTGTATCTACATAAGCATAGCACAGTAACATGTTTGTAAGTAACTTTAGGGGATGTATAAATAATATAACAATTATAAATGACTGGAGAAGAAATAAGTACTAGGGTAGATGTATGGTGGGACTGGCATTGACGCACAGCCCAATTATTAAGTGGAGTGTTGGTCACGATTCGAGGACAGGTGAGAATTTAAGTAAGAAAATAATAAAAACGCGAAAAAATTAACTCTGATTTTTGGGTAGTTTGGGTCGTGACAGAAAAGGAAGGAGAAGGAAAGAGAGAGGAAAGGAAGAGAGGTTGGCCGGGAGAGAAAGAAAACCAGGAAAGGAAAGGAAGCTGGTTCTGGCCGAGGGAGAAGAAGGAAAGAAGAGAAAGGAGAAAGGAATGAGAGGCTCGGCCGGCTGGAGAAAGAGGGAAGAAGAGAGGAAGAAGAGAAGGGAAGGGAGAGAAGGAAGCTGGGTCTGCCGAGGAAGAAGAGAAGGGAAAAAAACCGAGAGGAAGGAATGGGGGGACAGCAGCTGACCGAGAAGGAGAAACCAGAGCTACGAGTAGAACAGGGTGCGTGACTGATCGGGGGAAGCTGGAACAGAGGCAAGGGAGGAGGAAAAGAAACAGAATCGGACTGAAGAGAGGCAGAACCGAGGGAGATGGAGACCAATTTGGAGCTGGAATTGTGAGCTGAAGAGAGGGGCTAAAACGGGAGCAGACCGAGGCAGAGGATTGATCAGGGAGCTAAAAACCCAGTGTGCAGAGGAGCTGCTGCTGGAGGTGAGACCGGGAGAAGGGGAAGGATAACCGAGGAAGAGGGGATGACTGGCTGGAGCAGAACAGGAGGCTGAAAACTGAGACCGGTGAAGAAAAAACAAGAAGCAGCAAGGCAACGAGAACAATCAGGAAGAAGAGGGGCTGGAACGGAAAAAGGAAAAAGAAAGAAAAGAAAGAAAAAGAAAAAAAGAAAAGGAAGAAAGAAAAGGTAAAAATCTATATGTATATATGTAGATTTAATTTTACATGTATATATCTGTGATGGTATATAAGTATGATAAGGTAAATTGAATTAGAGGTGAAATAAAAATAAAAATGGGAGAAATGAATAATGGACAAAAAAAATGTATGCATATATATTTATGTGATGGTGAATAATGGAGACAAGTAATGATATATATATATATATATATGTATTCATGTGAATATATATATATATATGTATGTATATGTATGTATATGTATATGTGTATATATATACATATATATACACATATACATATACATACATATACATACATATATATATATATATATATTTGAGTATGCTAGTATTTGTACAAAAAAAATATGCATGCAAATGTGATAAGGAAAAATGGAAAACAATGATATATATATATATATATGTATATAAAGGAGTGTATATATATATATATATATATATATATATATATATATATATATATATATTTACTTAGGTGCATATACATATGGATGTACATAGGATGAATGTGTGCTAGTATATGTATATACAAAGAATGTATATATATATATATATATATATATATGAGATAGGGAAATATGAAAAACAAATAAAAGTATATATATGTATATACAAAGAATGTATATATGTGAGATAGGGGAACATGAAAACAATAAAAGTATATATATATATATATATATATACATATAGGAGTGTATATATATATATATATATATATATATATATATTTATGCGTGTATACATGTGGATGTATATAATAAAGGTATATGTTAATACTTGTAGGAGCAAAATAGATAAATAGTGCAGAAATATATAAACGTGCATGTTGGCCTAAGGATATACAATAATACGTACACACGCAGTAGTAACGATAAATTACGATTTTAACGCAATTCTCATGGATAGGGTGCTAAGTCTACAATTTCGGTGTAGGTGATTGTAGAAGGGATTAAAGGAGGTACTAGGAGACGTCAGCGTTCGAATTCAAGATACCCGATAGATCGAGGTAAGGGGTATTATGTAACTTAATTCTGATAATGCATCATTGTTTCACTTATAAATAATTTTATGAAAGAGCATATGATTTGAAGTGATTTATCAATGCTTTTATACTTGTGAAACTATTTACGATGCATGTTTTAATTTATCGAAATATTTCCCGAGTATTTTCCATGTTGTGAAATGAATTCCTAAGGTATGAAGTGTATGGATGTTTTACATTTATTTATGTTTTTATATCCATACTGTTAAAGAAACTTTGACAACTTGAAAAGTATTTAACAAAAGAAATTGTTTTCGAAAGGGGATTGTGGGGGCCACCTCTTGAGTCCTACGGGAACAAAGTGCCACACAGTCTTTCGGTTTTATGAAAGAGTTTTTAGATTACAAGGAATTCGATTTTATTACTCGATATGAGTTTATGGGTTATAAAACCTAAGAAAGATTTTGAAAATTCTGTTTTGAGACTATAGGCTTCATGCATGGTTACTTCTTGTGGTGTTCCGGCTGCACCACTTGGGGTGCCGGTACGTTGGCCCTTTTAGCACTTGACTCAACCTGTGTGGAAGATGTCGTGCTACTTGTGGTTTATGATGATGATGTTTTGGTAGTATCTCGTGCCCGCGCAGCACGCAATTATGTTACCCACACGGAGAGTGCCATTGGTGCCCGTGTCCTAGCTATGTGCTAGTGAAAGTATGTAAGATGGATACTACCCATGTTTTACGAAAGAGCTGTACGACCCTGATCCAGTCTACAGCCACTTACCATGGCCATAGGTAATATGTTTAGCTCTCTACGGAGAATGACACGTATCGCATGACTTAGTTATAGCCTGGTCTCCATGAATTAGTTATGAATGATAAATGTGGCAACGAGTATGTGCCTTATGAATTTCAATGATTGGTTATGAACCAACACGTTTATGTAATGTTTACAAAGTAATTATGAAATGTTTCATGAAAGCTTCACAAAATGTTTATGACATGTTTACGAAAGTAAAACGAGATGATTATGCAATGTATGCGAAAAGCTTATGAAAGAATTTATAGCATGGTTGAGCATGATTCTTGCTTTGAACTGGCATGCTTTATGACTTTTACGATGAATTGCATGAAGTGATGATTTAAGTTTTTCCTTTTATTTAAAGTATGATCTTACAAATAATTTTTACATGCTTTTCATATATATATATATATATATATATATATATATATATATATATCAGGATTAATTTAAAGGTACTATCTTACTGGGCTTTTTTTCGAAAGCTCACCCCTCTACCTTCAGATCATTTGCAGTGTATGTATAGACGCTCCCTGCCGTGTATACGACGTAGGCTCGTGGGAAGAGCTACCATAAGCTACTTTTTGTACATGCAGAAAGGTATACATTTACATTCCTGTACCAGACATATTTGTATGCACAGACACATATAATAGAAATAATTTGTCGGGATGTAATTTGTAAGGAAATGATGTAAAGAATATAATACTTGGGATTAGGTTGTAAGATGATTGTATAAATTGATATCGATATATTGAGTTGTAAAAGTGGATTGAGAAAGTATGCTTGGTAGTTATAGATATCTAGGATTGTTAGAAAGCATGCTTGGTAGTTGTGGATATCTAAGATTGTTGGAAACAACTAAATTGCAGGTGGATAGGCTCATATATAAGCCGTTGTGCTGTCGAAATTTTTATCGGCCACATAAGTTAAAATATAGAAATTAAATTATAATTACGAGTAAAGTATTAGGAAAAGTGTTTTGACACTGCACAGGAATACAACCTAAATGAATAAGGGAATAAGTGGGTAAATTAAATTCAAAAAAAAATTTATCCCGATTTTCAAGGGTCAAGGGTTGTTACAAATGCTCACACATGATTATGAGCTATTTAGGATGAAAGAAGGAGAGTCAATTAGTGACATGTTCACTAGATTTATTGATGTAATAAATGGACTAAAGTCATTAGGCAAAATTTACTCTAATATAGAAATGGTAAAGAAAATCCTGAATAGCTTACCAAAATCTTGGGAAGCTAAGGTAACAGCAATTGAAGAGTCCAAGGATCCCCACACACTATCATTAGATGAATTGATAGGGTTACTACTCACATATGAAATGAAATTAAGGAGAAATGAAGAGTCACCCAAGAAAGTAGGAATAGCTCTAAAATCCACTACTCAAGAGGATTTGAAAGAGAATAAAAATGAGAGTGGTAATGAAGAAGATTTCAAAATGGCAATATTTGCAAAAAGATTTAATAAATTTATGAGAATGAGAGCAAATGGTAGTGGTAGGAGAAACTACAAGAAAGAACAAGAAGAATTAGGTAGAAAAGATATCATTGTATGCTATGAATGCAAAAAACCTAGACACATTAAATTTAATTATCCTCTTCTAAAAAGATCAAGTGATAGGAATCGCAAAAAGAAGGTAATGATGGCAACATGGAGCGACAGTGATAGCTCCGATGATGATTCAAATGAAGATATTGACAATCTATGCTTCATGGCAAATGAAGATGAGAAGGTAACTTTTGATCCCAATGAGTACTCTTTTGATGAACTACAAGATGCATTTGATGATCTTGCATTAGAATATGAGTGCATGAATTTGAAGTACAAAAAAGATATTTCTAAACTAAAAAAAAGAAAATGAATTAATACTAAATGATAAGATAGAATGTGAAAAGAGATTAGAAAGTACAAATCTTGAAATCCATGACCTAAAGGAAAAGAATAGTAACTTACATAATTCCTTTACTAGATTTTACATGGGTCAACAAAAACTAGATCACATGCTAGAAACTCAAAGGACTTTATTTGATAAAAATGGGTTAGGATATGATGGCAAAAGTGGGGAAACTCACCACAAAAGTTTCTTAGCTAGAAAGAATATGCATAAATCCTCTACTACTTGCTCACATTGTAATAAAAAAGGGCATGCATCATATAGTTGCAATGTGAAGATAACCACATTTAGAGGAAGGATAGTTAGAAGAATATGGTCCCAAAAGATGTGGTTAATTCAAAAGATATTAATATAATATTAAAATGGATCCAAAAAGGATCGAGAATTCTATTCACTAACTCCAAAGGACCCAAGAAAATTTGGGTACCTAAGATAAAAGTTTGAATGTTGATTATAGGTGATTGAGCATTGCTACAAGGAAAAAACAAAGGAAGCTTGGTACTTGGATAGTGGATGCTCAGGACACATGATCGGTGATAGAGCCACTTCAACTCATTCAAATCAAAAGTTGGTGGGGAAGTCACATTTGGGGACAACTCTAAGGGTCAAGTTGAAGGAAGTGGATCAATTAGTAATAACTATTTCTCATTAGAAAATGTTTTACTTGTTAGAGGTCTAAAACATAATTTGCTAAGTATTAGTCAACTTTGTGACAAAGGTTACAAAGTAATTTTTGATTGCTTGAAGTGCCATGTTATAGATCCTAAATCAAATAAAGTTATTTTTCTAGGACACAGACAAGGTAACATATACATTGTTTATCTAAATGAACTTAAAAATGAAAATGTATGCCTTATGGTAGATAAAAAAAAAGAACCTTAGTTGTGGCATAGAAGACTAGGTCATGCTAGCATGCATGTATTATCTAAGCTAACTAGAAAATACCTTGTTGTAGGATTACCTAAGTTGTCCTTTGACTATGACAAAATTTGTGAAGCTTGTGTCAAGGGAAAACATAAAAGGACAACATTTAAACCTAAACATAGTGTATCAACCACTAGACCTCTTCAATTACTTCACCTAGATTTATTTGGACTAACTAGAACTACAAGCCTAAGTGGTAAGCATTATGGGTTTGTGATTGTAGATGATTATATTAGGTTTACTTGGGTATTTTTCTTAAGAGTAAATAAT
This sequence comes from Firmiana major, assembly GCA_033439115.1. NCBI lineage: Eukaryota > Viridiplantae > Streptophyta > Magnoliopsida > Malvales > Malvaceae > Firmiana > Firmiana major. Next base: position 70,173,412 of record CM065897.1, on the reverse strand, counting down.
GAACTGTAAGACCCGAATTTAATTAAAATCCGAAAATTAAATAAGAAAAGATGGGGGATGTATGAAGGAAGGTCAGGTAAAAAATTGATTTCCGAAACAAGAGCAGGGGTAAAATGGTAAAAATACCAAAACTCGGTATTAAGGCGATAAGAAAATTTTAATTAAAAATAAGGATGTAAGATATCTTGATCGATAATGAGGAAATTATACAATTTGGGTCAATTGATCAAGATTTAGAAATTTTAAAAATACCGAAAAATTATCGAAACGATATCTCGAAAAGCGCGAAGGAATAATATCAAAAATTTGGAGAAAAATATATTTAATAAATTAAATTTAAATTAAATAAATTAAATTAGAATAAAAATAATATAAGTGTAGATATTTTGGATTTTATGGAGTATTTTAATGAATAGTGAAATAATTAAATAATAATAATAATAATAATAATAATAAAGTCAGAAACGAAAAAAACGTGAAAGGAGACGAAGAAAACGAAAGCAGCTGACCGAGGAAGCCCGAGGACGCACCGGCGACCGACGACCCCCGATGAGGAGTCGACGAGAAAGAGGGGAGGTCGGTGAGCAAGATGGTACCAGAGACGCGCCGTGCAGTGGCCGGAGGAAGCCGATCGTAGGAGGGAAAGAACCGAGGAGAAACGGCCTGATTTCCAGCGATCCACGGTGGCTGGGCATCAACGGAGGCCACCGATGAGTTCAGGAGGACGAGCCGGTCATTTTGAGACCGGTAGCAGCCGACGAAACGGCCGAAATTGTCGGCGATGACCAAGATGAGGAAAATGGGTTCAACGGCCGAGGGAGAAGAGCCGAACCGACGGCGTTCCGGCGAGCTTGACCCAAACCGAGGGCAGATCTGAGATGCGGACGACCCAGCGGACCGATTGGTGGCGAGAACCGGCGGAGAACCGGTCGGCAAGGCGGTGAACTGACGGTGAACCGGCCGAACCGAAGTGAACCGACGGTCTGAACCGGTCCGAACCGGACTGAACCGGTTCAGCCAAAAAGAGAGAAAAAAAGGGAGAAAAAGGGAAAAAGAAAAAGAGGAAAAATTGAAGAAAAATCCCGACGATGCAATCGAGCTTCGGGTAAGTCGATAAGCGGTCAAATTGACCGATTTAAATTTTGGAGTATTTAATTTAATAAATTTTGGGCTGAAAACTTACCCGAAAAATTGTGGAATTGTGTAGCTCGACAATTGGCATCCACCGAGAGCTCGAGACAGCCTCGAATTTCGTACTAGCATGGAATCCGTGTAAGTGACCCTTATTTACGATAATTTACATCGTTATGCGTGATATGAATTTAAATTCCGCATAAATTGAATTAAATTATGAAAATTTAGATAAATTGTCGTAAATAATCGATTTAGTTATTCAAGAATTAGAACGAGGCCCAATAAATTATTAGTGGGCCCAATGAGCCCAATAGGCCTCGATAAAGTGAAAATTAAGTGGGAAACGGGCTTAAGGCCGATTAAGGCCCATTAAGGTGCAAACGAGCCCAATAGGGGTAAATGGGCTCAATGATTTAAATTAAGCCCAAAAAATAGAAAATACAATTAAATTGTACAATATCTGACCTGAGGAATAATTATACGCAGTTTCGGGCATTTGATGGGGGAGTAGATCGGACTGCGCGACGTGACATCAATGGAAAGGTCAGACTCGACAGGAGAATAAGGTAAAGGAATTCTACGGACTGCTAGAGGTAAACTTTACGAAATTTCAAGTTCATATGCAGTCTTTAAAATTTATCTGAAGGGTCTAGAGGTCGAACAATAATTTTAGTGCCCCGAATGGGCAAATTACTAAAATACCATTGTTAAGGGTAAAATTTACAAATTTAGGAAAAATTGGGAGGAGCAAGAACAAGAGGGTTCTGCTCGTTCTAGAGACATCTTAATGCATGCATGAGTAGGCTGGCTAACCTTGAAAGAAAATGCACAGCATTGCATACTTTTAACGATATAACTGTTTTGGAAACTGTTTTGAGAAAACAGAGCCGCCTACGTGTTTTTATTTACATGTGACGTGCTAGAGCTCAGCTCGCACGATGTTTTGATTTGGGTGATGCATGCATTGGTGCTGGAGCGAAAGCTCGCACTAGAGTTTTACATGCATAGGTGCTAGAGTATAACTTGCACCAGATTTCACATGCTTTTTCGTGACACGGTGCTAGAGTTTAACTCGCACTAGATTTTATAAGATTTTCATGTGATTTATATATAAAGTGTTGAGCTTAGCTCGCACTAGATTTACTGGATTTGTGGAGTAGTGCTGTCTGCCCTTGGAGTCAGCCAAAAGGCCCAACAGGCTCAAAAGACCTCTTAGGTGGGGTGAGAGTGAGGGATGAGGTTGGCGGCCTTGTGGGGATGTAAAGCGGGCTCTGTCAGTTTTACTTGATTTGATGAGAGTGCTGAGCATCGCTCGCACTGATTTTTATGAGAACATGCGATGAGCCGTGCTTGGAGCATCGGGTAGACTGTGTGTCATCGATTAAATAGGCTCGCACGTGCGTTTTGAGACATGGCATGAGTATTGAGAAACAAAACCTCTCTGTGGGAAGCAGGCCATTTGGGCTGGAGTACCTAGAGTGATATGGGTCCATGGAATACGATGTACCGTGCAAGTAGCATGGAGTACGATGTACCGTGGGGTATCTTCGGATACGGTATCTTTTTGATACGGGGTATCTTCGGATACGGTATCTTTGTGATACGGGGTATCTTCGGATACGGCATCTTCGGATGTGTGAGATCGGATAAGACTGACGGGTTGGATTGACCCACCTCCCGGGCGGTTCCCGATCAGGGTGAGACCTCGCACACTGGGATCCGTGAAGCTAGAGGGACTCACGAGGACACATATGACCAGTCCTGGTTATTGCCGTTATACAGATATTGCCTCGTCTCGCATGTCGACGACTTCGATGATTTAAACTGGGTTTTTAATTAAATGTGCATGATGGTTATTTCCATGCTTTTTAAACCCATGTGTGATTATACCGATTTTCATGGTTTTGTGTGAGTCAGGATCCCCTGAAGGAGGGGTCGAGTCCTGACTTTATTGTGAAAATTTTAATTGAGAAAGAAATGATTTGAAATAATTGCATGTTGAATTTTCTGTGCAAACTCGATTTACATAACATCATAACTTTCATATCATCTGTTTTAAATGTGTGGAGAAAGGGTGGTTTATGCATGGCACTACGTTCATGTAGGTAGTATGGTTACCTACTTGTTCGTAGGATTGCCTTACTGAGCTTAATGTGCTCACCCCTTTCATTTTCTCCCACAGATAATCTCTAGTTGAAGTTGAGGCGACTCAGTACTGCATTCTAGATATCCGCTGCTGCCCATCAACATAAGGTATATACACTTGTACATATTGTATCTACATAAGTATAGCACAGTAACATGTTTGTAAGCAACTTTAGGGAATGTATAAATAATGTAAACAATTATAAATGACTGGAGAAGAAATAAGTTAGATGGTAATTGAATGGTAGGACTGGCATTGACACACAACCCAATTTGTTAGAGGAGTGTGGTCACGATCAGAAGACAGGTAAGAATTTAAGTAATAAAAATAACAAAGCGCAAAAAATTAACTCTGATTTTTGGGTAGTTTGGGTCGTGACATGAACCTTAGAAAAATTCATTGTCTATACAAAAGTAGCCTAAAATGAAAAAGGTTACACTATAACTAGTATTAGAAGTGATCATAGCAAGGAATTTGAAAATATTGATTTTGATGAATATTGCAATGATCAAGGAATTAGTCATAATTTTTCAGTCCCTAGGACACCACAACAAAATGGGGTAGTTGAGAGAAGAAACAAAACATTAGAAGAAATGGCTAGAACAATGTTGTGTGAAAATAATTTACCTAAATATTTTTGGACTGAAGTTATAAATACATCATGCTACATCATAAATAGAGCCATGATTAGACCAATCTTAAAGAAAACCCCTTATGAGCTTTACAAGGGAAAGAAGCCTAATATTAGCTATTTTCACCCTTTTGGTTGTAGATGCTTTGTCTTAAATAATGGAAAAGACAACTTAGAAAAATTTAATGCCAAGAGTGATGAAGGAATCTTTTTAGGCTACTCTTTGAATTCAAAGGCATATAGAGTATATAACAAAAGAACCTTAATGGTAGAAGAATTAATACATGTAATATTTGATGAGTTAAACGATGCATCTAAAGGTTCTACCAATGATGAGGATATTGAAATATTTGATGAGACCTTGAAAGATTCCTCAAAGATAAAAGATAATCTACTAGAAAAACTTGATATTAATGAAAAAGATGAAGAAGAACTAGAAATACTAGAAAGAGAGTCTAGAGCACCAAGAGAACTAAGATATGTCAAAGATTGTGAAATTGTAGGTGATCCAACTCTTGGAGTTAGAATAAGGCCCTCTCTAAGAAATGTATGTCAATATATAGGCTTTGTATATCAAATTGAACCAAAGAATGTCAATGAAGCTTTAGATGACAATAATTGGTTTTTAGTCATGCAAGAAGAACTAAATCAATTTGAAAGAAGCAAAGTATGGAATTTAGTCCCTAGACCTAGTGATCACTCTATAATTAGAACTAAACGGATTTTCAAGAACAAAATGGATGAAAATAGTGTGATCATAAGAAACAAAGCTAGGCTAGTTGCACAAGGTTATATGCAAGAGGAAGAAATAGACTATGATGAAACCTATGCACTGGTAGCTAGATTAGAAGCAATAAGAATGCTACTTGCTTTTGCATGCTATGAAAACTTCAAATTATATCAAATAGATGTAAAGAGTGCATTTCTAAATGGTTTCATCAATGAGAAAGTTTATGTTGAGCAACCCCTGGTTTTGAAAGTCTTGAATTTTCTGAAGATGTCTACAAACTTTCTAAGGCATTTTACAGTTTGAAACAAGCCCCTAGAGCCTGGTATAAAAGACTTTCAAAGTTCTTAATAGAAAAAGGATTCTCAAGAGGAAAAGTAGATACAACTTTGTTTATCAAAAATAAAGATTTACTAGTTGTTTAAGTATATGTAGATGACATCATTTTTGTATCAACTAATGAATCTCTATCTCAAGAGTTTGCTAAGATCATGCAAGGTGAATTTGAAATGAAAATGATAGGAGAGCTCACCTACTTCTTGGGACTTCAAATGAAGCAAACTAAGGATGGAACCTTCATCAATAAAGCTAAATACACTAAGGATCTGCTCAAACGATTTGGAATGGATAACTGCAAACCTCAAGCAACTCCAATGGGCACCAACATCAAGCTTGATAAAGATGAAAGTGGTAAATGTGTAGATACTAAACTATATAGGTCTATGATTCATTGCTTTATCTTACTGCAAGTAGACCTGATATTTTGTTTAGTGTATGTTTATGTGCTAGATTTCAATCCTCTCCTAGAGAGTCACACTTACTAGCTACAAAAAAGATCTTTAGGTATCTTAAAGACACACCCTCTCTAGGACTTTAGTACCCTAAAGATTCCACCTTTGCTCTTCATGCTTATTCTGATGCAGATTTTGGAGGTTGTAAAATAGATAGAAAAAGCACTTCAGGAACATGCCAATTCTTAGGGAATAGATTAATCTCATGGTTCTCTAAGAAACAAAATAGTGTAGCACAATCCACAACCAAAGCAGAATATATAGCAGCTGGTAGTTGTAGTGCTCAAGTGTTATGGATTAAACAACAAATGAGAGATTATGATGTAGACATGAAGCAAGTTTCCATCAAATGTGATAATACCAGTGCCATTAATCTCTATAAAAATCCAATCTAACACTCTAGAACTAAACACATTGAGATTAGGCATCATTTCCTTAGAGATCATGTACAAAAAGGAGATATCATTCTAGAATATATTGATACTTTACATCAAATAGCTGATATTTTCACCAAACCTCTTGATAGAGATAGATTTTTTGTTCTTAGAGGTGAATTAGGACTTATGAATGCTCCTTAAGCCTTATTGCCTTCAAAACTTTGATTTCAAATTAATTTTCAACTGATTTTACAACTCATTTTCTGGGAAAAGAGTATGAGAGATTGATCTCCTCTCAATATAGATCGATCTAGCATGCTCCAAATTGGCCTAAAGTAATAAGGATCAGCTAAGAAGATCGATCTTCTATCCCATAAGATCGATCTCCTTAAGCTTTTGTATTTTACAGATCGATCTTTGCATTTGGAAGATCGATCTTCTTCAGCCTCTGTATTTTACAGATCGATCTCTGTATTTGGCAGATTGATCTTCTTGAGCTTTTGTATTTTGTAGATCGATCTTATTAAACAACAGATCGATCTCATCATGTAGAAGATCGATCTAGTACCTCGACAGATCGATCTCCTTAGCCCTGGGCTATAAATACTGCTTCAAAATTCCCAAATTTCAAAAACCCAAATTTCAAATCCCTAACCCTCTGTCATGCCTCCTCCTCCGATTTCTCTCGCAGATCGATATCTGGTAAGGTTCTCGTCAAATCTTTTTCATCAATCTTCATCTAGTAACCTACATTGTCGAGTTTTCTTCAAAAATTCCATTGTTTTTAATTAATCATCATTAGGGCTCCTATTGAACTGTTTCAATGCCTAGGATTTTAGAGAACTCTTAAAACAATCTTAGAGTGTGTTTAGCTGATTATTTAGTATACCATCATGCCTCGTATTAAGAGAGCTACCAATAAAGAGTCTAGACCCTCCTCCTCGCAACCACCTACTGTCTCTTCATCCTCTGTCCCCACTTTTAGCAGGTGTTTTCAAACACCTGCAAAAAGAAAGCGATATGAAGAGTACTTCTCTACCATGCCCATAAAACATTGGAGGACCATTGACTTTTCATTTCTTTCCCGCATAGACTTCCCATATTTGTCAAAAATGGAAGAATTTGGTTGGCTTCCATTTCTCAAAATAAACACATTTGCACCTCCAAACATTATTAGGGCATTTTTCTCAAACGTCGAGCTTATCTATGACCCTAACGATACCTATAAAATTCTAGGTTTTAAAACCTTCGTCATGGCCAAAACGATTTTCGTAAACACCAATCTCTTAGCCCGAGTGTTTGAGATGGAAGAGAATGGTTTGACTGATGAAGAGGATGAGGTATCACTTGAATTTAATCTACCCGAAGATAAAGCAAGTGACCTACTCATGCACCCTAGGTTACTACACTTAATCATCTTTTGGAACCTCAGACCTTTCAGTACCCGACATTCTACAGTCCGAAAGCTAGACCGTTTTTGGCTCCATTATCTTCATACCTCTCAAAGCCAAAAACTGAACCTAGTCCACTTCATCTATGAGGATTGGCTAAAAATCGTGCGAGGACAAGCCTCAACAATAGTCTTCCCTCAACCCCTTGCATTCCTGCTACAAAAACTCAGGGTTGACTGTTCTTGTGAGACCGATGAAGTGCCCTCTGCAAAAAGTGTTCTGAATATCGTCACTCTTTACCATATGGGGTACTACAAAGATTTCCACAGTCAGTGGAGGAAGAAAAGCAAAGCCCATCACGAGGCAGCCATGGAAGAAGACGTTCCAGCTGAGCCTACCGCACCATCCACTGAGGTTCCTCCTACATCTGCTGCTCAGCCTACTGCACCAGTTGATACCATTACGGCCATAATGGATTTTCGGTAACACTTTGATACAACGATGGAGACGTTTGCACAACGGTTCTCAGTTTTCGAGAAACGTCTTCACAAAATTGAAGTAACGCAGCAAGCTATGTAGGATGAACTTAAAACCACTCGTGTTCAAGTTAAGGACATTGCTGATCGTTGTCCTTCACCATCTTCGTAGAAAATGATTTTTTCTTTGCTGTGCTTTGAACTCTGTTTTTGTAGTTTGAACAATTATATTTTAAAATGCAAGAATTTTCATTTAGTTTTATGCTTCATAGTCTGTTGATTTATGATAGTCTTATGCTTTGTGGCAATCTTGATATGACAAAAAGGGGGAGAAGAGAGCATGAGAGAACATGTCAAGAGAAGCTTAAATTAAGGGGGAGTTCTTGAGTCGTTGAATTGAGGGGGAGTTTTTTGAAACTAGAAAATTCGATGCATATTTAAAGGGGGAGATTAAACATGTTTATAAACTTAGTCTATTGAATAAGTTTTGTCATATCAAAAATGGGGAGATTGTTAAGTTAATATATTTTGAAATGACAAAACAGTAATTCAATAATGGATATTATAAATCTAGAAATGTTTTAAACATGTTAAGAGGTTAATTAGATACATGTCATTGCCGGAAACTGGGTATTAAAGGTTGAGAGATCGATCTCATGAGAATATGAGATCAATCTGTTAAAGGATTAAAGACTCAAAGAACATGTATAGGATGTTAAGGAAGAAGAGATCGATCTCCAGGGGTTATGAGATCGATCTTTAAATTACAGAATGCCTATGAGATCGATCTGGTCTAGGAAGAGATCGATCTCCTCAAGGCAAAGGTTAAAGGTCTTAGATCAATCTGTAGATCGATCTATGTTCAAACAGAGAGCTTATGAGATCGATCTCATATGGATAGAGATCGATCTCCTCAAAGTCAGAGAGTTTAGGAGATCGATCTAGGGTGATTAGAGATCGATCTCCCCTCTATGAGAATGCTTGCTAGATCGATCTGGGGATCGATCTTGCTTCAAACAGAGAGTTTAGAAGATCGATCTGATGGTTCGATAGATTGATCTTCACTAACATTTTTCAAATTATAAGATCGATCTCTACAAATATGAGATTGATCTCCTTGCTTCAAGTTGCTTTGTAATTGCAGGAATGTAAACTAGAAGATCGATCTAGTCATGATGGAAGATCGATCTGGTACTCTACTGGAGGTTCCCAACGGCTCTTTTTGCAAAATCTTCAATGGGAGAAACAACATAATGCTTCACCTACCTTCCTGCTGTATAAAAACCAAGCATTGAAGACACTGAAATAAAAAAGACTGTGCTGTAAATTTTGAATACTCTCAAGAGATCATTCTTTAACATTCCCTTTGTCTTCAACATCACATTGATTGTATTGTGTTAAATAACTTATGTGGAAGTTATTCTTCCTACCCACAAAAAGAAAGTTCCTATTTGTATTCATCCTTAATCTAAGAGAAAAGATGAGAGTTCCTCTGTGAGAGAATTTTGTAAGGGGTGAATACTTATCTTTGTAAAAATGGGTAGAGAGGTTATTCCTTAACCTTAAAAAGGAGACTGTATCAACTGTTGTGATAGTGAAAGAAAGCTCTTGACAAGAAAGTCAAGAAGAGAAGAAGTAGGCAAGCGATTGGCCGAACCTCTATAAATTACTCAATTTGCTGCTTCCTTCCCTTATCTCCTTTAATTTACTGCACTATACTCTATTACTCATTCTTTGATTACTTGCAATAAAATTCAATTAAGTTTAAATTTAGCATTTTCACTAGAAAACCGATTCACCCCCTCTCGGTAGAGCCAACATCATGCTTTTTCTAATGTTTTTATATTTACTATCATAAATTTTACAATAAATCTAATAAAATTTTTCATAAATGTCATAAATTTTACAATAAATATCATATATTTTACGAGAAATTTTACAAATGTTGTTGCTCTCAACATCAATGAATTAATGCTGATGTAATATTCCTTGTCGACTTCTCCACGTGTACTGAAGATTATGCAAAAACAATCAAGGTCAGAGAGGCGCAAAGATTTGTCCCTGCGCGCGCACTCTGATGCTTAAGTCTGAAAAATGTGTTTAAGCAGAGTCTTAGTCAACAAAATAGAGCTTAACCCTCTTTTAATCATACCTGTAGGGTATTTATAAATATCCCTGGTGTAGCTTTAAAAAGCCCAAAGCTTATAGGCATTTAGGCCTAAAATTTTATCGTTTTGGGCCTTCTGGGTTCTGAGGCCTAGGCTCGCGACTGGGTTCAATTTGAGGTGCACAGAACTCTGAGGACCTCTGCCGCAGGGTGTACAACTCTGCAGCCTGCGACCAAGGTCTAAACCTACCTCAGGGGTGCAGGACCTTGCCACACATTGCAGGACTCTGAAGACTCTCTGTCACAGGGTGCACAACCCTACCGCCTGCGACAGAGGTCTATCATGGGCCTTCTACCATTGACACATGGCACGTGCCACATGGCTTTGTGGTCCGGCATGTAGCTATCATTTGTTTGTGTGACAGCTCGAAAGTGCAGAAATTAGGGCTAATTTAAAATTTTTCTTATATTAAACCTCTTACTCAGGTTGCATTCTTGTATAATGTCATTTAATCCCTTTTTATTTATAATGAATCATAACCCCAAGATCACACAATTTCTATTTCATAAACCCAATTACAAAATATCCAAAGGAAACCAATTCACAAAACACGATTCACTTTCCTCATATCATCCTAATTACATCCCAAAATACTTAATACAAATGTCTGTATTACATCATTGTCTGGATACAAAATGAACTGAATTATACCTTGTGCGTGTACAAGCGATAGCCTGGGGAGAATTTGTCCACCAGCCTATATCACGTACGCGGCAAGCACTATCACGCTCACTGCAAGAAATCTGGAGGGGGCAAGGAAAAAGGGTGATCTCTCAAAACGCTCAGTAAGGAGGATAAAGGAAAGTTACAAAATCATCATCACAACACAATATGATAGAAATATTCGAGCATGTAAAACATTATAGAAATAACGATAGTAACAATGGCATCAACATAATTCACGTGATAAATATCACAAATCATCAAAACATCAAATCCCATTACATGATGGAAATCACAGTTGTAAACACATCATTCATCAAAGAAATCGAGATTAGGCATTTAATAAAACTCAGATAAAATCATCATCATAGGCATATCACATTAATGAAATCGTCCCCTAGGCGGACATTCCCAAGAAAGGGAATACTCGACATTTATACACATGGCCGTGATTCGCTGTAAACTTGATCAGAGTCGTATAACTGTCGATCTTACATGGTATCAAAGCACAGCCTGGTCTTACATGCTATCAAAGCAAGGCCACCCATCGTTACCAGAGCGGGGTCATCTCACGTTACCAGAACTGAGGTATTGGTCTTACATGCTACTAGAGCAAGGCCCAGTCTTACATGCTACTAGAGCAGGGCCACTCAACGCTATCAAGCGGAGTATCGATGTGCATCTCATGACAAGCCATAGTCTCAGTAAAAATATGCCATTGTTGTATTAAAAATTGTTTTGCCTTCACGTAGAGCTCATGGTGGTTATCACAAAACTCATTTCGGTTATAAGCCATTGTGTTCACAGTTACACAAACTCATCAAAATCGAGCTCAAACCCACAAAACACTCATTCATTCATCAAAACATTAATTCATCTAATTTCTTATAAACATGCTCATTTCATTAAACCTTTTTCATGCTATTAAAATGTTTTCATTCATTTGAAAACTCACAACCATAAATGGTTTATTTCCCTTACCTCTTACACCTTGAGTGGTATAATATCCTCCGGCTCTCGGACCAGCCTCGTTTCCCATGTTGGATTCTCGAGCTGTCCAAACATCATTAAATTGTCAATATTCATCACTCTCATTTGTCCCTTCACCTCATCTATACCTATACTTATACTATATCCGAATTACCACTACTAAATACCCACATTGTCTTAAAACTTCTCCTACATCTTTATCATCACTTTAGCTAGCTCATAATCATCACAAGATATTCACATTTCATTTCTCAACTATACCCATTGATTATTTCCCTCGCAACTTAGACATTTCCAACCAAATACACCTATATATACACATATATCCATTTACCAACATATATAATGATAATGCTTAAGAAAAACAAGGATCTTATGAACTCACCTAGCTTATCTCCTCTTGACCAACTTGTAGAATGCTTGCCCATTTCCTTTGTTAAATCCAATCTTTAATCTTCTAGTATGTTGTTCTCTTCACCAAGAGGAAGAACTTTGTCTTTTACCCCTTTGCCTAATTCTGTCTAGAATATAGTGAATCTTAGAGAGAGAAAGCTTGGTTTGGGTGAAAATGGTGAGTGTTAGGATTTGTAAGAGAGAGAAGCTTGATTTCCAGGTGAATCTCGTGATTCTTATATAGGCAGAGCGTATGAGATCGATCTGGCAATTGAAGGAGATCGATCTCTGCTTGATTTCAATTTCGATCTGGCAATTGAAGGAGATCGATCTCTGCTTGATTTCAATTGCTCCAACTGCTCCATTAAAAACTACAAGATCTATTTGGTCGAGGGTGGAGATCGATATGTTCTTTTATTGGAGATCGATCTGGCAGAAGGTAGGAAATCTATCTCTTTCAGGTCGAGACTTAAGGAGATCAATCTACCCTTGTGACAGGATCGATTCTTGCTAGGCAAAGGCAGCATGAGATCGATCTTCTCCCTTATGAGATCGATCTTCTTGCCTACTTTTACACATTTTCTGCATTCTGGAGTCTTGAGATCGATCTCTCCTCCCTTAGAGATCGATCTGGCCTTCACAGATCCTGCTACTGCTACATAAACTTGCAGGAGACTCAATGTAAAACGTACCATAATCTACTCCATAGTTCATATTTCAATCTATACACATTTAAGACTTAAAAACTTCATCTCCTTATACTTCGTTATATTTAAAACTTGCGTGTACATCAATATATCATAATTAGATTCACCAATTACAAATTCCCACATTGTAAATCTCATAGCTAAGGTACATAAAATTTACAGTTCTCACATCCTCCCCACCTTTATAGAATTTAGTCCTCCAAATTCAACCTGATCTATCAAATAGTTGAGGGTACTTCTCCTTCATAAGGCTCTCTAGTTCCCAAGTTGCTTCCTCCATTGAGTGGTGCTTCCAGAGAACCTTAACCAATGGAATCTTTTTTGTTTGAAGTACCTTTTTTTCCCTGTCAAGTATTCGGATGGGTTCTTCCACATAACTCATATCCCCCTGAATATCCAATGCTTCATACTCGATGACATGGGTGAGATCTGGATTGTACTTCCTCAACATGGATACGTGAAAGACAATGTGTATCCCGGAGAACTGTGGAGGTAAGGCCAACCGGTAAGCAATGTCTCTCACTCTCTCCAAAATCTTAAAGGGTCTTATATATTAAGGACTCAATTTCCCTTTCTTCTCGAAGCGCATGATACCCTTACTCAGAGATATCTTAAGGAATACATAATCTCCAACGCTAAACTCGAGTAGCCCGTAATCTATCACAAATGATCTTCACATTCTAAACTACCTGTTCAACTAGTTCAGGAGCAATTACTTTCCTGTCACCCACTTCTTCCCATGCTATGGGGGATCTACACCTCCTATCATACAAAGCCTCATAAGGTGCCATATCGATACTCAGATGATAGCTATTGTTGTATGCAAACTCGGGAAGGGGTAGGTGATCATCCCATGATCCTTTAAAATCTATCGTACATGTCCTCAACATGTCCTCTAAGGTTTGTATAGTCCGCTTGGACTAACCATCTGTCTGAGGATGATAGGTGGTACTAAAAGTCAATTGAGATCTCATGGCCTCCTGAAAATGAGTCCAAAATCTAGAGGTGAACCAGGAATCTCTATCTGATGTAATACTCACTGGAGCCTCATGCAGTCTAGCTATCTCTCTAACATACAACTCGACTAAGGCACTCAATGTATCCGTACTCCTGATGGCAAGGAAGTGGGCACTCTTCGTTAATCCGTCCACTATCACCCATCTTGCATCATGACCTCTTCGGGTCCTCGGTAATCCCATGATAAAGTCCATGGTGATATGCTCCTATTTCCATGTAGGCACAAACAAAGGCTTAAGCAATCTTCCGGGCTTTTGATGCTCAGCTTTCACTTGTTGGCATACCAAACATCTGGCTACATATTCTGCCACGTCTCGCTTTATACCACTCCACCAATACACCCTTCTCAAATCTTGATATATCTTGGTACTTTCTGGGTGCATGGTGTATCGTGAGCAGTGAGACTCCCTCAGTATTTGTTGCTTCAGGGTATCATTGTTTGGAACACAAATTCGACCGTTAAACCTCAATAACCCATTATCGCTAACCATGAAATCCGACTACGAGGTCTGTTCGCTTGGTTAACCATATCCAATAGCCTCTGATCATTTCGCTATCCGGTTCTAATCTAATCCAAATACTGGGCTCTATCTGTAGGCTAGCCATAAACTCGACTTCTGCTTCCTCAACTCTGATCCTGAGTTTGGTGAACTGTTCTAACAAATCCCATTCCTTGATCATCATAGCAGATATCACACTCTTCCCACTTAGGGCATCAGCAACTACGTTTGCCTTCCCTAGATGGTACAGTATCTCGTAATCATAGTCCTTAATGAGTTCCATCCATCTCCTTTGTCTTATGTTTAACTCCTTTTGGTCGAATATATATCTCAGGCTCTTGTGATCAGTAAATATCTGAAACCTTTCCTCATATAAGTAATGTCGCTAATCTTTAATACAAACTCCATTGCAGCTAACTCCAAATCATGTGTGGGGTAGTTTTGCTCATGATCCTTTAGTTGTCGTGAACCATAAGCGACCACTCTCTCACGCTGTATGAGCACACACCCCAATCCTTGTTAAGAGGCATCACTGTACACTACAAAGCCTCCGAGTCCATTTGGGATAGTCAACACAGGTGCTGTCGTTAAGCTCCTTTTTAATTCTTAGAAACTCTGGTCAGACCATACAAAAGGAATCTTCTTACGTGTGAGTTTAGTCAACGGAGTGGCAATCCTGGACAATCCTTCAACAAACCTTCTATAATATCCTGCAAGTCATAGAAAACTCCGAATCTCTGTAACTGTCCTCTGTCTCTCCTAAATAAGTACAGCTTCTATCTTAGACGGATTAACTGACACCCCGTCTTTAGATACAATATGACTAAGAAAAGCTATTTGATCTAGCCAGAACTCACTCTTATTGATCTTTCCATAAAGCTGCCTGTGTCACGACCCTCACACTTACCAAAATAAGTAAAAATTTTTCGCTTCTTAAATATAATTGTTTATTCATCCATATGTTACTTCGATCGTGAACAGCTACCCTTACAACAGTTGGGCTATATGTCAATGCCTACCTCATCCATCCATAACAATTTAATTTGCAATATCATTTTAGAAGTAAACACTTTTATAAATACATCAGAGTTACTATTTACAAGTGTTTACATTGCTTTACATCCCCAATGTTTACATACAAAATGCTACTGTACTATGTCTAGTTTAGATACAAAATAATTTGCGTGTGTTTACCTTACACGATGGGATGCAGCGGATACCAAAAAGGGAAATGCCTCTAGTCACACACAATCTATACTCAAAGCTCTGTAGAGAGGGGGAAACTAAAGGGGTGAGCAAACCATATGCTCAGTAAGGCAATCATGCGAACAGGTAGATACTGCACTATCTATGTGATCATGATGCCATGCTCAAATCATACATTTCATCATTTTCTCAAAATATGAGTTCATGCTGGTGTTAATGGTATGTAAAGCAGTCATGCAATTAAAATCCAGTGCACAATTCAATTCAAAGCATGACATTAACCATCATGCATATTTTATAAGTAAGGCATGGCATTAATCATCATGCATATTTCATAAGTAAAGCATAACATTAAACATCATGCATCAGTGCACTTTAAAACCATTAACAAACCGATATCTCAAAACAATTCATCACTTGTCAGGACTCAGCCCCTCCCTCAGACCATCCTAACCCACAAATCATTTCAAACATGGATTTATTCACAAAGTAACAAACATGTGAGATAGGCAATTTAATAAGGGAAATAACCTTTAGGACTATGGTCATAACCTGTGATACCGGTTACATGGATCAGGTGTGCGGGATATCACCACTATTTACTTTCGCACGGGAGTGGGTCGAATCTAACCCATCGGTCCATAGCAGATCTCATCCGAAGACGGCATATCACAATCCCAACACGGTAGAACATACTCCATGCTACCTGCACGGTACAACATACTCTGTGGACCCACATCAACACATCATATCACACTACATCTCAAAACGCACGTGTGAGCCTATTTAATCGGTACTATTTCTTATCTACCCGAAGCTCCTAACACGGCTATCAACATGTCAAATTCCCAAAACACACGTGCGAGCCTATTTAATCGGATCGACACCAAGTCTGCCTGAAGCTCCAAGCATGAAATAAATAAGGTGGGCACCTAGTACGAGCTAAGCTCCAAGCACCATGCCAAAACCAGTGTGAAATCCATGTGGAAACTAGTGCGAGCTAAGCTTCAGCACTCATGCGTATAAAACACATCAAATCACATGCGAGTCATACTCTAGCACGCTATCATTCTCACGAAAACCATATAGGTGGCTCAATTATTTGCCAAGTATGGTTAACAAACCAAAACAACTCATTTCTTTTGCAATTCATTTTCAAATGTTAGCCAACCTACCAATCACTTGCTAAAAAGTAATAAAACATGATTTTCCAAAGTATTATGTTTTTATTTTCATGCACATTTCTCAAATACCCAACATTTTACCCTTCAATCACCCAATATCATTTCTTAATATCTCATGCATTCTAGCAAAGCATTTAAGCGCCCAAATTGTGCACAGATATATCTAAGAGTCCACAGAATTGCCTTACCTCAATTTACTTGAGTGCAACTCTCTTTTCCTCTTAGCCTCTTGCGCTTTTAGTTCACCTTGCGCCGGTGTATCCTCTAGAGCTGCAATTCATTCATCCAAGTCACTTGAGTTAATGTTGTTAACTCGCATTTTGACTTCACTAGTCAATATAATTCATCTATGCATTTACCAATGCCTTAATCCACATTTTACCCCTTTTTGGTGAATCTCACTATTTATTCACTAACAACATCTTAAAATCATACTCATAACACTATTATCATTTCAAGATACCCCATTCATCATTAATCTCAATATATTTCACTTTCTCACACTAGACCATTTTTAGGTCATGGTGGATTCATTCTACTCTAGGTAGTCTCTACCATTTCTATGCATACCAAATCATTCCCTATATTAATATCCAAACAATGTACTTGAGTATTTGCATTAGAAACTCACCTAGTTTGTTTTCCTCTTTACTCCAAATGAAAATGCACCTTGATCCTTCAATCCAACAAGTGGGGAAATACCTCCAAACTATGTTGTTCTTCTCTTTGATGTGAACAACTTTGCCTCTAATAACTTTCCCTCAAATCTTACTGAAAATGTGTCAATTTAGAAGTGAGAAGTTAGGTTTTAGGTTGGAAATGGAAAAGATTGATTTTGTCTCAGAAAATTGTAGATCCAACTGCTCTATATTTATAGAATTTGCTTGATGAGATCGATCTGCATTGGGTCGAGATCGATCTAGTCCTCTTAAAATCCCTATTTTTCACGACATTTGAAGGCAGGAGATTGATCTGTCGAGGCTTGAGATCGATTTGCTTCAAACAGAAGGTTAAGGAGATCAATCTGGTCTTGGGGAAGATCGATCTGCATTTTACAGAAGGTTCAGAAGATCGATCTAGTCTTAGGAGAGATCGATCTGTATTTTATAGAATGTTTAAGAGATGGATCTGGCTCTATTGGAGATCGATCTGTCCTATTCCATAGCTTAGAATAAGAGTATTTTGGCTCTTCCAGATCGATCTCTCATCCTAAGAGATCGATCTGGCCTTCATATTTCTAGATTTTACTGCAATTTGAAAGATCGATCTGGCCTTTATATTTTCAGATTTTACTATAGTTTTCTGTAGGTACTCACACCAAAACAACTTCAATTTGCTGCCATAGTCATTTTCTTATCCGATCATCTTTGAAACTTGAAAATGGCATCCATTCTTACTTTATACCTATTAAAACTTATGTGAAATCTTTGTATAACCAAAGGTACTTAATATAGACTAAATGGAAGTGCATAACTTATGCAATCCTCCTTCCATTTTACCACACTACTCAATTTTCGTTCTACTCCCATTCTTCACATGTTTAAGTCCATTTCTTCATATTCATACATAATGCAACTTGTACATACAATCACAACTCTTATTACATGTGTGTACATTAAACTTATGGACTTACATTACATATACTTCATATTACAAGTATATCACCATATTTATGAATTCATTTACATATATATACAAGGTTTAACCTATACGGGGTCTCTCATTCTCCCCCACTTAGAAAATTTGGTCCTCTAAATTGGAACCAATCATTCTGTGAACAACTCGGGATACTTCTCCCGCATCAAACTCTCCAATTACCATGTGGGCTCTTCCACCATGTGATGTTACCAAAGAACTTTCACCAAGGGAATTGTCTTTGTTCTCAACACTTTTTCTTTTCTGTCCAATATCCGAACTGGTCTCCCAATGTATGTCATGCCTACATTGAGCTCCAAAGGTTCATACCTTATTACATGCGTCGGGTCCGGATGATACTTCCTTAACATGGATACGTGGAAGACGTTATGAACACTTGCCAACTTTGGTAGCAATGCCAACCTGTATGCCTTATCTCCCACCTTATCAAGTATCTTAAATGGCCCAATATATTGAGGGCTCAACTTTCCCTTTTCTCGAATCTCATAAATCCCTTTGAAGGAGAGACTTTCAAGAACACCGACTCACCCACATCAAACTCAAGTAGTCTCTATCTCTTGTCAGCGTAACTCTTGTGCCGGCTCTGAGCTGTTCACAATCTCTCACATATCAGTTGGACATACTCAGATGCCTGCTGCACTAAGTTCGGAGCAAAAATTTATCTGTCACCAACCTCTTCCCATCCAATAAGGGAATGGCATCTACGCCCATACAATGCCTCATATGGTGCCATCCCGATACTCGCTTGAAAACTGTTATTATAGGCGAACTCTACGAGTGGCAAATGGTAATCCCGGGAGCCTCCAAAATCCAACGAACACTCTCTCAATATATCCTCTAGGGTCTGTATAGTCCTCTCTGACTGACTATCTATCTGAGGATGAAACGGGCATCCCTATCAGAAATCATGCTCATTGGAATTCCATGTAGCCTCACTATCTCGTGCACATACAAGTTCCCTAACTGGCTTAGAGTATCGGTAGCTCTCATAGCTAGAAAATAGGTTGATTTCGTCAACCGATCCATAATTACCTATATGGCATTTTGACCTCTGCGAGTCCTCAGTAATCTCATCACAAAATCCATGGTGACATGCTCCCAATTCCATGTAGGTATCGGTAGAGGCTGCAATAACCCTGCAGGCTTCTAATGCTCCACATTCACCTGCTGACAAATGAGACACTTAGCAACATATTCAGCAATGTGCTTTTTCATCCCAGACCACCAATAAACCTTTCAAAGGTTTTGATACATCTTGGTACTTCCTGAAGGTATCGTATACCTCGTTGAGTGAGCCTCTGTCAAGATTAACATTCTGATCTCTACATCATCAAGAACACATATCCTACCTCTGAACCTCAACAATCCATCTGAACTCAACTCAAAGTTCATCTCTGTACCCCTCTGTATCTGCCCGACAATATCACTGCACTGCTGATCAACTCGTTGAGCTTGTCAGATTCTATCTACCAGATTCGGTTCCAACTGTAGGCTAGCTATCATAAATCCACTATCAGCGTCAGGCGGGGTCATGTCCAAGCTGAGGTTCACGAACTGTTCCAATAGCTCATGTTCCCTGACCATCATGAATGACACCAACCCGAGATGCTTTCTATTCAATGCATCAGCAACTACATTTGCTTTACCCGGGTGGTACAGGATCTCACAATCATAATCCCTTAACAGCTCGAGCCATCTCTTATGTCTCATGTTTAACTTTTTCTGCGAGAACAGGTACTTAAGGCTCTTATGATCTGTGTAAATCTGAAGTCTCTCACCGTAAAGATAGTGGCGCCATATTTTCAATGCAAACACTACAGTCGCCAACTCCAAATTGTGGGTCAGGTAGTTCCTTTCATAATCCTTTAACTGTCTTGATCCATAGGTTACTACCTTCCCATCCTGCATCAATACATAACCCAGTCCTTGGTGTGATGCATCCATATACATTGAGAAACCTCCTGAGCTGATAGGAATGGTGAGTATCGGAGCTGTGGTTAATCTCATTTTCAACTCCTGAAAACTTTTCGCCCACTTATCATCCCACATAAATTCAATATTTTTTCTCGTGAGACGTGTCAAAAGAGTAGCTAATCTCGAAATCCTTCTACAAACCTTCGGTAATACCTAGCTAAACCCAAAAAACTTTTGATCTCTGTCACTGTCTAGGGTCTCTGCAACTGAACTACAGCCTCAATCTTTGATGGATCTGCTGACACTCCATCCTTCGATACTATATGACCCAGAAAAGAGATCTGTTCCAACCAAAAGTTACATTTACTGAGTTTAGCGTACAACTTCTTCCCCTTGAGGGTCTATAGCACTATCCTTAGATGCCTTTCATGCTCCTCTCTAGACCTTGAATACACCAGTATATCATCAATAAACACGATTACAAACCGATCCAGATACTGGCGGAATACCTCATTCATTAACGACATAAAAGTTGTGGGAGCATTTGTCAACCCGAATGGCATAAGCATAAACTCATAATGTCCATACCGGGTGCAAAATGCTGTCTTGGATACATCTCCACTTCGTATCTTCAACTGATGGTACCTAGATCTCAGATCTATCTTGGAAAAGACCTGCACTCCCTTAAACTGATCCAACAAGTCATCGATGCATGAAAGGGGATATTTATTCTTGATGGTGGCCTTATTCAACAACCGATAATCTATACAAAGTTGGAGGCTTCCATCCTTCTTCCTTACAAACAGAACCGGTGCTCCCCAAGGTGAGACACTCAGCCTGATGAACCCCTTCTCCAGTAACTCTTGTAATTGTTTCCTTAATTCTTCTAACTTAACTTGAGCCATTCTGTACGGTGTCTTAGATATCGGCTCTGTACCAGGTGCCAAATCTATACCAAATTCTATTTCCCTATCTGGAGGTAACCTTGGTAATTCATCCGAAAAGATAATTGGATATTCCCTGACCACTGGGATGTCTATCAACTCCGGACGTGCCTTATTCGTCTCAACCACGTAAGCAATGTATCCTTCACATTACCCTTTCCATCGTTAGTAACATAATTCATCACATACATATGTATAATTGATAAGAAAATCAATCTCTTAAATATCATGTATTTAAAATCATACTCTTCTCATTTATAAAGATCATGTCATTTCATTTCTTTTCAACAAAATCTACAATAAGATTGTCTAATCCTGAAAATATCAAAGTTCTAACATGACAATCCATAATAACATGGTTTGCAGCCAGCCAATCCATACCTAGGATTACATCAAAATCACTCATGTTAATAAGATCAAATCGACTGCCATTTCTTTACCTCCTATCCTCATCTTACAATTCTTATATACATGCTCGGTTAATTGCTATCATTCATAGGGGTAGTTATCATCAACATCTTATCTAGCAGTGTCGGTCGTACATGCTTCAACAATTTACATGCAAAGGATGGAGATATAAAAGAATGTGTGGCACCAAGATCAAACAATATAAATGCTTCTAAATCAAAGATTTGGATGATAACCACATCCCGAAGATTGATCCGTAGTGTCCTGGTCCAGTGCATGCACTCGTCCTCTGCTCACACCCATCGCTTGCTTCCTCTTTTCCTCAGCTGTAGCCCTCCTCCTCGGAGCAGTTGTCCTAACTGGAGCTCTCTCTGGCTCCCTGTCCTTCCATGGGGCTCTCTCTGTCATCTCTAGGCAATCCCTGATTAAGTGCCCTGATTTCTCACATCTAAAGCATACTGCAGGATGTCCATAGTAAGGTCGAGTACCATGGTAGCTGCCACACTTGTCGCACTGCTCTGTCATAGGCCGTGGCCCTCCAATCACAATTCCCTTAGTTGGAGCAATGGCCGAATACATGGAAGTATTAACTGTCCACTCTCGGATCTCTTCGATCCTCCACCTCTTTTAAGAAAATCTCTTGCTTTCCTTATAACTGAAGCCTCTATCCATCACTGGTCTCTTCTTATCTATGTCCCTCATCTTACCAACCTTTCTAAACTCTGAGGCAATCCTATCAACATCTTGTTTGCACAATTACGCCCTGCGCACTGCCTCTTCGTAGGTCAGTATATCTAGGGGAATCAGTCTAGATCTGATGGTCGGTCTCAATCCATGCATAAAATTCTGGATCTTTTCGACCTCATTACTCATCGTGTTGGAACCATATCTACCCAGGGAGATAAAAGTCATTTCATACTCATCCACAGTCCTACTCCCTTGGGTCAGTCCTAAAAATGCCATTTTCATCTTACACTATGCGGTATCCGGAACGTACTGTCTCTAAAAGGCCTCCAAAAACACATCCCAGCTGATCTTAGTATGCCAGGCTCTCAAAATAGGCCTGGTGGATTTCCACTAATGTTCTGCTGATCCCTTCAGGATAAAAGCGGTAAACGCTACCATCTTAGTAGTTGTGCACTCAAAGAACCCATACAGCTTCTCGATCTCATTTATCCAATCCTTAGCAGCTACTAGGTCCTTAACTCCACTGAAAGATGGTGGCCCAAACTTTTGGAACTGTTGCAGTCTGTCCAAATCACAATAGTAACCCCAACCTCTACTAGCTTGTGGTGTAGCAACAGGTGTAGGTATATCTTGTGCAGGTGTGGGTGTAGGTGTATCTATCGTCTGAGGTCTCTAGGCTAGCTGGGCACGTGCCTCAAGAACTGTCGCCTGCTCGGCATCACCGTATGTAGTGGGACTCTATCTACCGCCAACTCCAGGTAAAGATTAGGTGACCAACTCCAATATCATCTCAATTTTCCGCTCAATCCTCTCGAAGCGAGCCTCAGTATTCTTGGGTCTCTCCTTTGGACCCTATGGAGCATGCTCAACCTCAGCCTCCACCTCAATATCTTCCTGAGCCTCGTGTGTTTCTGGCTCAACAAGGCTTACCTCTACGACCTCTAACTTGTGCCCTCGCCCCTCTACCACGACTAGGCATAATTACTCAATTCCCTACATTCACATCAAATTCTTAGTCAACCCATCAACACACACCAATTTGTATCTAAACAAGCACAGTATCATGGGGATGTAATTTCTCCAACTTATTAAGTATCTTAGACACGACACACATCAGACCAACTCAGCTCTTATACTAACTTCTGTCACCACCCTCACACTTACCAAAATACGTACAAATTTTTCGCTTCATAAATATAATTATTTATTCATCCATACCTTACTACGATCGTGAACAGCTACCCTGACAATAGTTGGGCTGTGTGTCAATGTCTACCTCATCCATCCATAACAATTTAATTTGCAATATCATTTTAGAAGTGAACACTTTCATAAATACATCAGAGTTACTCTTTACAAGTGTTTACATTGCTTTACATCCCCAATGTTTACATACAAAACGCTGCTGTGCTATGTCTAGTTTAGATACAAAATAATCTGAGTGTGTTTACCTTACACTATGGGATGCAGCGGATACCGAAAAGGGAAACACCTCTAGTCACGCTCAATCTATACTCAAAGTTCTGTAGAGAGGGGAAAAATAAAAGGGGTGACCAAACCACACGTTCAGTAAGGCAATCATGCGAACAGGTAGATACTGCACTATCTATGTGATCGTGATGCCATGCTCAAAGCATACATTTCATCATTTTCTCAAAATATGAGTTTATGTTGGTGTTAATGGTATGTAAAGCATTTATGCTATTAAAATCCAGTGCACAATTCAATTCAAAGCATGTCATTAACCATCATGCATATTTTATAAGTAAGGCATGGCATTAATCATCATGCATATTTCATAAGTAAAGCATAGCATTAACTATCATGCATCAGTGCACTTTAAAACCATTAACAAACCGATATCTCAAAACAATTCATCACTTGTAAGGACTCAACCCCTCCCTCGGACCATCCTGACCCACAAATCATTTCAAACATGGATTTATTCTCAAAGTAACAGACATGTGAGATAGGCAATTCAATAAGGGAAATAACCTCTAGGACTATGACCGTAACCTGTGATACCAGCTACATGAATTAGGTGTACGGGATATCACCACTATCTACTTCCTCACGGGAGATGGGTCAAATCCAATCTGCCAGTCCATAGCAGATCTTGTCGGAAGATGACATATCACAATCCCAACATAGTACAATGTACTCTATGCTACCTGCACGGTACAACGTACTCCGTGGACCCACATTAACACATCATATCACACCACATCTCAAAACGCACGTGTGAGCCTATTTAATCGGTATGACTTCTAGTCTACCCGAAACTCCTAACAGGGCTATCAACATGTCAAATTCCCAAAACACACGTGCGAGCCTATTTAATCGGCTCGACACCAAGTCTACCCGAAGCTCCAAGCAGGGTAACAAATAAGGTGGGCATCTAGTGCGAGCTAAGCTCCAAGCACCATGCCAAAATCGGTATGAAATCCATGTGGAAACTAGTACAAGCTAAGCTCCAGCACTCATGCGTATAAAACACATCAAATCACGTGCGAGTCATACTCTAACATGCTATCATTCTCACGAAAACCATGTAGGTGGCTCAATTCTTTGCAAAGTATGGTTAACAAACCAAAACAACTTATTTCTTTTGTAATTCATTTTCAAATGTTAGCCAACCTACCAATCACTTGCTAAAAAGTAATAAAACATGATTTTCCAAAGCATTATGCTTTTATTTTCATGCACATTTCTCAAACACCCAACTTTTTACCCTTCAATCACCCAATATTATTTCCTAATATCTCATGCATTCTAGCAAAGCATTTAAGCACCCAAATTGCGCACAGATATCTCTAAAAGTCCACAGAATTCCTTTACCTCAATTTACTTGAGTGCGACTCTCTCTTCCTCTTAGCCTCTTGCGCTTTTGGTTCGCCTTGCTCTGGTGTATCCTCTGGATTGCGATTCATTCATTCAAGTCACTTGAATTAATGTTGTTAACTCGTATTTTGACTTTACTAGTTAATATAATTCATTTATGCATTTACCAATGCCTTAATCCACATTTTACCCCTTTTTAGTAAATCTCACTATTTATTCACTAACAAGATCTTAAAATCATACTCATAACACTATTATCATTTCAAGATACCCCATTCATCATTAATCTCAATATATTTCACTTTCTCACACTAGACCATTTTTAGGTCGTGGTGGATTCATTCTACTCTAGGTAGTTTCTACCATTTCTATGCATACCAAATCATTCCTCATATCAATATCCAAACAATGTACTTAAGTATTTGCATTAGAAACTCACCTACTTTGTTTTCCTCTTTGCTCTAAATGAAAATGTACCTTGATCCTTCAATCCAACAAGTGGGGAAATGCCTCCAAACTATGTTGTTCTTTTCTTTGATGTGAACAACTTTGCCTCTAATAACTTTACCTCAAATCTTACTGAAAATGTGTAGATTTAGGAGTGAGAAGCTAGGTTTTAGGTTGGAAATGGAAAATATTGGTTTTGTCTCAGAAAATTACAGATCCAACTGCTCCATATTTATAGAATTTGCTTGATGAGATCGATCTGCATTGGGTAGAGATTGATCTAGTCATCTTAAAATCCCTATTTTTCCATGGAATTTGAAGGTAGGAGATCAATCTGTCGAGGCTTGAGATCGATCTGCTTTAAACAGAAGGTTAAGGAGATCGATCTAGTCTTGGGGAAGATCTATCTGCATTTTATAGTAGGTTCAAAAGATCGATCTGGTCTTAGGGGAGATCGATCTGTATTTTACAGAATATTTAGGAGATCGATCTGGCTCAATTGGAGATCGATCTCTCCTGTTCTATAGCTTAGAATAAGAGTATTTTTGCTCTTCCAGATCGATCTCTCATCCTATGAGATCGATCTGGCCTTCATATTTCCAGATTTTACTGTAGTTTTTTATAGGTACTCACACCAAAACAACTTCATTTTGCTGCCATAGTCATTTTCTTATTCGATCATCTTTGAGACTTGAAAATGGCATCCATTTTTACTTTATACCTATTAAAACTTGTGTGAAATCTTTGTATAACCAAAGGTACTTAATATAGACCAAATGGAAGTGCATAACTTATGCAATCCTCCTTCCATTTTACCACACTACTTAATTTCCGTTCTACTCCCATTCTTCACATGTTTAAGTCCATTTCCTCATATTCATACATAATGCAACTTATACGTACAATCACAACTCTTATTACATGTGTGTACATTAAACTTATGGACTTACATTACATATACTTCACATTACAAGTATATCACCATATTTATGAATTCATTTACATATATATACAAGGTTTAACCTATACGGGGTCTCACAGCCTGTCTCTGAGTATCTACAGCACAATCCTCAAATGTTGTGCATGTTTCTCATGAGACCGAGAATACACCAAGATATCATCAATGAAGACTATCACAAACTGATCTAGATAATCTCTAAATACCTCATTCATCAAACTCATAAAAGTAGTAAGGGCATTCGTCAAACCAAAGGGCATCACTAAGAACTCGTAGTGGCCATATCTAGTTCTGAAAGCCGTCTTTGAAATATCCTCTTTCCTAATTCTTAACTGGTGATAACCCGACCTCAAGTCAATCTTAGAAAAGATAGAAGCCTCGTTCAGCTGGTCAAACAAATCGTCTATTCTTGGCAGGGGGTACTTGTTCTTTACCGTAGCCTTGTTCTGCAATCTGTAATCTATGCATAGTCTCAGGCTACCGTCTTTCTTCTTTACAAACAACACTGAAGCTCCCCATGGCAACACACTAGGCCTAATAATACCCTGGTGAAGCAGTTCTTGCAACTGTTTCTTTCACTCTTCCAATTCAACCAACGCCATCCTATAGGGAGGTTTAGAGATCGGCTGAGTATCTGACACTAAATCGATTGTGAACTCCAGCTCTCTCTCCGATGGTAAGCTAAGAAATTCATCAGGAAACACATCTGGAAACTCACATACTATTGGTATGTCCTCTATCCTTGGATGTTCTTAATTCATATCAGAGATGAGTGCGATGTAACCTTCACATTAATAATTAAATCAGTGTTTAACAGTGATATAATAACATCTTTAAATTTTCTCACAATGAACTTCATACATTTTCATTCCTTAACATTCAATCGTACACTAAAATTTTCAGGTAGGGAGAAGGTCACAATCTTATTGTAGAAGTCTAGACTTACACGGTTAGCCGCTAACCAATCCAACAATCTTATTGTAGAAGTCTAGACTTACACGGTTGGCCGCTAACCAATCCATCCCTAAAATCACATTAAAACCACACATGTTTAATAACACTCGATTTGCTAACATCACCTTATCTCCAACCTTAATTTTACACCTTTTACACACCACATCAATCCTCTGGGTCTCACGCATAGGGGTGTTTACATGTAAAATATAATCTAGGGATTCATGCTTTAAACTCAGTTTACATGCGAAGTGTACATTAATAAAAGAATGCGTGGATCCCGAGTCAAATAACACATAAGCTTCACGATTACAAACAAGAAGTGTACCTCATATGGTCTCAGACGAAGTGTCTGCAGTCTCTTTATCCAAGGCAAAAACACGTCTTTCTGTGACCAGCTTCTTACCTTTATCAACAACTGTAGCCCGTCTTTAGGGAATCGTCCTTTGAGGCTACTGTTTAGAAGGTTTTTCAGAATGTGGCTTCTGCACCTGTGGGTAATTCCTCACTTTATGATTCATGTCCCCGCATCTAAAACATCCTGTATGGTCTTGGAACAACTTCCCTCATGTGATCGGCCATAATCTCTGCAAACTCTAACCTCTGGCCTGACACTTCGAGGGGTCTCCATAACAATGGGAGGAACTCTAGGTCTGTCAACTCTTTCTCTCGGTCCCTCAAACAGCCTCCTCTTAAAAGAACCTCTCTGAAAGTCTGTGTGAAAGGTCACGAGTCGCTTATTCTTATCCCTGGGTAAAATTCGAGACTCAGTCTGGGACTGTACCAACTCTAGTCCCCTCTCCACTTCTTCTGCTCATCTCAAAGCATCCTTAAACTTAGTGATACAGAGCCCTATCAATCGGTCTCTAATGACGGGCCTCATCCATACATGAATCATTCTGTACGGAGCTCCTCATCCTTAAGGGTCTCCGGATTATACTTCAGTAGGGTGGTAAATTGGCTCTCGTAGTCATCAACCATCATATTGCCCTGAGCCAAGTTTAAGAATTCAGCTTGCATTCTACTCTGGACAGCTCTTGGCACATAATAAGTTCTAAATGCTGACTGAAATGCCTCACAGCTAATCACCTCATAGCTAGTCGCTATTATACTCTTAGTAGTGCTCTGCCAATCTCGGGCTTGTCCTTTTAACATATAAGCACCCATACTGACCCTCTCGGCATCGGTACATCCCAAATAGTTAAAAAATGACTCGTAATTTTGTCAGCCACTCCTCAGCCTCTACGGGATCTTTCACCCCTCTAAAAGCCGGTGGGTTCATCTTTAAAAAGTCCCTCAATCGACCTTTATTTCTATCATCAAGCTAGGTCTGCATCGGAGGCTGTGTGGCAGGGGGCACCGAGTCAATCTGTAATAGGGGTGCGGGGGGTCCTTATGGTGGTGGAGGAGTCGAAACAGGTGTAGTACCCGAGGCATTCGCCCCAAAATGCTATGCGAATAGCGCTTCCATCTGCTCGAATCCCTACCGCACATCATGCTCTAGCCGATTCATTCGAGAGTTAGGACTCTCCGGCTATGGGGCAGGTGGTGGAGGTGGTTGTGCCTGCCTCCTAGAACGTCCTCTTCTCCCCCTCATATCCTATCTCTTACGTGTCTGCGCCTATTCACTAAACATCGATTATAATTCTACCCGTTAAATTCAATTCATTACCAAACAATACAGACACTTGGGATGTAATCTATTTCCAGTTACTTGACATTGACAGTACTAGGCAACCTTCGCTTTGATACCAAGAAAATCTGTGACAGCCCGAAAGCGCAAAAATTATGGCTAATTTAAAATTTTTCTTATATTAAACCTCTGACTTAGGTTGCTTTCCTGTACAATGTCATTTAATCCCTTTTTGTTTATAATGAATCATAACCCCAAGATCACACAATTTCTATTTCATAAACCCAATTACAAAATATCCAAAGGAAACCAATTCACAAAACACGATTCACTTTCCTCATATCATCCTAATTACATCCCAAAATACTTAATACAAATGTATGTATTACATCATTGTCTGGATACAGAATAAACTGAATTATACCTTGTGCGTGTACAAGTGATAGCCTGGGGAGAACATGTCCACCAGCCTGTATCACGTACGCGGTAGGCACTATCACGCTCACTGCAAGAAATCTGGAGGGGGAAGGAAAAAGGGTGAGATCTCAAAACGCTCAATAAGGAGGATAAGGGAAAGTTACAAAATCATCATCACAACACAATATGATAGAAATATTCAAGCATGTAAAACGTTATAGAAATAACGATAGTAGCAATGGCATCAGCATAATTCACGTGAAAAATATAAAAAATCATCAAAACATAAAATCCCATTACGTGATGGAAATCACAGTTGTAAACATATTATTCATCAAAGAAATCGAGACTAGGCATTTAATAAAACTCAGATAAAATCATCGTCATAGGCACATCACATCAATGAAATCGTCCCCTAAGCGGACATTCCCAAGAAAGGGAATACGTCGGCATTAATACACATGGCTATGATTCGCTGTAGACTTGATCAGAGTCATACAGCCGTCAGTCTTACATGTTATCAAAGCACAACTTGGTCTTACATGCTTTCAAAGCAAGGCCATCCATTGCTACTAGAGCGGAGTCATCTCACGTTACCAGAACGGATGTATCGGTCTTACATGCTACTAGAGCAAGGCCCGGTCTTACATGCTACCAGAGCAAGGCCACTCAATGCTATCAAGAGGAGTATCAATGTGCATCTCATGACAAGCCATAGTCTCAGTAAAAATATGCCATTGTTGTATTAAAATTGTTTTGCCTTCACGTAGAACTCATGGTGGTTATCACAAAACTCATTTTTGTTATAAGCCATCGTGTTCACAGTTACACAAACTCATCAAAATCGAGCTCAAACAGATAAAACACTCACTCATTCATTAAAACATCAATTCATCTCATTTCCCATAAACATGTTCATTTCATTAAACCTTTTTCTTGCTATTAAAACATTTTCATTCATTTGAAAACTCATAAGTACAAATGGTTTATTTCCCTTACCTCTTGTACCTTGAGTGGTACAATATCCTTCGGCTCTCGGACCAGCCTCGTTTCCCGTGTTGGATTCTCGAGCTGTCCAAACATCATTAAATTGTCAATATTCATCACTCTCATTTGTCTCTTCACCTCATCTATACCTATACATATACTATATTCGAATTACCACTACTAAATACCCACATTGTCTTAAAACTTCTCCTACATCTTTATCATCACTTTAGCTAGCTCATAATCATCACAAGATATTCACATTTCATTTCTTAACTATACCCATTGATTGTTTCCCTCACAACTTAGACATTTCGAACCAAATACACCTATATATACACATATATCCATTTATCAACATATATAATGATAATGCTTAAGAAAAATAAGGATCTTATGAGCTCACGTAGCTTATCTCATCTTGACCAACTTGTAGAATGCTTGCCCATTTCCTTCATTAAATCCAATATTTAATCTTCTAGTATGTTGTTCTCTTCACCGAGAGGAACAACTTTGTCTCTTACCCCTTTGTCTAATTTTATCTAGAATATGGTAAATCTTAGAGAGAGAAAGCTTGGTTTGGGTGAAAATGGTGAGTATTAGGATTTGTAAAAGAGAGAGGCTCGATTTCCAGGTGAATCTCGTGATTCTTATATAGGCAGAATGTATGAGATCGGTCTGGCAATTGAAGGAGATCGATCTCTGCTTAATTTCAATTGCTCCAACTGCTCTATCAACAACTACAAGATCGATCTGGTCGAGGGTGAAGATTGTTCTGTTCTTCTATTGGAGATCGATCTGGCAGAGGGAAGGAAATCAATCTCTTCTAGGCTGAGACTTGAGGA
The DNA here is from genome assembly GCA_033439115.1 of Firmiana major. NCBI lineage: Eukaryota > Viridiplantae > Streptophyta > Magnoliopsida > Malvales > Malvaceae > Firmiana > Firmiana major. The sequence continues at coordinate 70,142,220 of CM065897.1, read as the reverse complement.
GATTGATCTGCCCTTGTGACAAGATCGATTCTTGCTAGGCAGAGGCAGCATGAGATCGATCTTCTCCCTTATGAGATCGATCTTCTTACCTACTTTTACACATTTTTTGCATTCTGGAGTCTTGAGATCGATCTCTTCTCCCTTGGAGATCGATCTGGCCTTTACAGATCTTGCTACTGCTGCATAAACTTGTAGGAAACTCAATGTAAAATGCGCCATAATCTACTCCATAGTCCATATTTCAATCTATACACATTTAAGACTTAAAAACTTCATCTCCTTATACTTCGTTATATTTAAAACTTGCATGTACATCAATATATCATAATTACATTCACCAATTACAAATTTTCACATTGCAAATCTCATAGCTAAGGTACATAAAATTTATAGTTCTCACAGTTTGTTAATGTTGACTACGCGGACTTGATGTAAATTACCTCTATCAATTGCTCCCCACTCTTGCATAGGAAAATTCCCTATGGGAGAGTACAAAAGAGGATTATGTCTTTCTGGGGTGGCTATTAAGGACACAACGTTTTACACGCGAGAGATATTTGAGCTCTTGTAAGAACGCGACGCTTCAGTTATCTTAGCCATGACTATATAAGGTAAGAATGTTGTCGAATGTTGTCGTACCCTTATACTCTGTCGCCTGTTGTGATTACCCCTATCGCACTTTTTCTAATACTCTGTCACCTGCCTTTAGCTTACCCCTGTCGTATACACTTATACTCTGTCCCCACACTCTATCAAAGTAAGTCTATGCCACACTCTGTCGCATACACTGAACACTAAAAACTCTACCGCATAATCTGTCACACACACTTCATACCCCTGTCGCTAAACCTCTTAGTTTCGCCTCTTCTCTCTTTTCAAGTCTAGGATGGCGAGTCATGCTGTAGGGAAGCGTTTGGAGTTGGGGCTTAAATCAATTTTGATGGAAGTCGACCTTCAAGATATCAGGCATAGGTTCCCATTACCCGAAGGGTATTTTTATAAGCTTCCAAGTCTTGAAGAAAGGAGTGTACTTAGTGTATCAAGCGGAGTGGTCATATTTAGGATATTTTTAGAATTAGGTTTTCGTTTCCTAGTCTCCAATTTTGGGGTTTCTTTTCTTAGGGAACGAAGGATCACTCCTGGCCAGTTATAACCTTATGGTTGGATACAATTAATTGATTTTTTCGTGCATTGCCAAATGAGTGGTATTCCTCCTTCTCTCCCTTTATTCTACACTTTTTTCAGGTTTCAGGGCAGTTTCTGTTTAATTTCGTATTCTATTCAAAGAGTGTTCAAACTTGGGTTTGAAAATAGGTTATTCGAAAGACTTCCCAACAAACTCCATGGGTTCGATTCGGAATGGCTCATTGTAGAGGTACCTGAAGGTCTTAACTTCCCTACTCGATGGGTAACTAAGCGTAGTATCCCAAAAGGTCCTCATATTACTACACTCAGGAGACAATTGTCTTCAACTATCAATGAGCTATTAGTCGATAGGTCAATCTGTCACGACCCTCAACTTACCAAAAATCAGCACAAAATTTTTTTCGCTTTTCATGCATTATTTATTATTCGTCATTACCTTACCTTGATCGTGATCAGCTACACTCTCAAACTGTTGGGCTATGTGTCAATGTCTACCTCATCCAACCATAATAATTTAATTTGTAATATAATTTATAAGTAAACACTTTTATAAATAAATTAGAGTGTTGTTTACATGTGTTTACATTGCTTTACATCCCCAATAGTTACATACAAAATGCTACTGTGTTATCGAAAGTTTAGATACAAAATTACATCAGTGTGTATACCTTAAGCGATGGGATGCAACGGATACCAAAAGGGAAAGCCTCTAGTCGCTCTCAGTCTATACTCAAATCTCTGTAGAGAGGGAAAAATAAGGGGGGTGAGCAAACCACACGCTCAGTAAGGCAATCATGCGAACATGTAGTTACTACACTATCTACGAGATCATGATGCCATGCTCAAAACCACACAATTTTCATTCACATCTCAAAGCATTATTTCGTGCTTGTGTTAATGGCACGTAAAGCAATTCATGCTATTTAAATCAGTGCACAAATCAAATTTATAGCATGGCATTAATCATCATGCATATTTCATAAATAGAGCATGGAAAATCATCATGCATCAGTGCACTTTAAAACCATTAACATGCTTTCTCATCTCAAACAATTCAACACTGGTCAGGATTCAGCCCCTCCCTCGGACTGTCCTGACTCATAAAACATTTCCAACATGGATTTATTTCATAAATAATAGACATGTGAGATAGGCAATATATAATAAGGGAAATCTCCTCTAGGACTATGGCTATATCCTGTGATCCCAGGCTACACTGATCAAGTGTGCGGGGTATCACCACTATCTGCTTCCACACGGGAGGTGGGTCACGTCCAGCCCGTCGGTCCATAGCAGATCTTATCCGAAGACGGCATATCACAATCTCAACATGGTACAATGTACTTCATGCTACCTGCACGGTACAACGTACTTTGTGGACCCATATCAACACATCATATCACGTCACATCTAAAAAATGCACGTGCTAGCCTATTTAATAGTATAACCTCTTATCTACCCAAAGCTCCTAACACGACTATCGACATGTCAATTCTCAAAAATGCACGTGCTAGCCTATTTAATCGGTGCGACACCCAGTCTACCCGAAGCTCCTAGCACGACAACAAATATGGTGGGCATACTCCAGCACCATGCCAAAACTAGTGTAAAGTCTATGCGAGCTCAACTCTAGCACAACATTATAAAACTCCATGTGAAAACTAGTGCGACCTACGCTCTAGCACTCATGTGTATGAAAACACCTTAAATCTCGTGCGAGTCATGCTCTAGCACACTTTCATTCTCACGAAATCTGTGTAGGTGGCTCAATTCTTTGCAAAACATGGTTATCAACCAAAAAAAATCATTTCTTTTGCAAATCATTTCCAATGTTAGCCAACCTACTAATCATTTGCTAAAAAGCAACAAAACAAGGTTTTCAAAGCATCATGCTTTTGTTTTCATGCACATTTCTCAAAACCCAACTCTTTGCCCTTCAATCACCCATATCATTTCCTAGTATCATATGCATTCTAGCAAAACATTTAAGCGCCCAAATTGTGCACAGATATCTCTAAAAGTCCACATAATTCCCTTACCTCGATTTACTTGGGGTGTGACTCTTTTCCTTTACGCTTACCGCACTCTTGGCTCAACTTGCTTCGGTGTATCCTCGAGAGCTGCAATTCATTCATCAAACGCTCGAGTTACTATTGCTAACTCTCATTTAATTATACATTCTACCCAATGCCTTAAATGTTCATTTTACCCATTTTTGGGTAAGTCTTATAATTCATTCCATAACACCATCTTAAATCCATACCCACAACACCATTATCACCTAAAGATATCATATTCATCATTTATTCCACTACATTTCACTTTCTCACACTAACCCATTTTTAGGTTATAATCATTCCATGGCATTCTAAGTAGTTTCTACCATTACTAAGCACATCAATCAACTCCAAAATCAATAACTTGAACAATGTACTTAAGTTAGTGCTTTAGAAACTCACCTAAATTGATTTCCCCCTTGCTCCAAATGGAAATGCACCTTTGCTCCTTCAATCCCACAAATGGGGGAATACCTCCAAGCTATGTTGTTCTTCTCCTTGATGTGAACAACTTTGCGTCTAATAGCCTTCCCTCAAATCTTACTGAAAATAGGATGATTTAGAGAGAGAAAACTAGGTTTTTTAGATTGAAAAATGAAAAGAGAATGGTTGTTCTCGTGAAATGCAAATTTTAACTGCTCCTATTTATAGATTTAGCTTGATGAGATCGATCTGTCAAGATATGAGATCGATCAGGTCCCCTTAAAATCCCTATTTTCCATGACATTTTGAAGGCATGAGATCGATCTGTCGAAACCTTCAGATCGATTTGTCTCAGACAGTAGCTTAAGGAGATCGATCTAGTCTTAGGGGAGATTGATATGCTCCAATCTAAGAGCTAAGCAAATCGATCTATTTCATTAAGGATCGATATGCATTTTACAGAATGCTTAGAAGATTGATCTGGCTCTATTGGAGATTAATTTGCCCTATTCTATTGCTCAAATAAGTGCATTTTTGGCTCTTCCAAATCGATCTCTCATACTATGAGATCGATCTGACCGTCATATTTTTCAGATTTTTTTACAGTTTTTCTACAGCAACTCACACCCAAACATCCTTAATTTGCTGCCATGGTCATTTTCTCATTCGATCACCTTTGAGACTTAAAACTGGCATCCATTCATACTTCATACACTTTAAAACTTATGTAGAATCTTTGTATAACCAAAGCTACATAATATAAACTAAATGGAAGTGCATACTCATGAAAATCTTCATTCCATTTACCACACTACTCATATTCCATTCCACTCACATTCGTCACATACAAAAGTCCATTTATTCATATTCATACTTATTGAAACTTGTATGTACATCACAATCTCTTATTACAAGTGTGTACATTTAATTTATGGACTTTACATCACTTATACTTCACATTACAAGTACATCACCATTTACATATATATACAAAGTTATACTTATATGGGGTCTCACATTCTCCCCCACTTAAAAAATTTGGTCCTCCAAATTGGAACAATCATATCGTGAACAATTCAGGGTACCTCTCCCGCATCAAACTCTCCAATTCCCATGTGGCCTCTACCACCGTATGATGTTGCCAAAGAACTTTCACCAAGGGAATTGTCTTTGTCCTCAACACTTTCTCTTTTCAATCCAATATCCGAACTGGCTTCTCAATGTATGTCATACTTTCATTGAGCTCCAAAGGCTTATACCTTATCACATGCGTCGGGTCCGGCTGATACTTCCGTAACATGGATATGTGGAAGACGTTATGTACACTTGCCAACTCTGGTGGCAATGCTAACCTGTAAGCCTTATCTCCTACCTTATCAAGTATCTCAAATGTCCCTATATATTGAGGGCTCAACTTTCCTTTATTCCCGAATCTCATAATTCCTTTCGAGGGAGAAACCTTCAAAAACATTGACTCACCTACATCAAATTCCAGTTGTCTTCGTCTCTTATCAGCATAACTCTTTTGCCTGCTCTGGGTTGTCTGTAACCTCTCACAAATCAACTAGACATCCTCAGAGGCTTGTCTAACCAAGTCAAGAGCAAATATTTATCTGTCACCAACCTCTTCCCATCCAATAGGGGAACGACATCTATACCCATACAATGCCTCATATGGTGTCATTCTGATACTCGCATGAAAAGTGTTATTATAGGCGAACTTTGTGAGTGACAAATGGTCATTCCAAAAGCCTCCAAAATCTAATGCACATGCGCTCAACATATCCTCGAGGGTCTATATAGTCCTCTCTGACTGATCATCTGTCTGAGGATGAAATGCGGTGCTAAAACTCAACTGGGTCCCCATCGCTTCATGAAAATGTTCCCAAAAGTGGAAAGTGAAGTGGGCATCCCTATCAGAAACAATGCTCACTTGAATTCCATGTAGCCTCACTATCTCATGCACATACATGTTCGCTAACTGGCTCAGAGTATTGGTAGCTCTCATAGCTAGAAAATAGGCTGACTTCGTCAACCGATCCACAATCACCCATATGGCATCATGACCTCTACGGGTCCTCAACAATCCCATCACAAAATTCATAGTGACATGCTCCCACTTTCAAGTCAGTATCGGTAGAGGCTGTAATAATCCCGCAGGCTTCTGATGTTTTACCTTCACCTGCTGACAAACAAGACACTTAGCGACATATTCAGCAATGTCTTTCTTTATCCCAAACCACCAATAAACCTTTCAAAGGTTTTGATACATCTTAGTACTCCTTGGATGTATCGTATACCTCGATGAGTGAGCCTCTATCAAGATTAACTTCTTGATCTTTGGATCATCGGGAATCCTACCCATGAACCTCAACAATCCATCAAAACTCAATTCAAGGTCTGACTATGTACCCCACTGTATCTGCCTGACAATATCACTGCACTGCTGATCAACTCACTGAGCCTGTCGGATTCGATCTACCAAATTCGGTTCTAACTGCAGGCTAGATATCATAAATCCACTATCAACGTCAAGCGGGGTCATATCCAAACTGAGGTTCGTGAACTGTTCCAACATTTCGTGTTCCCTGATCATCATGAATGATACCAACCCGAAATGCTTTCTACTCAACGCATCAGTAACTACATTTGCCTTCCCCGAGTGGTACAAGATCTCACAATCATAATCCTTTAAAAGCTTAATCCATCTCTTTTGTCTCATGTTCAACTCTTTCTGCGAGAACAGGTACTTAAGGCTCTTATGATCTGTGTAAACCTAAAATCTCTCACCATAGAGATAGTGGTGCCATATTTTCAATGAAAACACTACGGTCGCTAACTCTAAATCGTGGGTCGAGTAGTTCCTCTCATGATCCTTCAACTGTCTTGATCCATAGGCTACTACCTTTCTATCCTGCATCAATACACAGACCAGTCCTTGGTGTAAAGCATTCGTATACACTGAGAAACCTCCTGAGCTGATAAGAATGGTGAGAATCGAAGCTGTGGTTAATCTCATTTTCAACTCCAAAAAGCTCTCATCACATCTATCGTCCCACACAAACTCCATAATCTTTCTTGTGAGATGTGTCAATGGAGCAACTAATCTTGAGAATCTCTCCACAAACCTTCGATAATATCTAGCTAAATCTAGAAAACTTCTGACCTCTGTCACTGTTTGGGGTCTCTGTCACTGTATCACTGCCTCAATCTTCGATGGATCCACTGACACACCATCCTTCGGTACTATATGACCCAAAAAAGAGATCTGTTCTAACCAAAAGTCGTACTTACTGAGTTTAGCGTACAACTTCTTCTCTTGGAGGGTCTGTAGCAATATCCTTAGGTGTCGTTCATGCTCCTCTCTAGATCTTGAGTACACCAGTATATCATCAATAAACATAATAACGAATCGATCCAAATACTAGTGAAATACCTCATTCATCAATGACATAAAAGCTACGAGGGCATTCGTCAACCCAAATGGCATAACCATAAACTTATAATGTCCATACCGGGTGCGAAAAGCTGTCTTGGGTACATCTCCACTCTATATCTTCAACTGATGGTACCTAGATCTCAGATCTATCTTGGAAAAGACTTGTGCTCCCCTAAGCTGATCCAACAAGTCATCAATACGTGGAAGGGGATACTTATTCTTGATGGTGGCCTTATTCAACAATCGGTAATCTATACACAGTCAGAGGCTTCCATCATTCTTCCTTACAAACAGAATCGATACTCCCCAAGGTGAGACGCTAAGCTTGATGAACCCCTTCTCCAGCAACTCTTGCAACAGTTTCCTTAATTCTTCAAACTCAACTTTAGCCATTCTGTACGGTGGCTTGGATATCAGCTTTGTACCAGGTGCCAAGTCTATACCAAATTCCATCTCTCTATCTGGAGGTAACCTTGGTAATTCATCCGGGAAGACATCTGGAAATTCCCTGACTATTGGGATGTCTATCAACTCCGGGCGTGCCTTATCCGCCTCAATCACATAAGCAATGAACCCTTCACATTATCCTTTCCATCATTAGTTACAAAATTCATCATATAACATGCAAAATTGATAAACAGATTCATCTCTCAAGCATTATGAATTTAAATCATACTCTTCTCATTTATAAAGATTATGTCATTTCATTTCTTTTCATCAAAGTTTATAATAAGATTGTCCAATTTTAAAAACATCAAGGTTCTAGTACGATAATCCATAATCACATAATTCGCAGCCAGCCAATCCATTCCTAGGATTACATTAAAATCACTCATATTTAATAAAATTAAATCGGCTGTCATTTCCCTACCTCCTATCCTCATCTTACAATTTCTATATACATGCTCAGTCAGTTGACTATCATTCATAAGGGTAGATATCATCAACATCTTATCTAGCAGTGTGGGTTTTACATGCTTTAACAATTTACATACAAAGGATGGCGACATAAAGGAATGCGTGGCACCAAAATTAAACAGTACAAATGCTTCTAAATCAACGATTTGGATGGTACCTTTAACCACATCAGTAGACTGATCCATAGTATCCTGGTCTAGTGCGTGCACTCGTCCTCTGCTCACGCCCACTACCTGCTTCCCCTTTTTCCTCAGCTTTAGCCCTACTCCTCAAAGCAGCTGTCCCAACTAGAGCTCTCTCTGACTCCTTGCCCTTCTGTGGGGCTCTCTCTGCCATCTCTGGGTAATCCCTGATTATGTACCCTAGTTTTCCACATCTAAAGCATACTACAGGATGTCCATAACATAGTCTAGTACTATGGTACCTGCCACACTTGCCGCACTACTCTGTCGTAGGTCGTGTGTGAGACCCCGTATGGGTTTAACCTTGAACATATGTAAATGAATTCAAAAGTATGATGATGTACGAGTAATGTGAAGCATATGTGATATAAAGTCCATAAGTTAAATGTACACACTTGTAATGAGAGTTGGTGATTGTACGTACAAGTAACATTATGTACGAATATGAAGAAATGGACTTAAACATGTGATGAATGTGAGTGGAATGGAAAATAAGTAGTATAGTAAATGGAATGAAGATTTGCATGAGTTATATGTTCCCATTTAGATTATATTATGTACCTTTGGCCATACAAAGACTTTACACAAGTTTTAAAATGTATGAAGTATAAAAGGATGCCATTTTCAAGTCTCAAAGATGATTAAATGATAAAATGACTATGACAACAAATTTAAGATGTTTTGAGTGAAGTTACTGCAAAAAAAAGTAGAAAAACTGGAAAATATGAAGGTCAGATCGATCTCATAAGATGAAAGATTGATCTGGAAGAGTAAAAAATGCTCTTGTTTGAGTAATGGAACAGGACAGATCGATCTCCAACAGAGCAAGATCGATCTGCTAAACATTTTGTAATGAGAAGATCGATTATTAAGATAAGCAGATCGATCTCCTTAACTCTCTGTTTGAGATAGATCGATCTCCTTAAGGGTTTTGTAAAGAGCAAATCATCTCCTACAAGAGGCAGATCGATCTCTAAGAGGAAAATTGGCATTCGACAGATCGATCACATCATAGAAGAAGATCGATCTTGTAGTGGTTGCGTTTGGCAAAAAAGACTACAAAACCTTGCAGAGATCGATCTCCATAAGGGCCAGATCGATCTTATGTCTTCGCATCTATCAAAAGAGGCTCGGGATTTGATAGAAAACTTTAGATTTTCCCTCCCACCAAACCTCACCTGCCATTTTCTCTCAAGACCCAAGTTTTCTCACTATAAAGATCACTACATTGCAGCCAGTTTTAGAAGAAGATCAAGAATGGAAAGTTATTCTTTGAAGCAAGGAAAACAACATACCCAAAAATCTCACATTAGTGTGACCAAGAGAAAGAATTGTGGCTACCACAAGTTTGACTAAGTAAATGGGGTAAGCGCTTCAACCTTCAAGCTTCTAAATATGGTTTCTAGATATTTATGGGTTGAATGATATGTGAAATGTTGATACGAATGATGAATGTAGTGATGGGTGAGTGATATTAAGGGAGATTTATAAAGAGGAAATACATGGAAAAGTGATGGAAAGCTTAAGAGATGGTAAAATGATATTTGTGGAAGAGTGAAATGTGATTAAGGGTTTGAGCAGTATGAATAGATAAATAGAAGACAATGTGTATATTTAGTAGAGGGAAAAGAAAATAACTTGATGATTTATACGTGTAGCTTGAAATACGTGAGACGCGACTAACCCAGATCGCGAATGGAGCAAACGTGACAGAGGAAATACGAGCACGATTTGAGGTAAGGGTCTGTGTGTTAGCGATAGAGGTATTTGTACGTATTTTACTATGATTTAAGTAGTTACGACGCTAGAAATAATATGTTTAACTATTGAGCTATGGAAATCTATATGAAAGTATAAAAAGTATTACATATACATCTATAATGTGAAAATGGGATGTGGGAAGGAAAAATAGCCTGACATGCATGTTTTCAATGCTTTTACATCTATTCATGATGTTTTGATGTTTTCTCATCCATGTACTGATTTTGAGATTGAGAAATGATAATAGGTAGATTGGCTAGTTTTACATGTTAAGCATGGGATGGCATGCTATGTAAATAAACATGTTTTGAGTTTTTAAAAGAGAAAATAGCCACCTATCGAATTTGAGATGTGAAATGGTGTTAGAGTTTTAGCTCACAACTGTTTTGATGAATTGGACTATGCTGGAGTTTCACTCGCATATGTCTGTATGTTTTGATAAACCGTACTGGAGTTTAACTCGCACGATGGTTTTGAGAAAAGTGTTGGAGCTTTGCTTGCACCCGTTTTTACTGAGTTGAGGTAAACCTGGGGGTCTGGGACCCAAGAGGATGCCAACCGACGGCTTAGGAATGGGCTGGGCCTTAACAATAAATCGTACCGTGCTAGAGCCTTGCGATGACTGTATGTCATGCTGATTGGTCACTTGGTATATGAGACATTGTTTAGGATGAAAAGTCCATTGGAGTTTGTAGATGGACTGGGTCCACGGTCATACGTAAAACTGTGCAGTTGTCCATTGGTATACTATGTATTGTGCTGGGTGCACGTGAGTACGAGTATCGCGTAGATGACACATGGTGTACCTTATACCGTGAGTATATGAAGAGATGAGGTTAATTGAGATGAGTCGAAGGGTAGGATTGACCCATCCCCCTTCAGACGAATTGATGCCTGTGCACACTTGATCAGTGAGGCCTGAGATCACTGACTAGGTCCATATGTCGTGGATATTAGATTGCCAAAAATTCCATGCCTGTCTTAAAGATACGAGAAATTGAAAAACTCAGAAAAGAAAGAGATTTGGTGAAAAGGAATGACTTGAGAAAAGCAAACAGAGTTTATGATTTGATAAATCTCTCGATTTGAATGCTCGTGCTATGATAGCACTGTTTATGACATGTTTTCAAATGGGAGTGTCATATACATGTTTTCATGAAAATGCTTATATGTGAAATGAATGTTTGAATGCATTTTTTAGAATATTTCCATTTACATTGAAACATGGTTTTATTTATACATGCATGGGCTATGTAGATAGTACAATATCTACCTATTAGCATCCATTTCCTTACTGAGCTGTGGTTTGTTCATCCCACTACTTTTCCCCCTCCAGATACTGAGAAGTAAGGCAGTGCGGTGGTCTCTGGATCTTTTTGTGTTGGACAGCTCCCACCAGTTACAAAGGTATAAGATTTGTATACATATAAGTCTTTTGTATCTAATATAATGTATCACACAGTTACAAATTGAAATGTAAATAGTGGTATGGGGGATGCTATGTAAAGATATTATTATACAATTAATTTTGTATATTTACACACACCTGGAAGTGTGAATTAAAGTTTAAATATTTCGCTGTAAAACTTACGAAATTTTAGTAATTGCATCGTCTCACATCCCAACCATAGTAGTGTATGTATGAATAAAAGGACACCTGGAAGTGAGGTGTGACAGATTTGGTATCAAAGCATGGTTGGTTTGATGTGTGTCGATGTTTAGGACTAAGGAAACATACATCCCCAAGTTACTATGCGATATTTAGATACAAATGTGTATACGGAGCTGGTAGTCAATTAAAAGTTTGTTATAAATGCAGGAAGTTATCAGGCTAGTGAGTTATGCCTGAGAGACACCGCAAGAGGGGAGAGAGCTCGAGAGCTCAAGGGCTAAATGATAGGACTGAGAGGCACAGTAGATCATCCTCTAGTCATGAGCCCCAGGAATAGATAGAGGCTTTCGATCCTCAGATAGCCTGATTAGAGAAAGACATACACACGATGATGACCATGATGGGTCAGATCATGGCTAGGTTTGAGGGTACACCTGGTACAACGAGATAGGCTGCACCCAATCCCCCAGCAGCTGTGCTTGAACCTAAGAATGTTGCACCTGCACGACCTGAACCGGTTAGGCCACGAGATCCCCATCTTCGACCAATACCTCCTCTAGTAACCCCATAATAGTGTGATGATGATGATTTGGGGTATGGATATGACTGCGATATGGAGAGGTTGAGGCATTTCATGGATTTCAAGCCTCCTTCTTTTAATGGGGTAAAGGATCCGACAGTGGCTGAAGACTGGATCAGTCAGATGGAGAAGTTGTTTTACTTTTGTAGATGTTCGGCTACGGGAGAGTAGTGCATGCGGCCTTTGTACTGAGAGGCGAAGCAAGCATTGGTGGAAGTCCACTAGGCCTTTGTTAAGAGCTCAGGGTATGGCTATCACGTGGGATATGTTTTTGGGTGCTTTCAGAGAGCAATACATCCCAGATACCGCTCGATGTAGGTTACAGATGGAATTTTTGAATCTAACTCAAGGGAATCGAACAGTTGATGAGTATGAGTCACGATTCACTTCATTGGGCCGGTATGATCCAAACTCTATAAAGAGTGAAGCTATCAGAGTCCATAGATTTATGGATGGACTGAGGCCTTCGATTCGAGCTAAGTTGGCCCCGTTTGATGTCACCATGTATAGAGAGGCTATACGACGGGCCCAGTTGTGTGAGTAGGACTATGACTTGTAGATTTCAGAGTTTAGTTGGGGTAAGGACAAGGGTCCGAGGAAGCTGAGAGATGGCAAGAGTGCCAAAGTTGGTTAGAGATTTATGAGTAAGCGTCAGAGAGAGGCAGATGAGTAACAAAAAAGGCTGCTAGATCTTTTATGCCTTCAACTCAGACGCCAGCTAGAGGTATAGTGATTGGTGGACCCCGATCGACTACGGATCAGTGCAGAATATGTGGCCGACATCATGGTGGTAGGCCCCATCATCTTCAGAGTACACGATGCTTCAGATGTGGTAAGTTTGGACATTATGCAAAGGAATGTCCAGCGGCAGTTGAGGTAGTCCCACAAAGGGGTAAGGAGCCAGAGAGAGTTCCTACAGTTACACTTTCGGCAAAGAAAAGACCCACGGCTGAAGAAAAAAGGAAGCAAGTTGTGGGTCAAGGCAGGGTGTATGCGATAGACCAAGTATCAGTTGATACCTCCTCTGAGGTGATAAAAGGTACAATTTTAATCTTCAATTTGGAAGCTATAGCTTTGTTTGATTCTAGTGCTATGCATTCCTTTATATCACCTGCATGTGCATCAAAGTTTACAAGTTTTGTAAAACACACATACTTAAATGGGACTTTGCTAATAAGTACTCCAATGAGAGTTAGTCAATTAGTTGAACAAGTGTATAAGGATTGTAAGGTGAGGGTAGGAGATAACTGTGCGACAACCAACTTGATCTTGTTAAATATGTATGACATTGATGTAATCTTGGGAATGGATTGGTTAGCTACCAATCATGTTGTCTTAGATTGCCACACTAAGTCTATTACATTTTCTCTACCCGAAGAATGTGTTGTAAGATTTTAAGAGAAGTAATAAAAACTTAAATTTTGTGACAAGTAAAGTACATTGGTATAAATGACATGAATGTTGTCTTGAAGGTTTTATTGCTTATGTGGTGGATTTGGACAAAACACATCCGGATATGGAAGACATTCCAGTGGTTAGAGAATTCCTTTATGTCTTTCCAGACGACCTACCAGGATTGCCACCGGATAGAGAAATGGAATTTGGTATCGACTTGGCACCTGGAACAGAGCAGATATCCAAGTCACCATTTAGGATAGCTCTAGTTGAGCTAGAGGAATTAAGGAAGCAGTTGCAAGATATACTAGATAAGGGGTTTATAAGGCCAAGCATCTCACTATGGGGAGCTCCAGTATTGTTTGTGAAGAAGAGAGATGGGAGCCTTAGGTTGTGTATCGATTATCGGATGTTGAACAAGGCTACCATCAAGAATAAGTACCCTTTGCCACACATCGATGATTTATTGGATTAGCTTTGGGGAGCGCAGATCTTTTTTGAGATAGATCTGAGGTCTGGGTATCATCAATTGAAGATTCGAAAGGAGGATGTGCCCAAGACAGTTTTTTGCACCCGCTATGGTCATTACGAATTCCTAGTGATGCCTTTTAGGTTGATGAATGCCCCAACAACTTTTATGGCTTTAACGAATGAGATATTCAAGCCATACCTGAACCAGTTCGTGATCATTTTCATCGATGATATATTGGTGTATTCGAGTTCTAGGGAAGATCATGAGCAGCATTTAAGGATTGTATTACAAACCCTCCGAGAAAGAAGGTTGTATGCCAAACTTGGTAAATATGACTTTTGGTTAGAGCAGATCTCTTTTTTGGGTCATGTTCTATCGAAGGATGGGGTGTCAGTAGATCCATCCAAGATTAAGACCGTTGTTCAGTGGGAACAGCCCAGGACAATCACAGAGATCAAAAGCTTTCTGGGTTTGACAGGTTACTACAGGAGATTTGTAAAGGGTTTTCTAGATTGGCTACTCCGTTGACACAACTTATGAGAAAGAATATGGAGTTTACAAGGGATGAAGCATGAGAGAGGAGCTTTCAGGAACTTAAGCGCAGATTAACCACCGCGCCAGTTCTTATCATCCCTAATAGCTCATGAAACTATTCTGTTTATACCGATGCTTCACATCAAGGGCTAAGATGTGTTTTGATGCAGGATGGAAGGATAGTAGCTTATGGATCTAGACAGCTAAAAGATCATGAGAAGAACTACCCCACTCACGATTTAGAGTTGGCGGTCGTAGTATTTGCATTGAAGATATGGCGCCACTACTTATATGGTGAGAGATTTCAGATCTTTACGGATCATAAAAGTCTGAAGTATCTATTCTCACAGAAGGAGTTAAACATGAGACAGAGAAGGTGGTTAGAACTCCTCAAGGACTACGATTGTGAGATTTTCTACTACCCGGGGAAGGTAAATGTGGTTGCCGATGCATTGAGTAGGAAGAGTCTCAGGTTGGTATCACATATGATGGTTAGAGAGCATGAGTTGTTAGAACAATTCACGAACCTTAGTCTGGATATAACCCTACCTGAGATTGGCAGCTATGAGATTATTGCTAGCTTGAGATTAGAACCGAAGTTGATTGCGAGAATCCGATAAGCTCAGCAAATTGATCAATGGTGTATTGATGTGATTAGCCAAATCCATAAGGGTAAGGGTACGAAATTTGAATTGAGTTCAGATGGAATACTAAGGTTTGGAAATAGAATGTGTGTTCCTAAGGATTCAAAGCTGAGGAAGATAATCTTATCAGAGGCTCACTCATCAAGATATACAATATACCCGGAGAGTAGTAAAATGTACCAAAATCTCTGAAAGGTGTATTGGTGGTCTGGAATAAAGAGGGACATAGCTGAGTATATCGCTAGATGTCTCATTTGTCAGCAAGTAAAGGTTGAACATCAGAAACCAGGAGGATTATTGCAACCTCTACTGATACCGACATGGAAGTGGGAGCACGTCACCATGGACTTTGTGATGGAGTTACCAAGAATCCGTAAGAACCATGATGCTATATAGGTTATAGTAGATAGGTTAACAAAATCGGCACACTTCTTAGCCATGAGATCTACAGATACCTTGAGTGCATTGATAATTTTATTTTTAATAAAATTATTTGTGCTTAATTTCTTAATTAATTATTTAAATCTCCATATTATTTTATTAATTATCTCCTTTATTTAATTAAAATTCTTTAATGTGCAGGTAAATTAAATCCGAATGAAACTCAGTCATTTCAGTCGAAAATGGGCTGAAAATGGGCTAAAGGAGATTGGACCACTTCCAATTTACAGACCGAGTCGCCAGTCGTCTAGACACGCGTGATGCCAGGTGTTCATATTTTATTTGCTCTGAAACGATAAGATCGACGTACACCGTGCCAACCTTCTGGAAGACACACGTCGGGCCACATCGTACAGCCAATTGGATAAAAAGACGGGTGACGTGGAAATATCTACTCTGCAGCAAATCAAATGAAGACAAGTGGCCAAATAATGCCAACTCATCTAGGATGGAAAAATTACCATTGTACCCTTAAGTGTGTGTATAAATAGAACATGATGGCAATTGAAAAAATCAAGTAGTGTAGTTAGGGTAGAATAAGAGTAATGTAGTTAAGGTAGAATAGAAGTAGTTAAGGTAGAATAGTTTTTAGGGTAACTTTAAGTTTTCTTTGTTTTTAGAAATTTTCGAATAGTTTCTTTTAACAAGCATTTTATGTTACTGTTCACAGGGATTTTCATTTTTATCAAAAGCTTTTCATGTTAGTTTCATTACAGCCTCCATTGTTATAGAGATTTACAAGCTTCCATTTCACTTCTTTAAATGAAAAAGTTTATTTTCAGTTGCTAGTGATTTTTTTTTTTGTACTGCATTTGTTTTCATATATATATATATATATATGTTGCTCATTCGGGTTGCTTTTTATTCTGTTTTCATTAATGTTTTTTTCTACCGGCCATGCATATAAGCTTGAACAACTTTGTTATGCTTTGACTGTTATTGCCATTGTCTTGTTCTGGTGCCTTGATGCAAGTTTAATGCTGGGCATTGTTCCTGCACTGTTGGCATAATGGAAAGACATTGGCAGATCAGAGGAAGAAGCGTTATTTGGCCAAAGCTTCTCCAATGCCTTGCTACGTTGTTTATCCTTTTCTTTCATTGATGCTTCCTTAGTTGTTCTCGATTTTTTTGTCCTTAAACTCTCAATCTACTTAGATTGTTTATAGATTCAGTGTAGTTTTAACTAGTTTATGCAATTTTACATTAAAACTTAAGTTTCCTTATAAATTAGATTAAATAATTTACAATTTTTATTTTATTCTTCAATGTTCTAGTTTTGCATTAGCATACTGTCTTTTGATATTTTTATGCTTAAGTTTCTTTTTCAAGTTTTGATTTAAAATTCAAGTTTTGGTTCACTGATCATGTTCTGTGTTGCTTCTTACCTTTTCTATATCAATTTAGATGTTGTTTAGTTGTTCTTTGTTCTGCATATTATTCGGTTTTTTTTTTTTAAATCTTTTGCTGTATCTGTTTGATGCATGATGATGCTGGAAGTCGGGGTTGAATGTATTGTGCTGGTAAAGACGTAGCTTGCTTGAGCTGGCGGGTGGCTTCGCTGTGCATGGAGTTGGCAAAACGGGGAAATTAAAGCCATTCAGAGCAGAATCAAGATTGGAAGGCACTATTGCAATGGACATGAATCACAGACTCTCCTCTATTATGCTCTGTTTCATGCGTTATTCACTATTCATTTTCATTTTTCTGGTTTTGTGCATTTTTCCATGGTGTTGATGCTTTGGTAATAGTCTGATCAGCTGATGTTTGTTTTTGTTTTACCAATTAATTTAGATCCAAAGTTTTGTTTTAGGATGCTTGGTTTGCAGGATTGAGTTGTGGTTGCTGTGTTGCTCTTTGGAGGCACCATTTAAAGGAGCTGCATGGGCTGACCGAATGTTGTACAGACGCTGGAGGTGGTACGTGAGTGTTGTTGGCAGTAGATTGCAGGGAGCACGAAGCAGAGCTGCTGTGTAAGGAATACATAGCATGACATGTTGCTGTAGCAGAACGTGGTGACTGTCTTCGAGCAGTGCAGGCCAGGGATTTAAAACGCGGTCGCGGCCTCGTTTTCGGTTACGTTGCGTTTGTCACGGTTACGGATATAACGGAGATCATCGCGGTCATAACGGCTATCGCGGTCGTGATTTTTTTTTTTTTCGCACAACTTATCCCTAAATGCAATATTTGCAATTATAATCATAATTAGTCTTATTTATAATTTTTAAAGTAATTTATGATATCTTAAATCTAATATTTATGTGAAAAATTTAGTCATAATTTTTTTATTATAATAAAACATTATAATTTAATAAAATTATTTATAATAATTGAAAAATAACAAAAGTAGAAAATAAAGATCAATAATTACTAAATTAATTCTTATTAATATAACTATTTTTCATCTAAAATATTAAAGAATTCTTTCACCAAATTTTTGTCATTTTTTAATATAAATTAATTATGTCAACATTTCTTTTCTTTTTTTCTCTTCTATATGAATTTCTACAAAAAAAATAATCAACAGAATAAAAACATATTAAATTCAATCCGCTATAAAAATTATATATATTTCAAATCTTGCATATTACCACATAGTCGAATGACGAGGAAGATCATGTTCTCCCTCTTCACTTTCAGAGTCACGTTGATTTGGTCTTTGTGATCTCTGTTCCAAAGTCAAACCATATCCTTGTTCTTGATACATTTGCGAGGGTGGATACATCTGAGGTGGATACATTTGTTGAGATGGATACATTTGTGACGGTGGATACATTTGTGGTGGTGGATACATTTGTGGTGGTGGATACATATGAGGATAATAAGGCATAGGATAATTAGGAAATGGTTGAGGTGGATAATAACCTTGTGGTGGGGGATAATAACCGTAAGGAGGTTGAAAATGTAAAGATGGTCTCGATGGATAATGATCTTGAGTACCAAATGATTCATTAGTAGAACTTGACCTTCTAGACGAATAGCCTCCAGAAGTATCATGTTGGTGCTTCTTGGTTTTTCCCTTTGATCGAGCTCTATCTTGACTTCCATCCCCACTAGATCTAAAAGATGGATTTACTCCATAATCTGACATATCAATGAATAATCCACCAGTTGCAGCAAGCCCATATTCTCCTCCAAGTGGACTGAAAGGTCTATTTTCTCTTGCACCACCACTATAATCAGCACTACTACCATGATCACCACCATCATCACCACTATCACCACCACTATCACCAGCATCAGATGGAGTTGAACCCTTGTCATCATCATTCTGAGTTGTTGTCGGATTTGTACTTGACTGATGTACGTTTTCTTCCGAATGATGTGACTGTTCATAGTTCATTTCATCATCAGAATTATCTGCAGGCAACCAATCAGAATTTTGACCATCTAACAAAGGTCTTTCTCTCTCTTACAACCATTCTGAAAGTGGATCTTCGTCTTCAAATATATGATCAAGGCTAATAGGATTGAAACTATCGTTTATCTCATCAGGACTCATTCTTTTTTGATGTCTCATCCTTAGCCTCATATTATAATAAGTATATACTAACTTCTGAAGTCTTTCATATTTCAATCTATTTCTGGCCTTAGTGTGTATATAGCTAAATGTGCTCCAATTTCGTTCACAATTTGATGCAGAAGTTGTTTGACTAAGCACTTTAATTGCCAATTTTTGTAATTCAGGAACACATGTGCCATATATCATCCACCACTCAGCTGTATAAAATTATTTAAAATAAATTTAACATCCAAAATAATTAAATAATATTAAATAAATTTTAATAAATTAACTGTTTACCTGGATTCATTTGCTTCCAAGCTCTCTGTGCCTGAGGTGTACCGAACGTCTCATTTTTTTGTCGAAATAATATCAACTATATTGATAAAAAATATAATTTATCAAATAAATAAATACAAAAAGTAATTCTATTTTTAATACACAAAGTAAATTTTAGAGTATAAAACATATTAAACACTAACCTGGTTAATCATTCTGATTTGAGTATCCATAGAAGGTTCTAATCTTTCTATTACTGCTTTTGTCCCTTGTAATGTTTCTCTTAACACACTTTCAGAATGCTCCACACCAAATTGAAATTGAGGATTAAGATAGTAACCTAAAAATAATTCAGAACAATATTATCTAAAAGTAATAAAAATAAATATATAACTAATTTAAACATAATGATAAAACGTAAAAATGTTTTTAATTACCATCAACATTTTTAGTCTACTTACCAGCTGAATGCAAGTCAGAATGCATAAAGATCCATCTGTTATTAATAATCTTTTCATAATCAGCAGAGTATCGACAATCTATCTGAATTGCCCGTTTAGCTCTATCCACAGCCTCATAAATAAAGCCCATGGTTGGTTTCTCATCACTATCCACAAGCCGCAATACCTTTACCAAAGGCTCATAAACTTTTGTTATGTCACGTGTTCTTCGCCAAAATTCTTTTCCTAAAACAATTTTTTTGGCTTCATAGGCAGGCCCCGACTTTTGTTGTCCCCATTTTGACTCTTTGAACTCCTATACATTCATGAATAAATTTTTAAAGTAATATGAATAAGATATCACAAAAAAAATTGTTAGATTTAAAAACTAAAAACCAATTACTAAGTACTAACCTTTGAACTGAACATTTCTCTTAAACCTTGTTTGTGTTTTATTATCTCCTGTAGTTGGATGAAATGAGTGGCAAATCGGGTAAGACCAGGACGAAGTATTTGTCTTCCTTGAGTATATTTTTTCATTAAATCAACCGTCCATATGTGATTGTATATGAAACACGTCACTTTCTTCGCCTCATCCAAAGCTTTTTCCACACTTGACTTTTTTCCAATATCTTCAAGGCATAAATCTAAGCAATGAGCTGAACAGGCCGTCCAGTACAGATGTTTCCTTTTTTCCATTAACTTTTTTCCAGCAGCCTTAAGCGCTGCCTCATTGTCAGTGACTATTTGGACAATGTATTCTTCTCCAATCTCTTCTACAGCATGATCCAATAGTTTGTAGTAAAATTTAGTATCTCTAGTACGAGCACTAGAGACATCCACAGATTTCCAAAAAATGGTCCCTTTACTACAATAAACCAGAAAATTAATTATATGCATTTGGTTCAAACTGTTTGTCTAACCATCACACATCAGTGTAGCACCTAATTCACTCCAATGAACCTTTAATCCATTAACCCATTCTTTCACTTGTCTATACTCTGACTCCAAATACACATCAGAAACCTCATAAGGTGTTGGGAGTTTGACATGTTGCCCAATTTCTGCTGCTACAGAAACTAAATTGTGCAACCATGGAGAGTTTGCTAACTGAAAAGGAAGTCGATCATATATCAAAAATTTAGATACTGATTCACCTAATTTCTTTCTCAATGTCTTTAAAAAAGAATCATTTACTTTTGGCTGCTTTGCACTCTTGCTTCTAACCAATTCAAGTATGGCTCCCCTTAATGAAAATTCCGAGTCAGTTGGAATGGATTTCTTTATTTTTTTATCAAAATAGTCACTAACCGAGCCGTGAGAGCTTCGTCCCTCTTCATAAGTATTACTGAAACCACCAGTTCTTTGCCTAAATTCTTGCCTCATATGCCATTCTCGTTGTGATTGGACACTATCTTGCATAGCTTGTCTTGTAGCAACCTCTTCGTCCATGAACCCTTCATAGTCATAATCCTCTCCTCTTAATTGTGATAAGAATTCATCTTTTCTCCTTTTGTTATCAAATTTCTTTGATTTACTTTGTTGAAGGAGTTTCATCATACTTTCTCTAACAGTGCCTATTAATAATATAGTTAAGAAAAAAAATTAGTTGTACATGTTAATGTAATTTTATAATCTTAATTGAGAAATTAATAATAATATTTATAACTAACCAGTAACGTTGGGGCATGGTGCGACATTGCCAGTCTTATGAGCAATATGCTCCTTGAAGCGTGTTATTCCTCCTTTTACAACTTTCCCACAAAGTTTACACGACACAATTCCTTTTGCATTTGGTACAGGTATTCCGAAATGCCAACCGATATCATCACTCGGCGCGCCTTCTACTCTTTTACTTGGAAACTCCTCACGTGGTGGCATGCTTGATTTTTTCTATAAAATAAGTAATTATAAACATGAATAAAAAATATTATATTCTTCATACATAAATGAAAACTAAATTCAATTTATCAAAAAATAATTTAATTTGAACAATTAATTATTCATATTTTATTATAAATTTTATTACATTAAAAATTTAATATTAATTGGTCACTATAAAAAATTAATATCAATATTATTTTTCTCTTCAGTCATAATAATATTTAGTGTTATATTTTTAAACATTAATAACATAAATTTGACAATTAAAATTTATACTGAAAAATTTATATTAACATTTAACAATATTAATTTTACCCTATTTGGGATAAATACTAAACATTTAAGCTAATTAGTAAATTTTTTTATATAATTATTAAATATTTACTTAAAAAACTATTAATTAATAATTTAATACTAACTTCTTAAAATATTGTATTAATTATACTAATTAAAAAATTAACTACTAAAAGATTATACTAATTGAAATTTTTTTTCAATTATACTAATTAAAAAATTATATTAATTTAATTAAATTATACTAATTAAAAAATTAACTACTAAAAAATAATACTAATTAAAACATTTATTAATTTAATTAAATTATACTAATTAAAAATTTAACTAATAAAAAATTAAACTAATTAAAAAAATTTACATTAATTTAATTAAAAATTTAATTAAATTTTATTAAATTAAAAATTTAATATTAATTGGTCACTATAAAAAATTAATATCAATATTATTGTTCTCTTCAGTCATAATAATATTTAGTGTTATATTTTTAAACATTAATAACATAAATTTGACAATTAAAATTTATATTGAAAAATTTATATTAACATTTAACAATATTAATTTTACCCTATTTGGGATAAATACTAAACATTTAAGCTAATTAGTAAATTTTTTTATATAATTATTAAATATTTACTTAAAAAACTATTAATTAATAATTTAATACTAACTTCTTAAAATATTGTATTAATTATACTAATTAAAAAATTAACTACTAAAAGATTATACTAATTGAATTTTTTTTTCAATTATACTAATTAAAAAATTATATTAATTTAATTAAATTATACTAATTAAAAAATTAACTACTAAAAAAAAATACTAATTAAAACATTTATTAATTTAATTATATTATAATAATTAATAATTTAACTAATAAAAAATTAAACTAATTAAAAAAATTTACATTAATTTAATTAAAATTTAACCCACCCACTAACCCACCCACCCACCCACTAACCCACCCATCTGCTAACCCACCCACCCACCCACCCACCCACCCATCTGCTAACCCACCCACCCACCCACCCATCCCTCCCTGCCTAAACCCGACCCCAGCGCCCAGCCTTCCAGATCCTTCTGCTTCAGCAGTCGAGAGCCAGAGCAGAGCCCTTCCTTCCTCTTCCTCATTTCCTCTTCAGTTTCCTTCCAGCCAGACCAGAGCCAGCCTTCTGCCATTCCCTTCCCCTGCCGATACCTTTCCCAGATGGCCAGATTTGGTTCCAGTTCCAGATCCAGACTTCCAGTTGCAGTGATTTCCTCCAAAGAGCGCAGACCCCACGGAGCTTGGATATGGTTTCCGGATCGGAGATCCATGGATCACAGACGACCGACAGACCCCATGGCCTTTCGCCTCCCCTTGTGTCTGCCTAAACCGACTACCCTCACACCCAACTCTCACTGTCGAAGTCGAAGCCTCTACAAACCCAGATCTGTCCTCAACCCGAATACAGATAAGTGTTGTTGAATGAATCTGAGTTAATTTTGTGTGTTTACCTGTCTGTAGTATGTTGTGTGTGGTACTGTGTGCTGCCTTGTTGCCGTTCCTCTGTGTGTTGTTGTCTGACTCTGTCCTATTTTTGCTTCTCTGTTTTCTCTGTGTGTGTGTGTTTGGCTTTGAGGTTTGGGCTGTTTTTATAAACCATAGCAGAACGGAACGGATAGCGGCGGTAACGGTCCGTTACCGCCGCTATCCTCCGTTATCACTGTGTTATCACCGTTTTTTAGCCGTTACGGGTGTGAAAAATTTTCACACCCGTTTTTTTCCAAAAAACGGTGTCGGCTATTGCCGATACCGTGAAATAGCGGCCGCGACGTTGCCTCGCTGCCGCTTTTTGATACCCTGGTGCAGGCTGGGCAGAAGATTTACCTGGTGCATACCGTGCATGGACTGCTGATGCATGATGGTGGCAGTCCAATTGTCGCGTTGCAGTAAAAGGAGATGTCGTGAGTAGCACCTGGAGCCGGGAGCGGTAGCACGGTAGGAGCAGAACCAGCATAGCACATGGAGCAGAAGCACGACATGAGCAGAAGCACGGGACCAAGAGCAGAAGCAGGAACGTGAATAGTACTGTTTACGGGACCACTCAGCTGGGATTATTTGATTAAGGCCATGTTTGGCAAATTTGGAAAAGGCCAAATCTAATTTTTCATGCATTTATTTTATGTATTTTTATTGTTATTATTATTCCTTTTGATATTATTAGTTAGCTTAGGTAAAAGTAGAAGTCTTTAATTAATTTGCATATTAGTATATTTTCTTGGCTTGTTAGTAGTTAAAATTACACAATAGGATTTAAAATTTAAATTTTAGGGCAGAGTTTATGTATTGCATTAGATTAAGGATAGATTTATTTCATGCAATTTTTATTTAGTTTTTGTTTTAAAGTTAAAAAAATTCAAAAATATTTCTCATACATTAGTTAGATTTTATTGTTAAGTTAGTAATTAGTATTAATTTAGAATTAATATTTTAGACTTTTAGACTTGTAGTTATTTTCTTAATTTTTCTAGGATTTTATTTCATTAAACTTTAAGTTAGTTTAATTTGCATTTTTATTAAGTAGTTTAATTACTTGCATATTTTATTTTAGGTTTGTTTAATTTTAGTTTAATTAATTTTGTTCCTTTATTTTTATATTTGCATTTTAGTTTAATTGTGTTAATTAATTTTAACTGTTTTAATTATCTTTTGTAGGTATTTGATTTTAATTACGTGGAGCTTTGTAAGTAACTTTCGCTCTGTGTTATATTCTTAAGTTTATAACTGTTATTGTTTTCAGTAGTTTTAATTTCAGGCTTGTAGATCACCCACTAAAAATTCATAATTTGTTAAGATATACTTAGGGTAAGATTAACCAGTACTTAATTAGGCAATTCAACTTCTCTGTGGGACGATAACTCGGGACTCAAATCCCATTATTACTTGTACGACCTGTGCAATTGCGAATAGAACGTGTAGGTCACTTATAGTGGGGGTAGTTCGTATCATGCATTGACGAACTTGTATGTATAGGAGATAGTGAGATTGCATGGAGTCCCTGTGAGTGTTGTTTCTGATCGGGATGCCCACTTCACTTCCCACTATTGGGGACATTTTCAGGAAGCGATGGGGACCAGTTGAGCTTTAGCACCGCTTTTCATCTTCAGACAAATGGTCAGTCAGAGAGGACTATACAGACCCTGTAGGATATGTTGAAAGTGTGTGTGCTGGATTTTAGAGGCTTATGGGATGATCACTTGCCATTGATTGAGTTCGCCTACAATAACAGTTATCACTCAAGTATTGGTATGCCCCTTATGAGGCACTATACAGTCGTAGATGTCGATCGCCCATTGGTTGGGAAGAAGTTGGTGACAGACAGTTGCTTGCTCCCGATTTGGTTAGACAAGTCTTCGAGGATGTTCGGATAATATGTGAGAGGTTGCGAACGGCTCAAAGTCGACAAAGGAGGTATGCTGACAGGTGACGGAGACCACTTGAGTTTGATGTGGGAGAGTCCATATTTTTGAAAGTATGTCCTTCTAAGGGAATAACGAGGTTCGGGAAGAAAGGAAAACTAAGTCCTCATTATATTGGTCCCTTCGAGATTTTGGATAGAGTAGGCTAGCCTTACCACCTGAGCTAGCAAAAGTCCACAATGTCTTCCATGTTTCTATACTTCAGAAGTACTATCCGGATCCAACACATGTAATTAGCTATGAGCCATTAGAGCTCAAGGAGAACATGTCGTATATGGACGAACTGATCCGAATATTGGACAAAAAAGAGAAGGTGTTGTAGAGGAGAATGTGAGACCCCGTATTGGTTTAACCTTGAACATATGTAAATGAATTCATAAGTATGATGATGTACTAGTAATGTGAAGCATATGTGATATAAAGTCCATAAGTTAAATGTACACACTTGTAATGAGAGTTGATGATTATACGTACATGTTACATTATGTATGAATATGAAGAAATGGACTTAAACATGTGAGGAATTTGAGTGGAATGGAAAATAAGTAGTATAGTAAATGGAATGAAGATTTGCATGAGTTATGTGCTCCCATTTAGTTTATAATATGTACCTTTGGCTATACAAAGACTCTACACAAGTTTTAAAGTGTATGAAGCATGAAAGGATGCCATTTTCAAGTCTCAAAGATGATTGAATGAGAAAATGACTATGGCAACAAATTTAAGATGTTTTGAGTGAAGTTACTGTAGAAAAACTGCAGGAAAATGGGAAAATATAAAGATCAGATCGATCTCATAAGATGAGAGATCGATTTGGAAGAGCCAAAATGCTCTTGTTTGAGTAATGGAACAAGACAGATTGATCTCTAGTAGAGCCAGATCGATCTGCTAAACATTCTGTAATGAGAAGATCGATTCTTAAGGCAAGCAGATCGATCTCCTTAACTCTCTATTTGAGACAGATCGATCTCTTTAATGGTTCCATAAATAGCAGATCGATCTCCTACAAGAGGCAGATCGATCTCTAAGAGGAAAATTGGCCTTCGACAGATCGATCTCATCATGGAAAAAGATCGATCTTGTAGTGGTTGCTTTTGGTAAAAAGGACTACCAAACATTACAGAGATCGATCTCCACAAGGGCCAGATTGATCTCATGTCTCTGTATCTATAAAAAGGGGCTTGAGATTTGATTGAAAACCTCATATTTTCCCTCCCACCAAACCTCACCTGCCATTTTCTCTCAAGACCCAAGCTTTCTCACTCTAAAGATCATTGCATTGCACCCAGTTTTGGAAGAAGCGCAAGAAAGGAAAGTTGTTCTTTGAAGCAAAGAGAACAACATACCCAAAAATCTCACATTGGTGTGACCAAGAAACGGAGTTGTGGCTACCACAAGTTTGACTAAGTAAATGGGGTAAGCTCTTCAACCTTCAAGCTTCTAAATATGGTTTCTAGATATTTGTGGGTTGAATGATATGTGAAATGTTGATAGGAATGATGAATGTAGTGATGGGTGACTGATATTAAGGGAGATTTATAAAGAGGAAATACATGAAAAAGTGATGGAAAGCTTAAGAGATGGTAAAATGATATTTGTGGAAGAGGGAAATGTGATTAAGGGATTGAGAAGTATGAATAGATAAATAGAAGACAATGTGTATGTTTAGTAGAGGGAAAACAAAATAACTTGATGATTTATACGTGTAGCTCGGAATACGTGAGACACGACTAACTCGGATCGTAAATGGAGCAAACGCGACAGAGGAAATATGAGCGCGACTCGAGGTGAGGGACTGTGTGTTAGCGATAGAGGTATTTGTACATTTTTTACTGTGATTTGAGTTGTTACGATGCTAGAAATAATATGTTGAGCTATTAAGCTATGTAAATCTATATGAAAGTATGAAAAGTATTAGATATACATCTATATTGTGAAAATGGGATGTGGGTAGGAAAAACAGTCTGACATGCATGATTTCAATGCTTTCACATCTGTTCATGATGTTTTGATGTTTTCTCATCCATGTACTGATTTTGAGATTGAGAAATGATAATAGGTAGGTTGGCTAGTTTTACATGTTTAGCATGGGACGACATGCTATGTAAATAAACATGTTTTGAGTTTTTAAAAGAGAAAATAGCCACCTATCAGATTTGAGATGTGAAATGGTGTTGGAGTTTTAGCTCACCCACGTTTGATGAATTGGACTATGCTGGAGTTTCACTCTCATACGTCTGCATGTTTTGATAAATCAAGCTGGAGTTTAACTCGCACGATGGTTTTGAGAAAAGTGTTGGAGCTTTGCTTGCACCTATTTTTACTGAGTTGAGGTAAACCTGGGGGTCTGGGACCTAAGGGGAAGCCAGTCGACAGCCTGAGAATCGGCTGGGCCTTAACAATAAATCGTACCGAGCTGGTGCCTTGTGATGATTGTGTGTCACACTAATTGCTCGCCTAATATATGAGACATGTTTCAGGATGAAAAGTTCATTGGAGTTGGTATATGGACTGAGTCCACGGTCGTACGTAGAACTGTGTAGTTGTCCATTGGTTTACTATGTACCGTGTTAGGTGCACATGAGTACGAGTATCACGTAGATGACACATGACGTACCTTATACCATGAGTATATGAGGAGATGAGGTTGATTGAGATGAGCTGGAGGGTAGGACTGACCCATCCCCCTTCAGGCGAAGTGATGCCCTGTGCACACCTGATCAGTGAGGCCTCGGATCACTGACTATGGCAATATGTCGTGGATATTAGATTGTCAAAAATTCCATGCCTGTCTCAGAGATACTAGAAATTGAAAAACTCAGAAAATAAAGAGATTTGGTGAAAATGAATGACTTGAGAAAAGCAAAGAGAGTTTGTGATTTGATAAATCTCTCGATTTGAATTTTCATGCTATGATAGCATTGTTTATGACATGTTTTCAAATGGGAGTATCATATACATGTTTTCATGAAAATGCTTATATGAGAAATGAATGTTTGAATGCATTTTTTAGAATATTTCCATTTACATTGAAAAATGGTTTTGTTTATACATGCATGGGCTATGTAGATAGTACAATATCTACCTGTTAGCATCCATTTCCTTACTAAGCTGTGGTTTGCTCATCCCACTACTTTTCCCCCTCCAGATACTGAGAAGTAAGATAGTGCAGTGGTCTCTAGATCTTTTTGTGTTGGACAGCTCCCACCAGTTGCAAAGGTATAAGATTTGTATACATATAAGTCTTTTGTATCTAATATAATGTATCGCACAGTTACAAATCAAAATGTAAACAATGGTATGGAGGATGCTATGTAAAGATATTATTATACAATTAATTTTGTATATTTACACACACATGGGAGTGTGAATTAAAGTTTAAATATTCCACTGTAAAATTGGAAATTTTAGTTATTGTATCGTATCATAGCCCAACCGTAGTAGTGTATGTATGAATAAAAGGACACCCGAAAGTGGGGTGTGACATCGTGGCCCTCCAATCATGATTCCTTTAGCTGGAGCTATGGCTGGATACATGGGAGGATTAACTGTCCTCTCCTGAATCTCCTCGATCCTCGACCTCTTCCCAGCACACCTCTTGTTGCCCTTATAACTGAAGCCTCTATCCAACACTGGTCTTTTCTTATCTTTATCCCTCACTTTACCAACCTTTCCAAACTCTGAGACGATTCTATCAATGTCTTGCTCACATAATTGCGTCCTGCGCATTGCTTCCTCGTAGGTTAGTATATCCAGGGGAACCAATCTGGACCTGATGGTCGGCCTCAGTCCATACACAAACTTTTGGATCTTCTGGACCTCATTACCCATCGTGTTGGGATCATATCTACCCAGGGAGATAAAAGTCGTCTCATACTCATCTATAGTCCTGGTCCCTTAGGTCAGTCCCAAAAATGTCATCTTCATCTTTCGTTGTGCGGTATCCAGAACATACTGTCTTCGAAAAGCCTCCAAAACACATCCCAACTAATCTCTGTATGTCGGGCTCTCAAAATAGGCCTGGTGGATTTCCACCAATGTTCTGCTGATCCCTTCAGCATGAAAGCGAAAAACGCTACCATCTAGGTAGTAGTGCACTCGAAGAAGCCGTATAACTTCTCGATTTCGTTTATCCAATCCCCTGCAGCAACTGTGTCCTTAACTCCACTGAAAGACAATGGTCCAAACTTTTGGAACTACCGCAGTCTATCCAAATAACATCCATACCCCCAGCCTCTACTACCCTGTGGTATAGGAATAGGTGTAGGCATATCCTGAGCAGGTGGGGGTGTAGGTGTCTCTGTCATTTGAGGTCTCTGGGCTGGTCGCGCCCGTGCCTCGGTAGCTACCGCCTGCTCGGCATCACCCTCTATAGCGAGACTCTGTCTGCCCCCAACTCTAGGCAATAATTGACTGACCAACTCTAAGATCATCTCTATACTTTGTTCAATCCTCGCAAAGCGTGCCTCAGTACTCTCAGGTCTCTCCTCTGGACCCTGTGGAGAATGCTCAACCTAAGCCTCCACCTCAAAATCATCTTGAGTCTCGTGTGTTTCTGGCTCGGCACTACCCCCAGGCCTACCTCTACGGCCTCTAGCTTGTGCCCTCGCCCCTCTACCCCGACTAGTATTAGGCATATTGCTTAATTCCCTACATACATATTGTAAGACCCACTTTTTTATTTCTTGTTGATGCATTCCTTATGATTCATGTGATATACACTTCCACATATTGATTGAATCATAAAAAAATCTTTGACTGAATTAAATTTGCAAATAGAATAAAACGAAATATCGGTGAATGTATGAAGTAGCCAAATAAGGGCTGAGATGGCCATAGGCCAAACGAAAGGGATCGAAATTAAGGTGACGAAAAATATGAATTTAAAATAAGAAAAGATACAGGAAAGTCGGGTTAAATTGGTTCCGAAACAAGTGCAGGGGTAAAACGATCAAAAGATCAAAATTCGGTATAAATTCGATAAGAAAATTTTAATTAAAAATAAGGATTTAGGATATCTTGATCAATAATGAGGAAATTATCAAATTTCGAGTCCAATTGATCAAGATTCGAAATTCTTTAGAATTACAGAAAACTCATTCGGAACGATATTCTGAAAATACGAAGAAAATATACTTGAAAAAGGGTTAAAATATAATAAATTAATTAAATTAATTAATTATTAATAAAATATATAAATTATTAGATATTTTTGGAATTTTTTGATTATTTTAATGAATATAATAATAATAAAATATATTATAAAAAAAGAAATCGAAAATTTGGTCAGGGAGAGAGAAAAACAAAAGAAACTGAAAACTGAAAATGGAGACCCGCACATGACCCAAGCGACCCACGGCCACTGGCGATCAACGGACCCAAACGAAGACCGGAAGAGGAAGAGGAGAGGCCGGTGAACACATTGGCACCGACGACGCGCGCCGACGACTGCTGTGTTCAGCAAACGAAGGAAGAGAAAACCAAGAGGAAAACGGCTCGATTTTCGAGGATCCACAGCAGCTGGGCTTGAACAGTGGGCACCGATGTGATCAGGAGGCGGTCTTTTTGAGACCGGTTGTGATCGGTGAAACCATCGAAACCGTCGGCGACGACAAACCCCCAGAAACGGCACCGTTTGGCCGAAAGGAAAAGGAAGGAAATGGAAGGAAAAAGAGAAGGAAAGGAAAAGAAAAGAAAAGAAAGAAAAGGGAAAAAGGAAAGAAAAATTATCGGGGATGACTCGAGATTCGGGTAAGTTGACCGAGTGTCGAGATTGACATAAGGGTAAATTCCAAAAATTTATTTAATATTATATTTAATGAAAAATAACCCGGATTTACCTAATTGTGCAGTTTTACGACAGTGCCCGAACGAGAGCCGATTGAGCTCTGATTTTCATACCCCGCATAACATTGGGTAAGTAAATTTTAATTACGACAATTAGAGTCCTTAATGCAGAGTTAAGATTATTTTACGGGTTTCACGGATTAATTCTGCATAAAAGGAATTTTATTCAGAATTTTAAAGTAATTATCGTAAATACTCGATAAGTATTGGTAAGCCATATCAGCCCAGTAAAATCCGAAGAAGGAATTTAATAAGTAGAAACGGGTTGAAAATAGGTCGGGACCCATTAAGGTGTAATCGGGCCCAATAAAGTAAAATGAGCCCAGTACTTTAGATTCGATTAGAAAGAGTGAAACATTGCTAAATATATTAGAACTGGCCTCAAATATGTGGTTATACGCAGTTCCTTAGACTTAGTTGGCGCGAATTTGGATTGAGAGACCTGGTATCATCGAGACGGGACAAACTTGAGCGTGATTCCAGGTAAGGGAATTTTACGGGCTGCTAGAGGTAACTTTACTCAATTTCGACATCATTTACATTCCCTAAAATTGTCTGAACGGTCTAGATTTAAGATAAAAATTTTAGTGCCCTGGATGGGCAAATTACCAAAATACCCTTGTTAAGGGTAAAATTTCTAAATTTAGGAAAAATTGGGAGGAGCAAGAACAAGAGGTTCCTACTTGTTCTTGAGGTGTTTTGACACGTGCATGAGTAGGTTGGCTAACTTTTAAATAAAAATGCACAGCATTGCATATTTTCAACAATATGATTTCTGTTGAAAATTGTTTTGAGATAACAGAGCCGCCTACGTGATTTTATAGACATGTGACATGCTAGAGCTCAGCTCGCACGAGTTCTGATTTGTGTGATGCATGCATTAGTGCTAGAGCAAGAGCTCGCACTAGAGTTTTACATGCATTAGTGCTGGAGTCTAACTCGCACCAGATTTTTACATGATTTTCGTGAAACGGTGCTAGAGTCTAACTCGTACCAGATTTTCACATGATTTGTATACAGAGTGCTAGAGCTTAGCTCGTACTAGTTTTACTTGATTTTATGAGAGTGCTGGAGCATCGATCGCACTAGTTTTCTAAGAACATGCGATGAGCCGTGCTTGGAGCGTTGGGTAGACTGTGTGTCACACCGATTAAATAGGCTCGTACGTGCGTTTTGGAGACAGGGCATGAGTATGGATATGAGATATGGGTCCACGGAGTACATTGTACCGTGCAAGTAGCATGGAGTATGCTGTACCGTGATAGGATTGATTATGTGGCATCTTCGAATGCGAGTGGCATCTTCGGATGCGAGTGATTGGTCAGGACCGACGGGATGGACTGACCCACCTCCTGGGGCGGTCCCCGATCGTGGTGAGACCCCTTACACTAGGATCTGTGTAGCAGTGGCATCACAAGGACATATGGCCATCGTCCTAGTTATTTGCCCGAGATACATACATATATTGCCTAGTCTCGCATGTTGATGTTTTTGAGAATCATGTTTTGTGAATTTTCATGTGAGTCTGGATCACCCAAGGGAGGGGTTGGATCCTGATTAAGACATGATTTTGATGAGAATGAAACTGGGTTTTAAACAAAAACTTGCATGACGTTATTTTTCATGCTATTTAAACCCATGCGTGATATAAACTCTCGCATGTTACTATCACTTTGAAAAGCATTTGATTTCATGTTTTTGTATGAGTCAGGAACACCCGAGGGAGGGGTTGAGTCCTGATTGTGTTGTGAAATTTTAACGAGAATGAAATTGTTTAAATAGATTTGCATGATGAGTTTCCATGCTCCTTGAAATCCATATGTGCACTTGTTTTACATGACATCATGAATCATAGCATTTGTTTTGAAATGTGTGGAGAAGGGGTGGTTTATACATGGCACTACATTCATGTAGGTTGTATGGTTATCTACTTGTTCGTAGGATTACCTTACTAAGCTTGATGTGCTCACCCCTTTCATTTTCTCACACAGATTTCTTTCAGTAGACCTTGAGGAGACTGAGTACTGCATTCTAGACATCCGTTGCTGCCCATCTTTTGAGGTATATACACGTTGTATAAATATTGTATCTAAATAACATAAGCACAGTATTATATTTTATATTGACACTGGGATGTATAGACTGGGTACATATTGTAAAGAAATGAAAAGAAATTAGTGCATAACGTATGAGTTAATATTTTAATTTAAATTATGCATTATCTGTAAAATGTATGGTGATGATATGGGCACTGACACACAGCCCAATTATTGGTTGTGGTTGGTCACGATCAGAGGTCAAGTAAGTATAAAAGAATAACGAAAAATTTACTCTGATTTTTTGGTAGTTTTGGGTCGTGACAAATGGTGGTATCAGAGCGAAATGGGTCTGATGTGTGTCAGTGTCAGTAATTAGGAAATTACATCCACGTGTTACTGTGCTTGGTTAGATACAATCATGTATATTGAGATGGGTTTTAACTAAAAAATGGTTGTTAATGCAGGAATATAGGCATTGTGCCTGTTACCTGTAGCGGTAGAGGAGGTCGGGCATGAGGCAGAGGCTGTAGAGGTAGGCCTGAGCCTGTTGGACGTGTCAACTTGCCTCATGAGACTCAGGAGGAGGCTGAGGTAAAGACTGGGGTTAAGCATGCCCCACAGGGTTCTGCAGAGACGTCCGAGGCACATTTCGCTAGGATAGAGCGGAGCCTCGAGATGATTATAGAGTTATTTGCACAGTCAGTGCTGGGAGTTAGAGGTGGACAAGGTGATGCTGGACAAATAGCTACTCCTGATGTGCCTGCTCAGCCAGTTCAGGATATGGATATTCCTACACCCCCACCAGTCCAGGACACGGATTCTCTTATTGCCCCATAGCAAAGTACTAGAGATTGGGGTTATAGTTGTGACATGGACAGACTGCGACAGTTTCATAAGTTCAGACCGTCGGCATTTAGCGGGACGAAGAACCTAGTAGTAGCTGAGGATTGGTTCAGTAAGATGGAGAAGCTATACGAGTTCTTTGAGTGTACCCCTACTGAGATGGTAGCGTTTGCTGCATTTATGTTTAGGGGATCGGCGAAACATTGGTGGAAGTCCACCAGACAGATTCTTAGAGCCAAACATACAGAGATTAGCTTGGAGGTATTTGTGGAGGCCTTTTGGAGGTAGTACGTCCCTGATACAGCTAGCGAAAGCTGCAGACTGAGTTTCTGAGTTTGACCCAGGGGAGTAGATTGGTAGATAAGTATGAGACGAGGTTCATCTCCCTGGGCAGATATGATCCGGACACTATGAGTAGTGAGGTTAAGAAGGTTCGAAGATTTATTGATGGATTGAGGCCAGCGATCAGATCTAATTGATTCCTTTGCTTGTCCCGACTTACAAGGAGGCAGTGAGCAGGGCGCAGTTGATAGAGCAGGATTTTAAGAGGACTACCTCAGAGTTCGAAAAGGCTGACAGAGTTAAAAAGAGGAAGAGACCAGTAGGAGACAGAGGATTTGGTTATAGAGGGGGCAAATGGTTGACTGGGAAGAGGCCGAGGATAGAGGAGATTCGAGAGAGGCCAGCTAGACCTCCAGTTTATCCGGCTATTAGTTCTGCTCCACAAAAGGGTATTGTGATAGGGGGCCACGACCTACGACTGAGAGATGCAGTAGGTGTGGTAGATATCATGATGATAGACCCTGTTTTGGTACCACAGTGGTATGTTTCAGATGCGGAAAGCCCGGACATGTGATTAGAGAATGTCCAGAGATAGTTAAGAGTGCCCCTCAAAAGGGCAAGGATTCAGAGAGGGCTCCCGGTGAGACTTCTGCACAGCGAAGGAAAGCTACAGCGGTAGAGAAGGGGAAGCAGGTGATTGGTACAGGGCGAGTGCATGCTCTAGACCACGATACAGCAGATTAGTCGTGAGACGTGGTGAAAGGTACTATTCTGATCTATGATTTAGAAGCATATGTGTTAATAGATCCTGGTTCTACGCATTCATTTGTATCGCCTTTGTTTGCATGTAAATTGTGTAATTATGTAAAACCTACCCCTCTGAGTAGTAAGCTGTCGATAATTACACCCATGAACACTAGTCAATTAGTGGAGTATGTATTGAGGAATTGTGAGCTGAAATTAGGTGGCAGATGATAATTCTATATTTTTAGAATTATTTAAATCCCCAATTTATTTTGTTAATTATCCCTTTTATTTAATTAAAATTCTCATGTTTGCAGATAAATTAAATCCGGATGAATTTTGAATATTTCGATAGAAAATGGACCGAAATTGAGCTAAAATTGAGATTGGACCACGCGGACAACACGAGCCTAGCACATCCAATTGGATAAAAAGACAGATGACATGGAAATATTATTTTTCAAGGAGCCAATGGTGTGAAGACAAGTGGCCAAACAATGCCAACTCATCTAGGATGAAAAAATTACAATTGTACCCCTAAGTGTGTCTATAAATAGAAAAAGATGGCAATTGAAAAATGGGTAGTTTTAGTTTTTTTTTTTTTAGGTTAAGCCTTTATTGTTAGGTTTTATTTTCTTTAGGTTTCCTTTTTAGATTTT
Source organism: Firmiana major (assembly GCA_033439115.1). Taxonomy (NCBI): domain Eukaryota; kingdom Viridiplantae; phylum Streptophyta; class Magnoliopsida; order Malvales; family Malvaceae; genus Firmiana; species Firmiana major. Next base: position 70,106,344 of record CM065897.1, on the reverse strand, counting down.
CGGCTGGTGACAGCAGCTACCATTGTCCATTTTCTTATTGGTTTTGCTCAAAGTTTCGTTCCTTTATTGTTTTAACGTTGAAGTTTTAATGAAAAGCTTTTCATTCTCGGTTTTGTAAGGTTTCATTCTTTTATTTTTATTCTCGATTTATTGTTTTTTTTTCTATGATCGTTTTTCTTGTTTTTTAGTTTTGTTTTATCATTGTTACAGTAGCTCATCATTTAAATGTTTCCATGCTTATTTTGATTTTTCTGTTTTGATTTACGTTGCTTATTAGTTGAATTCTTTTTGGTTTTTCTGGATTTCACCTTCCTGTCACGGCTCCTGCATATAATTCGTGATTGAGGCTGATCGTTTTTTATCAACGTAGTAGTGGACTGTTGCAGAGGACAAGGAGCAAGGCGTGATTGTTGGAGTTTCCATTTTTCTGTTTGGCAACTTCTTTTGTTTCGGTTTAGCCTTCAGGTGTTAATTTTATCCTTCCTATCGGTTTCATTCTAAGTTGCCTATTTCATTGTTGTTTGCTATCTTAAACTTTTATTATAAGCATGTTTTCTGTTTTTTTTTTTAGCATTGTTATTATGAGGTTGCAAGGAACCGAGAACCACAATTCATCCTCTGTTCAGCCCTATTTCAAGAGCTTTGTACTGTTCATTCCATTTGCATGCTTTCTCTGCATTAATCTAATGTTTGGTAGCTGCAGGTAACCAAGATGTGTGCTGTCACCATTACTGAACTGTTGTGAATGATGCTGAACATATATGTAGAGGTGGTAGCTGAAGGCTTGAAGAATGCAAAGCCCTTGTGTTTAAGCTCGGGACAACCTTATTTCATTTTCTGTTTTGTACCTATTATTTCTATTCTCTGCATCATTTTCTAATTATCTATTTACATTTGCAAATTCGAATTTTCTTTTTCATTAACTTTGTATTTACCTTAAGTTTTGTCTTCATACAGTATATAATTATTTTTCACGTTAATTAATTTTGTTGAGTTCTTCCTTTCGTTATTCGGCATTGTGCTTGCTACTAACCGCTGATTTTATCAAAGAGCTCCTTGTATGCATTCTGTCATGTTGTTACAAGTGATGTTGAGCTGCTGTTTGCAACCAGACCAAAGTAGCGCATAAGCAGATAATGACCAAGCTACACCAACGTTGAAGACAGTAGCAGAGGCAGTGCAGAACAAAGTAGTGGAGGAAGACGTTGTCTGGTGGCTGGACAGAGAACGGATGTGTGCTCAGACGTGGGCAGGACAAAAGAGCACTAGTGGACAGACCTCCTGCAAACAGTAGCTGGAATGAAGCTAGGTAAACCTGGACAGCAATTGATGAAGGCAGCAGGCCTGGAACCGAGGGCATGCCTGGAAAAGCAATGTTGGAAGATAATGAACAGTGCACTTGCATCGGGACAACTTTGTTTTAATGTTCTTTAAGGCCACGTTTGGTTATGGCTTCTTTGCAATTTATTGCATTTTTGATTATTTTCATTAGTATTAGTTAGGATAGTGGTAATTGATAGTTAAATTTAATATTTTAAGTTGTTAATTTAATCTTTAGTTTTAAGTCTTAGTTAATAGTTAATTTTATATTATATGTTTTAGGACTTAATTTTAGTTTATTATTTTATGAGTTGCATTTAGAGTTAATTTAGATTAACTGTGTTTCATGCATTTTTAATTTAGTCTTCATTTCTATTAGATTTTAGGTTAGCTTAATTTGCATTTTTATTAAGTAGTTTAATTACATGCATTTTTATTTTAAGTTTGTTTAAATTCTAGTTTAAGTAATTTTATTGCTTTATTTTCATATTTGCATTTTATTTTAATTGCGTTAATTAATTTTTAACTATTTTAGTTATCTTTTGCAGGTTATTTGCTTTTAATTTCTTGGAGAGCACTGTAAGTAAATTTTGCTTGGTTTTATTTAGTTCTTTTTAATGTTTATTGTTTTCAGTATTTTTAATTAGCCTTAGTAGATCACCAACTTTAATTTCATAATTTGCTAGGATATACTTAGGGTAAGATTAACCGATACTTAATTAGGCTAGTCAACTTCTCTGTGGGACGATAATTTCGGGACTCAAATTTCATTATTACTTGTATGACCCGTGCACTTGCGGACAATACCCTTTGAGCGTATCAACTGAGTGATGATAGCCGATCTAATCTTGATGCACATGAGAGACTTTGATGTAATCCTAGGAATGGATTGGTTGGCTGCTAATTGAGCTGTTTTAGATTGTTTTGCTAAGACAATCACATTTCATACTCCAAAAAAATGTATTGTGCAATTTCCTTGAAGTTAACGAGAATAAGAATTTTGTAAGAGTATGAATGAATGATGTTTTGAAGGTTATATTACATACGTGGTAGATACGGCTAAGGTACATTCGAAATTGACAAACATTTCAGTAGTCAGAGAATTTCCAGATGCCTTTTCGGATGAGTTACCAGGGTTACCGCCAGAGAGGGAGACAAAATTCAGTATTGATTTGACACCTGGTACAGAACCGATATCTAGACCACCATATAGGATGGCTCCAATTGAGTTGGAGGAGCTGAGGAAACAGTTACAGGAATTGTTAGAGAAGGGGTTAATCAGACTGAGTGTATCACCGTGGGGAGCATCGATTCTGTTTTTTAGGAAGAAGGATGTGAGCCTTCGATTGTGTATCGACTACCAATTGTTGAATAAGGCTACCATCAAGAACAAGTATCCCCTTTTGAGGATTAATGATTTATTGGATCAACTACGAGGAGCACAAGTCTTTTCTAAGATTAATATGAGATCTAGGTACCATCAGTTGAGAGTTCAGGATGGAGATGTACCCAAAACAGCTTTTCGCACCCGTTATGGTCACTTTAAGTTTATGGTTATGCCATTCAGATTGACGAACTCTCTCGTAGCTTTTATGTTATTGATGAATGAGGTGTTTCAGCTGTATTTAGATCGATTTGTGATTGTCTTCATCGATAACATTCTGGTTTATTCGAGGTCCAGAGAGGAGCATGAGCAGCACCTGAGGATTGTATTGCAGACCCTCTATGAGAAGCAGTTGTATGCTAAACTCAGTAAGTGTAACTTTTGGCTTGAGCAAATCTCCTTTTTAAGACATATTGTGTCGAGGGATGGTGTGTCAGTGGACCCATCCAAGATTAAGGCAGTAGTTCAGTGGCAGAGGCCTTAGATAGTTACGGAGATCATGAGCTTTCTGGGTTTAGCTGGATATTATAGACGGTTTGTGGAAGGGTTTTCGAGGTTGGCTGCTCCGTTGACATGTATCACTAGGAAGAGTATAGCATTTGAGTGGGATGATAGATGTGAGGAGAGTTTTCAGGAGTTGAAGCGTCGATTGACCACTGCTCCGATTCTCACCATTCCTACCAGCTCAGGAGGTTTTTCTGTTTACACAGATGCTTCTTACCAAGGACTAGGATGTGTATTGATATAGGATGGAAAGGTAGTCGCTTATAGATCCAGGCAGCTGAAGGATCATGAGAGGAACTACCCGACCCATGATTTAGAGTTGGCGGTCGTAGTGCTTGCATTGAAGATATGGCGCCACTATCTGTATGGTGAGAAATTTTAGATATTTACCGATCACAAAAGCCTCAAGTATCTGTTCTCGTAGAAGGAATTAAACATGAGACAGAGAAGGTGGCTTGAGCTTCTGAAAGATTACGATTGTGAGATTCTATACCGCCTGGGTAAGGCGAATGTAGTGGCTGATGCGTTGAGCAGGAAGTATCTCAGGTTGGTTTCATATATGATGGTATGGGAACACGAGTTGTTAGAGTAGTTTGCGACCTCAGTTTGGATGTGACCCCGCCTGATGCTGATAGTGGGTATATGATTGCTAGCCTGTGGTTAGAGCCAGATTTGATGGATCGAATCCGACAAGCTCAGCGTGATGATCAGTAGTGTATTGAGATAGTCAGGCAGATGCAGGGGGTATTGAGACTGAGTTTGAGTTGAGTTCAGATGGATTACTGAGGTTTCGAGACAGGATATGTGTTCTTGAGGATCCTGAGATCAAGAGATTGATCTTGACAGAGGCTCATTCGTCGAGGTATACCTTGCATCCGGGTAGTACAAAGATGTATTAGAATCTCCAAAAGGTATACTGGTGGTCGGGGATGAAGAGAGACATAGCAGAGTTTATTGCGAGATGTCTCATCTGTCAGCAGGTGAAGGTGGAGCATCAGAAGCCTGCAGGGTTATTGCAGCCTCTACCTATACCGACTTGGAAGTGGGAGCATGTCACCATGGACTTTGTGATGGGTGTACCGAAGACTCATAGAGGGAATGATGCTATATGGGTGATAGTTGACAGATTGACGAAGTCGGCACATTTCCTAGCTATGAGAGTCACCGATACTCTGAGTAGATTAGCGGAGCTATATGTGCACGAGATTGTGAGACTGCATGGTGTCCTAGTGAGTATTGTGTTAGACAGGGATTCCCGCTTCACTTCCCGTTTCTGGGAACACTTTCAGGAAGCTATGGGGACCCAATTGAGATTCAGTATAGCTTTCTATACTCAGACAGATGGGCAGTCAGAGAGGACTATACAGACCCTTAAAGATATGTTGAGAGCTTCTGTACTTGATTTTAGAGGCTCCTGGGATGATCACCTACCACTCCGGAGTTCGCCTACAATAACAGTTATCATTCGAGTATCGGGATAACACCATATGAGGCCTTGTATGGTCGTAGATGTCGTTCTCCTGTAGGATGGAAGGAGGTCGGTGACAGGCAGATATTCACTCCCAATTTGATACGTCAGGCCTCTAAGGATGTCCAGTTGATTTGTGAGAGATTTTGGATAGCTCAGACTCGATAAAAGAGGTATGCTGACAGGAGACGTAGACCGTTGGAGTTTACAGCAGGGGAGTTAGTATTCTTGAAAGTTTCTACTTCCAATGGTACTACGAGATTCAAAAATAGAGGGAAACTGAGCCCTCACATCATAGGACCTTTTGAGATACTCGAGAGAGTGGGAGATCGAGCTTAGAGGCTAGCGTTGCCACCAGAGCTAGCAAATGTCCATAACGTCTTCCACGTCTCCATGCTTTGAAAGTATCAGCCGGATTCATCGCATGTGATCAGATACAAGCCACTGGAGCTTAGTGAGAGTATGTCCTATGTTGAGAGATCAATCCAGATTGTGGATAGGAAGGAGAAGGTATTAAGATCGAAGACGATTCCCCTGGTGAAAGTACTGTGGCAGCATCACACTCCGGAGGAAGCGACTTGGGAGATTGAGAGTTTGATGAAAGAGAAGTACCCGAAGTTGTTTAGAGACTGATTTGGTTCCAATTTGGAGGACCAAATTCTTTTAGTGGGGGAGATTATGTAAGACCCACTTTTTATTTCTTGTTGATGCATTCCTTATGATTCATGTGATGTACACTTCCACATATTGATTGAATCATAAGAAGAGCTTTGACTGAATTAAATTTGCAAATAGAATAAAACGAAATATTGGTGAATGTATGAAGCAGCCAAATAAGGGTCGAGTTGGCCATAGGCTAAACGAAAGGGATCGAAATTAAGGTGACGAAAAATACGAATTTAAAATAAGAAAAGATAGTAGTGTATAAAGGAAAGTCGGGTTAAATTGGTTCCGAAACAAGTGCAAGGGTAAAACAGTCAAAAGATTGAAATTCGGTATAAATTCGATAAGAAAATTTTAATTAAATATAATGATTTAGGATATCTTGATCAATAATGATCAAATTATCAAATTTTGAGTCCAATTGATCAAGATTCGAAATTATTTAGAATTACTGAAAACTCATTTGAAACGATATTTTGAAAATACGGAGAAAATATACCGAAAAAAGGGTTAAAATATAATAAATAAATTAAATAAATTAATTATTAATAAAATATATAAATTATTAGATATTTTTGGAATTTTTTGATTATTTTAATGAATATAATAATAATAAAATATATTATAAAAAAAGAAAGAAATCGAAAATTTGGTCGGGGAGAGAGAAAAACAAAAGAAACTGAAAACAGAGACCTGCGCTTGACCCGAGCAACCCACGGCCATCGGCGATCGACGGACCCAAACGAAGATCGGAGGAGGAAGAGGAGAGGTCGGCGAACACGTTGGCACTGGTGACGCGTGCCGACGACAGTTGTGTCCGGCGAACGGAGGAAGAGAAAATCGAGAGGAAAACGGCCTGATTTTCGACGATCCACGACAGCTGGGCTTGAACGGTGGGCACCGACGTGATCGGGAGGAGGAGGCGGTGCTTTTGAGATCGGTAGTGGTCGGTGAAACAACCGAAACCGTCGACGACGGCAACCCCCAGAAACGGCACCGTTTGGTCGGAAGGAAAAGGAAGGAAAAAGAGAAGGAAAGGAAAAGAAAAGAAAAGAAAGAAAAGGGAAAAAGGAAAGAAAAATTACCGAGGATGACTTGAGATTCGGGTAAGTTCACCGAGGATCGAGATTGACCTACGGGTAAATTTCAAAAATTTATTTAATATTATATTTAATGGAAAATAACCCGAATTTACCTAATTGTGCAGTTTTACAACAGAGCCCGAACGAGAGCCGATTGAGCTCCAATTTTTGTACCCCGCATAACATTGTGTAAGTACATTTTAATTACGACAATTAGAGTCCTTAATGCAGAGTTAAGATTATTTTATGGGTTTTATAGATTAATTATGCATAAAAGGAATTTTATTCGAAATTTTAAAGTAATTATCGTAAATAGTATATGAGCTATCCAATGAGTTTGGAACGAAGCCCGATGAGTATTGGTAAGCCATATGAGCTTAGTAAAATTCGAAGAAGGGATTTAATAAGTAGAAACGGGATGAAAATGGGTCAAGGACCATTAAGGTATAATCGGGCCCAATAAAGTAAAACGGACCCAGTACTTTAGATTCAATCCGAAAGAGTGAAATATTGTTAAATATATTAGAACTGACCTCAACTATGTGGTTATATGCAGTTCGTAGACTTGGTTGGCGCGAATTTGGATTGAGAGACCTGGTATCATCGAGACGAGACAAACTTGCACGTGATTCCCGGTAAGGAAATTTTACGGGCTGCTAGAGGTAACTTTACGTAATTTTGACATCATTTACACTCCCTAAAATTATCTGAAGGGTCTAGATTTAAGATAAAAATTTTAGTGCCCTCGATGGGCAAATTACCAAAATACCCTTGTTAAGGGTAAAATTTTTAAATTTAGGAAAAATTGGGAGAAGCAAGAACAAGAGGTTCCTGCTTGTTCTTGAGGTGTTTTGACACGTGCATGAGTAGGCTGGCTAACTTTTAAATAAAAATGCACAGCATTGCATATTTTCAACAATGTGATTTTTGTGGGAAATTGTTTTGAGATAACAGAGCCGCCTACGTGATTTTATAGACATGTGACGTGCTAGAGCTCAGCTCGCACGAGTTTTGATTTGTGTGATGCATGCATTAGTGCTGGAGCGAGAGCTCGCACTAGAGTTTTACATGCATCGATGTTGGAGTCTAACTTGCACCAGATTTTTACATGATTTTTGTGACACGGTGCTGAAGTCTAACTCGCACCAAATTTTCACATGATTTGTATACAGAGTGCTAGAGCTTAGCTCGCACTAGTTTTACTTGATTTTATGAGAGTGCTGGAGCATCGCTCGCACTAGGTTTTTGAGAACATACGATGAGCCGTGCTTGGAGCGTCGAGTAGACTATGTGTCACACCGATTAAATAGGCTCGCACGTGCGTTTTGGAGACAGGGCATGAGTATGGATATGAGATATGGGTCCACAGAGTATGTTGTATCGTGCAAGTAGCATGGAGTACGCTATACCGTGTTGGGATTGATTATGTGGCATCTTTGGATGCGAGTGATCGGACAGGGTGACGGGATGGACTAACCCACCTCTCGGGGTGATCCCTGATCGTGGTGAGACCCCGCACACTAGGATCCATGTAGCAGTGGGATCACAAGGACATATGGCCATCGTCCTAGTTATTTGCCCAAGATACATACATATATTGCTTGGTCTCGCATGTTGATGTTTGTGAGAATCATGTTTTGTGGATTTTCGTGTGAGTCTAGATCACCCGAGGGAGGGGTTGGATCCTGACTGAAACATGATTTTGATGAGAATGAAACTGGGTTTTAAACGAAAACTTACATGACGTTATTTTCCATGCTATTTAAACTCATGCGTGATATAAACTCTCGCATGTTACTATCACTTTGAAAAGCATTTGATTTCATGTTTTTGTGTGAGTTAGAAACACCCGAGGGAGGGGTTGAGTCCTGACTGTGTTGTGAAATTTTAATAAGAATAAAATTATTTAAATGGATTTGCATGATGAGTTTTCATGCTCGTTGAAATCCATTTGTGCACTTGTTTTACATGACATCATAAATCATAGCATCTGTTTGAAATGTGTGGAGAAGGGGTGGTTTATGCATGGCACTACGTTCATGTAGGTTGTATGGTTATCTACTTGTTCGTAGGATTGTCTTACTGAGTTTGATGTGCTCACCCATTTCATTTTCTTACATAAATTTCTTTTAATAGACCTTGAGGAGACTGAGTACTGCATTCCAGACATCCGTTGCTGCCTATCTTTTGAGGTATATACACATTGTATAAATATTGTATCTAAATAACATAAGTACAGTATTATATTTTGTATTGACATTGGGATGTATAGACTGGGTACATATTGTAAAGAAATGAAAAGAAACTAGTGCATAACGTATGAGTTAATATTTTAATTTCAATTGTGCACTATTTGTAAAATGTATGGTGATGATATGGGCACTGACACACAGCCTAATTATTGGTTATGGTTGGTCACGATCAGAGGTCAGGTAAGTATAAAAGAAAAACGAAAAAGTTACTCTGATTTTTGGGTAGTTTTGGGTCTTGACACATATAAATTTCTTAGTCAACCCATCGACACACACACAATTGCATCTAAACAAGCACAGTAACATGGGGATGTAATTTTTCAACTTATTAAGTATTTTAGAGATCGACGCACGTCAGACCAACACAGCTCTGATACCAGCTTCTGTCACTACCCTCAACTTACCAAAAATTGGCACGAATTTTTCGCTTTTCATGCATTATTTATTATTCGTCATTGCCTTACCTCGATCGTGATTAGCTACACTCTCAAACTGTTGGGCTGTGTGTCAATGTCTACCTCATCCAACCATAATAATTTAATTTGCAATATAATTTATAAGTAAACACTTGTATAAATAAATCAGAGTGTTGTTTACATGTGTTTACATTGCTTTACATCCCTAATAGTTACATAAAAAATGCTACTGTGCTATCGAAAGTTTCGATACAAAATTACATCACTGTGTATACCTTAAGCGATGGGATGTAACGAATACCAAAAGGGAAAGCCTCCAGTCGCTCTCAGTCTATACTCAAATCTCTGTAGAGAGGGAAAAATAAGGGGGGTGAGCAAACCACACGCTCAGTAAGGCAATCATGCGAACAGGTAGATAATGTACTATCTACGTGATCGTGATACCATGCTCAAAACCACACAATTTTCATTCACATCTCAAAGCATTATTTCATGCTTGTGTTAATGGCATGTAAAGCAATTCATGCTATTTAAATTAGTGCACAAATCGAATTTATAGCATGACATTAATCATCAAGCATATTTCATAAATAGAGCATGGAAAACCATCATGCATCATTGCACTTTAAAACCATTAACATGCTTTCTCATCTCAAACAATTCAACACTGGTCAGGATTCAGCCCATCCCTCGGACTGTCCGGACTCATAAAACATTTTAAACATGGATTTATTTCATAAATAATAGACATGTGAGATAGGCAATATATAATAAGGGAAATCTCCTCTAGGACTATGGCCATATCCTGTGATCCTAGGCTACACTGATCAGGTGAGTGGGGTATCACCACTATCTGCTTCCACACGGGAGATGGGTCACGTCCAGCCCTTTGGTCCATAGCAAATCTCTTCTAAAGACGACATATCACAATCTCAACATGGTATAACGAACTCCATGCTACCTGCACGATACAGCATACTCCGTGGACCCATATCAACACATCATATCGCGCTACATCTCAAAAATACACGTATGAGCCTATTTAATCGGTACAAGCTCTTGTCTACCCGAAGCTCCTAGCACTACTATCGACATGTCAATTCTAAAAAATGCACGTGCAAGCCTATCTAATCGGTGCGACACCCAGTCTACCCGAAGCTCCTAGCACGACAACACATATGGTGGGCATCTAATGCGAGCTATGTTCCAGCACCATGCCAAAACCAATGTAAAGTCTGTGCGAGCTCAACTCTAGTACAACATCATAAAAATCCATGTGAAAACTAGTGCGAGCCACACTGTAGCGCTCATGTGTATGAAAACACCTTAAATCTCGTGTGAGTCATGCTCTAGCACGCTTTCATTCTCATGAAATCCATGTAGGTGGCTCAATTCTTTGTAAAACATGGTTATCAACCAAAACAAATCATTTCTTTTGCAAATCATTTCAAATGTTAGCCAACCTACTGATTATTTGCTAAAAAGCAACAAAACAAGGTTTTCAAAGTATCATGCTTTTGTTTTCATGCACATTTCTCAAAACCCAACTATTTGCCCTTCAATCACCCAATATCATTTCCTAGTATCACATGCATTCTAGCAAAACATTTAAGCACCCAAATTGCATACAAATATCTCTAAGAGTCCACATAATTCCCTTACCTTGATTTACTCGATGTGCGACTCTTTTCCTTTACGCTTACCGCGCTCTTGGCTTAATTTGCTCTGGTGTATCCTCGAGAGCTGCAATTCGTTCATAAAATGCTCGAGTTAGTGTTGCTAACTCTCATTTAACTATGCATTCTAGCCAATGCCTTAAATGTTCATTTTACCCCTTTTTGGGTAAGTCTCACAATTGATTCCATAACACCATCTTAAATCCATACCCACAACACCATTATCACCTAAAGATATCCTATTCATCATTTATTCCACTACATTTCACTTTCTCACACTAACCAATTTCTAGGTTATAATCATTCCATGGCATTCTAAGTAGTTTCTACCATTACTAAGCACACCAATCAATTCCAAAATCAATAACTTAAACAATGTACTTAAGTTAGTGCTTTAGAAACTCACCTAAAGTGATTTCCCCCTTGCTCCAAATGGAAATGCACCTTTGCTCCTTCAATCCCACAAATGGCGGAATGCCTCCAAGCTATGTTGTTCTTCTCCTTGATGTGAACAACTTTGCGTCTAATAGCCTTCCCTCTAATCTTGCTGAAAATGGGATGATTTAGAGAGAGAAAACTAGGTTTTTTAGGTTGAAAAATGAAAAGGGAATGGCTGTTCTCATGAATGCAGATTTTAGCTACTCCTATTTATAGATTTAGCTTGATGAGATCGATCTGTCGAGACATGAGATCAATCTGGTCCCCTTAAAATCCTTCTTTTTCACGACATTTTAAAGGCATGAGATTGATCTGTCTCAGACAGTAGCTTAAGGAGATCGATCTGGTCTTAGGGGAGATCGATCTGCTCCAACCTGAGAGCTAAGGAAATCAATTTGTTTCATTAAGGATCGATTTGCATTTTACAGAATGTTTAGGAGATTGAGCTGGCTCCATTAGATATCGATCTACCCTATTCCATTGCTCGAACAAGAGCATTTTTTCTCTTCTAAATCGATTTGACCTTCATATTTTCTAGATTTTCTATAGTTTTTCTGCAGTAACTCACACCCAAACATCCTTAATTTGCTGCCATGGTCATTTTCTCATCCGATCACCTTTGAGACTTGAAAATACATCCATTCATACTTCATACACTTTAAAACTTGTGTAGAATTTTTGTATAACCAAAGGTACATAATATAAAGTAAATGGAAGTGCAAACTCATGCAAATCTTCATTCCATTTACCACATTACTCATATTCCATTCCACTCACATTCGTCACATACAAAAGTCCATTTCTTCATATTCATACTTATTGGAACTTGTATGTACATCACAATCTCTTATTACAAGTGTGTACATTTAATTTATGGACTTTACATCACTTATACTTCACATTACAAGTACATCACCATTTACATATATATACAAAGTTATACTTATATGGGGTCTCACCCAATCAACCTTTATAACTTCCTGTCACCTAAAAATTTGGTGTCTGCTGGTTGGGGTATGAGAAGTGTTAGTGCCGCCAATCCTCCTATTTCTCCCTCAAATCCTCCATCATTCATTCCTTTTAAACCAAATCCTACAAATAGGGAATCCAGCCCTGAAAGTGATCCTCTAGATAATGTGAGTGGCTGGGAAGGATTTGGTTCCACTTTTGTGGTCCTTCAAGATGATGAAACGTCAAACGTAAAGTCCCTTCAGGAGTATCTTAACTCTCCTGAAGGTAACCCTTTATGTTTTATAATTTATTATTGTTTGTTTATGGGACGATCTTAACAATTTTGTGGGTTCTTTTTTTTTTCTTGCAGGGATGAGCAGTATCAGATGTGCTTTGATTCGTCAGAGGGCGTAAGAAGGTTCATCTAGTGAACCTACTGAGAAGAGACCCCGCTCTACAGCTGCTACTTCTGGAGATATGTCAATTTCATCTCCGATGTCTTGGGCTCGAACTCCTCCTTCTAGAAAAGCAACCCCTTCTTCAACTCCGACTCAACTTCATGAGGGAGGATCAAGAGACCTTTCTCGAGGTAACAGGAAAGCTTCCTCGCATTCTATGAGAACTTCAAGCTCCTCGGATCGGTCTCAGTCGAATGATTGTGCTGAATGCAACGTGACCTCGCCTCATCGAAAGAACTGAAGGCATTTATATGTTGAGTCTGCTAAGGCAAACAGGCATATTCTTCCCAAGATAAGTCTTGTTGATAAGGGGTCATACCAGGTGGATGGTGGTTATAGGATGAAGAGATTAGAATTTCGAGTCTACCCAGGAGTGTTTGACAATGACACTTTGGAAACGCCAGAGGTAGCTTCTTGATTAGGCTGGGCCACTATCTTTCCTATAGACGAGCATCAATTGTTTGGGAATTTTTTGGAAGGAGAGGACTTAGCTGATTTGGAGCTAATGAGGGTAATCTTTCGATTCTCATTCATTATATTTCTTTTCGCCTTATTTTGAGTTTTAACTTTTCATGTTTCTTTTCAGGCTACTCAAAGGACCATTGTCAATAATGCTCAACATCGAGTTTACCGTGATCAAACTGAAAAAGAGCTCAAGGCACTAAGGGATTGGAATATGGAGTTAGGGAATGCTAACAATCAACTATCTGGGCTACCAGGGGTGGTGCGAGATCTGGAAGAACAGCTTTCAAAGGCTCTTCAAGACTTAACTCTCGCCAAAGGAGATCTTACTGTTGAGACTGCTATGTCATGCAAACTTAATGATGACCTTCAACAAAAGCAAACTGAGCTTGACAATTTGCAATCCAAATATGATTCCCTTTTCACCAATTTTAACGGGTTAGCTTATCACAATCAGGAGTTAGAAAACATATTACGGATTTGGAGAGTCAACCCTCTGCTTCTTTTGGCCAAACAGAGATTGACCATATCAGGGTAGAAGCCGTAAGGGAGTATTGACTCTCTAAAGATTGCTTTAGGCGAAAAGAGGACTACTCCGCGAGGTTTGTGAAATACAGTTTCTATCTCGCCCTATCTTGGTTGGAAAAGCACAGGGAGGGCGAACAGTTCCCCGAGCTCTTATATACGCCTGAAGCTATGTTATTCGAGGCTCCTGATTGGACCAAATATAAACCCGATGCCGAGCCAGCAGATGAGTTTTCGAAGAAAATTGCATAGGATGATCTGACTAACCTGACTGGACCTTGGTAGCCTCTGAGCCCAGATAATGCTCCTGAGCCAATTGGTGCCTTGGATGAATTAGACGGTGAGGAGCCATCGATGCCAGAAGTCTAATCATGGAGATTGATTTCTTTTTTGTTTTTTTAATTAGGTTTTATTGTAACGAATAATTCTATTGTTACGATTTTTTTAATTTTAATAATAAAAATTATTTATTCCTCTTTTTTCTTTTTATTAATGCATGTACTCATTTGACTTTTGCTTTATTCCTCTTTTTCCTTTTTAATAATAAAAGTACTCATTTGACTTTTGCTATCATCATCTATCTATATACACCATATATATAGGCTCCCCAAATTCTTAATAAAAGGTGTAAACTTTTAGAAAGAATTGTGCATTTAAACATACCTTTACTTTTTCTAGTACCGGACCGCTGTGATGCATTCGCGCCTCTGGTACTATGGCGTGTCTTTTGTCCAATGCCTGGCCACCGTGACGCATTTGCACCTCTGGCACTATGGCATGTCTTCTTTCTAATACCTGGCCACCGTGATGCTTTCGCGCCTCTGGCACTATGGCATGTTTTTTTTCTAATGCCTGACCATCGTGATGCCTTCTCACCTCTGGCACTATGGCATGTCTTTTTTCTAATGTCTGGCTGCTGTGACGCTTTCGCGCCTCTGGCACTATGGCATGTCTTTTTTTAATGCCTGGCCGCCATGACGCTTTTGCGCCTCTAGCACTATGGCATGTCTTTTTTCTAATGCCTGACCGCTGTGACGCTTTCGCACCTCTGGCACTATTGCATGTCTTTTTTCTAATGCCTGTCCGCCATGACGTTTTCACGCCTCTTAGAGTTTTGAAGAATGATAGGCTCCTCTCTGCAGATTTCGACAGAAAACGGTTTAGAGCTGCTATTCTACCCCTCAATCTTTGGACTTCTCTTACTGTAGTTGGTGGCTTCCTATCTATGATCGCTTGTACCTTCTCGGGGTTTGTCTCAATGCCCCTATTAGTGATCATGAATCCCAAGAACTTTCCAGATCTGACTCTGAAGGAACACTTGTTGGGGCTTAACTTCATATTAAACTCCCTCAACACTTTGGACACCTTAGACATCTAGTGAGCATGAGACTCCTCTGCTTTGCTTTTAATGATCATGTCATCCACATAGGCTTCCATGGAGTTTCCCAAGAGATCCTTGAAGACTTTGTTTACCATCCGCTGATATATGGCTCCAGCATTCCTTAAACCGAATGACATCACACGATAACAGTATGTTCCATCATCTATTATAAAGGAAGTCTTCTCTTCATCTTCTGGATGAAGCATAATCTGGTGGTATCCAAAAAAAGCATATAAAAAACTGAGAAGTTCATATCTCGACGTTTCATCTATAAGGTTATCAATTCGGGGCAAAGGATAGGAATCTTTGGGACAAGCTTTATTCAAGTCGGTAAAGTCCACACACATCCTCTATTTCCCATTGGACTTCTTTACCATTATAATGTTGGTCACCCATTCTGGATAGTTAACCTCTCTAATAAATCTAGCCTCTAAAAGCTTATTAACCTCTTCAGTGATCACTTTTTATCTTTTCGGAGTAAAATTTCTCTTCTTTTGTTTGATGGGCTTATGCCCAGGTAAAACATTAAGTCTATGGCAGATTACTTCTGGATTAATCCCGGGCACATCAGCTAGCGTCCAAGTAAAAACATCAGAGTTTTTCCTTAGGTATTCTACTATCTCTCTCCTTGTTCGTTCATCAAGCTGAGTTCCCATGAAGGCCTTCTTTTCTCTATCTCCTTCTATCAACTCAATAGTTTCCATCTCTTCAATAGGTTGAGGCTTAGAGGGGTCAGCTATAGTTAATATCTCCTTCCTCTGTATTCCTTTACAAGTAGTAGAGGTGATATAACACGTACGAGCCTTCTTTTGATCTCCTCGCACTTGTCCAACTCCATTGGGGGTAGGAAACTTCATTAACAGGTAGCAAGAAGAGATTACAACCCTCATGTCATTCAACAGAGGTATTCCCAAAATCATGTTATAAGCAACCGAAGTTGATTTCACGACCATGAATAACACCTGTCGAGTCACATCCCTTGGACTTTCCCCAAGAGTTATGGGTAACTGAATGGATCTGACTACCTTCACCTTCTCCCCTGTAAATCCATATAGTGGTGTCGCAACTGGTTTTAATCTATCCTTCGGTAGTTCATCTTCTCAAAATAATTCCAATGGATTAAATTCACTGAGCTTCCGTTATCAACTAGGATTCTACCAACTGGGTGTTTTGCCACCACCGCTGAAACTACCATAGGATCATCATGGGGGATGAAAATATCTCCTCTGTCTACTAGAATAAACACAATAGGCTCTTATCCACATTTTCCTCAATAACAGCATGAATTTGATATGTTTGCCTCGCGTAAGTTTTGCGAGAGGTAGAGGAGTTCCCTACCATCGAATCTCCACCTGCGATGACATTTATAGCTGGACCAGTTGGTTCATTATCTTGTTGGTTACCCCTGGGATCTGGTCTAGCTTCTTCCTTATCTCTCGGCCTTCTTCCCCTATTTCTGCCATCATTAGTCTGTCTATTTTGTGGATGGTTATCCCTTTTATCTTGTAAGAAGTAACGAGCACTTTCACTTCTCCAAAGGAAATGATTAATCTTCCCTTCCCGAGCTAACTTTTCCAACTGATCCATCAATTCTCTGCACCTTTTCGTAGGATGTCTATGAGTGGAATGAAAACTACAATAGGCATCTACATTTCGCCCTAAGTTTCCTATTTTTTCTTCGAGAACTCCAACAGTCCAGTCGTAAGAATACCAACACGAGGCTCGTTTAGCTTGGTATAGTTTTCGTACCTAAGACTAGGAACCTTGTCTAATCTGTCAGGTCTAGAAGAACTCCTTTTAGTCATGTCTCTTTCTCTTTTTCTTCCCTCCTTCGCCTCTCGAGACTGCACCATTCTCATCACTTCCTCTTGGGCAATATACTTATTCGCTCGGGAAAATAAATCTGAGATAGTTACAGGCTGATTTAGGGACAAAGACTCTTGTAACTTCTTAGATTTTGTTCCTTACAGCATCGCTGCTATAGCTACTCCTACTTGTAGATCTTTCACCTCTAAAGTCTCATCCCGGAAGCGATCCACATAACTTTTCAAAGACTCCTTGTTCCCTTGCTTGAGTGTAAGCAGGTAGGTGGTGTCCTTTTTTTTGCTGGCTATTGATCATGAATGCTTTCAAAAAAAATCACATCGTAACTAATCAAAAGATGAGATGGAACCTTTCTTCAGTCCATTAAACCATTTAATAGCATGTCCCGGTAGTGTGAGCGAGAAGGCTCTGCACATTCTTTCATCTTCCCATCCATGGAGTAACATGAGAGACTCATAATTTTGCATATAGTCATATGGGTCGGTTTTACCAACATAAGTAGCCATAGAAGGCATCTTAAATTTCTTCGGTAGTGATTTCTCCATAATCTCGAAGCTGAAAGGGATTCTCCTTCTCTGACTATCTTTAGTAGACACCAACTTCTTCTTTTCCAAAACCCTCTTTATGACTTTTTCCATGTTCTCTGATTCTCGAGTCGAGTGTGCTCCCTTTTCCTCAGTATTAGAAAAGTCTAAGTAATTTGATTGAAAGCCTTTTCTTCCCCTATTTCGTGGCTTGCTCGATGGCACCCTCTGCGTCATGTCTTGAGGGTTCATTATACTCTCCCTTTCCCCGGCCCTTTGCACCAGATGCTTCCTTCTAACACCTCTCATTCCTCGATTCGGACTTAAGCCTTCGAAATAGTCTAAGGACACAAGACTATCCTGCCCATAAGCCTGTCGTGTCCTGTCCGCGAGGGAGGGTTCTATCTCTCAAGCTCTCCAGATTACCGAACTTCAAAATTATGTCGCCTAAACTTTGCGGTAGAGGTCTGCCTCCTGAACTCTGCGGCATTGGTCTACCTCTTGAACTCTGCGGCAGAGGTACGTTGTCACGTGATTCTGCTCTTGAAACAATGCGAAAGAGTTTGGCTCCCTAATCCCTGCGGCAAGGTCCTGACTCTTGACCCCTACGGTAGGGTTTGGCTCCCTCATCCCTGCGGTAGGGTCCTATCTCTTGACCCCTGCGATAGGATTCTACTCCTTAAGCCTTGCAGTAGGGTTTGGCTCCCTCATCCCTGTGGCAGGGTCCTATCTCCTGACCCCTGCGACAGGGTTATGCGCTTGAAACCCTACAGTAGGGTACTGCTCCATCACCATTGCGACAATATTCGACTCCCTCATCCCTGCAGCAGGGTTATGACTCCTGACCCCTGCAGCAGGGTTCTGTCAATGCTGAATGATGCGCAGCCTGCTGCCCGTCGTCCCCCATTCTAGTTGTCCCAAATTCACCACTGCAAAGGGTTGACCTTCCTCATAGGTTTGCCATGGGATATTCTCTCTCACCAGGTGCTGCACTTCTGGAGGTAAACTGAACTGTGGTAGTGCATTTTTGAAGAAATCCACCATGGCCCTTAAGGTTGTAGTCGTCTGCTCATTTTAGCATTTGAGTGCCTGAGTAACCTCCTCATTCTGACATCTCAAAGCCTCAAACTCCTCTAGGGAAGCTATGGTAACCCTCTCTCCTTCTCCAATCTGCCCTTGTCTTCTCACAGGTTTATTGGGAGGACTCGTAGAATTTTCCTCCCCCAAGTTCGTTGTTGCTATCGAATGTGTTCTCACCATTTCGCTAAAAAATTTGGCTTTTATGTTTTTTTCCCACAGATGATGCTAATTGTTGTTGCTCTCAACAACAATGAACTAATGCTGATGTAATTGTCACGACCCGAATTACCTAAAAATCAGAGTAAATTTTTCGCTTTTTCATTTATTATTTAATTCTTACCTTTCTCTTGTCGTGACCATCCTACAACACAGTTGGGCTATGATTCGGTGTTAGTCACCTCTCACTATTACCAATCCATTTCCATAATCATATATCAGAGTCTACTATCCTTTTGACTTTAAATAAACACATACCCAATGGTATTTGCATGACTCTACATCCCCGACATCATATCCATTTACAGTACTGTGCATTACATATTTAGATACAAAACCATACAAATGTGTATACCTGTCTCTCGATGGGTAGCAGCAAGCAGCGGATATTAAGCATGCAAGTCCTCAGCCGCTCAATAATTATTACAAGTGCTCTGAAAAGATGGGAAAATAAGGGGGTGAGCAAACCACACGCTCAGTAAGGCAATTATGCAAGTAAGTAGATAGCTCCACTATCTACATGCTCATAATGCCATGCCCTTAAATCCATTTCTTTTCATTTAAAATTACACGCACAAAGTCATGCATATTCAATGCCATAGTTTATCCAAAACTATTTGTGCATATATAAATCATGTAACTCATGCATTCAAAGCATTTTATGTGACATCATTAAATCATATTAAGCATGAATTTAATCAAGATCATGCAGTCTTTCATGTCATGTAAGACAATTCAAGATTTTCAAATAAAAGCATGGAAAACACATCATGCCACTGCATTTAAATCAATTCATTTAAAACGCAGTATAAAATAACCCCTCCGGGTCAATCATCTCAAAACTCATAAAACAATTCGTTATACTTCATTATAAAACTTGAGTTATAAAACCACCCTTCTTTCAGGGTCACATATCATAAAATCATCTGAAATCATCAAATCATCAAATCGGGGGCCTGACCCCTCCTTCGGGTCTACCCTGGTCTAACAGACCACAAGTTATATCATGTGAGACAATTAGGTAAGTATCAGTAACATCGAGGACTATGGCCATATCCTAGTGATCCCTGGCAACACGGTACCTAGTGTGCGGGGTATCACACCTGAAACGGGAGGTGGGTCGTCCTACCCGCCAGAACAGCATAACACCAGGATTGCGAGGGCAAGGCTTGCTGCCTCGTGGCTAATGCCACTCCACTCCAACAATCCCCACGGTACAGCGTACTCCGCGTGACATACACGGTACAAAGTACTCCGTGAACCCAAGCTCAGTCAGGGGTGCCTGTAATAGGTCTTATCCACCCATATCATCTGTCTCAGAATGCACGTGTGAGCATATCATCTCACTGTGACACACAGTCTACAGGAGGCTCCAACACGGCTATATGCATGTAATATAAATCCCTGTGCGAGCGAAGCTCAAGCACGGCTCCATGCATATTCATGATATCTGAAAATCTCGTGCGAGCGAAGCTCTAGCACGATTTCATAAAAATCAGTGAAATCTGCGTACGAGCAGCGCTCCAGTACGACTTAAACTGATTATAATTTCATGTAAATTCCACGTACGAGCAACGCTCTAGTACGGATATGTATATAAATTCAGTGAAAACCTCGTACGAGAAAAACTCCAGTACGGCATTCAAATGAATTATGAAAACCATATAAAACTTTGTGCGAGCAACGCTCCAGCACAAATGAATGCTCAAGTAAATCAAATCTCGTGCGAGTTATACTCCAGCACGGCTTTATGCATAACTAAATCAAATCTCGTGCGAGTTTCACTCCAGCACGGCTTTTATGCATAATTAAATCAAAACAGGATGCGAGCTAAGCTCCAGCATCTCTCATGCATGTCAAATCATTAAAAGTAGTGCGAGTAATCGCTCCAGCACTATTTTATGCATACCACGTCAAAACAAATCAAAACATGTCAAAACATGTCAAAACAGAGTGCGAGCTAGGCTCCAGCAGCTCTCATTTCACAATATTAAAAATCAGTGCGAGCACCATGCTCTAGCACATTTCATGCATATGATGTCACAAGTCGGTGCGAGCAACTGCTCAAGCACATTTATGCACATTCACAAACGCAGATATAGTGCGAACTACGTGTCGGCACTATCTGTTTCCATATAAACTTGATAGTTGGCCTCTTTTCCAAAGAAATTTCCATTTAATTATTAATAACACCTACGTAGTGTTATTTTGTGAAATTAAACAATTTCTGGCCAATCTATCGCTTTGCTTTGATTAAAACCAATAAAATTCCTTAATCATCAAAAATCCTTAAATCATGCATTTCATGCATGTCATGCTTTCACCATCCTTAGGTGAACTTCCCTCAATAGGGGTAAAATAGACATTTCACCTATTTCGATCCTTAAAATCATTCAAACCATTTTTAGGATCATTATACATCATCAAGGCATACATACATATTCAGTGTACAGAACACTATTAAAATACGCGTAGCTACCTCTAGCTACTCACACAATTCCCTTACCTCATTTTTCTGTACAGTCTGACCTTTCCCACTGATGTCTTGTCACGCAGTCCGATTTGCTCTGAATCCAATTCAAATCTCTGGCACTGCGGATACATATTCATCAGGTCAATTACAATACAATTAATTGTATTCACAATTTTCTGGGCTTAATTTAAATCATTGGGCCTGTTTTCCCATATTGGGCCCGATTGCACCTTAATGGGCCTTAATCGGCCTTAAGCCCGTTTACCACACTTTATCGAGGCCTATTGGGCTCTCTGGGCCCATCAGTAATTTATTTAGCCTCGTTCTAAATTCTCTGATATCTCAATTTAATATTTACGACAATTTATCTAATTTTCCAGAATTTAATTCATTTATGCGGAAATTAAATCCGAAATTTATGCGTTAAATATCAATCACGCATAACGATATAAAATTGTCGTAAATAAGGGTCACTTACCCGTTATTCCATGATCGTACACAAATCGAGGCTGTCTCGAGCTCTCAGTGGATGCCAATTGTCGAGCTACACAATTAAATATATTTTTCCGGGTAAATTTCCAGTCAGAATTAATTAAATTAAATATTCAGAAAATTAAATCGGTCAATTTGACCGCTTACCGACTTACCCGAAGCTCGATTGCATCACTGGAATTTTCCCCAATTTTTTCTCTTTTTCTTTTTCCCTTTTTCTTCCTTTTTTTCCCTCTCTTTTTGGCTGAACCGGTCCGGTCCGGTTCAACCCGGTTCGGACCGCCGGTCCGGTCTGGTCCGGTTCGGCCGGTTCTGTCCGGTTCGGCCGGTCCAATCTCCCTTTGGTCGTGCCGGCGCCGTCCGGTCGGTTCTCTGGCCGATTCCGGTGCCGTTCAACGCGCCATGGACTGGGCTTCTCAAATCAGGCCTCGGCCTGGGTCGAATCGCAGCCATCGCCGGCGAATCGGGGTTCTCTCCCCCGCGGTCTTCTCCTCCGTTTTCGACGTTTTCCGGCCACCTCGCCGCGCGTCTGGGCTGCTGGAGGTTCGCCCGATGCTGGGCTACGTTCGCCGGTCCTCGCTGGCCTCTCAGCGTCGCCGGTGGTTCGCCGGTGACGAACCTCCCCCTCGGGTTCGGCCTTCGCGTCTTTTGCTTCGTTTCGCCTCTGTTTCTATTTCGTTTCTGTTTCATTTTTTTTTTTCATTTTTTTTTTTTCAAATTTTATTTATTTATAATTTATTTTTAATATTATTTTAATCAATAAAATAATATTAAAATACACAAATATCTTTTAAAAATTATATTTTATTCATCTAATCTGTAAATAATTTTCTCAGTCCGATTTTACCTTTCCGGTATATTTTTCGATTATTTTCGAGATTATTTTTCGATACGAAAATCCCGATTTATTCCAATAAATTCATATCTTGATCAATTTAACCCGGAATTTAATTATTTCTTCGTCATTGATCAAGATTTCTCATTTTCATATTTTTAATTAAATTTTCTTGTCCCGATTAATACCGAATTTTGGTCTTTTGACCATTTTGCCCTTGCACGTATTCGGGAATACCATTAAGTCCTTTTGCATTTTTAAATGCACTCGAAAATATCGGGTCTTACAATCTCCCCCACTTAAGAAATTTGGTCCTCCAAATTAGAACCAAGTAATATGAGTCCATAACAACTCCGGGTATGTCTATCGCATCATATACTGTCATCCTCAAGTGACTTTCTCCGGAGTGTAATATTACCATCATACTTAACTAGGGAGATTATCTTAAACCTCAACACTTTCTCCTTCCGTCTAATACCCGAATCGATTTCCAATCATATGTTATACTTTCATTGAGCTAAACCGTTGAAGCTCATATCCGATCACATATATCGGATCCGGATATTATTTTCGAAACATCATAAGATAGGACACATAGTGGATGCCTGTTTATTCAAGTGGTAATGCCAACCTACAGGTCTTACTTCCACTTGTCCAATATCTCTCTATCCGAATCTCGTTACGTCTTTATGACAAATAACTGTCAACTATAATGATTCACCCTCGGTGAATTCCAATGATTTCCTGTCTCTTGTCAGCATAGTTTTTCTGTCTGCTCTGAGGTGTTCTTAATCTCTCATAAATCAACTGAACATGCTCAGAGGTTAATCTTACAAATTAGGGAACAATTCTCTATCTGTCACCCACTTCTTCTCTAAGTCAGGGATCAACTCCCTACGGCCATACAATGCCTCATTTAATCTCATCCCGATACTCAAGTGACAACTGTCATCACTGGCGAATTTGATTAGTAGCAACTGATCATCCCAGGAGCTCATAAAATCAATTGCACACGCTTTCATCACATCCTCCAGAACCTGTACAGTCCTCTCTGACTGACCATCTGTCTGAGGGTGGAAGCTGTGCTAACACATAATCAGGGTCCCATAGCTTCCAAAAACATATTCCCAGAAGTGGAAAGTGAAGCGGGAATCCCTATCTGATACCATGCTCACTGGAACGCTACACAATGTTTCACAATATTCCACACACATAAATCCGTCTATACACTTAGAGTATCTAGGGATTTTCATAACCAGAAAGTGGGTAGATTTAATCAACCCATCGACTATCACCCAGATAGCCTCGTGATTCATTAGGGTCCTCTGTAACCCATCACGCAATTCATGGTAACTTGTTCCCATTTCCGTGTCAATATAGGTAGAGACTGCAATGACCCTGCAACTTCTTTTACTCTACCTTACTCTGCTGACATACGAGACACTTTTCCGCAATTCTCTACAATATCTCTTTTCATATCTGACCACCAATACCCTTTTTCAAAGATTCTGATATCTTTATTACTTCTCGGATGCACTGTATATCCCGAAGAGTGAGCTTCTGCCAATAATATTATCTCATCAACTGTGGTCCTGGGGAGCACTTATACTGTCTCTGAACCTCTGCAAGTTATCATCACTCACTGTGACCTCTGTCACTGTCCCCTTCTGAATCTGACCCATACTATCGACACCAAGCCGATCATCACGCTAAGCCTGGCAAATCCGGTCACACAAATCCGGTTCTAACCTCAGGCTAGCTGTCACAAAACCACCGTCATCATCAGAAGGATCACATCACTACTGAGGTTCACAACTGTTCTTGCAGCTCACGCTCCCTGACCATCATATGTGATACCATCTCGAGGCTCTTTCTGTTCAAGGCATTAGCCATAATATTAGCCTTTCCTGGGTGGTACAATGTTCACAATCATAATCCTTAGAAGCTCTAACCCTCATGGTTATTTCATTTTCTACTCTTTCTGTGAAAACAGATACTCGGGGCTTTTACGATCAGTGCATACCCGAAATTTCTTACCATATAAGTGGTGAAGCCATACTTTCAGTGTAATCGCTACGGCTGCCAACTCTAAATCATGGGTCAGATAGTTTCTCTCATGATCCTTGAACTATTTGGATCTATAAACGACTATCTTCCCATTTTACATCAATACACAGCCCAATCCTTATTTGGAGGTATCCATACACACTGAAACCTCTTGAGCTGTTAGTTATAGTAAGAATACTTACGGTGGTCAGTTCATTACTCCAATATACCAAAACTCATTGAAGCCATTTTCATACTTATTATACCACTCGTATGAAATCTTTTTCCAAACGAGACATCTCAACTGAGCAGCCCATTTCAAGAAACTCTCAACACCTCGTCTGTAAGACAGTTTCCTGTTGCGACTCATACTCATCCCTGGACTTCGAATACATCATAATATCATCGCTGTAGATGACAACCAATCGGTCCAGGTAAGGTTTAAATACCTTAACGTAGTTGAGTTCCACTCAATATTTCAATTTTCCATATACTTGACCTATGTACGCATAAACGTACAATGTCATTTCGAAATAGCTTTCGTTCAAGATACTAGCTCACGTCATTTCTTTCCTCTTATATTGACGACTTTTTTTTTTATAAAATTTTAATTTTTAAACTTTCATGATTAATGAATTTCTATATTTCTTTATCGTACCAGCAAAGGTACCCAAATTTTAATGTATATATTATGACCGTCGAATTCAATCTATAGATTATGCGTGCGCTTCCAGACGCTGTCAAATCTTCAGGCAGGGAAGTATTTTAAAATACCTTTATTATCCCTCAGACTTGACTACATACCGCTTAATCCAATTTACTTTGCATATCAAGGATATCCTTACCTTGCATATGCCTTTTATTCCAATATATCTCGTATGCAGGATCTATCACATCTCCAATCTTATCTCCTTTTATATATCACTTGTAACAAACTCTTTCCTTACTTGTCAAGTTACAATACACTTTTCAGTGATATTTTCACCCCTATTTTCAACTTACAATCCCTATACCCATATTCAGTTAGTGAAAATCAACTAACTATCATCCTCTTCATGCTTAAAGGTATAGGCTTCACATCTTTCACTCGCTTATAAGCAATTGAAGGCGGTATGAATAAATGCGTGGCACCAGGATCAATTAAAATAATTATTTCATTATTCACAACCAGTGTGGTATCTTCCACCACATCCAATGAAATATCAGTAGTGTCCTGGTCCAAGGCATACACTCGCCCTCGTCCAACATCTTATTTTCGTGATAACTACCACACATCTTACACTGTTCACACTGCTACTCTGTCATACTGTTACGTAGCAGGTCGGGGTCCTCAAATCACAATACCCCTCAAAAGTATTGAAATTGGATACACTGGGGTTTATCAATCAACTTACCCCGTGATTCAACAGCTCAAAGCCTTTACCAAACTACCTTTTTCCCGTTCTGACATTCTTGTCATTCTCTATTCTCTTTTGTCTCTATTTTGGCCCTTACTACCTTTCTCAATCTCAGAGGCGCGCAATTTATAATCTTATTTAACACAACTGTAGTCTGCGCACTGCCTCGGCATAGGTAGTGATATCTAACAGGCCAATCGGACTCTAATTGATAATCTGAGTCCTTCTATGAACTTTCAAAAATCTCGACTCTCACTGTTCATCGTGTCTGAGTCACATCTGCCCAGGAATATAAACTGAGTATTATACTCGTCAATCAACATGTTCCTCTGGGTCAGAGTAAATAATGTTATTTGTAATTTTCTTTTAAACACTGTCCGGGATATTCTGTCACCGGAATACATCTGAAATTATTTTTCATGTCCATTCTGGATGTCGAAATCTTCAAATGGGTCGAGCGAACTTTCATCAATGTTCCGACTCGCCCTCATACATACCCTGAGCAATTAGCTCGCAAAATATTCTCCACACTCCGCTCCAACCTCGCGAAGCGTATCTCAATACTGTCTGATCTCTCTGTCAGACTCTATCCGATCTCTTTGTCAGACTCTATCCGATCTCTCTATCGGACTCTGTGGGGCATGATCAACCAGCCTCCACGTCAATCTCATCTCAAGTCTCATGTGGCGACTCAGTACAACTCATGGGCCTACCTCTACGTCCTCGAGTTCGTGTACTCGCCTCTCAACCATAGCGGCTATCAGTCAATGAGTCTATTCTTGCATTTAAAACCAAATTCTTAGCTGCACTTCCATCTCGATATACACAATTGTATCTAAGCAATGCACAGTACATGGGGATGTAATTTCTTAACCACTAACACCGACTCATATCAGGCCAACTCAAGCTCTGATACCATTAAACCTGTCACGACCCGAATTACCTAAAAATCAGAGTAAATTTTTCGCTTTTTCATTTATTATTTAATTCTTACCTTTCTCTTGTCGTGACCATCCTACAACACAGTTGGGCTATGATTCGGTGTTAGTCACCTCTCACTATTACCAATCCATTTCCATAATCATATATCAGAGTCTACTATCCTTTTGACTTTAAATAAACACATACCCAATGGTATTTGCATGACTCTACATCCCCGACATCATATCCATTTACAGTACTGTGCATTACATATTTAGATACAAAACCATACAAATGTGTATACCTGTCTCTCGATGGGTAGCAGCAAGCAGCGGATATTAAGCATGCAAGTCCTCAGCCGCTCAATAATTATTACAAGTGCTCTGAAAAGATGGGAAAATAAGGGGGTGAGCAAACCACACGCTCAGTAAGGCAATTATGCAAGTAAGTAGATAGCTCCACTATCTACATGCTCATAATGCCATGCCCTTAAATCCATTTCTTTTCATTTAAAATTACACGCACAAAGTCATGCATATTCAATGCCATAGTTTATCCAAAACTATTTGTGCATATATAAATCATGTAACTCATGCATTCAAAGCATTTTATGTGACATCATTAAATCATATTAAGCATGAATTTAATCAAGATCATGCAGTCTTTCATGTCATGTAAGACAATTCAAGATTTTCAAATAAAAGCATGGAAAACACATCATGCCACTGCATTTAAATCAATTCATTTAAAACGCAGTATAAAATAACCCCTCCGGGTCAATCATCTCAAAACTCATAAAACAATTCGTTATACTTCATTATAAAACTTGAGTTATAAAACCACCCTTCTTTCAGGGTCACATATCATAAAATCATCTGAAATCATCAAATCATCAAATCGGGGGCCTGACCCCTCCTTCGGGTCTACCCTGGTCTAACAGACCACAAGTTATATCATGTGAGACAATTAGGTAAGTATCAGTAACATCGAGGACTATGGCCATATCCTAGTGATCCCTGGCAACACGGTACCTAGTGTGCGGGGTATCACACCTGAAACGGGAGGTGGGTCGTCCTACCCGCCAGAACAGCATAACACCAGGATTGCGAGGGCAAGGCTTGCTGCCTCGTGGCTAATGCCACTCCACTCCAACAATCCCCACGGTACAGCGTACTCCGCGTGACATACACGGTACAAAGTACTCCGTGAACCCAAGCTCAGTCAGGGGTGCCTGTAATAGGTCTTATCCACCCATATCATCTGTCTCAGAATGCACGTGTGAGCATATCATCTCACTGTGACACACAGTCTACAGGAGGCTCCAACACGGCTATATGCATGTAATATAAATCCCTGTGCGAGCGAAGCTCAAGCACGGCTCCATGCATATTCATGATATCTGAAAATCTCGTGCGAGCGAAGCTCTAGCACGATTTCATAAAAATCAGTGAAATCTGCGTACGAGCAGCGCTCCAGTACGACTTAAACTGATTATAATTTCATGTAAATTCCACGTACGAGCAACGCTCTAGTACGGATATGTATATAAATTCAGTGAAAACCTCGTACGAGAAAAACTCCAGTACGGCATTCAAATGAATTATGAAAACCATATAAAACTTTGTGCGAGCAACGCTCCAGCACAAATGAATGCTCAAGTAAATCAAATCTCGTGCGAGTTATACTCCAGCACGGCTTTATGCATAACTAAATCAAATCTCGTGCGAGTTTCACTCCAGCACGGCTTTTATGCATAATTAAATCAAAACAGGATGCGAGCTAAGCTCCAGCATCTCTCATGCATGTCAAATCATTAAAAGTAGTGCGAGTAATCGCTCCAGCACTATTTTATGCATACCACGTCAAAACAAATCAAAACATGTCAAAACATGTCAAAACAGAGTGCGAGCTAGGCTCCAGCAGCTCTCATTTCACAATATTAAAAATCAGTGCGAGCACCATGCTCTAGCACATTTCATGCATATGATGTCACAAGTCGGTGCGAGCAACTGCTCAAGCACATTTATGCACATTCACAAACGCAGATATAGTGCGAACTACGTGTCGGCACTATCTGTTTCCATATAAACTTGATAGTTGGCCTCTTTTCCAAAGAAATTTCCATTTAATTATTAATAACACCTACGTAGTGTTATTTTGTGAAATTAAACAATTTCTGGCCAATCTATCGCTTTGCTTTGATTAAAACCAATAAAATTCCTTAATCATCAAAAATCCTTAAATCATGCATTTCATGCATGTCATGCTTTCACCATCCTTAGGTGAACTTCCCTCAATAGGGGTAAAATAGACATTTCACCTATTTCGATCCTTAAAATCATTCAAACCATTTTTAGGATCATTATACATCATCAAGGCATACATACATATTCAGTGTACAGAACACTATTAAAATACGCGTAGCTACCTCTAGCTACTCACACAATTCCCTTACCTCATTTTTCTGTACAGTCTGACCTTTCCCACTGATGTCTTGTCACGCAGTCCGATTTGCTCTGAATCCAATTCAAATCTCTGGCACTGCGGATACATATTCATCAGGTCAATTACAATACAATTAATTGTATTCACAATTTTCTGGGCTTAATTTAAATCATTGGGCCTGTTTTCCCATATTGGGCCCGATTGCACCTTAATGGGCCTTAATCGGCCTTAAGCCCGTTTACCACACTTTATCGAGGCCTATTGGGCTCTCTGGGCCCATCAGTAATTTATTTAGCCTCGTTCTAAATTCTCTGATATCTCAATTTAATATTTACGACAATTTATCTAATTTTCCAGAATTTAATTCATTTATGCGGAAATTAAATCCGAAATTTATGCGTTAAATATCAATCACGCATAACGATATAAAATTGTCGTAAATAAGGGTCACTTACCCGTTATTCCATGATCGTACACAAATCGAGGCTGTCTCGAGCTCTCAGTGGATGCCAATTGTCGAGCTACACAATTAAATATATTTTTCCGGGTAAATTTCCAGTCAGAATTAATTAAATTAAATATTCAGAAAATTAAATCGGTCAATTTGACCGCTTATCGACTTACCCGAAGCTCGATTGCATCACTGGAATTTTCCCCAATTTTTTCTCTTTTTCTTTTTCCCTTTTTCTTCCTTTTTTTCCCTCTCTTTTTGGCTGAACCGGTCCGGTCCGGTTCAACCCGGTTCGGACCGCCGGTCCGGTCTGGTCCGGTTCGGCCGGTTCTGTCCGGTTCGGCCGGTCCAATCTCCCTTTGGTCGTGCCGGCGCCGTCCGGTCGGTTCTCTGGCCGATTCCGGTGCCGTTCAACGCGCCATGGACTGGGCTTCTCAAATCAGGCCTCGGCCTGGGTCGAATCGCAGCCATCGCCGGCGAATCGGGGTTCTCTCCCCCGCGGTCTTCTCCTCCGTTTTCGACGTTTTCCGGCCACCTCGCCGCGCGTCTGGGCTGCTGGAGGTTCGCCCGATGCTGGGCTACGTTCGCCGGTCCTCGCTGGCCTCTCAGCGTCGCCGGTGGTTCGCCGGTGACGAACCTCCCCCTCGGGTTCGGCCTTCGCGTCTTTTGCTTCGTTTCGCCTCTGTTTCTATTTCGTTTCTGTTTCATTTTTTTTTTTCATTTTTTTTTTTTCAAATTTTATTTATTTATAATTTATTTTTAATATTATTTTAATCAATAAAATAATATTAAAATACACAAATATCTTTTAAAAATTATATTTTATTCATCTAATCTGTAAATAATTTTCTCAGTCCGATTTTACCTTTCCGGTATATTTTTCGATTATTTTCGAGATTATTTTTCGATACGAAAATCCCGATTTATTCCAATAAATTCATATCTTGATCAATTTAACCCGGAATTTAATTATTTCTTCGTCATTGATCAAGATTTCTCATTTTCATATTTTTAATTAAATTTTCTTGTCCCGATTAATACCGAATTTTGGTCTTTTGACCATTTTGCCCTTGCACGTATTCGGGAATACCATTAAGTCCTTTTGCATTTTTAAATGCACTCGAAAATATCGGGTCTTACAGTAATCTTCCTTGTCATTTTCTCTACGTGTACTGAAGATTTTACAAAAACTATCAAGGTCAGAGAGGCGCAGGGATTTGTCCCTGCACGCGCACTCCGATGCTTAAGTCAGAAAAGGTGTTTAAGCAGAGTCTTAGTCAACAAAATAGAGCTTAACCCTCTTTTGATCATACATCTTGGGTATTTATAGATGTCCCTGGTGTAGCTTCAATAAGCCCAGAGCTTATAGGCATTTAAGCCCAAAATTTTATCGTTTTGGGCCTACCAGGTTCTGAGCCCCAGGCGTGCGACTGGGTTCAGTTTTAGGGGTGCACAACTATGCAGCCTGCAACAGAGGTCTAACCCTGCCTCAGGGGTGCAGGACCCTGCCTCACATTGCAGGACTCTGAGGACTCTCTGCCGCAGGGTGCACAACCCTGTCGCCTGCGACAAAGGTCTATCATGGCCCTTCTACCATTGACACGTGGCACGTGCCACGTTCCCTTGTGGTCCGACATGTGGCTGTCATTTGTTTGTTAACGTTGCCTACGCGGACTTGATGTAAATTGCCTATATCAATAAATTTTATGATAAATATTGTGAATATTACAATGAATCTTGTAAATTTTATGAGTTTAATAAATTTTATGGTAAAACTCATATATTTTATAATAAATCTCATAAATTTTAATATAAATCTCGTAAATTTTATGGTAAATGAAAATTTCACGAGAAATTTAAGAAATTTTGATTTATATTGACAATCAACTACCCATTTTAAGCAATTAACTGCCTGTGCAACTAAAACAACACTGGTTAAAGCCATTAAATTTTTAGTTATATGGCAGTCGACTGCTTAAAAGTGGTAGTCCACTGCTTATATAACTAAAAATTATATATTAAAAGGATGAACAACAATCATAATTTGCAGCATTTTATATTGTTAATATGATTCAATAGCAATTAAACTTGACTTTTTTTCTTTATCGTATTCGTCCTGTAATTGTAGAAGGTAACGAGATGCAAAACCATTATTGCCCAAAATTGACAGGAGTTTGATTAGCTATTCCTAATTCAACTTCATTAAGTTATGGTGAAGTAAATCCATCACAAAGTCATCACGATTTCAATTAGTTAGATGCAGTGAACCAACAAGAAACAAAGATTTATCATCATTGTATAAGGTCTTCTTCCTGTCTTGGCCTATTTCATTCATGTACTGTTAAAGGGCGACATAGTTGGGCTCATACTAAAGCTCTCTTCCCTTATTGTACCATTCAAAAAAGCCAACTCCCTAAACTGTTGTTTTTTTATAGTTATCCAACAATTCATCCACAGGCTTCTAAAGGTTTTCTAATATTGTAACAGCATTTTCCAAACGAGAATTTGTCGTATGTTCGAAAAATTTAGCCTCTAGCAACACATTCAGTGGATCATTATTCATTAAGGAAACAAAACAATTTTTTTTCCAGGCAAGTTAGTTAATTCATTAATGAAGTGCATTAAAGAATGTTAAACTAGTAATATATTCTTTTATTTTTTATTAATATTTAAATAGTTTAAATTAAATATTATTAATTTAAGGATTAATATTCTTTAACCTTACAATAAGATTAAAATTTATAAATTTACTATAGAAGTCTCCAAATTGGTATACCTCCAAGGTTATCTATGGTAAAGTCGCAAAATATCGATCTTACTGAAAATTCATGAAATCTCATGAGATATTTAATATCTCATTAGAAATTAAATAAATAATAAAAAATTTAAAAATATATATAAATGATAGTTTAACATATCTACAGATAAAAATAAAATATCCAAAAACAAGACAATCAGAATATAAAACATTTAAATTTTTATACGCTTGAAGTGAATAATTATAAAACAAATACAATGAATCAAACGAATTAGATAAGGTCTATATAAGAGTTAAGGCCTCTTATGTAGGAAAATTTAATTACATAATATCTATAATCAGGATTTCATATTCAATCATCAAGAAAATGAGAATATAGAAGCGTACCTGGATCTATTGGAATTGATTGATTGGGGTTATAAGTCTTCCACGTCTAAACCTTTACTTTATGAGAGAAATCTCTAACTCACTCACTACTGAGATATGAGAATGAGGAACTTAACGTTTAGACTGTGGACCATAACCTATTTATAATTGTAGTATATTTTATCCTATTTTGGCTCATCATTAAAATAGAATAAAATATTGGGTCTCTACAGATTGCAAAGCTCATACTAATTGAGATGCTCTAAAGTCCAATAACTTTATTTGATCACTTTTAAAGGGACTAAACAAATTAGATAGCCT
This sequence comes from Firmiana major, assembly GCA_033439115.1. NCBI lineage: Eukaryota > Viridiplantae > Streptophyta > Magnoliopsida > Malvales > Malvaceae > Firmiana > Firmiana major. The sequence continues at coordinate 70,073,215 of CM065897.1, read as the reverse complement.
GTAATATACAATAAATTGATATATGTAGGCCCACATAAATAATTTCCCAACAATCTCCCTCTTGGGCCACATATATCACTTGACAATTGTACATTTTAAAATTAACTTTATGAGCTCAATATTTGCTAGCTTTACAAAGTAACATCTCTAAACAATTTGGTTCATCAATTATATCGACATAGGATTAAAGCGATCTTTGTTATATATATTTCGTAGCTAGACTCATCAATGGTCATGTATATTAATATAATCAATGACATAGATCAAGTATAGATGTGTAGCATGGAAATTACATGAAACGTGATCCCTTAACATGCCTATTTCCAACTGGTCCTACTTTATCAAACTTTCAAAACTTTATGCATACTGCAATTGAAAGAATGTCACTTTAATTCAGAGTTTTCAGTTATAGCAAAAATACTTAAGTCTGATCAGAAAAATATCTCAATAACAAATGAACATCAAGAAACAAACTCCCACTATACAAGCATATCATTAGGATGAACCACACCTATATGAGCTACATGCTCATGAAAGACCTTAGGTGGTACTCCTTTCGTAAGCGGATCCGCAATCACAGAGCTTGTATTTATATGTTCAATAGTAATCTGAAGACTTTGAACTCTTTCCTTAAATACGAGAAACTTAATGTTAATATGCTTTGACTTCGACGAGCTTCCGTTGTTTTTAGAATATAACTCAGCGGCTTTATTATCATAATTAATCTTTAATGGTCTCTTAATACCATCGACAATACATAGCTCGATCATAAAATTTCGCAACCATATTGCTTGGTTCGATGCCACATAACAAGCTATAAATTCTACCTCCATGGTGGAAGAAACTATGAGTGACTGTTTTACACTCTTCTATGAGACAACTCCTCCAACAAAAATGAAAATATATCCAAAAGTAGACTTTCTGCTTTCAAGGCAACCAGCAAAGTCGGAGTCTAAATACCCAACGATCTCTAAATGATCTGACCTCCGATATGTGAGCATATAATCTTTAGTTCTCTGTAGATACTGCATAACCCACTTTACTGCTTTCCAATGATCCATACAAGGGTTACTTAAATATATGCCAAGCATTGCAACTGCGTGCGCAATATCTAGACGCGTACAAACTTATGCATACATAAGACTCCGTACTGCTGAGGCATAAGAAATCTTCTACATCTCTTTCTTTTCAATCTCATATCTTGGGCATTGAAGCGAACTAAATTTATCACCTTTAGCAATCTTCATGTCAAATCTACTAAACACCTTATCGATATATGCCTTTTGTGATAAGCAAAGTATACCACGAGAACGATCTTGATGGATCTATATGCCTAACACAAAATATGCATCCCTAAGATCTTTCATTTTAAAATTACTTGACAGAAATCTCTTGGTTTCATACAACAAGCTCATATCATTGCTTGTTAGCAGAATACCATCAACATACAACACCAGAAGAGTAAACTTGCTCCCACTGATCTTGTGATAAATACATTAATCAACAATGTTCTCCTTAAAACCGAATGAGGTAATCACTTGATCAAATTTTTGGTACCATTGACGAGATGCTTGCTTTAAACCATATATGAATTTCTTTAATTTGCATACTAGATGCTTCGAATTATCCGACACGAAATTTTTTGGTTGCACCATACAAATTATTTCTTCAATGTCTCCATTGAGAAATACTGTCTTTACATCCATCTGATATAACTCTAAATTATAATGAGTTACAAATGCCATAATGATTCTAAAAGAGTTTTTCGATAAAATTGGAGAGAAAGTCTCTTTGTAATCAATGTCTTCCTTTTGAGTGAAACCTTTGGCGGCTAGACGTGCTTTATATCTTTTGATATTGCCTTCCGAATCTCGTTTGGTTTTAAAAATCCATTCACAACCAATCAATTTCGCTCCTTTAGGCAATTCACCAAGATCTCAAACGTCATTGTTCTCCATTGATTTCATATCATCTTTCATGGCCTCTATCCATTGTTGGGAGTGAACACTTTGTTTGGCTTCACTGAAAAATGTTGGATCATCTTTCACTCATATCAAACTCATGTTGTTGGAGATAAACGATATAATCATCTAGAATCGTCAATCTCCTCTCCTTAGAGGATCTCTTTAATGACACTTCCAATTAAGGTTGTTGGTGCTCCTCCAATTGAATAGGAGCTGGCTCTTCAATATAAGCAGGGGGTAACCCAAAAGCAACTTGATAATCTGTATTTGCATCTTGAATAATGTCAGACATAACTGCCTTATCATTTTCAATTGCAACTATAGGAATAGTGACATGTTCTTCTTCAAAGACAAGATTTCTGGGTTTGACACTCCCACTATATTCAACATGTCACGACCCAAATTACCTAAAAATCCCTACAAATTTTTCGCACTTTCATTTCCTCACCCGTCATGAACAGTTACACTTCTAAACAGTTGGGCTATGATTCGGTGTTAGTCACCTCTCCCCTATTTACCATTCAATTTATTTAAACTAAATACATCCCCAATATTACATCATATATAGTACTGTGCATCTATATGTTCAGATACGAAATTATACAAATGTGTATACCTGATATTGATAAGAAGCAGCGGATAACCGAGATGCGAGACTATTGTCGCTCTCTTCTGCTGAATATACCCTGTGGGGTGGAAAATGAAAGGGTGAGCGAAACGTGCTCAGTAAGGCAATAATGTAAGCAGGTAGATAACTATACTATCTACGTGCTGATAATGTCATGATGTAAAAATCGTTTACTTTCGGAGCATGAGGTAAGATTAAAACAATGCCACATGAATGTATATATCATATACAAGAAATCATGAAATCGACATATAAAGCACACATGGAAAATCATCATGTATGACATCTCATGTTCGTCACATTAAAACTCATTTGTTCATCATAAAACTCTTCACTTTAAAACTTATTCGTTTAATCACAAAACTCATCATAAAACAACTTCATCAAGGTCAAACCCATCTCTCGGGAATACCTTGATTCATTAAATCACAGCTCTTTTAAAAACATAAATCGGGACTACCCCTCCATCGGGTTTGTCCTGGTCTATCCAGACCGTATGATATCATGTGAGGCATGTAGGTTACAGTATGAAAAATCGAGGACTATGGCCATACTATGTCCCTGTGATCCCAGGCACACGGATCCCGGTGTGCGGGGTATCACAACTGCAACGGGAGGTGGGGTCAAGTCCTACCCGCCAGAATATCGAGTAACATCGTAGAGTCATCATGACTGCACGGTACAGCGTACTCCGTGTGACATACACGGTACATCGTACTCCGTGGACCCATATCATAGTCTGGGGGTGCCTGCCGTAGGTCTTATCCAGCCCAATACTATGTCGATAACCAACCCATGTCTCAAAGTATATGTGTGAGCATCTCAACTCTCTGTGACACACAGTCTACAGGAAGCTTTCGCACGACTATATGCATGTCAACTCGCGTCTAGTGCGTTTATGTGAGCATCTTGCTGCCCGCCCCACACCAGGTCACAGGCTTACGGAGCTCCAGCACCACGCTATGCATATCATGATATCTAAAATCTCGTGCGAGCGAAGCTTCAGCACGGTTTTGTGCACACACAAATTTCTCGTACGAGCAATTGTCCAGTACGGCTTTTCATGAGAATAAATCAGTAAACTTGAGTGCGAGTAAGACTCTAGCACTCTTTTAGTCATGTAAATACGATAGGTGGCTCACTTTTAATAAAACATCTTTTAAAATAGTAACAGGTACAAACCGGTACCCTTTCGTAAAATTCACGAAATCAACAGCCCACCTATATGCATATTTGCTTAAATCAAAGCAATATAATCATATAAAACATTAAAATCATGAAATTCATGCAATTTCATAGCCTTACTACCCTTTTTTTGAAATTTTCCTAACTGGGGGCAAAATAGTCATTTTCCTTTATTTATCTAAGCACCGGTTTTCGTAAAAATTATTACTTTATTTCTAGATGCTTTAGAAATTTCTAAGCCCTGTAAATCCCCTCTCAAAATACGCATAATTATCTCTATGCACCTACAAAATTCCCTTACCTCTATTTTCCTGTCGAATCTAACATTTTCTCTGATGTCACGTCGCGCAGTCCGATCTGCTCCCAATCAAACCTCCGGAACTGCATATAATTATTCCTCAGGTCAGATATCATACAACTTAATTGTATTTAATACTTTCTGGGCTTAATTTAAATCATTGGGCCCATTTATCCCTATTGGGCCCGATTGCACTTTAATGGGCCTCGACCCATTTTCAGCCCGTTTATACTGTTTAAATCCCTTCTTCGGGTTTACTGAGCTCATACAGCTTACTAATAATTATCGAGCTTCGATCCAAATTCATTGGATAGCCCGTATACTATTTACGGCAATTTACGTTGTAATTCCGATTAATATTCCTTTTATACAGAATTAATCCGTAAATTCTGTAAAATAATTGAAACTCTGTATTAAAGGATTCTAATTGTCGAAATTAAAATGTACTTACCCAATATAATGCGGGATACAAAAATCGGAGCTCAATCGGCTCTCGTTCGGGTTTTGTCGTACAACTGCACAATTATATATTTAATCCCGGGTTACTTTCAGATTAAATATAATTTAAATAAATTTTTCGAAAGTCAAATTGGTCACTTTTGACCTCTTACCGACTTACCCGAAGTCCGGTGTATCCCCGAAAATTCTTTCCCTTTTTCTTTTTCTCTTTTTCTCCCTTTTTCCCTTCTTTCTTGGCTGAATCGGTTCAGTCCGGTTCAGACCCGGTTCAACCCGGTCCGGTTCAGCCGGTTTAACCCGGTTCACCCCTTTGCTGAACCGGTCCGTATCGGTTCAGACCATTCCACCGCCATTCACAGCGTTTTCGACCGGTTCTCGCGCCATTCGACTCGTTTGCACTGGGGGAGTGTTCGGCTGGGGTCGGGGTTGGCCGAATCACGCCGGTGGCCGCCGGATTCGTCTTCTCCCTCCGCGGTACTCTCCCTCTCGATCCGCCGGATTTCGATGGTTTCGCCGGCCAATACCGGTCTCAAAAGAACCGGTTCCTCCTCCTGAACTCGTCGGTACCCGCCGTTCGCCCCCAGCTGCCGTGGATCGCCGGTACCGACTCCGTTTTCCCTGCGATCTTCTCTTCCTCCGTTCGCCGGGTACAGCCATCGTCGGCGCGCGTCACCGGTGCCAATGGCTTCACCGGCCTCTCCTCTTGCTACTGGGCCCTTCGTCGGAGGCCGTCGGTGCCCGGTGGCCGTCGGTCGGACGAGCCACGCGCGTCTCCCTCTCCGTTTTCCCTCACTTCTTCTCTCTCCCCGACTTTTACAGATTTCTGATTTATTTTTTTTTACAATTATTATTTTATTTAACAATTTATTTTATTATTAAAATATTCATTAAAATAGTCTAAAAAAATCTGAAAATATCTACAAAATTAATATTTTATTCCAAACAATTTAACTTAATTTAATTTATTTTATTTATTATATTTTTAATCATTTTTCGGGTATAATTTCTTCGTATTTTCGGGATATTGTCCCAAGTGACTTTTCGATATTTCTAAAAATTCCAGATCTTGATCAATTGGACTCGAAATTATATAATTTCCTCATTATTGATCAAGATATCCTAAATCCTTATTTTTTTAATTAAATTTTCTTATCGAATTTATCCCGACTTTTGATCTTTTGACCGTTTTGCCCTTCACGTGTTCGGGATTTATTTAATCCGACTTCCCTTCACGAATACTCATTCATTTTGTATTTTAAATCCTTATCTCCTGTCCAAATCCCGTTTCATTTTATTTGTGAACATTTTTCTACCTCATAAAATTTACGATTTAATTTCGGGTCTTACAAATCTCCCCCACTTAAGGAATTTGGTCCTCCAAATTAGAACCAAGTCATATGAGTCCATATACAACTCCGGATACATCGATCGTATCATACTCTTAAATTCTTATATGACCTTCTCCGGAGTGTATTACTACCAAAGGATTTTAATTAGGGAGATCCTCTTAAATCTCAATACTTCCTCTTTCCTGTTTAAATCCCGAATCAACTTATCAATATACTTATATTTTCATTAAACTGAACTTTTTGATCTCATATCCTATCACCTATGCTGGATTTGGATAATATTTCCGAAGATCGAAAGCTGAGACACATTGTGGGTGCCTGTTAATTCAGGTGATAACACCACCTACAGGTCTTATCTTCCACTTGTCCAATCTCTCAAAAGATTCAATCCAGCGAAACTCAATTTACCTTCTTCCAAAAGTTCGCTATGTCCTTATTCTCTTAGAACAAGAAACATTTCAACCATATTAATTCACCAAGGGTGAATTCCAATACTTTTCTATCTGCTCTGAGGTGTTCTTAATCTCTCACTCTTAACTAAACATCCTCAGAGACTTATTATCCAAAGTCAAAAATGATTCCATCTGTCACCCACTTTTTCTTATCCAATTTAGGGAACAACCCCTACAGCCATACATTGCCTCATATCTTGTTATCCCGATACTCAACTGCCAACTGTCGTTATTGGCAACTTCAATTAGAAATCAACTGATCATTCCAGGAGCTTATAAAATCAAGGGCACACGCTTTCATCGTATCCTCCAGAACTTGTACAGTCCTCTCTGACTGACCATCTGTCTGAGGACGAAAAGCTGTGCTAATGCTCAGTCGGATTCCCATAACTTCCTGAAAAATATTTTTCGAAATGGGAAGTGAAGCGGGAATCCCTATATGATACCATGCTCACTGGAACGCTACTTAATCTTCCACAATCTTCCTTACACATAAATCTTCATATACACTCTGAGTATTTGGGGATTTCATAACCAGAAGGTGGGTAGACTTAGTCACTCTATCGACTATCATCCAAATAGCCTCGTAATTCACCTGGGTTCTCTGTAACCCATCACGATATTCATGGAGACTTGCTCCCATTTTCGTGCCGTGTCGATATAGGTAGAGACTGCAATAACCCTGCAGACTTTTAATACTCTACCTTATTCTGCTGACATATTAGGCACTTTTCCACAATCTCTACCATATCTCTTTTCACATCTGACCACCAATACCCTTTTCAGAGATTTTATATATTCTTTACTTTTCGTATGCACTGTATATCCCGAAGAGTGAGCTTCTGACAATATTACTATCCCATCAACTGTGGTCCTAGGGAGCACTTATACTATCTCGGAACCTCTGTAAATCATTATCATATTCTGTGAACTCTGTCACTGTACCCTTCTGAATCTGACCCAAACTATCGACATCGTGCCGATCATCACACTAAGCCTATCAAATCCGGGCACTCTCATCCGGTTCTAGTCTCAGGCTAGCTGTCACATAATCACTGTCATCATCAGAAGGGATCATATCAATATTGAGGCTCACAACTGCTCTAGCAGCTCACGCTCCCTGACCATCATATGTGATACCATCCTAAGGCTCTTTATATTCAGGGCATCAGCCATCACATTAGCCTTTCCTGGGTGGTACAATTTTCACGATCAAAATCTCTCAGAAGCTCTAACCCACTATGTATTCTCATATTCGCCTCTTTCTGTGAAAAACAGATACTCGGGCTTTATGATCAGTGCATATCCACAATTTCTCATCGTGTACCTAATAGTACAATATCCTCGGTACAAATACTGTTGCCAACTTTAAATCATGGGTCAGATAGTTTATTTCATGATCAAGGAGTTGTCTGACTCCATACTTGACTATCATCCCATTATACATCAATACACAGCTCCATCATAATTTTGAGGTATCCATACTCACTGAGAACCTCTTGAGCTGTTGGGTATGGTGAAATTAATCACGGTGGTCAATTCATACTTCATTACACCAAAATTTATGTCACATCTATCCTCTCATTTATCATCTCATTCTAAGACCACGTTTTCATAATTAAACGTGTCAACCAAGTAGACCATATTGAGAACTCGCAACAATCCATCTGTAAAAGCCATCTTCCAATTGTTGCTTATAAATCGCCTTAGATTTTAACTACACCCAATATATCATCGATAATGATGATTACAAATCAATCTAATCCTTGACTTATTTACGCATAAGCGTATAAGATCCTTTTCAACCGCTTACGTTTTCAGGTACTAACCTGCGTCATTTCCTTTTCTTATCTTAATGACTCTTATTAAATTTTACTATGTTAACCTTTATGATTTGCCGAATTTTAATATTCTTATTGTCTTAGTAAAAGTATCCTAACGCTAAAGGTATTTATTACGATGATCGATTTCACGTTATAGGTTTTATATATATATATATATATACTTTTAGACGCTGTCAAGTCTTCAGGCGGGGAGGTATTTTGAAATACCTTTATTAACCTTTAGACCTAACCACAATTACTTTATATACCAGTCCATGTGGTTACAATTTATATTCGCTATTAATTGCTTCAATCCTAATTACTTTATATCGTAAGGATGTTCTTACCTAGCATACGCCTCTTACTCCAATACATCTTGTATTCAGGATCAAACATATCTTAAAGATTATCTCCTTAGTATATCAATTATAACGAAACTCTTGTCATTATCCATTCCGTGAGTACAATCCTTTACTCCTTTAATTTCAACTATTTCACCCCTTTTTATCACTTGTCAACACTTACAGTATACTTTTCAGTGATGTTTTCACCCCTGTTTTCAACTTAAAATCTGTATATCCATATTTCGTTAATTAATCCTTCTCTATTGGGGTACTCATTTATCAGTATTGTGCCCAATGATGTATGCTTTTATGCCTTTTACTCACTTATATGCGAATGAAGGCGGTATAAATAAATGTGTGGCACCAGGATCAATGAACATATGCACTTCATTATTCATAACAAGTGTGGTATCTTACACCACATCCATGAGACATCAATAGTGTCCTGGTCCAAGACATCCTCTCGCCTTCGTCCAACAGCATACTTTCCTTTTTCTTTTCGGCTATTGCCTCCCTTTTCGTTGTAGCTATACCAACGAAGTTTTTCTCTGTCTTCTTTACTTGTTTATGGGGCGATCTCGCCCAACTCTGTGCAACCAAAATCAATGGTCCATCTTACCGTACTTAACGACCATTTTCATCGATACCGTGTAGGTATAGACCCTCCTTCCGTGGTATCTACCACATATTCTACAGTGATCACACTGCTACTCTGCTTACACTGCTACACTGCTTCGTAGCAGGTCAGGGTCCTCCAATCACAATACCCCTCAAGAGTGCCAAAATCGGATGTACTGGGGCCTTACCAATTATCTTACTTCATGACTCATCAAATTAACTCTTTTACCAACTGATCTTTTTCCCGCTCTGACATCTCTGTCATTCTCTATTCTCTTCTGTCTCTATTTCGGCCCTTACTACCTTTCCCAATCTCAGAGGCGTGCAACACATGATATTATTCATGCAACTGTATTTTGTGCACTGCCTCGATATAGGTAATATCTCACGGGCCAATCGGACTCAAATTGAAAAGTTGAGCCATTTCATGAACTTTTAGACATCTCGACTGTCACCTGTTCATAGTGTCAAGGTAATATCTGCCAAAGAATATAACTGAGTTTCATACTCATAATCAATTTAGTATTCTTGGGCAGTGTAAGAAATTTTTCCTTTAAATCATGTCCGGGATATCCTGTCACCGGAATACATCCAATAAGATTTCTCATCTTAGCTATGGACGTTTAACACTTAAGATGGGTCGAGCGGGTTTCCACCAATGTTTCGCTGCGCCCTCGTATCTCATTCATAATCTGAGCAATTAGCTCCTCAAAATAATCTTCACACTCCGCTCCAATCTCGCGAAGCGTGTCTCAATACTATTCGATCACTCTGTCGGACTCTGAGAGGCATGCTCAACATTAGCCTCCATATCAATTTCATCCTGATTCTCACAAATCAACTCAGCACGACTTAGCAGACTCAGGTCTACCTCTACGACCTCTGCCTCGTGCACTATCTCATCTTGAGTCTCATATCATGACTCATTTGATTCTCAGACCGATCTATACGGTCTCGAGCATGTGTACTCGCCACTCTACCATAGCGGCTATCAGTTATAAAAACTATATTTTTGCATTCGAAACAAAATTCTTAGCTGCAGTTCCATCTTGATATACACAATTGTATCTAAACAATGCACAGTACATGGGGATGTAAATTTACTTAACCACTAACACCGACTTATATCAGGCCAACTCTGCTCTGATACCATTAAATTTGTCACGACCCAAATTACCTAAAAATCCCTACAAATTTTTCGCATTTTCATTTCCTCACCCGTCGTGAACAGTTACACTTCTAAACAGTTGGGCTATGATTCGGTGTTAGTCACCTCTCCCCTATTTACCATTCAATTTATATAAACTGAATACATCCCCAATATTACATCATATATAGTACTGTGCATCTATATGTTCAGATACGAAATTATACAAATATGTATACCTGATATTGATAAGAAGCAGCGGATAACCGAGATGCGAGACTATTGTCGCTCTCTTCTGCTGAATATACCCTGTGGGGTGGAAAATGAAAGGGTGAGCGAAACGTGCTCAGTAAGGCAATAATGTAAGCAGGTAGATAACTATACTATCTACGTGCTGATAATGTCATGATGTAAAAATCGTTTACTTTCGGAGCATGAGGTAAGATTAAAACAATGCCACATGAATGTATATATCATATACAAGAAATCATGAAATCGACATATAAAGCACACATGGAAAATCATCATGTATGACATCTCATGCTCGTCACATTAAAACTCATTTGTTCATCATAAAACTCTTCACTTTAAAACTTATTCGTTTAATCACAAAACTCATCATAAAACAACTTCATCAAGGTCAAACCCATCTCTCGGGAATACCTTGATTCATTAAATCACAGCTCTTTTAAAAACATAAATCGGGACTACCCCTCTATCGGGTTTATCCTGGTCTATCCAGACCGTATGATATCATGTGAGGCATGTAGGTTACTGTATGAAAAATCGAGGACTATGGCCATACTATGTCCCTGTGATCCCAGGCACATGGATCCCGGTGTGCGGGGTATCACAACTGCAACGGGAGGTGGGGTCAAGTCCTACCCGTCAGAATATCGAGTAACATCGTAGAGTCATCAGACTGCACGGTACAGTGTACTGCGTGTGACATACACGGTACATCGTACTCCTTGGACCCATATCATAGTCTGGGGGTGCCTGCCGTAGGTCTTATCCAGCCCAATACTATGTCGATAACCAACCCATGTCTCAAAGTATATGTGTGAGCATCTCAACTCTTTGTGACACACAGTCTACAGGAGGCTTTCGCACGACTATATGCATGTCAACTCGCGTCTAGTGCGTTTATGTGAGCATCCTGCTGCCCGCCCCACACCAGGTCACAGGCTTACGGAGCTCCAGCACCACGCTATGCATATCATGATATCTAAAATTTCGTGCGAGCGAAGCTTCAGCACGGTTTTGTGCACACACAAATTTCTCGTACGAGCAATGCTCCAGTACGGCTTTTCATGAGAATAAATCAGTAAACTTGAGTGCGAGTAAGACTCTAGCACTCTTTTAGTCATGTAAATACGATAGGTGGCTCACTTTTAATAAAACATCTTTTAAAATAGTAACCGGTACAAACTGGTACCCTTTCGTAAAATTCACGAAATCAACAGCCCACCTATATGCATATTTGCTTAAATCAAAGTAATATAATCATATAAAACATTAAAATCATGAAATTCATGCAATTTCATAGCCTTACTACCCTTTTTTTGAAATTTTCCTAACTGAGGGCAAAATAGTCATTTTCCTTTATTTATCTAAGCACCGATTTTCGTAAAAATTATTACTTTATTTCTAGATGCTTTAGAAATTTCTAAGCCCTGTAAATCCCCTCTCAAAATACGCATAATTATCTCTATGCACCTACAAAATTCCCTTACCTCGATTTTCCTGTCGAATCTGACCTTTTCTCTGATGTCACGTCGCGCAGTCCGATCTGCTCCCAATCAAACCTCCGGAACTGCGTATAATTATTCCTTAGGTCAGATATCATACAACTTAATTGTATTTAATACTTTCTGGGCTTAATTTAAATCATTGGGCCCATTTATCCCTATTGGGCCCGATTGCACTTTAATGGGCCTCGACCCATTTTCAGCCCGTTTATACTATTTAAATCCCTTCTTCGGGTTTACTGGGCTCATGCAGCTTACTAATAATTATCGAGCTGCGATCCAAATTCATTGGATAGCCCGTATACTATTTACGGCAATTTACGTTGTAATTCCGATTAATATTCCTTTTATACAGAATTAATCCGTAAATTCTGTAAAATAATTGAAACTCTGTATTAAAGGATTCTAATTGTCGAAATTAAAATGTACTTACCCAATATAATGCGGGATACGAAAATCGGAGCTCAATCGGCTCTCGTTCGGGTTTTGTCGTACAACTGCACAATTATATATTTAATCTCGGGTTACTTTCAGATTAAATATAATTTAAATAAATTTTTCGAAAGTCAAATTGGTCACTTTTGACCTCTTATCGACTTACCCGAAGTTCGGTGTATCCCCGAAAATTCTTTCCCTTTTTCTTTTTCTCTTTTTCTCCCTTTTTCCCTTCTTTCTTGGCTGAATCGGTTCAGTCCGGTTCAGACCTGGTTCAACCCGGTCCGGTTCAGCCGGTTTAACCCAGTTCACCCCTTTGCTGAACCGGTCCGTACCGGTTCAGACCATTCCACCGTCGTTCACAGCGTTTTCGACCGGTTCTCGGCTCGGTTCTCGCGCCATTCGACTCGTTTGCACTGGGGGAGTGTTCGGCTGGGGTCGGGGTTGGCCGAATCACGCCGGTGGCAGTCGGATTCGTCTTCTCCCTCCGCGGTACTCTCCCTCCCGATCCGCCGGATTTCGGTGGTTTCGCCGACCAATACCGATCTCAAAAGAACCGGCTCCTCCTCCTGAACTCGTCGGTATCCGCCGTTCGCCCCCAGCTGCCGTGGATCGTCGGTACCGACTCCGTTTTCCCGCGATCTTCTCTTCCTCCGTTCGTCGGGTACAGCCATCGTCGGCGCGCGTCACCGGTGCCAATGGCTTCACCGGCCTCTCCTCTTGCTACTCGGCCCTTCGTCGGAGGCCGTCGGTGCCCGGTGGCCGTCGGTTGGACGAGCCACGCGCGTCTCCCTCTCCTTTTTCCCTCACTTCTTCTCTCTCCCCGACTTTTGCAGATTTCTGATTTTTTTTTTTACAATTATTATTTTATTTAACAATTTATTTTATTATTAAAATATTCATTAAAATAGTCTAAAAAAATCTGAAAATATCTACAAAATTAATATTTTATTCCAAACAATTTAACTTAATTTAATTTATTTTATTTATTATATTTTTAATCATTTTTCGGGTATAATTTCTTCGTATTTTCGGGATATTGTCCCAAGTGACTTTTTGATATTTCTAAAAATTCTAGATCTTGATCAATTGGACTCGAAATTATATAATTTCCTCATTATTGATCAAGATATCCTAAATCCTTATTTTTTTAATTAAATTTTCTTATCGAATTTATCCCGACTTTTGATCTTTTGACCGTTTTGCCCTTCACGTGTTCGGGATTTATTTAATCCGACTTCCCTTCACGAATACTCATTCATTTTGTATTTTAAATCCTTATCTCCTGTCCAAATCCCGTTTCATTTTATTTGTGAACATTTTTCTACCTCATAAAATTTACGATTTAATTTCGGGTCTTACACAACATCCTCAATGAACTTAGCATTTTTCGTCTCGAAAAAGGATTTACTTCTGGGATCATAAAACTTAAAGCCCCTCGGTCTTTATAAGTATCTAACAAAGTAGCAACTTACTGTTCTTGAGTCCAATTTCCTTTCATTAGGCTTGTATGGCCTAGCTTCAGCTGGACAACCCTAAACATGCAAGTGCCTAATACTAAGCTTCTTTCCTATCCATAACTCATATGGGGTTTTAACTACTACTTTGCTTGGAACTCGATTAAGGATATACACTGCAGTCTTAAGGCTTCTCCCCAAAGTGATTCTGGTAAAGAAAAATGGTTTATCATACTTCTCACCATATCCTTTGGGGTCCGATTTCATCTCTTAGCTACATCATTTTGACTTGGAGTCCCCGGCATGGTGTATTAAAGAACGATTCCACATTCTGCTAAATAACTTGCAAAGGGTCCTGGACGTTGTTCACCTGATCCGTCATATCTACCATACTACTCACCACCACGGTCAGATTTAACGACTTTAATTTTTCTACCAAGTTGATTTTCTACTTCTGCTTTATAGTTCTTGAAAACGTCCAACGATTGAGACTTCTCATGAATTAAGTACAGGTACTCATAACGAGAATAATCATCTATGGAAGTAATAAAATATTGTTGACCATTCCAAGAAGCCGTAGGGAATGGACCACATATATCAGTATAAATTAATTCAAGACGTTTGAACTCCTTTTAGCACCTATTTTCTTGACATTTGTTTGTTTTTCTTTAATACACTCAATACAGATTTTGAAATCCAAAAAATCAAGGGAATCAAGAATTCCTTCTAACACAAGTCTTTGTATTCTTTGTTTAAAAATATGCTCTAAACGCTTGTGCCATAACATAGAAGAATTCTCATTAATTAATTTGCACTTTGTACCGTAATTACTTACATGCAAGCATTCATTAACATATGAGCTATGTAGGTCCAATTTATATAAATTATCAACTAAAGAACCGATATCAATAAGATTTGAATACTAAAAGAGACTAAACTTTTCATTTCCAACTGAACAAAAATAACTCAATTTGTCCAAATTAGAAACATAAATCAAGTTTCGTCTAAATGATGGTACATAAAAAGTCTCGTCTAATTCTAAATAATAATTAGATTCTAACTTTAATATGAATAGACCAATAGCCTCAATAGGAACTTTCTTGCCATTTCAAAATGATGGAGGAAAATTTTACCATTAATTGGCTTTCTCTTCCTTAGACAGCCTTGCATTGTCACACTTATGTGAGTAGTTGCACTTGTATCTATCCACCAAGTGTGATTTGGTACTAAAGCCAAATTAACTTCATAACAAATAAATTTGAGAAGTTTACCCTCTTTGGCAAAACATTTTGCATACTTGGAATAATCTTTCTTCACATGTCCATCTTTAACGACAGAAGAAACAAGTGATCATCTTATCCTGTTTCTACTGCCCCTTAGGCTGTGAAGTTTCAGTGCCTTTTCTTGTATTGTTCCTTTTCCTTTTCTTGTTGGTAACATTACCATTGGAAGAAAATGCTAAGTGAGCACTTTCTATCTTATCTTGTTTCAGCCTCTCTTCCTCTTGCACATATTGAACAATGAACTCGTTAAGAGTCCATTTCTCTTTTTGAGTATTATAACTTATCTTAAATGGACTAAATTGTGCAGGAAGAGATATCAAGACTAGGTGCACGAGTATGTCTTCAGACAACTCTAACTTTAGTGCCCTTAATCTTGTAATAAGATTTGACATTTCCATAATGTACTCCTTTATGTTTCATTTGCCATTATACCACATTGAAACAAGCTTAGTTAGAATAATGCTTGTTTCGACATTTTCATTTGTAGTGAATCTGTTTTAGGAACCTTTTAGCATTTTCTTCCTCAGGTATTGTGCTCCTAATGGCATCTGAAATTGAGTGCTTCATAATCATCAGACTCATGTGATTTGAATGCTCCCATTTTTCATAAAAATGTCATTTTCGTAGCTGAACTATTATTAGTAGGGGCGGGAGGTCGTTCTGACCTGATCGCATAGTCTAGATCCATACACCTAAGCATAATGGTTACGTGCTCCTTCCATTTCTCAACGTTAATGTCGTTAAGTATTGTAATGTTATTCAAATTGACAGATATGGAAGAAACATTCACTGTAAGAAGAAAACAATAATAATCAGCTCACAATTAAATAATTTTAGGCCATATAAGATACCAAACACAACATTGATGTTTAGTCTTTGATAGAAATATCAATGTGGTACTCTTAAACTTTATTAGTAAATATTGATAACCAAATCCTGCTAACATGTCACGCCCTAGAAACACTGAAAATAAGGTAAATTTAAAACTTTTCACTTATTAAATCACAATTAAGGGTGCATTCCTGTGCAGTGTCATACATCATCATACTTATCATGCCTCAGGATCTCATTATTAAATAGTATATATATCATATCATATACATCACTTAATTCACAGTTAATTAATCCTAATACATCCCATGCATCATTGTACAACAAGTGTCTATAAATATAACTCTAGTCTGGATACATGAATATTAAATATATACATCAATACACAAAATACGGCCTGGAGCTTAAGTCCTCCACTAGCCTCTAATCCGTACGTCACAGGGAACTCACTTCACTTGAAGAAATCTAGTGGGGGAAGAAAACATGGTGAGCTTCTAAATCGCTCAGTAAGGGGGGTAAGGGAACTCAGTTATATAAAACAATGATTTGCACAGCACAATCATTTTAACTCATAGTTGAAAACTCATAGGAAATGTAGCATGACTCAATAAAGCATCAATTCTCATCTCATTCTCTAAAATCGTGTGAAAACATGAGAGTACATAACTCAGCATAAACCAGAGTTACAAGCATGTGAAAATCATGATGCGATAATGGCCTTTCTCATTAAAATGTGATAAAAATCACCGCAATAAAATGCATGTGGCACAGCCACAAAAACATAACTCATGTGTATAAAAAGGAGACTAGGCAATAAAACTCAAATAAAATTTGTCATGGCATATCAATAATATATCTCCTCTGGGTGCGCATCCCAGGCATCCTCGTAAGAGGGAACGTCAACAATATGGTCGTATGAATGGTATATTGGACTAATATGTTACCAGAACAAGGCCGGCCTTACATGCTACCAAAATAATGCCTCGCCTCATGCACACTATCACGTGGTCCCTGGGTCGGTTCCCAGGCGGCCCACTCTCTCTCGGTCTTACGTGCTACAAAAGTAAGGCCACCCAGCGTTACCAGAACGGGGTCATCTCACGTTACCAAAACGGAGGCATATCGGACTTACATGCTACCAGAGCAAGGCCTCCCAACGCTACCAAAGCGGAGGAATAATCAGACTTACATGTTACCAGAACAAGGCTTGTGGTCCTTAGGTTGGTTCCCAGGCGTCCCACTATATCGATCTTACATGCTACTAAAGCAAGGCTGGATGTGTATTCAACATGACACGCCTAAGTCTCAATCATTAGCCATTATCTTATAAAACGTTTTACCTTCACATAGAACTCATAATGGTTTTCTCTCATAAAACTCATTTAAAACATTCGTGTACTCAACACAAAATATATTAAAACCGAGTTCCAACTTGCAAAACACGCACACATTTTCTCAAATCTCAATATTGCCTTAACGTAGAGCCCAAGTTACTTTTCACGCAAACTCAACGGTTTATAAAAGCAATTCCACACTTAGCTTACAAAACTCGTAAAACAATGGGCTCCAACCGGCTATAAAAATCGTGTGCAATCTTATCACAA
The DNA here is from genome assembly GCA_033439115.1 of Firmiana major. NCBI lineage: Eukaryota > Viridiplantae > Streptophyta > Magnoliopsida > Malvales > Malvaceae > Firmiana > Firmiana major. The sequence continues at coordinate 70,055,587 of CM065897.1, read as the reverse complement.
CACAACACTAAACATGCTTGTATTCTCAAATCATGGTTCATGCTACAACCAGTTCATCAAAACACATACACAAATCGTTTAGCTTTCCCTTACCTCTTTGCACCTTGTATAGTGCAATCGTTCCCCCGTATCACGGACTAGCCTCGCATTCCACTCTGGAACTCCCGAGCTATCCAAACGATGTTAAAAACATCAATAACCCAACTTAATCGCATTATTGAGCACATATTTGCTGATATTCTCATTAATATCTCTATCAACTCAATTCTCATGATTTCATCACCATTCGTAATCTCATCCACTACATCTCAACCTTTTACATTTCTCATGCACAATACCTATGCCAAAATCACCTCATTGCCTAAATTTCCAATTTATAGACAAAAATCCCAATTTACCACAAATTGCATAATAACATCTCTACTCCAACCAAATCACAATTTCATCTATTTCCAATCATTTTCCAACTATTTCATCACAATGCCTATGCTCACAATCACCAAAGATTACTTAAAATTAAGGATTGAAGTTTAAAGATTATCCAAACTTGTGGAGTGCCCAACTCACACCTCGATTCGATCCGTCTTTCGATTTCCAAGTATGTTGTTATCTTTTGGGTGAGCAACAACTTTTCTTCTTGCCACAACTCTGGATTTGGGCGAAAATGGGCGATCTAGAAGAGAGAGAAAGCTCGCTAAAATAGAGGTTTGGAAGAGAGAGAAAAGATGAAATGCAGGAAAACACTAGGGGTCCTTTTATAAAAGGAGGGTAGGAGATCGATCTGGCTCTTGATGAGATCGATCTGCATTTGAATTTGGGGACGATTTTGGGCAATTTTATGCGTAGGAGATCGATCTGTCGTGGGGTAAGATCGATCTCTTAATGGTTTTATGAGATCAATCTGCTCTAATTATGAGATCGATCTCTAGTTTACAGAATGCTTTATGAGATCGATCTGCTCCTTGAGGAGATCGATCTTCTCCTTAACAGAAACACTTTGTGATCAATTACTTCCTCATGAGATCAATCTCTTCATTACAGAATCATAAGGAGATCAATCCTCTTCCATTGGAGATCGATCTGCTCGCCTAAATTCCTCCTTCCTTGTCATTTTTAGCCCACCAGATCAATCTTTTCTTCTCCAAGATCGATCTGACCTCATAGTTTCATACTTTAGTTAAACACTTAACATATAAATCTCCAAATATAATTTTCACAATTCACTACTTTAGTTATTCCTCATTCATTACTTATACATTTCACTCAACTCAATAAATTACACTTCAAGTCTATATTACATAATTAAAATATGTATAAAATTCTCAGATCTCACACAACAATACACATTTTTTTGAACCGACATATGGCATGTATGGTAAAAATTTTATTACATATTTACTACTTTATGTGTTAATAATTCGGTAAAAAAAATCTCCCTTTGGGTGGATTATTTTTCTCATGAATTAAAAAACACTATCATATAAATTCCTTAATGACAACTTTATTTTCCAAAATAAATAAATTAACATAAAAAAATCATTTCGGTGGCATTTTATATCAATTTAATTTATTTTGAAACTTTATTTTTCATAAAATATGCACATGCTTGTAGGTGGGAGTATATAAATTTATTGACAATTTCAAGGAGAGTATATATTGTCAATCAACTTAGAACATCATAAAACATATCACCATGAAGTAAAACAATAGTAATCATGTGCATAAAATACAACTTTAATTTAAATAATATAAAATATTAAATAATAAATATTTAATAATTCTTAAAAATTCTAGAAAAATCACAAAAAATTATAAAATCAAATTTTATTCAACACTGGAGAAAACGGTGGCCTCCCGGCTATCGGATGGCGGTGCATGGGGTCCACGCTTCACCCCCGGATCTAGCCGGGTTAACCCGACCTGGCTGGATCTAGAACAGACCCATTTCGGGTCAGTTCTTCAATTTTTTTGATTTGTTTAACTACATTTTAGACTTATTTTCACCAAATTAACTTTACATAATTTAAATTAAATGTGTATTCTACAATATCCATACAAAAAACGGATGTAAATATCAAAAAATTTGGACAAATCAAGTTAACAAGAATAAAAAATTCTACAATTAAAACCCAATTTTTATGTTCTTGGTTTTCTTTCAACCAAAATGAAAATTTATTTTAATTCTTAACGATTAAATATGAACCTGACTTTGATACCACATGTAGGAAAATTTAATTATATAATATTTATACTTAGGATCTCATATTCAATCATTAAGAAAATTAGAATATAGAAGTATACTTGGATCCACTAGAATTGATTAATTAGAATTAACAGTCTTCCACGTCTAAACCTTTACTTTATAAAAGAAAACTTTAACTCACTCACTGATGAGATATGAGAATAAAGAACTTAACGTTTAGACTGTGGGCCATAACCTATTTAAAATTGTAGTATATTTTATCTTATTTTGGCCCATCATTAAAATAGAATAAAATATTGGGTCTTTACACATTGCAAAACATATACTAATTGAGATGCTCTAAAGTTGAATAACTTTATTTGATCACTTTTTAAACGACTAAACAAATTAGATAGCATGTAATGTATAATAAAATGATATATGTAGGCCTACATAAATATTTTTCCAAACATCTTATTCAACCACAAATACAAAAGATTATCAATACTTCATGAAGTTGGACAGTAACCGAGCACATGAGCTTTCATCAATTTACCTTCTTGCAATTGACATGAATTGATTTGTAATTATCATATATTTATGACTTTTCTAATATTTTTGCGCTTATTCACATTTATTATGATAAATTTTATAATTTAACTGTTAGTTATTATATTTTTATATAATTACAATTATTTTTATTCATTTCATGATAAATTTCATAAATTTTATGATTAATCATAATAACTTTTATACTTATTTTATTGTTTTTACGTATATTCTTATAATTTTATGATAAATTTAATAAATTTTATAATTAATTATTATATTTCTATAATTATATTTATTTTATTTTATTTGACAATTGAATGTTCGAGAAAAAATATTCTGACAGCATAAATATGAATTTAGGACAGGTCATTTTTTAACATGATTGCGTGTATAAAGGCAATTGACCGCATGTGTAAAATTTAAACAAGAAAAAAAATGAAAATTATTGTTCTTAGTGAACTCCAAAATTTGTCTTGCATCTTATGAAAACTGTTGTTTGGCTCGATTGGCTTCTTCTTTGATGGGCGGAGGCTTCGAGGAGAGCAGACTCCTGATAAGATCGAGATAGAGGATGCATATGCAATGTTGCATCAGATCGAAGGCAGATGCAAAAGTCCATAGCTCTGCTAACTGGGTTACGTTTTAATACGTGGGGAGAATGTAACGATCCTTGACCCTTGAAAATTTGGGGGATTTTTTTTTGAACTTAATTTACCCACTTATTCCCTTATTCACTTAGGTTGTATTCCTGTTCAGTGTCAAATTACTTTTCTTAATTCTTTATTCGTAATTATATTTAATTTCCATATTTTGACATATATGGCCGATAGAAATTTCGACAACATAACGGCTTATATATGAACCTACTCACCTGTAATTCAATTGTTTTGACAATCCTAGACATCCATAACTACCAAGCATGCTGTCTAACAATCCTAGATATCCACAACTACCAAGCATACTTTCCAAATCCACATTTACAACTCAATACATCCATTTCGATTCAATACCAATCATCTTAAAACCTAATCCCAAAAATAATATTCTTTACATTATTTTCCTTACAAATTACATCCCAACAAATTAGTTCCAGTATATGTCTGTGCGTACAAATATGTCTTGTAAGGGAATGTAATTGTATACCTTTCTGCATATACAAAAAGTAGCCTAGGGTAGCTCTTTCCCACCAGCCTATGTCGTGTATGCGACAGGTAACGCCTATAGTCACTGCAAATAATCTAAAAGGTAGAGGGGTGAGTTTTTGGGGAAAAGCCCAGTAAGATAATACTTTTAAAGCAGTTCTGATATGTAAAAGCATGTGAAATCATTCATAAAACAATCTTTAACGTGATACATAAATTGTCATTTCATGCATAGTCATCATAAAAATCATAAAGCATGCGTGTCTTTAAAACAAATAACATGCTTAACCATTTTACAACTTTTCATTATTCATGGATGAGTTTCTTAAAATCATCGTGTTCATAAACATTTCATAAACATTTCATAAAACATATCGGTTCGTAACCAATTATCGTAAATCTCATAAAAGCACATAATCATTCATCATAATCGACATTCATAATCAAATCGAGGAGACTAGGCTATAACTAAGTTATGCGATACGTGTCATTCTCCGTAAAGAGTCATCATACCTATGGCCATGGTAAGGGGGCTGTAGACTGGATTCGAGTCATACAGCCCTTTCATAAAATATGGGTAGTATCTATCTTACTTACTTTCACTAGCACTTAGCTAGGACACGGGCACCAAAGGCACTCTCCATGTGGGAAACATAATTGCGTATTGCGCGAGTACGAGATACTACCGAAAACATCATCATAAACCACCAGTAACATGACATCTTCCACAGAGGTTGAGTCAAATGCTACAGGGGCCCTACATACTGGCACCCAAGTGGTGGAGCCGGAACACCACAAGAAGTAACTATGCATGAAGCCTATAGTCTCAAAAACTTCTTTTCTTTTTTCCCCTTTTCCCTTCTTTCTATGCTTTTGAAATTGTCAAAAGTTTCTTTAACAATATGGATATAAAATCATAAATAAATCTAAAGCTTCCATACGTTTCATACCTTAGGAAAAATTCATTTCATAACATGGAGGTACTCGGGGAATATTTCTTCAAACTAAAACATGCTTCATAAATAGTTACATAAGTATTAAAGCAGTGATAAATCATTTCAAAATATAATGCTGCTTCATAAAGTCTTTTATCGATGAAACAAGAATATATTATCAGAACTAAGTTAAATGGTACCGCTTACCTCGATTTATCGAATATTCCGTGTCCGAGTAATGACACCTCCCAGTGTCTCCCCTAACTCTTACGATTCTCCTACACCAAAGTTTGTATACTTAGTATCCTAGTCATACAAGTTGTTCAAAATGCGTCAAAATCGTAACCTATTTGTTACTACCTCTTGTGTACGTATAATTGTATATACCTAGGCTATTGCGTGTGTTTATATATTTTTATTACTTTTTTTTGTATGTACATATATTGTCAAGACCCTTCCTGACTTAACCAAAACCACTACAAATTTTTCGCATTTTTTTACTTACCTCTCCTCTCTTCAATGGTTGGGCTGTGATTCGATGTTAGCTTCCTCGCATACCATATCATCCATTATCATACATACATGTCAATATATTGTTACTGACTGTAACTTCTTTTTATAATACATGAGATCATATAAAAGCTAATACCAATACATTCCCCATAATATATATCGTATACATCACTGTGCTGTTTCTATGTTTAGATACATAACGGTACAAAATATGTATACCTGTCGATCGATAGAAAATAGCAGCGGACAATAGGAATACTATCCCTCAAATGCTCTCACTCTAGTGCTGATGCTCTGTAGAGAGATATAAGAGAAAGGGGTGAGCATACAATGCGCTCAGTAAGGAAATCAGGCAAGTAAGTAGATATCTACACTATCTACTCAAAATAATGTTATGCCTCGAAAACATCATTTCCTTACCTCACTTTAAAAGCATGTCTTTAAATATATATATATATATATATATATATATATATATACTTATACAGATTAAATCCCATGTATAGAAATCATGCTTGCTTTCTCAAATGTAGGCATGTAGTGCAAAATAATGCATTTTTATAATATCATAATGCCTTTGATAAATCATGCCATGTATATTTAAATCACAGTAAACATGGCATTTAAATCATTCACATCACAACAACCAGATTTCGACCCATCCCTCAGGTCTATCCGTAAATAAATCAATCAATCAGGTGATATATCATGTGAGACTCTGTGGTGAAATGCAAAATGCAATAGTATCCTGGACTATGGCCATATCCGACAATGGTGATCCCAGACAACACAGATCTCGGTGTGCAGGGTATCACCGCTGTAACGGGAGGGGGGGTCAGTCCATCACAACCGCCAGCTATATCCTCCTCAACTCCATAACACCACACGGTACAATGTACTCCATGCCACTCGCACGGTACAACGTACTCCGTGGACCTTACATCACAGTCAAGGTGCCTGTCATAGGTCTTAGCCCTCAAACCATGGAATATTATACTAGGTCTCTAAATCCACATGCGAACCTCTCATAGTGTGACACTCAGTCTAGACGAGGAAATCAAGCATGGTTTTCAACATGTATTATATATCACATTAATTACAGTGCGCGCCTTTGAGCGCGACATACAGTCGACACTCCGCTCAAACACTATTTCACATCACAAACTCAAACTCTAGTGCGAGTGAACTTCCAGTAACTAGGTCAATGCATAGTTCATGTTTCAAATCAAGTACGAGCAATAGCTCCAGTACCATGCTATGCACAAAACTCATCAAATCAAGTACGAGCAATGGATCCAGTACTATGTCATGTATAAATCATGAAGAATCGAGTACGAGCAACGCTCTAGCACTCTGTCATGTATCTTATGTAAAATTTGAGTACGAGCTAATCGCTCCAACACTCTCTCATGCATATATCGTATAAAACTGAGTACGAGTAATAACTCCAGCACTCTATCATGCATGTCATGGAAATCTAGTGCGAATCACAATCCAACACTAATATATGTGGAAAATATATGAAATCAAGTGCGAGCTGTGCTCTAGCATGATTTATTCTCACATAATATGATAGATGGCTCTTTAAAAGGGGATGATTTTCAAAACATCAAAATCAACACTATAAAATGTGCTTAATTCACATCAACCTTAAAATCATTAGCTCATTTATTTATTCTTCTGCTAAACAGCAGTAAAACACTCAAAATGGTGGTTTCCATGCTTTTTACAATTTTTCACAACTTTTCACAAAAGTTGACTTTTTTCTTAACTAAGGTTAAAATCGTAATTTGCCATTATCGGGTCATAATAATTATTATTCACTTTCTCTGACCCTTAGAGTTTTTAAGTGAATGTAAAAGAAGACGAAAATACGTGCAGGTATCTCTAACTATTCACAAAAGTCCCTTACCTGCAATCACTCGAGAAATTTTACTTTCTCAACGCTACTCTATCCAACAATCCGATTTGCTCCTCCAATAATCTCTTGAGTTGCATATAACCATTTATCAGGTTAATTATATTTTTCCTACTGTATTTCACATTAAATACAGTCTATTTCCCTTAATGGGCTTTAATAAACTTTAATAGGCCTAACTGTACCTTAAGCCCATTTCCATTTTACTATTCATTTTCGTTTGGCCTATTGGGCTTGTGGGGCCCATCAACTCTTATTAGGCTTGTCCTAGACCCATTACATCACATTGGGCCTAAAATAATTGGGCTTGGCCCATTGGACCTCTCGACCACATGCCATGGCCGAGAGCATCCCATGCAGTTGGTCACACCATGGCATGCCATCCATGTCCATTTGTTTAGCCAAATTCACTTAGGCATTTTCACAAACACTTGGTTGGCATGTCTTAAGCCTTTCCTATAGTTCATGTTGACATTTTATCAAATACCTTATGTGCCAATATCATACCACCATCCATATGAACAAATTGATTATAACTAACCATGTCATAATCATGTATACATGCATATCAACCTATACATGTCTTAAAAGCACATGGGTATTTATCAAAACTCATATACCAACTTTCGGCCATCACATGTTCATAGTGTTTTCATGTGTTTCAATCCATAAAACATATATCAATCAACTCCATATAACTCATAGATTAACATATATGAAGTTGGAAGCTTGAAATTATACCTAGTATTTGTGTTTACACTTGGCCGAAACTTTGAAGCCTCACGGTTTGCGCACTATGGCTACTTGATAGCCAATTCCAACATATGTCACTCTTCTCTCAATTTGGAATAACTTTCATGAAGATTGCAAGTTCCAAATATGCCTTTTTCCTAGTGATTTCTAGTGAGAAAAAGCTTGGAAAACTTTTTGGTTATGGTTTCTTCACTTTGCCGAAAATGAAAGGATGAAGATGATTATGTGTTGGCTGGTATTTATAACTCCATTACTTAGTCATTAAGCTAAAATCTAGCCACCTTAATTGACTTCCAAAAAGTTTAAGTAATGGTTATCATTTTAGACTTTGTTACCTTTCATTAATGGCTTTTAACTTATACTAATGGGCTTTTTAATTGAGCTTCTCGGTTTGGGCTTTTCCTTTGGGCTTTTCCTTTTGTCACGACCCAAATTACCTAAAAATCAGAGTAAATTTTTCACTTTTTCACTTCCTTACCCGTCGTGAACAGTTACTCTACTAAACAGTTGGGCTATGATTCGGTGTTAGTCACCTCTCACCTATTTACCATTTGATTTTCATACTTCATTTACATATCAATTTATTTAAACTAAATACATCCCCAATATTACATCCATATACAGTACTGTGCATCTATATGTTCAGATACAAAATTATACAAATGTGTATACCTGGTCTTGATAAGAAGCAGCGGATATGACTACTGTCGTTCTCTTTTACTGAATATATCCTGTGGGGTGGAAAATGAAAGGGTGAGCATAAACAGCTCAGTAAGGCAATAATGTAAGCAGGTAGATAACTATAATATCTACGTGCTGATAATGTCATGATATAAAATCGTTTGTATTTGGAGCATGAGATAAGACTAAAACGATGCCACATGTATGTATATATCATATAAAAGGAATTATGAAATCCATATATAAAACAAACATGGAAAAATCCTCATGTATGTCATCTTATGCTCGTCACATTTAAAACTTATTTGTTTCATCATATACTCAACACTCAAAAACTTATCTGTTTCATTTCAAACTCTTCTCGTTAAAACTTATTTGTTTTATCATAAAACAGCTTCATCAAGGTCAAACCCATCTCTCGGGAATACCTTGATTCATTAAATCACGTCTCTTTTAAAAACATAAATTGGGACATTACCCCTTCCTCGAGTTTGTCCTGGTCTATTCAGACCGTATGATATCATGTGAGGCATGTAGGTTACTGTATGAAAAATCGAGGACTATGGCCATACTTTGTCCCTGTGATCCCAGGCTACACGGATCCCGGTGTGCGGGGTATCACAACTGCAACGAGAGGTGGGGTCAAGTCCTACCCGCCAAAATATCAAGTAATATCATAGAGTCATCATGACTGCACGGTACAACGTACTCCGTGTGACGTACACGGTACAGCATACTCCGTGGACCCATATCATAGTCTGGGGGTGCCTGCCGTAGGTCTTATCCACCCCAATACTATGTCGATAACCAACCCATGTCTCAAAGTATATGTGCGAGCATCTCAACTCTTTGTGACACACAGTCTACAGGAGGCTTCCGCACGACTATATGCATGTCAACTCACGTCTAGTGTGAGCGAAACTCCAGCACCACGCTATGCATATCATGATATCTAAAATCTCATGCGAGCGAAGCTCCAGCACGGTTTTGTGCACACATAAATTTCTCGTACGAGCAATGCTCCAGTACGGCTTTTCATGAGAAATAAATTAGTAAACTTGAGTGCGAGAAAGACTCTAGCACTCTTTTTATTCGTATAAATATGATAGGTGGCTCAATCTTTATAAAACATCTTTTAAAATAGTAACCGGTCCAAACCGGTATCCTTTCATATAATTCACGAAATCAACAGCCAACCTATGTGCATATTTGCTTAAATCAAAGCAACACATTCATATAAAGCATTAAAAACATGAAATCATGTAATTTATCTGCCTTACTACCCTTTTTGTAAATTTTACTCTCAGGGGTAAAATCCTCTTTTTCTTTATTCACCTAAGCCCCGATTTTCGCAAAAATTATCATTTTGTTTTCTAAATACTTTAAGTAATTCTAAACCCTGTAATTCCCCTCAAAATTACGTATAGGTATCTCTATGCACCTATAAAATTCCCTTACCTCGATTCTTGTCGAGCGCGTATCTAAATTCCACTGTCGAAGGCTCATCCGATCCGATTTGCTGCTAATCCAGTCTCTGGGGCTGCAGATAATTATTTATCATGTCAATTTACCCCAATAAATATAATTCTCCTGTTTACTACAGTCGATTTAACTAATTGGGCCAATTTACTCTTATTGGGCCCAATCGCACCTTAATGGGCCTCGACCCATTTTCAGCCCGTTTTTAATTATTAAATTCCTTCCTCGGGTTTACTGGGCTCATGCAGCTTACCGATAATTATCGGGTTTCATTCCAAACTCATTGGATAGCCCGTATACCATTTATGGCAATTACATTACAATTCAGAAAAATATTCCTTTCTATACGAAATTAATCCATAATTCCGTAAAATAATCGAAACTCTGTATTAAAGGATTCTAATTGTCGAAATTAAAATGTACTTACCCAATATGATGCGGGATACGAAAATCGGAGCTCAATCGGCTCTCGTTCGGGTTTTATCGTAAAGCTGCACAATTAGGTAAATCCGGATTATTTTCCATTAAAATAATATTAAATTAAATTTTCGAAATTTATCCGTAGGTCAATCTCGACCCTCGGTCAACTTACCCGAATCTCGAGTCGTCCCTGGTAAATTTTCTTTCCTTTTTTCCCTTTTTCCTTTCTTTTCTTTCCTTTTCCTTTCTTTTCTTTTCCTCTTTCCTTCCTTTTCCCTCCTTCTCCTTCCCTTTCCTTTCGGCCAAATGGTGCCGTTACCTACCACTTGCCGTCGTCGGCATTTCCGGCTGTCACGACCCATTTCCATTCTCTTTAACCGAAAATCACTGAAAATTTTTCGCGTTCTACTGTTATCTTACCCGGTCGTGAACTAAACTCACCACACACTGTTGGGCTGTGAGCCAATAATAAACACCACATCTCATTCATTCTCAATAAATTAAAACGATGTCATACATGTGCATTTAATCGTGTACTTATACGAATACATGTTTTACTGACATCTACATCCCCCATAAGTACAACTCAAAAGAATACTGTGCTTTTACATTGTTTAGATACAAAAAGAATCACTGTGTATATACCTCTTAGCGATGGAGATGCAGCGGAGTCCAAAATAATACGCCTCAGTCCTCACTGGCTACTATGCACGCTCTGTAGGGGGGAAAATAGAGTGGGATGAGCAACCACACGCTCAGTAAGGCAATAATGCAAGCATGGTAGATAACTACTCTATCTACATGCTGATAGTGTTATGCATAAATCGTTTATAGTAGGAGCATGAGGAATAAAACTATGCCATGTGAATATACATATATATCATGTATCAAATCATGTGCATTGGCATATAAAACATGGTAGAGACATCATGTATAAAACATCTCATGCTCAATCTCATTTAAATTCATAAAAGGGCAATTCATTTAGAAACTTCCTTTTTGAACCAACAACATAACACCACCAAATCAACTCACAAACCACAACCACATTTACATTCCACAATTCACGCATGTGTATAAATCTAGGTCACTATATCAGAAGTGCCTATGTGAATCATTACATCATAAATCATCCCAGACCACACGCATCCAGGTGTGCGGGGTATCATGCTGGCACGAAGATGAATTATCCCTCGCCAGACTTTCTCATCACATAACCATCATGCGGTACATCGTACTCCATGTGATATACACGGTACATCGTACTCCGCAACTCATATCATGATTGGGGGTGCCATTCCTAGGTCTTATCTACCCCATACCAAGAGTTTTCCATATTCCGTGAAGGAGAGCCTTCCTGCCGAACAGAGCCTCCCCGCCTAACAGAGCCTCCCTGCCTCCTCGGGCTTAAGGATGTTAGCTTAAGGATGTAGGGCTTAAGGGTCCTTTCCGTAAGAGAGCCTCCCCACCGAACAGAGCCTCCCCGCCTAACAGAGCCTCCCTGCCTCTTCGGGCTTAAGAATGTCAGCTGAAGGATGTAGGGTTTAAGGATCTTACCTTTACCATACCCATGTAGGAGAGCCTCCCTACCTAACAGAGCCTCCCCGCCTCTTTGGGCTTAAGGATGTTGGCTTAAGGATCCCACCGTAAGAGAGCCTCCCCACCAAACAGAGCCTCCCCGCCTAACAGAGCCTCCCTGCCTCCTCGGGCTTAAGGATGTTAGCTTAAGGATGTAAGGCTTAAGGATCTTACCTTCACCATACCCATGTAGGAGAGCCTCCCTGCCTAACAGAGCCTCCCCGCCTCTTTGGGCTTAAGGATGTCGGCTTAAGGATCCCACCGTAAGAGAGCCTCCCCACCAAACAGAGCCTCCCCGCCTAACAGAGCCTCCCTGCCTCCTCGGGCTTAAGGATGTTAGCTTAAGGATGTAAGGCTTAAGGATCTTACCCACTTTCACAACCCTATACGAATCCCATTGTACAAGCTTGTGCGAGCAAAGCTCTAGCACGACTCATGCATCATGCATCTTCTCATAAAGAGGCGCGTACGAGCATAGCTCTAGTACGGTTATACTCATAAGATAACCATTCACAATCCACGTACGAGCAGAAGCTCCAGTACGGTTTATAAACATCATCACAATTCAATTTCAAAGTGCGAGCTAAGCTCAAGCACGTTTCACACAAGTGAAAACATAGAAATCTCGCGCGAGCGAGGCTCTAAAGCGAATTATATCACATACACGCGATAGGCGGCTTACATGCATTCAAAACATCTCATAATATGCTTAGTGCCTAGTATGGGCTATTTCACAACATCATTCAAGTACCAGCCAGCCTATCCTTTTATTTGCTCAAATCAAAGCATTGTGTTTTGTAAAAGCATTCAAAACACATGATTTATGCAATTATTAGCCTTACTATCCCTTTTCCATAACATCCACTTCAAAACCAAAACCACGCATATACCCATCATCTTTCACAAATACCATCAACATTTATTTGAGCAATTCATGCATTTCATACAACACCCAATATTCACCCAGTTCAAAATACGAGCAGCTATCTCTATATACTCACAAAATTCCCTTACCTGGAATCGCGATGCGTGATTCCACTTCCTTAAGCTGCTTACTCGTACGATTTGGTTCGCCTTCAACGAACTCTTCGGGACTGCACAAAATCGTATCCCGCATTATATTCGACCCATATATTGCAACCCTTGTGCTTGCTATAGTCAATTTAGTCTATAGCCTCTTTTAAAGCTTATTTGGCCTCGTTTCATTACTTTATCCATAACTCGAGTCTATGGATTTTCTTAGGCCTATTAACTTATTCAAAATCGATATCAAATCGATGTAAAGCTCATAGCGTTCATATTCCATGAATCCCCTAACTATGGCATTTATTCATCACATAAATATCCATTTTCACATTTCTTCCAACCCACCATGTAATTCCATCTAACCATTAAAAATCATAACATTATCCCAATGACAACTTTAGCATGCCATATACCATAAGTTCATTCAATCCCACATATCCTCACATTATACCCATTTTAGATTTCTAGGTCACACCAATTTCACAACATTCCTAAGTAGTTTATCCATCAATACTTCTATCAATCAACTCCAAAATCAATTAAATAGCTAATGCATTTGGATTGAAGTGTTAGAATCTTACCAATATGATTTCTCTTCTTGCTCCAATTGGTAATGCCCTCAACTCCTTCAATTCCAAAAATGGGAAAATGCCCTCTCACTATGTTGTTCTCCTCTTTGATAGGAACAACTTTGCCTCTAATGATCTCTCTCCAAATCTCACTGAAAATGGCTGATTTTAGAGAGGGAAAGTTGGGTTTTTGGGGTTGAAATTGTAGAGTTTGGTGTTTTTCCGAGATTTCTAGATTTTCAGCTCTCCTTATATAGAAATGACTTGAGGAGATCGATCTGGTCCAAGAGGAGATCGATCTGGTCCCTTAAAATCCCTCTTTTTCACGGCATTTTTAAGCCTGAGATCGATCTGTCGAAGCAATGAGATTGATCTGTTGAAGCATGAGATCGATCTGTCGAAGCATGAGATCGATCTGGTCCCAAACAGAGAGCTAAGGAGATCGATCTGGCTGCTTGAGGATCGATCTTTTCACTTACAGAATGCTTGGCAGATCGATCTGGCTCCATTGGAGATCGATCTGCTCTATTCGTTCACCCAAATAAGAGCATTCTGGCTCTTCCAGATCGATCTCTCATCCTAGGAGATCGATCTGGACCTCATGTTTTCCAGATTTCCTGTAGTTTCATTGCTACAACTCATACCAACACACCCTCAATCTATTGCCATGGCCATTTCCTCATCCATCCACCTTTATAACTTGAAAATGGCATCCATTCATACCTTATGCACATTGAAACTTGTGTGCATTCATTGTATATTCAAAGGTATGCAACATAAAACCAAATGGAAGCATAACTCCATTCCATTTTACCACACTACTCATCTTGAGTCTCAATCACATCCATCACTTGCCATAACTCATTTCTTCGTATTCATACTAAATGAAACTTGTATGTACTTACAATTTATATTACACATACATACATTGAATCCATGGACTTACATCAATCATACTTTACATTACAAGTCCATTCATATTATTTGATCCAATTACACACATTACCCTTATACATATATGGGGTCTTACACCGGCAGTCTCGCCAGCCAAGATCGGTCTCAAAAGAACCGGCTTCTCCCCTTGAATGCGTCGGTGGCCTCCGTTCCAGCCCAGTCGCGGTGGTTCACCGGGAATCGGCCCGTTTCTCTCTCGATCTTCCTTCGCTCCGATCGGCTTCCTCCGGCCACCTGACGGCGTGATTCCGATGTCCACGTGACCACTGGCCTCTTGTAACGACCCTTGACCCTTGAAAATCGGGGAAATTTTTTTTTTTAATTTAACCACTTATTCCCTTATTCACTTAGGTTGTATTCCTGTGCAGTGTCAAAACACTTTTCCTAATACTTTACTCGTAATCATAATTAATTTCTATATTTTAACTTATGTGGCCGATAAAAATTTCGGCAGCACAACAGCTTATATATGAGCCTACCCACCTGCAAATCAGTTGTTTTTTTTTTTGCAATCCTAGATATCCACCACTACCAAGCATACTTTCCAAATTCATCTTTACCACTGAACACATCCATTTCAATTTAATACTAGTCATCTCAAAACATTATACCAAAGTAGTAATGTTTACATCGTCCCTTATAAAATTACATCCCAACTGATATTTCCAATGTGTCTGTGCATACAATTATGTCTGGTACAGGAATATAAATGTATACCTTTCTGCGTGTACAAGAAGTAGCTTAAGGAGCTCTCCCCACCAGCCTATGTCGTGTACGCAGCAGGCAGTGCCTACGGATCACTGCAAGTAATCTGGGAGGTAAAGGGGTGAGCTTTCGGGAAAAAGCCCAGTAAGAAGATGTATTTAAAACGATTCTAGCGATTTAAATATGTATAAAACATGATAATGCGTATGATGATACTTTCTGAAACTGATAATAATATTCAAAGATTAAGGAAAATTAGAAACATCGAGATTCAAAACGTAAATCTCTAAGTATTTGATCTTAACAGATATTACGTAAAACTAGTCATACATTCAGAATTCCAAATAGGAATACATATCAAATCACATACTACAAATCCAGTTCTGAAAACAGAGTTTAAATTTTCAAATTGAGACTACATCGACCATATAATTATCATGTAACAATAACGAATTTATCACGCGGTAATAACCAATTTATCACGCGGCAAAATAACCTGATCATCCTCCGTAGAGGGAATTCAGGACCTAAGGGTAATTTCAGACGCCACAAAGGCGGGGTACAGGCGCCACGAAGGCGAAATACAGGCGCCACGAAGGCGAATTACAGGCGCCACGAGGCGAATTATAGGCGACCTGGCCCCGGAGCATGCCAGACCCCTCTGGGCCCCGCTCCCTCTGCTAACCAGTCCTACAACTCCAGGCGCCACACAGGCGAAATACAAGGGCCACGAAGGCGAATTACAGGCGACCTAGCCCCGGAGCACGCCAGACCCCTCTGGGCCCCGCTCCCACTGCTAACCAGTCCTACAACTCCAAGCGCCACACAGGCGAAATACAAGCGCCACACAGGCGAGTTTAAACGCCACACAGGTGAGTCAGACGCCACACAGGCGAAATATAAGCGCCACACAGGCGAGTTCAAACGCCACACAGGCGAGTCAGACGCCACACAGGTGAAGTTGACAAACGTAAACATGCAACATAAATGGCCCTTAGTCTCATAACAACTATAGTTTTCATATACGAAAATATCGAAATAAATTCATCTTATTCGAAAAATCATTTTAAAAGACATGCTCATATTCCGAAATCAAATTCAGTTATATACAATTATTCAAAAACATAAACACAGAGAGCATAGTCTTGATCAGAAATATAATTTAGAAACATGCATGAAAATCATACTTCATGTCTTTGCAAGGTTTCTTTATCAAGTTTCGGTAATTAACTATTACCGTTTTAAATTATATCCCCTTACCTCGATCTATCGAAATCTCCGTGCTCGAGTGGTGACGTCTCTTAGTACCTCCCTTAATTCCTTCTATGATCACCTACCACGAAATCGTACACTTAGCACCCTATCCATGCGAATTATCCGAATTGCGTTAAAATCGTAACCTATTCGTTACTACTACGTGTGTATATATTATTGTACGTACCTAAGTCAACACGCACGTTTATATATTTTTCCTTACCACATATTATTTTGTATGTACAATTATTGACATACACCTTATTATATACCTCTACATGTATGTACACATAAATACATATATATTCACTCCCATATGTATATATATATATATATATATATATATTTATTTATTTATTTGTTTTCACTCTTTTCCTATCTCATATATACATTCTTTGTATATATATATACTAGCACAAATTCATCCTATATACACCCATATGTATATGCATCTAATATATATATACATATATATATATATATATATACACTCCTATATATATATATATATATATATATATATATATATATATATATTATTGTCTTTTATTTTTTTCTTATCACATATATATATATATATGTCCTTGTTTGTACATATACTAAAACACATTTATTTTATACAATCATTTGTATATACACCCAAGTATATACACATTTTTCATATACTCCTATATGTATATACACCTAAGTATATGCTCATAATTATTTTATCATTGGCTTTCCTTATTCATTTGTCAAATATATGTACATATACTAACATACCCTTTTATTATACACACCTATATGTATATACCCAAATATATATATATATATTTTTATTCACATAAATACATATATATATTATCACTTGTCTCCATTATTTAATATCACAAATATATATTTCTTTACCTACTTCTCATCATTCCATTTTTGTCTAATTTAATCTATACCTAATATCCTTGTATCTACCACCCATTTATCTACTTTACAATGAATATACATACATGTATATACATATATATACTTTACCTCATCATGCTTATACACAATCACCTATATATACATATATACGTTAGATATTTTTTCCTCTTTTCTCTCCTTTCTCCCTTTTTTTTTTTTTTGCTTGCTTTTCTTCCTGGGTTTCACGTTTTCCAGCCCTGTTTCTGTTTTCCCCTTCTTCCTCAACCTCTCGCTTCCAGCCTAGTTTCTCGGTTTGCTTCTTCTTCTTCCTCTCTTTCTCCTTCGGTTAGCTGCTGTTTCCCAGCTATTTCTGCTCCTTTCACTTGTCTCGGTTCCAGCTCAACTCCTTTGGCCTTCTTCCTCCTCCCGTCAGCCTCCCCTGCTCCTCGGTCAGTCCCAATTGCAGTCTTCTGCACCCCTCGGTTCCACCTCTCTTCAACTCCTGTCTTCTTCTTCAATTTCCCCTTCTTTTCTTCTTTTTTTTTCAGTTCTCCATCATTCTCCTTTTCATTCGGTCCCCCTGCCTTCTTCAATTTTGTTCTGTCCTCTTCCCTTTTCAGTCTCGATTTTGACTGTTCCACGGTTTCTCCCTCAATTCAGCTTCAATGCCTTTCTCCCTCACGGTTTGCTTCAATCCCCTGCTTTCATTTCTTCCCCCCTGCCTCTCGGTTTCAGGCTTCCATCATCATCATCCTTATTTCTCTTCTTCACTCAATCTCGACTTTACCAAGTTCAGCCCCTGTTTTCTTCCATGATCGAAACCCAGCTAACTCAGCTCCATTTTCAGCCCTTCAATCTACTCCAATCCTTGTTGTTCTACTTCGGCCTGCTTCAATCCTCAATCTCCCCTGCCTCGGTCTCGTTTCTGGCTTCAGCTTCAAACTCAGCCCACTTCAATTGAAGCCTCGGTTTGCCCTTTCCTTCAGCTCTTCCTCTCAATTTCTTCTGGCTTCAGCCTTCTTTTTCCCTTCTGTTCTTTCTTTTTCCTCGGCCAACCCTTCTCTTTCTCCTCTTCTTCCCTTCTTCTCCAGCCGAACACCCTTCTTCCCTTCTCTTCCTTTCTTCCCTCTTCTCTTTTCTCCCCTTCGGTTTCCCGCCCAACACCCCTGTTTTTGATTTCTTTTTCCCCAATTCAGAATAGTGGCAGACGGAATTGGCTTTTCTAAGCCAATTCCATACATGCCATAATATATTTATATATATATTAGTTTAATATATTTATATATATATTATATTAGTATGTAGGTATTAATTGTTATGTATTTGTATGGTTATTATATTTTTATACCCACTCCTATATAGTGTATCAATGTATATTTATACATTATATTAGTATAAATATATTGTTTATGTATTGTCATTGGTATTTATTTATTATTATTATTATTATTTTTAAATGTCTTATACGTTATACTTTACGATACATATATATATATGTATTTTGTCATATATATATGTATATCATCATCTTTCCATTTTAATTTGTCTAATATATAAATATATATATATATATATATATAAATATATATATATATATATATATATATATATATATATATACATACATATTCACCTATGTACATATCTACATATATAACATTTTCTTACATAATTTATCCAAGACATAATACCATGCCTTCCATGAGATTTTCCTTATTCTGAAATTAAAATAATTCCGGAATTCCATCATTCTTCATAAATTCTCGATCCAAGTGTTTACATCAACAATCTTCAATTTAACAATTTAAAATTCTCTAATGCCTCCGTACTTGCATTCGCCTTTTCACTCTTTATATCCTCGGGTTTTCGGTCATTCACGGGTTTCTCGGCCCCTATATTCTCGAGTCCTACAACGAACATCCATACTTCCATTAAAATATAATCTAATTAAACATAGGAAATTTGTGGGGTTTACATTCTCCCCACCTTAAAAGAATTTGGTCCTCTAAATTTATTCGGGTCTATCAAAATAGATGTGGGTACTCTTAGTCAATCTGTCTACGATCACCCAGATTGTATCATGCCCCTTTCGAGTTCTTGGTAATCCTACTTACAACCATTCTTAATACACAGTGACCCAAGAGGCTCCGAGTCTCCTTAAATTTTAACACCAGTACACTCCAAAGTGGGTCACTCGATCCGAAAATCTCCCCTTCTTATAGCTTTTATAATTGCCCTCTTAGCATTTCACATCCAAGCAAGGTCACTCAGTACAGTGGTTTGTGTAATTAATTCGATACCACCTGCTAAATCAATTCTAGAACTTCCCCTTTTAGTTTAGGGGTAACTTTGATAAATTATTTGATCATATGTCAGAAAACTTTTCCAGTTTACAGGGATGTTTCCATACTGCGAACACGCCCTATCTTAATTTCACAATTCCTATACACCATATTAGTCCTTCGGGATTTATACAGGGGTGAGGTAACGTGTAACATGAAATCTATAGGCTCAGGTTTCACAGGCAGTTTACATGCCAAATGGGGTGATATATAAATAAATAAATAAAAATGCGTAGAACTTGAACCCAATAATACATGTGTCTCGTGATTGCAAATTGAAAGCTTACCCTGGATGGTCTCAGCGGAGGCATCAACAGTCTCTGTATCCACAGCAAAGACCCTCCCATGAGTGACAGGCTTCTTGCCCCTCTCTGCTGCGGTAGCCCATCTCTGTGGGTCTTGTCTCGGAGGAGCTTGCCTCTCAGGTTGTCGTGGTAGTTCTGGAAGCTGTGGAAACTTATTTAATGGACAATCTCTAATCCGGTGTCCCCTCTGTCCACACCTAAAACAACTCCCTGAGGACCAGTGGCACACACCACTATGGAAATTACCACAACTAGGGCACAATCTCTCGTATTGCTAGAAGCCTCTGGTAGTCTGTGGGGTAGCTATAGGAGCCATGGGCCTATCAATCCTAGCCAGAGACTCATCTGTCCTCTGCCTCTTAGGCTGGCCCCTCCTAAAATCCCATCTCGCCCACTCCATCTGTACACGATCATCTCTGATCCTTCCCTTAAAACCATACTCCGTCTGAGTGACATTGAGGCCCCTCACGACCATCTGTGCTCTACCCAGAGCATCCTGAAATTCCGTAATCCATAGCCCCAAAATACGGTCTCTGATAGCTGGCCTTAACCCTGCTAAGAACCTCTCAGTCCGACACTCTTCATTCTGGAACGTCTCTGGATCATACCTCATCAGCATGGTGAATTTACTCTCGTACTCATCCACGGTCATACTGCCCTATACCAAACTCAAAAAGTCTATTCTTAACTTCTGCTGGGCAGCTAGTGGAATATACTGCTTCCTAAAGGCTGTGGAGAAAGCATCCCAATTAATCACCGGATGCTGAGCAGTCAGAAGGACCTTGGTGGATCCCCACCAATACTCTGCTTGGCCCTGCAGCATGTAAGTGGCCATAGAGACCTTCTCAACATCAGAACACCCCAGAAAGTCGAAGATCTTCCCAAAGCTCACCAGCCACTCTTCGACCTCTATCGGATTCTTAATCCCCTTAAATACTCGAGGCCTCATCTTCAGAAAATCTCTCATCCTACCGATATTTCTCTCCTCCCTCCGGGCTTGTACAGGAGGCTGAGGCGCCAAAGGTACTGGTGGAAGAGGAGGTGGCGGCGCTTGCGGAGGAGTCTGCACCGAGGTAGGAACTGGTGCCGTGCCAGCAGAATCAGAAACATTTGCCCCTAGATGTTGGGCAATCATGACAGCTATCAACTCCAAACCTCGCTTGAGACACTGCTCCAACCGCTGTTCAAACTGAGCCATACGTGTACTGAGGCCCTATAAGTGCGGTAGAGGAGGTGGAGGTGGCTGAGCCTGCCTCCGAGTACGTCCGCGTCTTCCACTCATCGTGCAGTGATCTAATACCTGCGCGAAATTCCAAAGATCAAGTCTTACATTCATTAGGTATACATTACCTACTACCAGACAAGCACAGACATTGGGATGTAATTTAATCCTTATTTTTGACACTGACAGTACTAGACAACCTTCGCTCTGATACCACTTAAACTGTAACGACCCTTGACCCTTGAAAATCGAGAAATTTTTTTTTTTAAATTTAACCACTTATTCCCTTATTCACTTAGGTTGTATTCCTGTGCAGTGTCAAAACACTTTTCCTAATACTTTACTCGTAATCATAATTAATTTCTATATTTTAACTTATGTGGCCGATAAAAATTTCGGCAGCACAACAGCTTATATATGAGCCTACCCACATGCAAATCAGTTGTTTTTTTTTTTTTGCAATCCTAGATATCCACCACTACCAAGCATACTTTCCAAATTCATCTTTACCACTGAACACATCCATTTCAATTTAATACTAGTCATCTCAAAACATTATACCAAAGTAGTAATGTTTACATCGTCCCTTATAAAATTACATCCCAACTGATATTTCCAATGTGTCTGTGCATACAATTATGTCTGGTACAGGAATATAAATGTATACCTTTCTGCGTGTACAAGAAGTAGCCTAAGGAGCTCTCCCCACCAGCCTATGTCGTGTACGCAGCAGGCAGTGCCTACGGATCACTGCAAGTAATCTGGGAGGTAAAGGGGTGAGCTTTCGGGAAAAAGCTTCATTTACATATCAATTTATTTAAACTGAATACATCCCCAATATTACATCCATATACAGTACTGTGCATCTATATGTTCAGATACAAAATTATACAAATGTGTATACCTGATCTTGATAAGAAGCAGCGGATATGACTACTGTCGTTCTCTTCTACTGAATATACCCTGTGGGGTGGAAAATGAAAGGGTGAGCATAAACAGCTCAGTAAGGCAATAATGTAAGCAGGTAGATAACTATACTATCTACGTGCTGATAATGTCATGATATAAAATCGTTTGTATTTGGAGCATGAGGTAAGACTAAAACGATGCCACATGTATGTATATATCATATAAGAGAAATCATGAAATCCATATATAAAACAAACATGGAAAAATCCTCATGTATGTCATCTTATGCTCGTCACATTTAAAACTTATTTGTTTCATCATATACTCAACACTCAAAAACTTATCTGTTTCATTTCAAACTCTTCTCGTTAAAACTTATTTGTTTTATCATAAAACAGCTTCATCAAGGTCAAACCCATCTCTCGGGAATACCTTGATTCATTAAATCACGTCTCTTTTAAAAACATAAATCGGGATATTACCCCTTCCTCGAGTTTGTCCTGGTCTATTCAGACCGTATGATATCATGTGAGGCATGTAGGTTACTGTATGAAAAATCGAGGACTATGGCCATACTTTGTCCCTATGATCCCAGGCTACACGGATCCCGGTGTGCGGGGTATCACAACTGCAACGGGAGGTGGGGTCAAGTACTACCCGCCAGAATATCAAGTAACATCATAGAGTCATCATGACTACACGGTACAGCGTACTCCGTGTGACATACACGGTACAGCGTACTCCGTGGACCCATATCATAGTCTGGGGGTGCCTGCCGTGGGTCTTATCCACCCCAATACTATGTCGATAACCAACCCATGTCTCAAAGTATATGTGCGAGCATCTCAACTCTCTGTGACACACAGTCTACAGGAGGCTTCCGCACGACTATATGCATGTCAACTCACGTCTAGTGCGAGCGAAACTCCAGCACCACGCTATGCATATCATGATATCTAAAATCTCGTGCGAGCGAAGCTCCAGCACGGTTTTGTGCACACATAAATTTCTCGTACGAGCAATACTCCAGTACGGCTTTTCATGAGAAATAAATCAGTAAACTTGAGTGCGAGAAAGACTCTAACACTCTTTTTATTCGTATAAATATGATAGGTGGCTCAATCTTTATAAAACATCTTTTAAAGTAGTAACAGGTCCAAACCGGTATCCTTTCGTATAATTCACGAAATCAATAGCCAACCTATGTGCATATTTGCTTAAATCAAAGCAACACATTCATATAAAGCATTAAAAACATGAAATCATGTAATTTATCTGCCTTACTACCATTTTTGTAAATTTTACTCTCAGGGGCAAAATCGTCTTTTTCTTTATTCACCTAAGCCCCGATTTTCGCAAAAATTATCATTTTGTTTTCTAAATACTTTAAGTAATTCTAAACCCTGTAATTCCCCTCAAAATTACGTATAGGTATCTTTATGCACCTACAAAATTTCCTTACCTCAATTCTTGTCGAGCGCGTATCTAAATTCCACTGTCGAAGGCTCATCCGATCCGATTTGCTGCTAATCCAGTCTCTGGGGATGCAGATAATTATTTATCATGTCAATTTACCACAATAAATATAATTCTCCTGTTTACTACAGTCGATTTAACTAATTGGGCCAATTTACTCTTATTGGGCCCAATCGCACCTTAATGGGCCTCGACCCATTTCAGCCCGTTTGTACTTATTAAATTCCTTCCTCGGGTTTACTGGGCTCATGCAGCTTATCGATAATTATCGGGTTTCGTTCCAAACTCATTGGATAGCCTGTATACCATTTATGGCAATTATATTACAATTCCGAAAAATATTCCTTTCTATACGAAATTAATCCATAATTCCGTAAAATAATCGAAACTCTGTATTAAAGGATTCTAATTGTCGGAATTAAAATGTACTTACCCAATATGATGCGGGATACGAAAATCGGAGCTCAATCGGCTCTCGTTCGGCTTTTGTCATAAAGCTGCACAATTAGGTAAATCCGGATTATTTTCCATTAAAATAATATTAAATTAAATTTTCAAAATTTACCCGTAGGTCAATCTCGACCCTCGGTCAACTTACCCGAATCTCGAGTCGTCCCCGATAAATTTTCTTTCCTTTTTCCCCTTTTTCCTTTCTTTTCTTTCCTTTTCCTTTCTTTTCTTTTCCTCTTTCCCTCCTTTTCCCTCCTTTTCCTTCCCTTTCCTTTTGGCCAAACGGTGCCGTTTCCTGCCACTTGCCGTCGCCGGCGTTTTCGACGGTCTCGCCTACTAAGACCGGTCTCAAAAGAACCGGCTTCTCCCCCTGAATGCGCCGGTGGCCTCCGTTCCAGCCCAGTCGCGGTGGTTCGCTGAGAATCGGCCCGTTTCTCTCTCGGTCTTCCTTCGCTCCGATCGACTTCCTCCGGCCACCTGACGGCGTGATTCCGGTGTCCACGTGACCGCTGGCCTCTCCTCTTCCTCCTCGTGGCTTTGTCGGAGGCTGTCGGTCGCCCGTGCTCTGGGATCGTTGGTGAGGGTCGCGGGTCGCTTTCGGTTTCTCTTTTTCGGGTTTATCCCGATTCAGACATCTCTTTTTTTTATGAATTATTATTATTATTTAACAATTTGTTTTATTATTAAAATATTCATTAAAATAGTCTAAAAAATCTGAAAATATCTACAATTCTATTATTTTATTCCAAATAAATAAATTTAGTTTAATTTAATTTATTTATTATATTTTTAATCATTTTTCGGGTATAATTTCTTCGTATTTTCGAGATATTGTCCCGAGTGACTTTTCGGTATTTCTAAAAATTTCGGATCTTGATCAATTGAACTCGAAATTTAATTATTTCTTCGTTATTGATCAAGATTCTCAAATCCATTATTTTTAATAAAATTTTCTTTTCGAATTTATTCCGGCTTTTGATCTTTTGACCGTTTTGCCCTTGTACGTGTTCGGGATTAATTTAACCCGACTTCCCTTCACGAATACTCATTCATTTTGTGTTCTTAATTAAATTCGGGTCTTACACCTTTGGACTGAAATTTTTTACTACCTATTGGGCCTTCAATTGTCTCAATATTGGGCCTACAAATTGGCCCAACAATTTGGCCCATTGGGCTTCCCAAATTCGACCCACATTTATGATACCTTAATAGGCTTTAAAATTTCTAACTTTGACCCATTGCGTTTTTAACAATTAAATTAAATCCGAAATTCATTCAAATAAATTTTCCTTACTTCCAAGGATAATTATCTTGTATTCTGACCAAAATATTTTTTTTCCAATTTTTTCTCCTTACTTAGGTTAATTTTTAACCATGGTTAGTCAACTATGGTAAAAATCCATTTTTCTTAACTATAGTTGACTTTTTCCTTAATCATAGACTAAGTTGACTTTTTCTCAAAATTTTGAAAGTGTCATATCTTATGTCTTACACTCTCGTCTTTACGTTTTAGCCGTTTTTTTAGATAAATACACCCGAAACACCTTAAATACTTTAACTCGCTAAAAAGGTTCATTTTACCCTTTTTAGCTTTTACTCTCATTCTTTGTGTTCGGAACTAAATCAAACTGATTTTCCTTCATAAGCTCTCTATATTTTCTCATTTTAAGTTCTTATTTTCAGTCAGAATGATTCAGATCCACTCGGTTTAGCCTGTGACTCTTATAGCTCACATTAAGTTTTTTTGTAGCTTATGCATGATAAATCATTTCACATACTCTCTAAATCTAGTAAATACTCTTCTTATAATTCAACTATAATAATAGAGTGTTCATATACATAGGAATCATAAGGAACATGCTACATAAAAATACGGGTCTAACATATACTAACATACACATTTAATATATACACCTATATGTACATACACACACACATATATATATATATATATATATTTGTTTTCATTATTCATTATCACATATATTTATTTATTTGTCTACTTCTCATGTTTCCCATTTATTTTCCATATCTAATCTAATTTACATTATCATGCTTATAAATACAACACATATATATACATGTATATTAAATATACATATATATATATTACCTTTTTCTTTTCCAATTTTCAGCTTTTCTTTTCTTCTTCTTTCTTTCTCCCTCGGCTGAACAGCTTTCCCTTCTCCCTCGACTGACCAGTTTGTTTCCCTTCTCCCCCTCTTTCTTTCCTTTCTTTTCTTTCTTTCTTTCTTCCTCTCTCGGCCAACCCTCCTCTTCTTTCTTTCTTTCCTTTCCTTCTTTCTCCCCCCAACCGAGCAACTCTTTCTTTTTTTTTCCTTGCTTTCCCGCCCAGCAGAGGACACCTCTGTTTTTTTTTTTTTCAATTTGCAGCAAACGGAATTGGCTTTCTTTGAAAGCCAATTTCCGTACAATGCTTTATATATTATATTAACATATATATATATATATATTATATTAATAAATATATATATATATATATTATTTGTTTGTTTAGTGTTATTATTTTTTTGTTTTATTTGTTTTGTGTTTATTTTCATTTCATTTTTTTATATAGTCTAATTAAATGTAGAAAATTTGTGGTGTTTACAAAGAATGCCAAGGAAGGCAGGCTTGGAGAAAAAAACAGAAAATATGTAAAAGAAAGGAATTGCTTTCGTTGCGTGAAAAGAATAAATATGAATTATTTTATACTTATCGTTATCAAAAAGAATGATGACGTATTGCTGACGTCTTCACTTCGATCTTCTTATCACGTGTTACCAGAGACTCTGCAAGAAAAAGAATGATCAGAGGGACGCAGGGGTTCTCCCTGCATAAACACTCCGATACTTAAGTCAGAAGGGAATTTTGATAGAGTTTCTGTAGAGAAAATAGAGACTTAGGTTTTTGAGTCATACCTGACCCCTATTTATAGTGATTTATTCTGTCAGTAATTACGTATGTATTCTTGGACTAAAAATCATTTTTTGTCTTATTTATGTCTCCCGTTATACTATTTCCAAGACGGTAGATCTGGTCCCCACCTGTTTTCTTCGTGTTCCACGTGGTACATTTTTCGTGCACCACATGACGCATTTTATTATTTATTATTTTTATTTTTATTTTTATTTTTCCTTTTATCATGCATAACAATATTAAACAAAATGATAATTTTGAACAAACATAAATTGCGGAATTATGAGACGGTTAAACTTATATTTTTATTAATATTTAATATATAATGATAATTTAAAAATTAATTTAATAACCTATCAACTTTAAAGGTTTTTTATTTTTAAAATTTAATCATAACTTTAGATTGAATATAATTAATTTAAAAATTATAATTAACTGATTTTACAATAACATCAATTTTTATAAATTTATTATAGAAATCCACAATCCAATCCTATGTTTTTTGCTTTCAATTGTTCAAATCATGATTAGTCTTTACTGTCACTAGCTTAGGATGTAAAAAAAAATGATTAAAATAATTATAATCATATGTAAAATGAAACATTAGGTAGTTAATAGTTCATGAAATAAAAAATAATAAAGAGAATATAAATAATATGTAAAAATAAAAGTTGCAATGAAAAGGTCAGAAATATATTAGAAGTGATTAGCAGAAAATTAAAAATTTATTTTTTATATGCTGACACGTTATCGCTTCTGCTATTTATTTGACAGCTGTATTTCTTTTTTCAGAGCTAAATAAGTTTTGCAAGATTAAAGTTCTGGCGTGTGCTGTGGAAAAAAAAAAAAAAAAAACCGTGTACATGCATTCAAACAAAAGGAAAAAATAACACGTGTAAGACATGCCTATAGACTTTCTTTACAAAGAAATGTGGCTGGCTGGCTGAGTCTTACCTGCTACGCCATAGTCTCCTGCGAAACCTATCTCTAAACCCATCTCCTCATCCGTTAAATCCTTAACATCCAAAATTATCAGCCTTTGTTTGGAACCATGGATTTTCAGGCTTCTTCTTCTTGCCTGTGCCGACCCGGCATCAGCGCTCCGCCTAGCATCGACAATTCAATGTAAATCCCCTAGCTTTCTTTTTTTTTTTTTTTGGTTACAAAATTCCCTAGCTTTCTATTCCTCTCGGATTTGATTTAATCGTTAAAGCTTTAAAATTTCGTTTTTGTGATTTTCAGATAGGGGTTGTTGACGATTACGGAAGACGAGTTTTTAGGTCAAGCCGTGAATGTAAGTTTGAATTTTATTTTTTATTTTTTTAAAATGGAGGTTCAATTCTCAGTGTTTTATAAAGATGAAATTGTAGTTAAATTGGAATTAAATGGATTGACCTCTATCTCTAAGGTATTTTCTGTTGTTGTCTCTCAGTTTCACCTCTATTGACTACGGTACGGTTCGGTTCGGTTCGGTTAATCTTCTCATTTCTTTCATTCACTCATTACTGTTTGCACTTTCTCCGTATGTTAAGCATTTGACAAATTCCGTGAGAACTGTTATTCTTCAGGGCTATGGAAATAGAACTTTAATTAGTGATTTAGTTTTTGCTGGATTTGATGTTTCACATTTCATGATCAGGTGCTGATGGTACACTCTTTGTGGTGTGGTTCTTATTAGATAAAGTATGTACAAGAATTGAGTGGACAAACATGTCAGATCTGTGGGGATGACATTGAGATTGCAGTGGATGGAGAGCCCTTTGTTCAATGTGCCTTCCCTGTTCGCAGACCATGTTATGAGTATGAGAGAAGAAAGGGAAACCAATCTTGCCCCCACTGCAAAACTAGATACAAACGAATCAAAGGTGAGATTGTTACTGCGATATATGGTCACATTGGCAGCTAAAAAATGACATATGAGTGTCTCTAACTATTGATGTGAACTACAGGTAGTCCTACGGTAGAAGGTGATCAGGAAGAAGATGATATAGATGATCCGGACAATGTGTCTGACAATGGTGCTTTGGATCCTTACGAAGTTGCCGAGGCTATGCTCACTACACGCCTTAAACACTGGACGTAGTTCCCAACCTAATGCCTGTGGAATTAAATGGATTGATTTTGCATTAGGGGTCGGTTTAAGTTTTCTGAAGTTGATGTCATTTTTCACTCCTATTAGTTTAGGAGAAAGAAGGCATAACTAGAGAGAAGGAAAGTGTTGGGGGTACACAAAAGAAAGGTATTTTTCTTATTATTGTTTTCTATGTAAAAATTATGTATCATGGGAGTTTGAGTGAGTGACAAATTAAATTGAAAAAGCTAAAAAAATGTTCTTGCAGCTCAAAACTTGATAGATTGTCTCCATATTCTGAGAGAAACAAGAAGGGATTCATGGACGTGTCAGTTGCTATACCTTCAAATGAGGATACTACAGCTTCTGTTTTTCAGGTCCACCCATGAATGTAAGTTTGAATTTCTTTTAACGGATTTGATTTTCTTGGTAAAGTTGTTGTTGTTGTTGTTGTTTTATTTTTATTTTTATTTTTTTTAAATGCAAAATCTGAAGTTGCTTTCAACATGGATTTTCTTTTAACCTTATATTTAAGGTTTGATCTATTGGTTTGACATATAAGCCAATTCAAAAGAGAACTTCAAGCACCAGCGGGACAATAAAAATGAGACCATGTTATTATTGCCAAACATCATACAGAAGAACAAACTATAATTAACAGATTGATGCATATAAATATTTGACTCTTAAATGAAATAACCAGCTTGAACAAAATGAGGTTTTATCATAGAAGGAAAACAAATTCTATTGTATTCAAGCTTCATATTTCTTATGCTAAGACCATGAAGAAACCAGATGAAACTTTTGAGCCGTTCAGTAGTGTGCACTTCAAGCATTGATTGAATGAGGCATTGAGTGATAGTCTTCTCCTTTTGAAACCCAAAAAAGCCCGAAGTAAACTTCTGATCTAAATCCTATTTCAAAAGGAAAAAATGAATGATTGAACATTCTTACATTGCAAATGCTAACAGAAATAATTCAATTAATGATTGAATATTCTTACATTGTAAATGCTAACAGAAATAATTCTCCATGGACCAATACAACCAGGCACTCAAATGTAAGTGAAAAAATGAAATCAAATATAAAAAACTCAAGGTATTCTATTCCTGTAAATAATTTTATTGTCCTTCATGATTCTTTTTTTTCTAGGCTAATATAATTCTTAGTTTCAGATTGAGATTTAATTGATTTAGTTTTTATCCTCATGGATTATCGTTTAGCCAATTTCCAGTGAATTCATTATCACTAAGCTTTGAGTTTTGAAGTTTATTTGATTCGGCTGACTAAAGATTTACATAGTTTTTATTTATTAATTCCCAGCCGGCCTCATGGAGCCTCTTAATCCAGAAGTATATTGAGAAGCTGTAGTCCGAGTTATTTGATGTGGAGGAGGTGAGGATTTTAGATTTTTATTTTTTACAAGATTGGAAAGATTCTAAAGTTGAAACTTTTTTCAAATATTGATTGTATTTATTTATGTTTGCTTAACATGTAGTAGCAAATCATTACGTTCGATGATTAAATAGACATTTGCAAGGCTTTATTTCTTTGAGAAGATTGATGATTTTATAGACAACTTGGAGGTCTTTATTTCTTTGAGAAGATTAACATGTTAAACCCTCTTTTCAACGTCTCTTTCTTTATTTGTACCATCGACCAAGATTAGCCATTTTTGAGCTTAAGATCTTTCATGCCTTACCAACATTTCATAGTTTCCTATTCTCCAAGCCGATACAGATAATAACAACCATGCTTTGGACTGTCAGCTATCGCGATGACAATGAAAGACATTTTAATACTTGGTGAAAAAAAAAATTATCGGTATGATTCATTAGAGTGATGCCAACCGTCTTTCAATCTTTTGAAGTGGTTGCCTAATTTTTTTTCCCCCCTATATTAAGACTGCGGAACAAGTAATCGAGATTATCTCCAAATTAGGATTCACGAGGCCATGGTTCAGGCTATCGGACCATGTTTCTGTTGTCCAAAAACACCGACAAACTGTTCGGCTGACATTTGAACGGCACGATGGAGAGATTTCCATTCGCCATAGTTTTGCTTTGCGGTGGATCTTTAAAAGCCCAATGCAAAATTTTCAATTTCACGGGTATTTATGATCCTTTTTTTTTGGTCTTTTACAATAATTATAATTTTCAGTTTTTTATTCTTAAATTAAAATTTTTCAAATAATTTGGTTTTTGCCAATAAATAATTTTGTAAATTATTGTAAAATAAATAAATTTTAGTATATAAACTAATATAATAAATAAATTTTATTACTATAATATAAAGTTATAAAAAAATATAATTATTATATAATAAATATAAATCATGCTAACTAAAAAATGGATTATAATATGAATAAATATAAAAAATAAAGAAAATAATAGTAATTGATATAATATTATCATTTTTAGCAAATTTTAATTTATTAAAAAATTCTTGATATAAAATAATTTTAATAATTTTTTGAATATAAAATAAATACTATAAATATTATTTTTATATAAATGTTAATCTTATGTTAGTCATTTTTTTCTCACTTCATTTTATCTTATAGTTAATTTGTTGATTTTACATTTATATTTAAATATTTTATTATTAATTTTAATCTCATCATTATAATATCTAATTTTATATCTATTATTTTTTTCAACCTCAGAGTTATCCTCGTTATCTATCTAACCGAACCTATATTCGTATGTGTCACAGAGCAGAACATGATGCATAGTCATCGATTCAAATGGAAAAGGCAAGGGTACATTCCTCTGTCTCAGACAGCAGAACATGATGCAAAATATAATATAATATATGTTATATAATTATAATATCTTATAATTATGATTTAAAAATATATTAGTCATACATTTTTTAAAAAATACATTATTTACGTGCACGGCACATGATTATCTACTAGTGAAAAGAAAATTGAAAAGTCAAATAATAATGATAGAAAACGAGGATAATTAAGACAAAAGATATAGATAAGTAAAATAATAAATTAAAATTAATGAAATGAAAATAATGATAGATAATAAGGAACATATAATGATGGAGTTGATGGAGTTTTTTAACGTGGCTACAAACGAGTAACACTCGTAGAATTTTTAGTGAAAAAATATTTTAAAATTTATCCAGAATGAAGGAAGATTTAGAAAGCATTTTCAAAAATAAAAGTTGATACTTTATTCTCCAAACAGTCGAAAAATAAAAATGATACATTAAGACAAGAACTATGAAAATAAGGATAACACTAATAAAATCTATTTATTTTAATAATAGAGATAAAGTAAAAATAACATAAATAATAAACTTGAATAAACTAATAACAATAATTCCAATGATGGAATCCTTGAGACGATTACGAATGAGTAACACTTGAGAAATTACTATATGAGAAAATTCTTTTAAGTTTATCCAGATTGATGGAAACCTAAGAGATATCTTCAATATTAAATATTTAAATTATAAAATAAATAAAAATAATTATAAAACAATGTAAAAAATACAATAATAATAATAATTATTATTAATTAAAAATAATAACTTAGGAAATAAATAAACTTGAATAAAAGAATAATAATTTCGATGATATAATCTTTTCAAGGAGTCAAATGATATCCCTTGAATACTCTTAAGGTAAGAAAAATCTTTTAAAAATTCTTTCAGAACGATAGATGAATTTTAAAAGAATTTTCAATATTTAAATAATAAAAAGTAAAATAAATTTTAAAGACCACTTAATTAAGACTAAGTTAAATAACATAAGATTAAAATGGTATCAATTTTGGGCGTTGTAGGGGTGCTATAACCTTCTCTTCACGTAAATGAACTCTCGAACCCAAACTCTAAAAACGCAAACCAAAATCAAGCATCCTTAGGAAAACCTTACTTACGATTTCTTTAGGAGGATATAAACAAATAGGTGCCAAATCACACCTAGATAAAAAAGGTTAGTGGTGACTTCATGAAATTAATGTCTAGTAAATGTTATAGCAATATATATATATATATATATATATATATATTTATATGTGTGTGTGTATGTATGTAGAGAGAGAGGACTTAGTTTCATAATTAAGTTGGCCCACTTACAACTTATGCTTTTTCCCCACTTTGTGTTTTAATAAACACTGAATAAATGTGAAGGTCACCTGCATTAGCATGAAATAACAGAAAAAAGGTGAGTCCAATAGTAATCTAAGAAGCATTCATCAGAACAACATAGATTAAAGTATTATTCAAACAACAACAACACGACATTGTTAACCTAATTTGGTGACATTTAAAACATACACAGATACTGAAAATGAAGACTCATCTGTTCAAAATTGTTTAAAAAAACATGTTTATCTACAATTTCTTAGATTTTTGACAAATGCACCTGTATAGATATAGATAAATGATTGAAATGCATTTCTTACAATTATGGTTTTTAGATGGAGGAAGAATATAGAAGCTCTTCCTCTAAACCATAATCTTAATAAATTTCTTGAAAAAGGAAATCATTATAATATTTTTGAGGTGATGTGGAGATGTAAGATGCGGGGATGAGAAAGAGTAAATAGATAAAAGAAGAAGAAGAAGAATAGGAAAGAGAGACTGAGAAAGCGAGAGAGAAAAATATTGAAAAGAGGATTAAAAGAGGGAATCCTTTAGCGATATTATAATCATAGCAGTGTTTTTTCATTGAAACAAAATAGTCAATTTATAGGCTTATTACATTGATAAAATAAGACACTAGATTAATGAAAATAAATACTAAATTAATCCCAATGTAACGCCCTCGGAAGCCAGGAATCATGAGCTAACTTGTTCATTTACTTACTAGGTTTTATCACTTGCTCAGTGTAATTATTACCTAACAAGTAGACTACTAATCGTTTTATCTATTTAAGACTAATTGTTTAAGATCCCTTTTTAATCGCCTCGTAATACGTGTTAAAGTTAGGGTTGAAAATTTTTTCCCTTATATATATATATATATATACACACACACACACACACACATTTCCCATCCTCATACAACAACATAATATAAATTTAACTTGTGGCACACTAATAATCTCAATACACTATTCGAGATATTGCATTATCCAAAATTCATGGTATCTAGATACTTGTCATTACAAGGCATAATTTGTCAGACCCGAGTTTTCGATTTACGTATGTAGCTTGTATCTTATGATTCCTATGTGTACGAACACTTTATTTCATAGTTGAATCATAAGAAGAGTATTTATTAACATGCAATCGACTATTTAAGAAATTAAAAATGCATGTAAGCTACATAATAGCGAGATAAGGGTTAAAGTGATTTTTGAGCAAGTACAGGGGTAAAACGGTCAAATGACCAAAATTCGGTATAAATCCGATGAGGAAATTTCATAAAAAATATGAAATTGAGAAATCTTGATCAATAACGGGGCAAATATTGAATTTCGAGTCCAATTGATCAATATATGAATTTATTTAATATTTTTAGAATTTTTGTCTCGAAAAACAAGCCCAAAAATATTAGAAAAATATATCGAAAAAGTAAAATCGGACTGATAAATAGTAGGAGACTCTTACAAGTAGCTAGAGATATCTGTGTATATTTTCGTTGGATTTTACATTCACTGAAATTGTTTGAGGGTCAGAGAAAATCTATAATAATTATAAGGACCCGATATGGGTAAATTACAATTTTGCCCCTAGTTAGACAAAAAGTGAAATTTTGGAAAAAGTTTCAAAAAAAGCATGTAAATGATGTTTTGAGTGGTTTTTCCTGCTGTGTAGCAGAAGAGTAGGTGGATGGACTAATGTTTTGAGGTCGATATAAACTAAGCACATTTTATAGTGCTGATTTTAGTGATTTTTAACATCCATGTTTTTAAAGAGCCATCTACCAAATTATGTGGAAACAATCGTGCTAAAGCACAACTCGCACTTGATTTCAGATGTTTTTCACATACATTAGTGCTGGAGGTTTACTCGCACTACATTTATTTGACGTGCATGATAGAGTACTAGAGCGTTGCTCGTACTCAGTTTTTATGTGATTTGTGCATGATAGAGTGCTGGAGCGATTAGCTCGTACTCGAGTTTTACATAAGATGCATGACAGAGTGCTAGAGCGTTGCTCGCACTCGATTTTTCATGATTTGTACATGACATCGTACTTGAGCGATTTGCTCGTACTTGATTTGTAATGAGAACTATGCATGACCTGGTGCTAGAGGTTTACTCGCACTGGTGTTGATATTTTGACATGCATATACAATGTTTTGAGGCGGAGCGTTGACTGTGTGTCACACTCAAGATGCGCACTGTAGTTTTTCGTTATATATATATGTTAGAAAAACCGTGACGATTTTCACCATGTAGACTGAGTGTCACACTGTTGAGATGTTCTCACGTGGATTTAGAGACGAGGCATTGATTCCATAGTATGAGGGCTAAGACCTATGACAGGCACCCCGACTATGATGTATTTCCATGGTATAAGATGCTAAGACCTATGACAGGCACCCCGACCATGATGTATGGGTCCACGGGTGTACGTTGTACCGTGCATGTGGCATGGAGTACATTGTACCGTGTTTTGTGTTGTGGAGTTGTGGAGGAGAGTGTTGATAGCTGGCGATTGTGATGGATTGACCCCCCACCCGTTACAGCAGTGATTGCCCTGCACACCGAGTACTGTGTTGCCTGGGATCACCATTGTTAGGATATGGCCATAGTCCGGAGATGCTCTCTTACAGTAAGATCCTTAAGCCCAACATCCTTAAGCCAGAGTAGGCGGGGAGGCTCTGTTCGGCGGGGAGGCTCTCTTACATAGTCTGGAGAGATTGCATTTAGCCACTGAGTCTCGCATGATATATCACATGTGTTTTATGATACGGGTAGACCTGAGGGATGGGTCGAAACCCGATTGATTTGTTTGTGTTGTGATGAGAAATGCCATATTTACTGTGTTTTGAATGTAAATGGCATATTTTATATAAAGGCATTCTTAAATGATTAAATATGCACTGTTTTGCACGAATGCCTCTGATTGATAAACCAGCATGTGTTTAGTACATGGGATTTTAAATCTGTACTATATTATATATATTTTAAACATGAATTTGAATTGAGAGAATGAAAGGCAAAGCACTATTTTCAGTAGATAGTATGGATGTCTACTTGCTTGCCTGATTTCCTTACTGAGCGCGTTGATAGCTCATCCCATTCATTTTCCCCCCATCTCTACAGATTCTCATCAGTAGATTGAGTCGGCTGAGGTATTGCATTCCTTTGGACCGCTGTCACTCCCCATCTAGCGAAAGGTATACACATGCGTACTCTTTTGTATCTGAACAATGTATAAACACAGTGATGTACACGTTTTAATATGGGGGATGTAATGATTTAATTATATTTAAGTATATGAATTTATTTATGATATGAATGTCATGTAAGTATGATACGAAAAAGAATGGTAAGGTATGTATGGATGAGGAGACTAATGCCTATTCACAGCCCAACTGTTGAGGAGATAAAGGTAAGTAAAAAGTAAAAAATTTATTGTGGTTTTTGGTAAGTTGCGTGTGGGAGGAGGGCGTGACATAATTTAATTACAATCTCGATACAAGCATAGTATTTACATCCCAATATCCGATACACTATGTGTACAAAAAGAATCTAAGTGTTTGAAACATAAACAAAGCATGGATAAGATTTATACCTTAGTATAAAAAGCTAAAAAGCTCTACAACACATACATAGGGCTCTCAGTGCACCACATTCACACTCGAACCTATCTGAAGTAGTCAATGAGAGAAAGAGGGAGGTGAGCTAAAGGCTAGTAAGAAAATATATATAAAAACATGATAGGCTTACATCGAATTAATGCATGTATGTGCATGAAATCATGCCAAATGCAATCCATGAATATACCTAACTATCCTCAATTAACATAGTCTTGTGTTAGAGTTTAAAAGGTATCAGTTAGAAGAATGCTTTTAACCTCCTCATTTCCCCATACCCTAACATCTACCCTAAGGGCCCCCTCACATACGTATCAAATCACTGAATGCTTGTACCATGCATAAATATCAATGCATTAAAATTCTACATTTATAATGCAGTATTTCACAACACATTTAAAGCGTTTTTACAATTTATGTTTTTAAAGCAAAAACATTTATGCACCAACTTGAAAGCTCAGGTCAAAATGATAAAACCATCATTTAGATCCAAGATCTAGATCACAAGTGTATAAGCCAAAATAATGGTTACGGGACATGGTAATAAGCCCTAATAGGTAACATCACCAATAATCCCATGGAAGCTAATCATGGTCGAACTCCCATTAAGGCCACACTATCTATGATCATAAATCTTCCTAGTGCACTGATCAATTAGCCACTAGTGTAATGGATCATACTAGTTGTCAAACAACATCTTTACCATATCAATAAAACCATGGTAGGTAGACATAGTCAAAATTCCATAAAGAGCACACCATTTATGATCATAGACTTTCTTAGTGCCACTGATCAGTTGGCCACTGGTGTGACATGTCTCGACTAGTTGGTCGAATAATTGTCTCATTGGTAAAACATAGTCATAGGTATACCGATACCCCTTGATCGTACAACCAAAGTTCGTGTCTAACAATGATATATATATATATATATATATATATACATATATATATCGGTACCCTTTGATCACACAGTCGGAGTTTGACATATATATTCAAAATGCCACATAGGCATATAAAATGCCATATAAGCATATTAAATTAGGGTACCATAGTCTCAAAAAAAAAATCTTTATTTAGACAACCTTTTCTGATAACAAATGATGGAAACACAAGTATTCCCACAATGTATGATCAAACCAATAACCAAATAGGTATATATATATATATATATATATATATATATATATATATATATATATATTGATTAAAACTTTCATTTTAAAAATCTAGTTCTCTTTTTTCTGTTATCATTCCGTCGTTCCACTAGTGGTCCCGACAATAAGACTCGGAGAGGTAGTGAGGCCATTGGTTTAGCTAGTGAGTTTGTTTGATAACCTTGGAAAGAAAGAATTATCTTTTCAAAATGGAGTCTTTGCTCAGGAGAACTACTTCTTCTTCTTCATCTGCTACTAGTAAAACCCAGTCCGATTTAGTAAATAGTGATGAAACAATAAACTTTGAAAACATTTCTTCAAAAATTGATGATTGGGAAATTCCAAAAGTCCATCAAGACCAAATTTATAAGACCAGTAGGTTAAATCTCTTCACCGATTATGCAATCAGAACCCATGATAGAAATATCCAACTCTCAAAACCTTTTGAAACCATTCCTTTACTTTCTTAGGAATCCTTAGAAAAGCATTCCAAAAAAGGGTATAGATATATCCATATAGGACTTGTCCAAATAGGCCTTAAACCTTTAACCAAGGAAGGGCTAAACACTTCGATCTTAGCAGCCCTTAGGGATGCAAGGTTCAAAAATTTTCAAGACTCACTCTTAGGAACAGTTGATTCAAGTCTCTATAAAGGTCCAGTCTCTTTTGATTGCTACCCAAATTTTACAGTCTCATTAAAAGACAAAAATATTTTAAAATCTTTAATGCTCTAGATTAAAACCCATAATTATCACATGTTAGAAGGTTCAATTCCAGTAGCTTTAATCTTCCGAGTTCATTACAAAGCTATGATGACAGCCTTTAATACTAAACATAAATTACAAAGTGAAAAGGGTCAAACACTCCTTTTACAAACAGATTTGTCCAAATCTCATGTTGTTATTCCAAAACCCATCCAATGGAAAGACATAAAACTTCCCGATGATTAGATCTTAGATAGAGCAGCTCAACCAGAAAAGGAACTCATCCCATCTCCAGAACCAAATGTTCTCATAAAAAAATCACTCAATTCCGTGACGGTAGAGTTAAGATCAGCTTTCAGAGAGCCTCAAGTTCTAGATTTTCTGATGTTTCTTCTTCTGAATCTATTGATCTAGCAAGAAGTCAAAAATTCCCATCTGTCATAAATCTTCTTTTTACCGAACAGGTTTCAGATTTTGCCAACTTTCAGCCAAATCTTCCTCTGGTAATTAATATTCCCTTTAAACCCAAGTATTCTACATCTGATTTACTATCCACTACTCTAGAAAATATTAATTTTTCTAAAACTATTCCTTAACCAGTGTACCAACAGACACAAAATCAGTCTCCACCAGAATCTCCTCCAGCCTCAGTCATAACTGAAAACATGGCGAATGAGCTAAATGTTCTTGAAAAAGAATTTACTCTTGACAAAACTTATTTGCATAATGATTTTTATTCTGTAGAAAACACTGAAAAAAAGAATGTGGTTTTTCAAAAATTTCCTTTCTACAAGAAAAGAAATCCAAAATCATTTTTATAATTTTTTGTCACAAAATAAATTTCACATCTTATTTTTTGATTGTTTGAATTTTATGCTGAACAACATAATATTCCTTATCCTTTCAAAACTCTTAATCCGGTAACACTTAGAAAAAACAACCTTCCGTCTGGGAAACCAACTTCGGAACTATTGAATCTGATCATCTTCCGTTCAGAAATGTCTCTTTCTACCATAGAGAACAAAAAATTGACGCTTGTCCAGTCAAAATTCCTCAGGATTCTGATTCCATTAATATTAAAAATATTGTTTTACAAAACAATTTTACTAATGTTTCTCTCAAGACCATTAGCAAACAGCTTTCTCGTCTTGATAAGACAACACCTCAAATCCCGATGACTAGTCAAACAACTACTTCAAAACCAACCATAGAACGCCAAAAGGCTAACCCTGTGTTCAAACCCTTTCACATTTCAAACTTTGCAAAAACTGAAGTTTCTTCAAATGGAATTGAATTCCTTCAAGCTATCCAACAAAAACTAGATTCTTTGATTATCCCTTCTCCCAGCCAAACATCAAAACAAGCTGAAGAAACCTAGTAAAGTGTATATGTTTTACAAAAACCTAGCCAAACATCTGGCCAAAGCTCATCTGAAGATGAACAGTCCTCATCTCCAAAAATTCATAAAGTCCATTGGTATAATCTAAAACCTCTTGCTATACAGCCCAGGTATCCAGAAATCAAACTAGGAAACCAACCGAGTACTATAGTTCAACCAAGGTATAATGCGTCTTCTATCTACGAATGAAATATAGATAGAATGTCAGAATACCAAATCCTCAATCTCTTATAGCAAATGACAATGGCGTTAAATGCATATAAAACCCAGCAAAATATGACTGATAAGACTGTTGCTGAACTTCTTATAGCAGGATTTTCAAGTCAGCTCAAAGGATGGTGGGACTATCATCTAAAATCTTCTGATCATCTAGAAATCTTAAATGCTATTCAAATGGGTGATGAAGATGAACCAATCTTAGATCACCTAGGAAATCCTATCCAAGATGCAGTGTCAACTCTTATATTCGCAATCATCAAGCATTTCATAGGAGATCCATCACATCTTAAAGATAAAAATGCCGGCTTATTGTCAAATCTTAAATGTAGAAACCTTAATGAATTCCAGTGGTATAAATCTACCTTCCTCACTAGAGTTATGCTAAGAGACCATTCAAACCAACCCTTTTGGAAAGAAAAATTTCTTACAGATCTACCAACTCTCTTAGGAGAAAAGGTCAGAACCAAAATTAGAGAAACTATGGGAACCCATATAACCCATATGATCAACTAACCTATGGTGAATTAGTCAGTTTTACCCAAAACCAAGGCCCATCGATTTGCGAAGACCTCAAACTCAGAAAACGCCTGAAAAAGGAACTCAGGGAATCTAAAAAAGAATTAGGATCTTTCTGCAAACAATTTGATTACTTTGACCATGAAAAACCTTGCCATGGACAATGTAGCAGGAAACTTGAAAGACCTAAGCTCTCAAAACCCAAACATTCTTTCAGGTCCAGAAAACCTTTCTGGAACCAAGCACCTGAAGAAAAACCTGTCTTTAAGCCCAGAAATACCAAACAGTCCTTCAGGCCCAATCCAAAAAACAAAGATACCATATGTTTTAGGTGTGGCAACAAAGGTCATATCTCTAAATATTGCCGATTATCCAAAAAAGTCCAACAACTTCAAATAGATCAAGATACTCTTGAAAAAAATCAAGTTCTTTTCATCTAAGAATCTTCTGAATCAGAAACAAGCTCAGACGAAACTTCTGATCCTCAATTAGATAACATAGCCTCGCAATTCGATTCCTCTAATAAATAAAAAATGCTCAATATGCTTACTAAAGAGCAAAGCCTTCTTCTTGATATGGTTCAACATATAAATAACCCAGAAATTCAGAAGAAATATCTAGACCAACTCAAAAAATCTCATGAAACTATTCCATAGACTAAAACCACCCTTCCAAGTCCCTCAACAAATCTCTATGATCTTAAAACCATTATAGAAAAAAAAACCTTCAAAATTATCCTCCATTTCTATCAACGATATCCACAAAGATATTAAAATCCTCAAATCCGAAGTAAAACAACTCAAAGAAAAACAACAGCATGATTTTGAAATCATCCAATCCCTTCTCAATAGAACAAACCCAGAATCCAGCGATGGTGAAGCTAGCGACCAGGATTCTAAAATAGATAAATTAGAAAACCTTGAAACTGTTCCAGAAGATTTTCTTTTTGTTTTAAAAGAAATCACTTCTAGAAAATATATCATAAAAATTTAATTGGTTTTCTCAAATGATTTTAAATTAGATACTATTGCCTTATTCGATGCAAGAACAGA
Organism: Firmiana major; assembly: GCA_033439115.1. Lineage (NCBI taxonomy): Eukaryota > Viridiplantae > Streptophyta > Magnoliopsida > Malvales > Malvaceae > Firmiana > Firmiana major. Next base: position 70,013,571 of record CM065897.1, on the reverse strand, counting down.
TTTGAATTGTATCAAACCCAGTTTAGTACCAAAACATTTTCACCAAACCACCTCTGAAAAGCTTACTTTTGCTAATAACTCCAAAATGAATCTCTCGGGAAAGACAGAAACAAGTATTTTCAATAATGGATTTCTATCAAAACCTCTTTTGTTTTGGTAGATAATATTCATCATTCTGTAATACTAGGGACTCCTTTCATTAATTTAATTACTCCTTACAAAGTCAGTTATGATGGAATTTTATTCAAAACAAAAAACGTCAAGATAAATTTTGATTTTATGGAAAAACCAAAAACAAGAAATCTCAATATTATAAAAGCCAACTCTATTTATACTAATGAGATAGCTTTACTTATTAAGAGAAAGCAAAATGATATTTTGTTTCTAAAACAAAACCTTCAATTATAAAAAATCGAGTAGCAGCTCAAAACAGAATTTTTCCAAAATCAGATCTCTAAAATCAAAACCCAATTTGAAAATGAAGTTTGCTCAAATTTGCCAAATGCTTTTTGGAAAAGGAAACAACTTGCCGTTGAGCTTCCATATGAACCTAACTTTAATGAAAAAGATATCCCTACTAAGGCTAGACCAATCCAAATGAATGGAGAACTTGAACAATTCAGTAGGATAGAAATACAGGATCTTCTCTCCAAAGGATTAATTTCCAAATCCCGGTTCCCTTGGAGTTGCGCAACTTTCTATGTCAATAAGCCTGCTGAGATAGAACGAGGTACTCCTAGGTTAGTAATCAATTACAAACCTCTCAACCAAGCGTTAAAATGGATTCTCTATCCCATTCTAAATAAAAAGGATTTACTTCAAAAACTTCATTCCTCCTTTATATTTTCAAAATTCAATATGAAATCAGGTTTCTGGCATATCCAAATTGATCCAAACCAAAGGTATAAGACTCTCTTTACTGTACCTTTCGATCAGTATGAATGGAATGTTATGCCTTTCGGTTTAAAAAATGCTTATTCAGAATTTCAAAGAATTATGAATGATATTTTCAATCCTTATTCTGAATTTTGTATTGTTTATATTGATGATGTTTTAGTCTTCTCAAACTCCATCGAGCAACACTTAAAACATCTAAAAACCTTCTTTTTTGTTATTAAAAGAAATGGCTTAGTTGTTTTAGCCAAAAAAATCTCTTTGTTTCAGACAAAAATTCGGTTTCTTGGACACTACATCCATCAAGGAACAATCACACCTATAGAGAGAAGTCTAGAATTTGCCTCCAAATTCCCAGATAAAATTCTAGATAAAACCCAGCTACAAAGATTCTTAGGAAGTCTAAATTATGTCCTTGATTTTTGCCCAAACATTAGCCGAATGGCAAAATCTCTTCATAATAGGTTAAAAAAGCACCCTATGCCTTGGACAGAAGAACATACCAATTTAGTCTAAAAAATCAAAACTCAAATCACTAAAATACCTTGTCTTCACTTAGCAAATCTAAATCTTCTAAAAATTATGGAAACCGATGCTAGTGACATAGGCTATAACAGTATTCTTAAACAGCTCCAAGATCGTAAAGAGGTAGTTATATAGTTTACCTCAGGACATTGGAATGAGTGTCAACAATCTTACTCTACTATTAAAAAAGAAATTTTGTCAATCGTTTTATGCATTACAAAATTCCAAAGTGATTTATTAAATAAAAAATTTTTATTACGCATTGATTGTAAATCAGCAAAAGAGATTTTGCAAAAAGATGTTAAAAACATAGCATCAAAACAAATTTTGCGAGATGGCAAGCTATATAAAGATATTTGATTTCCAAATTGAATATATTAAAACAGAATCCAACTCTTTACCCGATTTCCTAACTAGAGAATTTCTTCAAAACAGATTACCCAAATGCCACCCAAAAAAGACAAAGGCAAGCAAAAAGCTTCCCAAAGCAAACCAGTGATTCCATGGTCATAGATCGTGGAAGATGATGAGGCAGCTCAAGCTGCACAAAAACCATAATCCCCTCAAGAAGAAAAAATGCCCAAATTATAGAATGGCTCCAATCAATAGCCAAACACCCAGAGCTGGTACTAGCACTCAGAAGCTCACTGGAAATTCTATCCTCGAAAATCTCCAAAATCGATGAGGCCCCTCAGGTTAGGAAGGCTATTCATCAACTTGCAGATGACAGGGCGAAAACTGTCATAACTGTCCAGATAGGTAAAACACCAAAACTAGTTTTAGAACCAAGGAAATGAGAGTCTTCCTCTTCAAAAACCCTTTCCAAAACCGTTTTACAAAACACCTTGGAGCAATCTTCAAGCTCCTTCCAAATTATTGTGTCTCAACAAAAACTAACAAAGAAATCAGTATTTATTAAAAAATCAGTTTTTCAAAATATTGTCTCGGTAGAACAAGGATTTTTCGATCCAAACCCCATTTTGGCTATCCAAAATTTTTTTGGAAAAAATTGGTGTTTTAAACCATGGGAATTAACAAAAACCCAGGAATATTATCAATTCATTTTGGAAGCCACAGGATCAACCATCTTCAAGCATTTTGCTTATGCTGAATCCAAAACCCCTTCATATTCTACTTGTAAAATTCTCAAGGTTCTTAATCCCTCCGATTGGAACCAAGACCTTTCCCAATCAAAAACTCTTCCCTGAACCTATCACAAAAATTTTGTAAAACCTTTAATTATTGGGATTATCAACAGGCTTGGTACAATATGCCTTTAATCCAAAACCTCAAATTTACCCACACCTGGTTGTTCTACATGAACAATAAAATCAATATCTCTATCCTTCCTTCATGGTTCGTCCATTGGTGGAACTTCTATGGAGCCATCCCCGATATCCTTCCCCCAAAATTACAGGAAAGCTATGACCTGTTCAAAACCCATCTAAAACCAACAGACCTTGAGAAAAGATTTCCCCCAATCTGTCACCTCTCGATAAAATTCTTTGTTCCTTGGGTATCAGCCTGAAACTTAGACTACAATGTCGAAAATAATATTACTATTATCAGAAGGAGATTCAAAACGAAGTGGTGGACCTCTTTCAAAATTCCAGATACATTATCAAAAGCAAGAGTCCAAAAATGGCTCAAAACTCAGGGCTTATTGCATCCAGGACCAGAGCACAACCAGTTCCTGACCCAAAAGTCTCAGACCAGTGCCCTATTAACAGCTGCAAAAATAAAAGAAGAATACTTCGCCATAATGAAGGAACTTCTTCATAATGATTCAGATTCTTCAGCAGCTTCCCTTGCTTCAAATGCATCGTCCATGGCCTCCATTAACCTGGCAGATGACAACGAAGATGACTGTTGTGGGATACTGCCCCCAATAAAACAAAAATAGTAAACTGTCGGCAAGTAGACCAGATACTATTCATCCACAATGCCCCGCCTGCAGACAAAATACTATTTCTCTACAGTGTCCGCGTGATAAAACAGTTAACCAATAAGGTTCTGTTTACCTACAGTACCAAATTTTGTATTATAAATAGATGAGACCCCTCTCCTTAAGGGGCAAGTTTTTTTCTTTCTATGTTTTTCTCTTTGCAAGTTTTGCTCTTCTCCCTTTTTGTAAACTCTCTCTCTCTCTCTCTTCCAATCCTTCTCTTTCTTCTCTGGATTTATTTTCCAAAACTTATGTAAGTACTTCATTATTATATGTTTTATTATATGTTTTATTTTAATTATTTATTTCTATTTTGTTTCTTTTAATGGCTGGCTTTGCCGCCTATGTTCTTTATTATATTATTTTATTTTAATTTACCATGTTTATGGCTGGCTTCGCCGCCTAAGTTTTAATTGCTTTCTTTATTTCTGCATTTATATTATCTAGTTTTAATTGTTCCATAACTAGCCTCTCTATCGATCTTGGTGTGTTGTTGGTATATATATATCCGATCAAAGTATATCAACTTTACAAAATTGTGGCTGCCCAAAATGATACATCATCACAATAAACTGAAAGGATTTAATGCATTAGTTAAAAAGCAATGCCTTTACAATAAAACTTACGGATTTTTGTCCACACCTGTCATAAGTTATGCATGAAGAAGAAAAAAAATGCATAAATGCATACATGGCATGCACCATGTATACTAATCATGTATACTTAAACTAAATCCAACGATAAGCCTAATGTGATCAACCTCAGTTCCACACATATCCACTATATCTTAATCTCGAAATGATCACTTTCATACCATAATATGTATACTAAGACCCCCCATCATCAGTATGAGTCCTCTTAGTATCCCATGAATATATTAATATTAATTTATTGAATATTCAACATCCTAACTAATGCCTTAAGGCTTTACCTTGGTTATATGCAACTTTTCCAGAATCCGTATTCCATATCACAACCAATAGCATATAATTATCACAAAATCATCACTGATATTACAAGCATAAATCGTATCATCACATAGCCTATTCATTTTGTCCATAAGTCCAAAATATCTATATAAAGTTAACAATTGTTATATACAAGATCAAAGGATACTATTAGACTAAAAACATTCATGATCATTCACTTACTATATAATCATTATATAGATTATTCACAATATACTCCGCAGTATATGATAATTCTATATTTTTAAAATTATTTGTGCTTAATTTCCTAATTAATTATTTAAATTCCAAATTTATTTTTTTAATTATCCCATTTACTTAATTAAAATTCTCATGTTTGCAGATAAATTAAATCCGGATGAATTTTGAATATTTCGATAGAAAATGGACCGAAATTGGGCTAAAATCGAGATTGGACCACGCGAACAACACGAGCCTAGCACTTCCAATTGGACAAAAAGACAGATGACATGGAAATATTATTTTTCAAGGAGCCAATGGTGTGAAGACAGGTGGCCAAACAATGCCAACTCATCTAGGATGGAAATATTACAATTGTACCCCTAAGTTTGCATATAAATAGAAAAAGATGGCAATTGAAAAATGGGTGGTTTTAGGTTTTATTTAGGTTAAACATTTATTTTTAGGTTTTATTTTTTTTCGGCTGGTGACAGCAGCCACCATTCATCATATTTCTTCTAGGTTTTGTTCAATTTCCATTCCATTATTATTTTATTGTTTGAGTTTTAATTAAAAGTTATTATTTTTATATAGTTGTTCTTGGTTTGCACCTTTAATTTTGATATTTTCTCACTTTTGGATGTTTCACGTTGTGGGAAAGAAAGGTGGCTAGGGACAGTAGTCATGAACCTTCTTCATGTTTCTGCAATGGATGTTTATGTTAGGCTGCTTTAATTTTAGCTTTTGTATTTTTGTTCCTCTCGGTTTTTGCTTTGTTTCAAGCACTTGTCCTTCTTTCCTTCAAGTAAACTCAAGTCTAAAACGTTACTTTCCTCCTGCATTATAGTGTCTATATTACCTTGTTATTCATAGTTTCTGCAGTTTAGGAGTCGGTTTGCCACTGCGGTAAGATGAGCAAATAATGAAGCCAAGCGTAACCTCTAGAGCTTGCATTTCTCTATTTTATGGTTTCCTTTAGTTCGGTTTCATCTTTAGTTACTGAGTTTTTCTTTTGTTCTTTTTCTTTCGCTTTAAGTTTAATGACTTTTACTGCATTGTAGTTTCTGTTTCATTAACTACTTCCATTCACTGCATTATATTAATACATCACTTCTCTACATTTTAGATGATTAGCTTTCGGTTACTAGGTTAGCATCTAGTTGGATTTGTTTTACATTTGCTCATCTTTACATTTTCTTGTTCTACTTTTCTTTTGCTTGCTGGTATTAATGAGAAGTAAGAAGCATTGCCGTGTGGTGAGGAGTAGAAGAGTATGTCCGTAGGTGCAGTAGAGAGCATCCATAAACATCCTCTGTTGTGCTCTGTTTTCGGTTATTGACACTGTTCATTGTGGTTATTCTTATAGGCTGCATTTGTCCATTAATTACTGGTGTTTCAGATTTGGTTAGTGATCTGTTTATATCCTATCGTATGCTAATAGGAATGGTACATAGCTGTTGTAATATAATGACAGCATAAGCAGGAGACAGCAGCAGGCCGAGAAATGAGCATCACCAGTAGCACCTGGGAAGTTAACAAGCAGTAACAGCAGCTGAGGCACGACAGGACAACAGCAACATCGGATGCAGAAGTAGTCAGACAAAATAGGATCAGTTTTTGGTCAGCACCTGGAGAGGAACTGCACGAAGCCGAGAGTAGTAGAATGACAGAAGTAGAAACGAACAAGGCAGAGTACAACGACCTGAAGCAGGATGTGGTGTTGGCGACGCAGGACAGAACCTGGACAGTGGCCTGGAGCAGTATCTGGTTGCAGAGCCAAAGAAACGTGCAGCACCTGGACGACAGACTAGGACAGCACCGAATGCAAGCAAGCTGGACACGCCTTGTAAGACCTGATATTTTTGAGTGCATTTAAAAAATGCAAAAGGACTTAAATGGTATTCCCGAAAATATGCAAGGGCAAAACGGTCAAAAGATCAAAATTCGATATTAATCAGGACAAGAAAATTTAATTAAAAATATGGGATTGAGAAATCTTAATCAATAACGAGGAAATAATTAAATTTCGGGTTAAATTGATCAAGATATGAATTTATTGGAATAAATCAAAATTTTCGTATCGAAAAATAATCCCGAAAGTAATCGAAAAATATACCGGAAAGGTAAAATTGGACTGATAAATTCATTTATGGAATAAATGAATAAAATAATAATTTTTCTTACATATTTTTGGATTTTAATAATATTTTAATTGATTAAAATATTATTAAAAATAAAATAATAATAAAAATAATAATAAATAAAAAAATAAGTAAATGAAAAAAAAAGAAACGAAGTCTGAAATAGAGAGGAAAACGAAATGGAGAGAAGCGAGGAAGCCGAGACCGAGGAGGTTCGTCACCGGCGAGCCACCGGCCAGGCCTAGGGACCGGCGAGCGCCGGCGAACGCAGCCCAGCACCTGGCGAACAACCAGCGGCCAAGACGCGCCGTGGAAGTCGTTGGAAATCACCGAAAACGGAGGAGGAACCCACGGAAGAGAAGCCTCGATCGGCGGCCATCGACGCCGATTCGAGCCACACCGAGGCTCGATTTAGGAAACCCATGCGATGGCGCACCGAACGACGGTGGAATCGACCGGAGAACCGGTCGGACGGCGCTGAATGACCAAGTGGTGACTGAACCGGCCGAATCGGACCGAGCTAAATCGACGGTCTGAACCGGGTTGAACCGGATCGGACCGGTTCAGCCAAAAAGAGAAGAAAAAAAAGGAAGAAAAAGGGAAAAAGAAAAAGAGAAAAAATTGGAGAAAATTCCAATGATGCAATCGAGTTTCGGGTAAGTCGGTAAGCGGTCGAATTGACCGATTTAATTTTTGGAATATTTAATTTGATAAATAATCTACTAAAGTTTACCCGAAAAAATATTTAAATTGTGTAGCTTGACAATTGGCATCCACCGAGAGCTCGAGACAGCCTCGATTTGTGTACGATCATGGAATCTCGGGTAAGTAACCCTTATTTACGATAATTTTTCATCGTTATGCGTGATTGATATTTAACGCATAAATTATGGATTTAATTTCCACATAAATGAATTTAAATTCTGGAAAATTGGATAAATTGTCGTAAATATTAAATTGAGATATCCGAAAATTTAGAACGAGGCTAAATAAATACTATTGGGCCCAATGAGCCCAATAGGCCTCGATAAAGTGTGGTAAATGGGCTTAAGGCCGATTAAGGCCCATTAAGGTGTAATCGGGCCCAATATGGGTAAACGGGCCCAATGATTTAAATTACGTCCAAAAAGTATGAAATACAATTAAATTGTATTGTAATTGACCTGATGAATGTGTATCCGTAGTTTCGGAGATTGGATTGGGAGCAAATTGGACTGTGTGACGAGTCATCAGTGGAAAGGTCAGACTGTACAAAAAAATGAGGTAAGGGAATTATGTGAGTAGCTAGAGGTAGCTACGCGTATTTTAATAGCCTTTCTGTACACTGAATATGTATGTATACCTTGATAATGTATAATGATCCTAAAAATAGTTTAAATGATTTTAAGGATCGAAATATGTGAAATGTCTATTTTACCCCTATTGAGGGAAGTTCACCTAAGGATGGTGAAAGCATGACATGCATGAAATGCATGATTTAAAGACTTTTATGGTTTAAGAATTTTATTGGTTTTAATCAAAGCAAATCGATAGATTGACCAGAAATTGTTAAATTTCACAAGATAACACTACGTAGGTGTTATTCATTTTTAAATGGAATTTCTTTGGAAAACAGGCCAACTATCATGTTTATATGGAAACAGATAGTGCTGACACGTAGTTTGCACTATATCTACATTTGTGAATGTGCATAAATGTGCTTGAGCGGTTGCTCGCACCGACTTGTGTGACATCATATGCATGAAATGTGCTAGAGCATGGTGCTCGCACTGATTTTTATTATTGTGAAATGAGAGCTGCTGGAGCTTAGCTCGCACTCTGTTTTGACATGTTTTGACGTGGTATGCATAAAATGGTGCTGGAGCGATTGCTCGCACTAGTTTTAATGATTTGACATGCATGAGAGATGTTGGAGCTTAGCTCACATCCTGTTTTGATTTGATATTGCATAAAGCCGTGCTGGAGTGTAACTCGCACGAGATTTGATTTAATTATGCATAAAGCCGTGCTGGAGTCTAACTCGCACGAGATTTGATTTACTTGAGCATTCACTCGTGCTGGAACGTTGCTCGCACGAAGTTTTAAATGGTTTTATAACTCATTTTAAAGCCGTACTAGAGTTTTTCTCGTACGAGGTTTTCACTGAGTTGTTATACATATCTGTACTAGAGCATTGCTCGTACGTGGATTTTACTTGAATTTATAATCAGTTTAAGTCACACTGGAGCGCTGCTCGTATGCAGATTTCATTGATTTCTATGACACCGTGCTAGAGCTTCGCTCGCACGAGGTTTTCTGATATCATGAATATGCATGGAGCCGTGCTTGAGCTTCGCTCGCACAGGGATTTATATGACATGCATATAGTCGTGTTGGAGCCTCCTATAGACTGTGTGTCACAGTGAGATGATATGCTCACACGTGCATTCTGAGACAGAGATGATTTGGGTGGATAAGACCTATTGCAGGCACCCCTGATTGAGCTTGGGTTCACGGAGTACGTTGTACCGTGTATATCACGCAGAATACGCTGTACCGTGGGGATTGTTAGAGTGGAGTGGCATTAGCCACGAGGCAGCAAACCTTGCCCTCGCAATTCTGGTGTTATGCTGTTCTGGTGGGTAGGACGACCCACCTCCCGTTTCAGGTGTGATACCCCGCACACTAGGTACCGTGTTGCCAGGGATCACTAGGATATGGCTATATTCCTCGATGTTACTGATATAATCAATTACATGTCTCACATGATATAACTATTGGTCGATAGATCAGGGTAGACCCGAGGGAGGGGTCAGGCCCCCGATTTTATGATTTTATACTGTGATATGAGATTTCAGATGATTTTATGATATGTGACCTTGAAAGAAGGGTGGTTTTATAACTGGAGTTTTATAATGAACTTTATTGAATTGTTTTAATGAGATTATTAACCCGGAAGGGTTAGTTTATACTGCAGTTTTAAATGAATTGATTTAAATGCAGAAGCATGATGTTGTTTTCCATGCTTTTAATTCAAATTCATGATTTGTCTTACATGATACAAACGAATGCATGATCTTGTTTTACTTCATGCTTATTATGATTTAATGATGTCACATAAAATGCTTGGAATGCATGAATTACATGATTTATAGATGCATAAATAGTTTTGGATAAACTATGGCATTGAATATGCATGACTTTGTGCGTGAAATTTTAAATGAAAAGAAATGGATTTAAGGGCATGGCATTATGAGCATGTAGATAGTGGAGCTATCTACTTACTTGCATAATTGCCTTACTGAGTGTGTGGTTTGCTCACCCCCTTATTTTCCCATCTTTTCAGAGCACTCACAGAAATTAGTAAGCGGCTGAGGACTTGCATGCTTGGTGCTTCCCATCGAGAGATAGGTATACACATTTGTATGGTCTTGTATCTAAATATGTAATGCACAGTACTGTAAACGGACATTGATGTCGGGGATGTAGAGTTATAAATACCAATGGGTATGTATTTAATTAAAGTCAAAGGATAGTAAACTCTGATGTATAAATGTGATTATGGAAATGGAATTGGTAATAGTGTGAGGTGACTAGCATCGAATCATAGCCCAACTGTTTGTAGGATGGTCACGATGAGAGAAAGGTAAGAATTAAATAATAAATGAAAAAGCAAAAAATTTACTCTGATTATTAGGTAATTTGGGTCGTGACACGCCTAACTAACCTGAGGCCATCACTTGGAAACCAGAAAATGAAATGAAGCATGAACAGTGTTTGGAGGGATTTATTAGTTGATTTAAATCTAAGGCTTTGTTTGGCATTCAACTCTTGCATTAATTCATTTTTCTTGCATTTTTAGTATAGTTTAATTAGTTGTTAGTTTAGGATAGTTGTTAGTTGTCAATTTAGATTGGTTCTAGTGTTTTAATTTGTTAATTTAATTTTTAGTCTTAAATTTTTAGTTAATAGTGTTGAGTTAATGTATTTTGAAATGACAAAACAAGTTAATACAATAATGTTAAAATGGTATACAAACATGTTTAGAAGATATCAGGACCAGAACTTAGAGTTCTGCTGATGAGAGATCGATCTAAGGTGTGAGAGATCGATCTCCTGGGATTATACTTGATGAGAGATCGATCTCATGATGGAAGAGATCGATCTGGCAAGCCTTAAAACGGTGTAAAAGGTTTAAGGTAAAAAGAGATCGATCTGCAAGGGTTAAGAGATCGATCTGCTCTAAGTCAGAGAACTTAGGAGATCGATCTGGTAAGGAAGAGATCGATCTGCTCAAAGTCAGAGAGCTTAAGAGATCGATCTGGTGTATTGAGAGATCGATCTTGCCTCAAACAGAGAGGATAGGAGATCGATCTGCCTATTCGACAGATCGATCTGCCTCTGCCTATTTAAACTAACAGATCGATCTGGTAATGTATGAGATCGATCTCCCTGTGTATTTGTGCTTTGTCATTGCAGGATTTAAAACTAGGAGATCGATCTGGCCAAGATAGGAGATCGATCTGTCTGACCACTGGAGGTTCCCAACGGCTATTTTCTTCAAATCTCAACGGGAAAAACTGCATTAAATGCTCTAACTACCCAACCTTCAGTATATAACCAAGCATTGAAGACAAAGCAAAAATGAGAGAGACTATCACTGAATATTCCAAACATTCTCAAGCTTTAATTCTTTCATTCCTTGTATCTCTATTGCTCATTAATTGAGATTGATTGTACAAGCTTAAGCACTACAAGCTGTGTTAGTCCTACCCACTGAAAAGCCTTATTCTGTATTCATCCTCACCTTAAAAGAAAAGAGGATTGTTCCTCAGTGAGTGTTATTGTAAAAGGGTGAATACATTTTCTGTATTGTTAAGGGTAGAGAGGTTATTCCTTAACCTGTAAAAGGGACTTTGTAAACTCTATTGAAAGAGAGAAAGAAACCACTTGACAAGAAGGTCAAGGAGAGAGGACGTAGGCAAGAGTTGGCCGAACCTCTATAAGTTGCTGTGTTTGTTTCTCTTTCCCTCTCTTTGCATTAAATTGTTATATTGCACTGTTTTATTCATTATCACTTGTGTTTAAATTGCGATTAATTTAAAATCGATCATAATTGTTAGAAAACCGATTCACCCCCCTCTCGGTAGAGCCAACAATTGGTATCAGAGCTAGGACTCTTTAATCACGTAGGAACAACTTCCTAAGAGTAAAAACGATCAAATGGCTCTTAACAATGTAGCAACTAGTTTGATAGGAGAGGGGCACTCCACGGTTAGACCTCCCATGTTCAATGGTGAACATTATTCATATTGGAGGACTAGGATGATGCTATTCATTCAAGCAAATGACTATGAAGTATGGAGAATTATAGTTAAGGGACCTCAAATCCCTACAAAGAAAATAGAGGGAAGAGATATTCCCAAAGAAGAAGATGAATGGGATTCTAATGACATTAAATGTGCACAACTAAATGCTGAAGCTATGCACATATTATTTTGTGCTTTAGGTCCTAATGAATATAATAGAGTCTCCGGGTGTGATAATGCCAAGCAAATATGGGATAAATTGGCAATAACTCATGAGGGTACAACCCAAGTGAAGGAGACAAAAGTAGGTATGCTCACACATGATTATGAGCTCTTTAGAATGAAGGAAGAAGAATCTATTAGTGATATGTTCACTAGGTTTACAGATATAATTAATGGATTAAAATCTTTAGGAAAAATATATTCTAACATTGAAATGGTAAAGAAAATTTTAAATAGCTTACCTAAGTCATGGGAAGCTAAGGTAACAGCAATAGAGGAATCTAAGGATCCACACACATTATCCTTAGATGAATTAATAGGTTCCTTGCTAACTTATGAGATGAAGCTTAAAAGAAATGAAGAGCCACCCAAGAAAGTGGGTGTTGCTCTAAAATCCACTGCTGAAAAGGAAATTAAAAATGAGAGTGGCAGTGAGGAGGATATTGAGATGGCAATGTTTGCCAAAAGATTTAATAAATTCATGAGGATGAGAACTAGCAATAGCAATAGGAGAAACAATAGGAGAGAACAAGAGGAATTAGGTAGAAAAGACTCTATTGTGTGTTATGAGTGTAAAAAACCTGGACACATAAAATTTAACTGCCCTCTCCTCAAAAGATCTAATGATAGGTTTCATAAAAAGAAGGCAATGGTCGCAACATGGAGTGACAGTGACTGCTCCGATGATGAATCAAATGAGGACATTGCCAACCTATGCTTCATGGCTATTGATGATGATGAAAAGGTAACTTCTAATATCAATGAATACTCTTTTGATGAACTGCAAGATGCATTTGATGATTTAGCATTAGAGTATGAATCTATGAGCATGAAGTATAAAAAGTTAATATCTAAATTAAAAAGGGAAAATGAGATAATGTTAAAAGATAAATTGGAATGTGAGGAGAAACTAGAGATTGCAAATCTAGAAATTGGTGATCTTAAGGAGAAAAATAGCAATTTACATAACTCCTTTAATAGATTTCACATGGGGCAACAAAAGCTAGATAGCATGTTAGAAACCCAAAGGGCATTTTTTGACAAAAATGGCTTAGGGTATAATGCACAAAGTAGGGAGACCCATCTTAAGAGTTTTATTGCTAGGAAAAGCATGAATAAACCTGAAATTACTTGGTCATATTGTAATAAGAAAGGACATAAGTCACATTATTGCAATATAAAGATGAGGAATCTTAAAAGAAAAATTGTAAAAAGGATATGGATTCCAAAAGAGGTAATTCATTCAAAGGACTGCAATGCATTAGCAAAATGGATCCCAATGGGATCAAGAATTTCATTTACTAACCTCCAAGGACCCAAGAGAATTTGGGTACCTAAGACTTGAGTGGGTTTATTTTTTGTGTTGTAGGTGATTGAGCATAGCCACAAAGCTAAAACAAAAGAAGCTTGGTACTTAGATAGTGGATGCTCAAGGCACATGACGGGTGATAAAAGCCATTTCAATTCCTTCAAATCGAAAATTGGTGGAGAAGTCACTTTTGGGGACAACTCCAAAGGCCAAGTGGAAGGAAGTGGCTCAATAGGTAATGATCATTTCTCTTTAGAAAAGGTATTACTTGTTAGGGGATTAAAGCATAATTTGCTAAGCATTAGTCAACTTTGTGACAAAAGGTTACAAAGTAATTTTTGATTGCATGAAATGTAATGTTATAGATCCTAAGTCAAATAAAATTCTTCTTCTAGGTCATAGGCAAGGTAACATATATATAGTCTACCTTAATGAACTCAGAAACGAAAACATATGCTTAATGGTAGATAACAAAAAGGAATCTTGGTTATGGCATAGGAGACTAGGTCATGCTAGCATGCATGTGCTATCCAAATTAGCAAGAAAGGATCTAGTCATAGGCTTACCCAAACTACCCTTTAATCATGAAGAAATATGTGAAGCTTGTGTTAAAGGAAAACACAAGAGAACAACTTTTAAGCCTAAGAATAGTGTATCCACCACTAGGCCCCTTCAATTACTGCATCTAGACTTGTTTGGACCAACTAGAACCACTAGCCTAGGTGGGAAACACTATGGTTTTGTAATAGTTGATGACTACACTAGATACACTTGGGTGTTCTTTTTGAGAGTAAAAAATGAAGCCTTAGAGAAATTCATAACTTACTCAAAGGTGACTCAAAATGAAAAAGGATATACAATAACAAGCATTAGAAGTGATCATGGCAAAGAATTCGAAAATATAGGATTTGATGAGTATTGCAATGATCAAGGAATTAGCCATAATTTTTCAGCCCCTAGGACACCACAACAAAATGGTGTAGTTGAAAGAAGAAATAGGACTTTGGAAGAGATGGCTAGGACCATGTTATGTGAAAATAACTTGCCAAAGTACTTTTGGGCTGAAGCTATAAACACATCATGTTATATAATCAATAGAGCTATGATAAGACCCATGCTAAAGAAAACTCCTTATGAGCTCTACAAAGGAAAGAAGCCTAATATTAGTTACTTCCATCCTTTTGGCTGCAAATGCTTTGTTCTAAATAATGGAAAAGATAATTTAGGAAAATTTGATGCCAAAAGTGATGAGGGAATATTTCTAGGATATTCATTGAATTCAAAGGCTTATAGAGTTTATAACAAAAGAACATTAATGGTTGAAGAATCTATTCATGTTATATTTGATGAATCAAATAATATATCTAAAGATTCAACCAACGATGATGAAAATGTTGAGATATTTGATGAAGGCTTAGAAGATGACTTTCTAGAAAAGCTTGATTTGAATAAAGAAGATGAAGAAGAAATAGAAGTTTTAGAAAGAGAACCTAGAGCACCAAGAGAGTTAGGATATGTAAAAGATTGTGAAATAGTAGGAGATCCAACTCTTGGAGTTAGAACTAGGTCATCCTTAAGGAATATGTGCCAATATATAGCCTTTGTATCTCAAATAGAGCCTAGGAATGTCAATGAAGCCTTAGAGGATAATAATTGGTTCCTAGCAATGCAAGAAGAGTTAAATCAATTTGAGAGAAGCAAAGTATGGAAACTAGTTCCTAGGCCTAATGATCACTCAATAATTGGAACTAAATGGATATTCAAGAACAAAATGGATGAAAATAGTGTGATCATAAGGAATAAGGCTAGGCTAGTTGCTCAAGGCTATAGACAAGAGGAAGGCATAGACTATGATGAAACATATGCACCGGTAGCTAGATTAGAGGCAATAAGAATGTTACTTGCCTTTGCATGTTATAAAGATTTCAAGTTATATCAAATGGATGTAAAGAGTGCATTCTTGAATGGTTTCATTAATGAAGAAGTCTATGTAGAGCAACCTCCCGGATTTGAAAATCATGAATTTCCTGAACATGTTTTCAAATTGTCTAAGGCACTTTATGGGTTAAAACAAGCTCCTAGAGCTTGGTATGAAAGGTTGTCAAAGTTCTTAATAGAAAAAGGATTCTCAAGAGGAAAGGTAGACACCACATTATTCATCAAAAATAAAAATAAGGACTTACTAGTTGTACAAGTATATGTAGATGATATTATTTTTGGTTCAACTAATGAGTCTTTATGTCAAGAGTTTGCTAAGATCATGCAAGGGGAATTTGAGATGAGCATGATGGGAGAACTCACATTCTTCTTGGGACTTCAAGTGAAGCAAACAAAGGATGGAACTTTCATCAATCAAGCAAAGTACACCAAGGACTTACTCAAGCGATTTGGAATGGAGAGTTGCAAACCTCAAGCCACTCCAATGGGCACCAACATCAAGCTTGACAAAGATGAAGGTGGTAAGTGTGTAGACACTAAACTCTATAGGTCTATGATTGGATCATTGCTTTATTTAACTGCAAGTAGACCAGATATATTGTTTAGTGTATGCCTTTGTGCTAGATTTCAATCCTCTCCTAGGGAATCACATCTATTGGCAACTAAGAGAATTTTTAGATACCTCAAAGATACTCCCTCACTAGGACTTTGGTACCCCAAGGACTCTACTTTTGCCCTTCATGCATTTTCAGATGCTGATTTTGGAGGCTGCAAAATAGATAGGAAAAGTACTTCAGGTACTTGCCAATTCTTAGGAAATAGGTTAATTTCTTGGTTCTCCAAGAAGCAGAACAGTGTTGCTCAGTCCACAACTGAAGCTGAGTATATAGCAGCTGGTAGTTGTAGTGCTCAAGTGTTGTGGATTAAACAACAAATGAGAGATTATGGTATTGACATGAAACAAGTGTCTATTAAATGTGATAATACCAGTGCCATTAATCTGTCTAAGAATCCTATTCAACACTCCAGAACCAAGCACATAGAAATTAGACATCACTTCCTTAGAGATCATGTACAAAAAGGGGATATAATCTTAGAGTATATTGATACTACACATCAAATAGCTGATATATTCACCAAACCCCTTGATAGAGATAGGTTCTGTATCCTTAGAGGTGAATTAGGACTCATGAGTATGCCTTAGGACTTTCACGTTGTAAAAATCTTGATTTCAAGTTGATTTTTAAAGAGTTTTTGCAAAAATTTTCTGGCAAAAAGGATGAGAGATCGATCCCCTTGAGATATAGATCGATCTCTATCCCTTAAACAAGCCTAAATTATCAAGGTTAAGCTAAGCAGATCGATCTTCTAACCATAAGATCGATCTCCTTACGTCTCTGTCTAAAGGCAGATCGATCTGTCCCCACGACAGATCGATCTCATCAAGCTTCCGCATTCTACAGATCGATCTATGCATGTACCAGATCGATCTCCTTAAGCCTCTGTTTGCGACCAGATCGATCTGTCCCTACGACAGATCGATCTCTCTTCGCTTCTGGGAGTACCAGATCGATCTGTCACCTCGACAGATCGATCTCCTATGCCTTGGAGTATAAATACCCGCGAAAAATCCCCAAATCTCCCAAAACCTAAAATTCAAATTCTCCAATTCCCTCGCATCCTCTTCTTCAATTCCTCCTCCGATCGATCCTCGTACGGTCTCCCTTGCGTCTCGGTGTCAAATTCTGGTATTTTAACCCACATCTCTTACAAATTTCTCAAAAATTTTCTCTGATTTGTGTTGTTATTCATTCTAGGGCAACCCGAGGTACTGTTTCATTGCTTTTCTCTCTGTTGAATTTGTTTAGGCGAATTTAGAACCTAGAATCATGCCTAGGAAGCCAGTAGCAAACAAACCCCCTAGAACCACAGGAGAGGCAGGTTCCTCATCCCAACCCACTCCTTCCGCTTCCATCGCTTCTTTCAATAGGTGTTTTAAAACACCTGCAAAAAGGAACGAAGAGTACTTCTCAACCATGCCAATTAAGCATTGGCGGACTATAGATTTTTCTTTCCTCAATCACATAGACTTTCCATACCTATCAAAATTTGAGGAATTTGGTTGGGTGAAATTCTTGAGAATCAACACTCCTGTCCCCCCAAATCTCGTTCGCGCATTCTTTTCCAATGCCGAACTCGTTTATGACCCCGATGACACCTGCAAAATCCTTGCCTTCAAAACCTTCGTCATGGGTCAATCAATAATAATTGATTCTGAAGTTATAGCCAAAGTATTTGATATACGCGATGAAGGCTTAACTAATGAGGATGAGGAAGTCCCCTTTGCGTTTGAACTCCCCGGGGACAAGGCGAGTAACCTTCCAATGCACCTTCGGTTACTCCACCTCATAATCTCGTGGAATCTCCGCCCTTACGGTACCCGTCACTCTACCGTTAGGCGTCTAGATCGTTTTTGGCTTCATCACATTCACACCACAAGCCAAAAGCCTAACCTCCCTCATTTCATATACGAAGACTGGCTGAAGATTGTGCGTGGACAAGCTACCACGATCGTTTTTCCACAACCGATAGCCTATCTTCTCCGTCACCTTGGCATCGACTGCAGCGGCGAAACTGGCGAACTTCCATCTCCTAAAAGCGAGCTTAACATTGGGACCCTACATCATATGGGGTACTACAAAGATTTCCGGGGAGAGTGGACGAAAAAGAGAGAACAGCAACCTGCTGAGGCTATGGAGGAGGACCCCACTGCTGAGCCAGTGTATCCACCTGCAGTACCAGCTCCTGAACCGTCATCTTCAACAGCTGCGCCTACTGCACAAACATCGTCTCCTGCTGACTTGGAGCTGATCGTGAAGATGATAAGCGACCTCAGTCAGAGGATCGATGAAGGACATACCACTCAGCAGCGTATGTTTGCCGAATTGACTCAACGAGTGGATAGGATTCAAGACACTCAAAAGGCGATGTTCGATAAATTTCAAGAAACTCAAGAGGCAATGTTCGATGAACTTCAAGTGACGCGCACGCATGTTGAGGAGCTTTTGGATCGTGATCCTCCATCACATTAGGCTTTAGGTGTATGGTTTAGTTTAGTTATATCATTCCGCACTGCTTTTTGTACTGAATTTGCTTGAATGCAATATAAATTGATTGTTTATGAAAATGTGGCATTTTGTGAGTCAATATTGATTTTGAACTGCCATGGTTTTGACAATGTTGCATTTTGTGAGTTAATGACTATGTGTGATTGATATGACAAAAAGGGGGAGAAGAAACATGTGTTAAATGTTTAAAAGAAGTTAGGATGATTTAATTGAGGGGGAGTTAGGATGATTTAATTGAGGGGGAGTTAAGAGCTAGAGCTAACTAAGGGGGAGTTAAGATTTAACTAAGGATGAGTTAAATCTTTAACAAAGTCAAAAGCTCACAAAAAGGGGGAATTTTGCAAATTCACTAAACATGTTTATTGGATGAGTTTTGTCATATCAAAAAGGGGGAGATTGTTGAGTTAATGTATTTTGAAATGACAAAACAAGTTAATACAATAATGTTAAAATGGTATACAAACATGTTTAGAAGATATCAGGACCAGAACTTAGAGTTCTGCTGATGAGAGATCGATCTAAGGTGTGAGAGATCGATCTCCTGGGATTATACTTGATGAGAGATCGATCTCATGATGGAAGAGATCGATCTGGCAAGCCTTAAAACGGTGTAAAAGGTTTAAGGTAAAAAGAGATCGATCTGCAAGGGTTAAGAGATCGATCTGCTCTAAGTCAGAGAACTTAGGAGATCGATCTGGTAAGGAAGAGATCGATCTGCTCAAAGTCAGAGAGCTTAAGAGATCGATCTGGTGTATTGAGAGATCGATCTTGCCTCAAACAGAGAGGATAGGAGATCGATCTGCCTATTCGACAGATCGATCTGCCTCTGCCTATTTAAACTAACAGATCGATCTGGTAATGTATGAGATCGATCTCCCTGTGTATTTGTGCTTTGTCATTGCAGGATTTAAAACTAGGAGATCGATCTGGCCAAGATAGGAGATCGATCTGTCTGACCACTGGAGGTTCCCAACGGCTATTTTCTTCAAATCTCAACGGGAAAAACTGCATTAAATGCTCCAACTACCCAACCTTCAGTATATAACCAAGCATTGAAGACAAAGCAAAAATGAGAGAGACTATCACTGAATATTCCAAACATTCTCAAGCTTTAATTCTTTCATTCCTTATATCTCTATTGCTCATTAATTGAGATTGATTGTACAAGCTTAAGCACTACAAGCTGTGTTAGTCCTACCCACTGAAAAGCCTTATTCTGTATTCATCCTCACCTTAAAAGAAAAGAGGATTGTTCCTCAGTGAGTGTTATTGTAAAAGGGTGAATACATTTTCTGTATTGTTAAGGGTAGAGAGGTTATTCCTTAACCTGTAAAAGTGACTTTGTAAACTCTATTGAAAGAGAGAAAGAAACCACTTGACAAGAAGGTCAAGGAGAGAGGACGTAGGCAAGAGTTGGCCGAACCTCTATAAGTTGCTGTGTTTGTTTCTCTTTCCCTCTCTTTGCATTAAATTGTTATATTGCACTGTTTTATTCATTATCACTTGTGTTTAAATTGCGATTAATTTAAAATCGGTCATAATTGTTAGAAAACCGATTCACCCCCCCTCTCGGTAGAGCCAACAAATAGTTACTTTTATATTTTATGTTTTAGGATTTAATTTTAGTTTAGCATTTTACAAGTTACCTTTAGATTTAATCTAGATTAAATGTGTTTCATGTATTTTTTTATCTTAATTTAGTCTTTATTTTCATTAAGTTTTAGTTTAGTTTAAATTGCATTTTAATTAAGTAGTTTAATTGCATTTTAGGTTAGTTTAATTGTAGTTTAATTAATCTTGCTTTGTTATTTCCATATTTGCATTTTATTTTGATTGTGTAATTAATTGTTTTAATTTTCTTTTGTAGGTTTTTTTTTAATTGCGGGTGGAGCGCTGTAAGTAATTTTGCTCAGTTTTATTTAGTTCTTTTTATTTTATTGCTTTCTAGTATTTTTAACTTAGACTTAGTAGATCACCCACTTCAATTTTATAATTTGCTAGAATATACTTAGGGTAAGATTAACCGGTAGTTAATTAGGCTAACCAACTTCTCTGAGGGACGATAATTTCGGGACTCAAATCCTATTATTACTTATACGACCCGTGCACTTGCAGTAATACGTTTAGGGCGTAACAATATATCATATCAATATATATATATATATATATATATAATTTTACATTATAAATTAAAGATATAAGCATAACAAAATCTTACGTATATAAATCTTATCAATAGTACCAAAACTAGATACTTAAACAACACACAAGTGCAATTTTAGGCTATTAGTGTTATCTCTACTTCTTTGCAATTCCTATACCACCAATATACATCACAAATCTTTACCAAGATTTATTCCACCAAGGCATAATTATCTTAATAAATATTTTTCTTTTTCCATAATTTTATTATAGGTGGCCAAGTGATATTTATTTCACTTCATTATTTTTTTTCAATGTCGCAGACATACATATATCTCCACTTCTTTTCAACCAGATTAATTTATCTATTAGCTGAACAAAATCTTATTGTATATATATAAAACAATTAAGTGTATATATATGCACTTAATTGCTGAGTTATAGAGGTCCTTACCTCTTTGAAAACTCTAATCAAAGTCTTAAAGTTCCCCACTACACTGCTTCCATAACAAAACCGAAACTCAGCCCCTTAACTTTAACTTTCATTTACAGCTCTTGGCTTCAATTTTCATAACTGAGAGAGCTCCCGCTTCTTGTTATAATCTCAGCCCCTTCAAAACAAACCTCACAGCCTTATCATCATCAACCTTTAAGAACCTGAGAGGAGTCTTTTCTATCCTACACTTTTAAAATGGCCGAGAGCCTTTAGTTTCAGCTAAGCATGGTGCTGCTCTAAAGTAAACCTAAGAGACCCTTCCTTTGAGCTTCCTGCTCGTGCCAATTCAGCCTCATCCAAGACCTCATTCTTTGAGTCACGTTGTTGCCTAGTATGTTCTTTGCTACGCCTCACCAATTCAGACTAGTTCTTCCTCGCGGTACTTTATTTTCAGTCAAAACTCTTGGTTGTTCATTACTGCTACATGCTTCCTACACTCGGGCTTCACTCTTTTCTTCCGTCTTCTTCCATCATCAACAACATCAGCCTTCAACTGAGCAATGTGCCCCAACCTCTGTCTTCACCACAACTTCTCCTTCATCACTGCATCGTTTCTGTACCAGGGACGGGGCCTCAGTTCAGTTAGGTTGTCTCTCAACTCTATTCCTAAACCCCAAAGTAAAAAAACCTTCCTTCAAAGCTCTTGTCTCGCCTCTCTTCACTCTGTCTCAAAACCTTTTCTACACTTAAAAATGGCTATTAAACAGAACCTTGTTGTCACGACCCAAACTACCCAAAAAAATCAGAGTTAATTTTTTGCGTTTTGTTATTTTCTTACTTAAATTCATACCTGTCTTCTGATCGTGACCACACTCCACTAACAATTGGGCTGTGTGTCAATGCCAGTCCCACCATTCATTTACCATAGTACTTATTTATTCTCCAGTCATTTATAATTGTTTACAATATTTATACATCCCCTAAAGTTACTTACAAACCTGTTACTGTGCTATGCTTATTTAGATACAATATGAACAAGTGTATATACCTTAAATGATGGGCTGCAGCGGATATCCAGAATGTAGTACTCAGTCACCTCAACATCTACTGGAGATTATCTGTGTGAGAAAATGAAAGGGGTGAGCACATCAAGCTCAGTAAGGCAATCCTACGAATAAGTAGGTAACCATACTACCTACATGAACGTGGTGCCATGCATAAACCATCCTTTCTCCACACATTTCAAAACTGATGCAATGATTCATGATGTCATGTAAAACACGATCGCATGGAAAATTCAACATGCAACTCTTTTTAAATCATTTCTTTCTCATTTAAAATTTTCACAATAAAGTCATGACTTAACCCCTCCTTCGGGTGGTCCTGACTCACACAAAACCATGAAAATCAGTTTACATCACACATGGGTTTAAAAAGCATGGAAATAGCATCATGCAAATTTAGTTTAAAACCCAGTTTCAATCATTGTTAAGATCATCAACATGCGAGACTAGTCAACATCTGTATATCGGTAATAACCAAGACTATGGCCATGTGTCCTCGAGAGTTCCTCTGCTACACGGATCCTAGTGTGCGAGTTCTCACCATGATCGAGAACCGCCCGAGAGGTGGGTCAGTCCATCTCGTCAATCTTATCTGATCCCACGCATCAGAAGATGCCGTATCCGAAGATATCACGTATCCGAAGATACCACGCATCCGAAGATGCAACACGGTACATCGTACTCCATGCTACTTGCACGGTACATCGTACTCCGTGGACCCATATCATATCTCTATACTCATGCCATGTCTCAAAACACACGTGCGAGCCTATTTAATCGGTGACACACAGTCTACCCGATGCTCTAAGCACGACTAATCGCATGTTCTCATAAAATCAGTGCGAGCGATGCTCAGCACTCTCATCAATCAAGTAAAACTAGTGCGAGCTAAGCTCTAGCACTCTGCATGCAAACCATCATGAAAATCATATATATATATATATAAAATCTGGTGCGAGCGAAGCTCTAACACCCTGTCTCAAAAATCATATAAAATATGGTGCGAGTTAGACTCTAGCACCGTATCACAAAAATCATATAAAATCAGGTGCGTGTTAGATTTCAGCACCAATGCATGTAAAACTCTAGTGTGAGCTCTCGCTCCAGCACTAATGCATGCATCACACAACTCAAAATATCGTGCGAGCTGAGCTCTAGCACGTCACATGTCAATAAAAACACGTAGGCGGCTCTGTTTCCTCAAAACAGTTTTCAAAACAATTTCATCGTTGAAACTATGAAATGCTGTGCATTTTTCTTTCAAGGTTAGCCAGCCTACTCATGCATGCATCAGAACATCTCCAGAACGAGCAGGAATCTCTTGTTCTTGCTCCTCCCAATTTTTCCTAAAATTGTAAATTTTACCCTTAACAAGGGTATTTTGGTAAATTTACCCATTCGGGCACTAAAATTATTTATTTACTTCTAAACCCTTCAGATAATTTAAAAGACTGCATATGACTTGAAATTTCGTAAAGTTACCTCTAGCAGTCCGTAGAATTCCCTTACCTTATTTTCCTGTCGTGTCTGACCTTTCTACTGATGTCACGTCACGCAGTCCGATCTGCTCCCCCATCAAATGCCCGGAACTGCGTATCAATATTCCTCAGGTCAGATATTATACAACTTAATTGTATTTAATATTTTCTGGGCTTAATTTAAATCATTGGGCCCGTTTACCCCTATTGGGCCCGATTGCACCTTAATGGGCCTTAATCTGCCTTAAGCCCGTTTTCCACTTAATTTTCACATTATCGAGGCCTATTGGGCTCATTGGGCCCTCCAACAATTTATTGGGCCTCGTTCTAACTCTCGAATAGCTCAATTTATTATTTACGACAATTTATCCGACTTTCCAAAATTTAATTTAAATAAATGCGAAAATAAAATCCGAAACACGCATAATGATGCAAATTGTCTTAAAGAAGGGTTACTTACCCGAGATTCCATGCTAGTACATAAATCGAGGTTGTCTCGAGCTCTCGTTGGACGTCGATTGTCAAGCTACACAATTTCATAGATTTTTGGGTAAATTTCTAGTCGAATAATAATTAAATAAAATATTCTAAAATTCAAATCGGTCAATTTCGACCTATACTGACTTACCCGTAGCTCGATTACATCGTCGAGATTTTTCTCCAATTTTTTCTCTTTTTCTTTTTCCCTTTTTCTCCTTTTTTCCTCTCTTTCTTGGCTGAACCTGTTCGGTCCGGTTCAGACCCGGTTCAGACAGCCGGTTCACCCCGGTTCACTCCGGTTCGCTCCGGTTCACTCCGGTTCAGGGCCTTGCCACCCAGTTCTCCACCTGCTTCCGTCGCCAGTGGCTTCGTTGGGTCGTCCGCATCTCAGATTTGCCCTCGGTTTCGTTCAAGGCCACTGGAAAGTCGTCGGTCCGGCCTGTTCTCCCTCGACCGTCGGAACCCATTTCCATTTCTGTCATTTTCGGCGCCGTTCGTCGGTTTCGACGACTGCCACCACCACCAATATGCTCGTCTTGGCCTCAGGGACGTTCGGTTGGGGGTGGGGTCGGCTAGATCGATGCCGTTCGCCGCCGATCAGAGCTCTTTCTCCCGTAGCTTCTCTCCCCGATTCGTCGATCTTCGACGAGTTCCACGGCGCGTCGCCGGCGCTGTGAAGTCGCCTTGGGTTGGGCTACCTTCGCCGGCCGCCGGTGGCTCGCCGGTGGTCTCCTCGGTTCCTTCTTCTGTTTTTCCTTCTTCTCTCTTCCCGAAACTTTCAATTCTCTCTTTTTTTCATTTATTAATTTATTTTTTATATATTTATTTATTTATTTTATTAATATTTTAAATCATTAAAATACATTAAAAATACCCAAATATCTCTTAAAATATCCTTAAAATTATTATTTAATTCTAAATTAATTAATTTAATTTAATTTAATTTATTTATTATATTTTGACCCTTTTTCGGGTATAATTCCTTCGTATTTTTGGGATATTGTCCCAAATAACTTTTCGGTATATTTTTCGATTATTTTCGGGATTATTTTTCGAATTAAAAATCTCGATTAATTCTCATAAATTCATATCTTGATTAATTTAACCTAAAATTTAATTATTTCTTCGTTATTGATTAAGATTCTCAAATCCATTATTTTTAATTAAATTTTTCTTCTCGAATTTATACCGGCTTTCGGTCTTTTGACCATTTTGCCCTTGCACGTGTTCGGGATTAATTTAACCCGACTTCCTTTCACGAACACTCACTCACTTCGCATTTTAAATCTTTATTTCCAATCCGAATCCCATTCAGTTAAATTTTTGACCATTTTCATCCCTCATAAAAATTTACTATTTAATTTCGGGTCTTACACTTGTTCTTTCTTTCTGCTCCCTTATTTCTTTTTCCTCCTTCTTCGAATTCTCTCTCGCTTCCTATTTCACTCTTTAGCAGCTCTTCTCTCCCGAGCGTTCATTGTAACAATGGACATAGAGGGCTATGAGGTATGCCATGCTTTAAATCCTTCTCTTTTATGTCTCCTACCTCTCACTCTCACCAAATCTACAAGGAAAAATGGCGTAGCTTCCCCTCTCTTCATGTCACGCCCTTCCCCCACAGCGACCTACCTTATTCACCACAAATTTTTTCGCATTTCTCTTACCTCTTCTTCTGTCATCTCTCACACAAAACGTTGGGCTGTGATTCGATATCAGTCACCCATTCACACTCATTCATAACATGTATAGAATTTAATATACTTTTATAAAATAATACAATTATTTGTACATATACATCTCGACCGTACTTTAATTTATATAGATTTGCTTATACAATGTTCAATACAAAATATCAAGTGTGTATACCTCTTACAAAATGGATAGGCAGCAGATATTAGAGTCTACAAATCTCCAGCCATGTCCACCTACTGTGGATGCTTTGAAAAGAGGGAAATAATAAGGGGGTGAGCTCACAGCTCAGTAAGGAAATCAGGCAAGCAAGTAGATAACTGCACTATCTACAAAATACAATGCTTATGCCTTGAAATCATTCCTTACTCTATCTGTATCTATAGCATGTATCTCTCTCAAATCATTATGAAATATATATATATATATATAGATACAAAATGTCAGTTATAAAACTGGAAATATGCTGGTTTAACAACCTCAAAATTTTATGTAAAAACACTGTATTTCTCATGTAATTTCATACAAATCATATTTATCATGTGAAGCATTTAAATCAAATCATATGGCATTCATCATGTTTAAAAACATGGAAATCTGGGTCTAACCCATCCCTCGGGTTACCCTTTTCACAATTCACAAACTCACATGCTTATATCATAAAACCATGTGGTAATTCATTCAAGAAATTCAATTAACACAAAAGGAGATAGGCGACTACATGTTCCGAATGTATGGTCATAACTCATTTTTTGTCATCCCAGGCTACACAGTACTCGATGTTCGGGGTCTCACAATTGCTGTAACTAGAGGTGGGTCAAATCTTAGCCATCGACTCTCAATTTATTCTCATCGTGTACTCACGGTACAACATACTCCATGTGACATACACGATACACAGTACTCCATGGACCCTATCTCAAGGTAGGATGCTCGTCATGAGTCTTAGTCCTCACACCTTGGATATGCCTCGTAGTCAGGATGTTCGCCATGAGTCTTAGTCCACATACTACGGGTCTACCTCATAGTTAGGATGCTCGCAATGAGTCTTAGTCCTCACACCTATGAGTTATTTTGATAGCCCTCTGCCCTATCTCAAAATAATGCACATGTGAGCATCTATTTATATCAGTGCGACACACAATCAACACAGGCTCCCAACACGGCTATTTCATGCTCTTTTCAAAAATGGTACGTGTGAGTAAAACTCCCAACACGACCATATCAAATAATGTAACTCTAGTGCGAGCAATGCTTTAAGCACTAAGTTATGTAAAAGTACGGGTATGAACAAAGCTCGCAATACTCTATGATGTATAATGTATGAAAACTGAGTACGAGCTAAGCTCCCAGTACTCTATCATGTAAAACTGAGTATGACCATAGCTCCCAATACTTTATAATGTATTAAATCACAATCTGAGTACGAGCAATACTCCAGTACTCTACATGCATAAATCGCATTAAAATGTAGTACGAGTAAACACTCAAGTACTATGTGATGCATATCTCAAAATATAGTGTGAGTAATCTCTAGCACTTATGGTTTTCACACAAAACCAGATAGATGACTATTCAAATCAAATAAGAACTCAATTGTGCATGTTTTCGCATATAAATGAAAACAATTGCTATTCTATCATGCAACCTATGAATTTTGGTCACAACATGCTCCTAAGGTATTTTTACCCTAGTTTTGGATAAAACACACTTATCCTCTTAGTTTCTATCACAACATCATGCCTATTCATGGGAAGTCATATATTATATAATATCAAATGCTATTCAAAATATGTGGAGCCATCTCTAGCTACTCACGAAATTTCCTTACCTTGGATCACGTCAAGTGACCTCACTTCCTCGGTTCTGCTCACTCTTGTAGTCCAATCAAAGTCAATGTGATTCTCCGAAGCTATTATAGTTATTTACGTTAGTATATCATCTTATACTCATTTCATTTGCTAAATCTCAACTTAGCACATCATTTTCATGATTTTCTCCTAATATAGTATTATATCATATTTTCCATAAAGCTATATTTATTTCTCCTTATTTCCAATATATGCATTTCATAATATTACTTTATAATCTTCCCTACATGCATAATCCATCATTAAATCCATGTTAGCACTATTTCCTTATCATCTTCCCATTTCCACACCAATAACTAGGTCATGCTCATTTTTCATGATTCTTTCATTTCCAAAAATTCATATATACATCAATAAACTAATAAATACACCTAGTTTAACATATATTAACTTGGTGCATTAAATCTTACATAGCTGCGATTTCCTTTCTTTTCCACCAAATTGGTATAAATCCTCCTTGCTTTTGAAATCCTTGATTTCAATCTCTTGTTTCCAAATATGTTGTTCTGCTCTCTACCAAGAACAACTTTGCTTAACTAAAACTCACTCAAAACTGATCACAAACTGAAGTTTTCTGGTGTAGGGATGTTAGGTTACACTTTTGCTCTTGAATGAAATAGTAACTCTCGTGCAAACTGAAGTGCAGAAGTCCAGTATTTATAGAATTATCTCAATGAGATCGATCTGCCCTGTACTTTTTCCTCTCAAAATTGACTTTCCAAACCTAATGAGATTGATCTGCTTCCAAGCATGAGATTGATCTGAACAACACAGAACTTTAAGGAGATCGATATGCTCCTAGGGTAAGATTGATCTTCTCCTAGTCAGTAGCTTAAGAAAATCGATCTGGCCCTCTAGGGATCGATTCCTTTTTCACAGAATGCTTAGCAGATCGATCTGGCCCCATTGGAGATCGATCTGTCCCTATTCCATTGCTTGAATAAGAGCATTTTTGGCTGCTACAGATCGATCTCTCATCCCATGAGATCGACCTCTCATTCATGTTTTTCAGATTTTACTGCAGTTTTCTATAGTAACCTACACCAAACTTCATACATTTTGCTGCCATAGTCATTTTCTCATCCAATCACCTTTAAGGCTTGGAAATGACATCCATTCATACTTTATATACATTAAAACTTGTATGCATTCATTTCATAATCCATATACACCTTACATACTTAAATGGAAGTTTACAAAAGTAAAGGTATTACATATGAATTTAAGGGTCTTACAATCCTCCACTCTTGAAGAAATTTGGTCCTCCAAATGAGAACCAAATTACTCTTCAAACAACTGGGGGTATTTCTCTCGCATCAAACTCTCTAGCTCCCAAGTAGCTTTCTCTAAAGTGTGATGCTGCGAAAGAATCTTCACTAACCCGATAGTCTTATTCCTCAAGACTTTCTCCTTTCTATCCAGTATCTGAATCGGTTTCTCTACATATGTCAAATCATTTTTGAGCTCTAATGGCTCATACCGAATCACATGAGTTGGATTTGGATGATACTTCATCAACATCGAAATTTGGAAGACATTATGCACTCCCGATAATTTTGGTGGCAATACTGACACGCCCTAAGGGTATTATCCGCAAGTGCACGGGTCGTCCAAGTAATAATGGGATTTGAGTCCCGAAATTATCATCCCACAGAGAAGTTGACTAGCCTAATTAACTATCGGTTAATCTTACCCTAAGTATATCCTAGCAAATTATGAAGTTAAAGAGGGTGATCAACTAAGGCTAATTAAAAATAATACTGGAAAGCAATAAAATAATAAGAACTAAAGGAAATGAAACCGAGCAGAATTTACTTACAGTACTCCGAGCAATTAAAAGCAAATAACCTACAAAAGAAAATTAAAACAGTTAAAACTAATTAATTAAAATAAAATGCAATTATGAAAATAACAAAGCAAGATAAATTAAACTAAATTTAACTATCCTAAAATTGCAATTAAACTACTTAATTAAAATGCAATTTAAACTAAACTAAAAATTAGTGAAAATAAAGACTAAATTAAAAATGGATGAAACACATTTAATCTAAATTAACTCTAAATGCATCTAAACTAAAATAAAAGCCTAAAACATTTAATATAAAATTAATTACTATAAAACTTAAGACTAAAAATTAAATTAACAAATTAAAACACTAGAACTAATCTAAATTGACAACTAACAACTCTCTTAAACTAACAACTAATCAAACTATACTAAAAATGCAAGAAAAATGGATTATTGTGCATATGGTAAATGCCAAACAAAGCTTTAACAATTTTAAACCAACAAATTATCCTTCCATTTACTATTCACGTGTCTTCCAAATTATGTTTCTTTCCATTTCCAGGTGATGGCTTCGGGTTGCTCATTTCATTATCTTTCCAAATGCATGGTTATTTTCAAGCTTGCACGGTTTTAGCTACTGTCGGTCTGCTGCACTCTCCCTCTCGGTACTGACCAAACACTGCTCCAAGTAAGAATCGCTTCTGCTGCCTGCTGCACCCTACATTCTCGATTTTGGCTACTGCTGGTTTGCTGCAACCGGTCCTGTAGTCTATTGCTTCATGCCCTCGGCTCTCGGTTTGGACATGCATTGCTCTTGGTCCTACATCTGTTCCAGGCGTTATCGGTTCTGTGTGTCCAGCTGTGTTTCCAGGTGCTGCCGGTGCAACCAGCTGCTATCCTGCTTCCTCCTCTGCTTCTTCCTCCAGCCGAAAGGATCAACACACTAGAAACAAATGTTGTTCTGCTCTAGGTTGCCATCGCTTCTATCTTGCTCCATTCGGCTTTGCTCTGCACTTCTACAGCCCCGAAGGTCATGCTTGCTTTCCTATCTCGATGAAGCAACGTGCAGCACTAAGATGCACCAGCTTCAGTTCATGGACTCCAAGGAACAGAGCATAACAGAGTATGAAAATGAAGTAAGTTTACTATCAAGAGGAAAACTCTACATCGAGCAACCATTTACACTATTTTTACAATCCAACAGCAAATAACAATCTACAATGAAGCTGAAATAAAATGCCACAAGTGGATTATATGCAAGAAACATAAATGAATGCAGTAAATATGTAAGCTAACTCTAATTGCAATAAAGAACTGAGATATAAAATGCATGCAAGTGGGAATGAAAGAAAGAAACGAGAGAACAAGAAAATATAGCAAACAAGATGTTAAAACTGAGAGGAAGTGTGTAAAATAGAAAATAACACAACTGCAGGAATTAAACAATCAATTCTGTAGCATCATCAACATGAAAAACTATCATCATCGGACTACTCTAAATCCAGCTCTTAATGCCATGGTTCCACATTGCTTAAATGTGAAATAATGCCTAGCATTTGCCCACATTCAAGCACCAAAACCAAACAGCAAAGAGGAAGGATTAAGTGAGGAACTGAATGCACAAAGATCATTACCCGAGAGCACTACATTTACTGGTGTTTCAAATAAAGAAGAAAAAGATATATAAATAAAGTTTCTATGTAAAACCGAGACATACATTAGAAAAATACGTTATGGAAATAGAAATTGACAAACAAGGAACCCATAGTTACTAAACCGAGAGCATGAATTGCAAGTGATTTTCATTCAAATGAAATTTTACAAAAACTAATGAAGAACATGAAAGTGAATATTAAAACATTGAGAAAAATGACTAACGGAAAATGGAGAAACTTAAGAACAAAATAAAACATAAGAATACCTTAAAACTATTCTACCCTAAAAACTACATCTACTCCTACTCCTAAAATTACATTAACTTCTACTCCTAAAAATTACATACTCTTTCAATTGCCATCCTTTCCTATTTATAAATACACTAGGGGTAAAATGGTAATTTCCACATCCTTGATGAGTGGCATTTTTTTGGCCACTTGTCTTCACACCATTGGCTCCTTGAAAAGATATTTCCATGTCATTGGTCTTCTTATCCAATTGGATGTGCTAGGTGGCATGACTCGTGTTGTCCGCGTGGCTCAATCTCGATTTTAGCCCAATTTCGGTTCATTTTCTACCGAAATATTCAAAATTCATCCGAATTTAATTTATCTGCAAACATGAGAATTTTAATTAAATAAAGGGGATAATTAACAAAATAAATTGGGAATTTAAATAATTAATTAGGAAATTAAGCACAAATAATTCTAAAAATATAGAACTATCACACCCCAAAACTTGAGTTTTTGCTTGTCCTCAAGCAAAACAAAATGATTGTAGGAATGACAAGTACAAAACACAATAATTTCCCTAATATCATCCTCAAAGAATAAGTACAGACTATGAAATCAAAGACTCACAATTACAAGTCCAGCACTTAGAATTATTCAATCATAAGTCCTAACCCAAATTAGACTCCTCGTGAGTGTGTGAAAAATGTCTAAGTCACTTCACAGTACATTATCCAGATCAGATTATGCAACACAGTGAATGCAAAGTCAATGACATGTAATCATTCCCATAAGTTTGCTTTTCACTTCTCTCTCCACTAATGTAGTCACACTTAACTAAAGATCATTAGGACTTCATTAGGCTTGTAATGTAAGGCTGGGGTTAAGGTATGATAGAGTCGATTTAGGTTTAATTACCCCTTAACATGCATTACTACTAGGATCTTAATGTAAGAGCTCTAATTATTTCCCCCAAACTTATTTCTTTTGCTAAACTTTTTTTTTTTGAATTTTTCTTCTTTCTTTTTTTTTTCTTTTTCTTTCTTTTTCATCATTTTTTTTATACATACTCTTTCACTATCACTTAATACCCATATAGCTCATAATATATCCCAATGACTTTTCATGCTTTCGGGGTAAGGGATAGGAAAAAGTATTTAAGCTAAGGAAACAAAAATAAGCAGGTGTATTTACAGAGAAAAGCTTATTTGGCCCAGATGGGTGACTAGGGATAGAATATGTACACGGATAGCTAGAAAGGCTCAAACGATCCAAAGATGGCCTAAATCATCTCTCTAATTAAGTGTGATCTAATATTTCACCTACAGATTAGATTAAACAAATTCTAGAATATGATGCACAAAATCAACTGAACAAATGCAATCCTAAGTCCACATAAGCTTTCTCTAAATAAATATACCGATTCATGACATGACATGTGCATAAGATGAGGCAATCGCAATCAGAATTAAGAAAAATTCAAGAATTCAACTTCATGCTTTTCCTATAATCATGCTTCTAATTCAATCAAAGTCAAACTAAATCATGGGGTCATATCATCGGAATATGGGAAAACTACATGCTAAGCACTAAATCATCCCAAAATCAAGCAATTTAAGCTCATATTATCGAAAAAATTTTGAATTTTTTTTCAATTTTGCTCAAATTTTCGAAAAATACTCAAGTGATATCCCCTCCCCCAAACTTGAAGTGCACAGTGTCCTTAGTGTGCAGATAATATAAGAATTAAAGTTTAGGAACAGAGTACTCCCCTTTCTGATGATGGTGAACAACTGAAGCTTTGATTGAAAGCGTAAAACTAGAAAATAAACCTGCAAAATAAACAAGAAAAGAAACAACAGAAAATAAAAAGAAAAACGAACTATATACAAAGTGAAAAGAAAAACACAGCCACTTCAAATGCAGCTGAAGAAAACAACACTCAGCAGTAGGGCGAAGAGTGAGAGGATTAGCCAAAATGGTGACAGAATGTTAACAGTTAAATCCTCTTGAGCCCTATCTATTTCCTTCTTTCTCTCAGATATTATATGCTTAAGCCTTATATTCTCCTCAATCTCCATCTTAAAACATTCTTGAGAGTCATCAGGGAGCTTCAAAGGTTTGAAAACATTAAACTTTACTTCCTGATCTTGGACTCTCATCGTTAATTCCCCCTTTTGTACATCAATTACTATTATACCAATAGCTAGAAAAGGTCTACCTAGTATAATGGGGACTTCCCTGTCTTCCCCCATGTCCAAAACAATAAAATCTGCAGGGAAAATAAACTTGTCCACCTTTACTAAGATATCCTCAATGACCCCCTTCGGATATTTAATTGATTGATCAACCAACTGAAGGGTCACTGTGGTGGGCTTGGCATCCCCTATTCCTAACTTCTGATAGATAGACAATGGCATTAAATTTATACTAGCTCCTAAATCACAGAGGGCTCTACCAAAGAATAAATTTCCAATAGTGCATGGTATGGTAAAACTCCCGGGATCTTTGAGCTTGGGGGTAATTTCCTCTGGAGAATGGCACTACATTCTTCAGTTAAGGCCACCGTCTCATAATCTTCCAGTCTTCTCTTCCTCGAGAGGATATCCTTTAGAAACTTTACATAACTTGGCATTTGCTCTAAAGCATTTGCGAAAGGAATATTGATGTGAAGCTTCTTAAAAACCTTAAGGAATTTAGCAAATTGTCGTTCCAGGTTTTGATCTTGGAACCTCTGAGGAAAAGGTACTGGTGGTCTAACTAGAGGCAATGTAGTGGGAACCTGTGTAGCAATAGAAATGAGGAAGGCTGTAAAATAGAAGAAGGTATAGATGAAGAAGTGCCTAGCTTGGATTCTTTTGCAGCCTGATCCTGATGTTCATGCTCTTTCTGAGCTACTTCGTTAGAAGTTAAGGATTCTTCAACTATGTACTGTTCAGGTTGGGACTTGACTTGTGGATCATCTAATTCTCTTCCACTCCTAAGGGTGATAGATCTAACATGTTCCTTACCATCCCTTTGCTTAACAGGGTTAACTTCAGTGTTACTAGGAAGGGTCCTTTGAGGACGTTGGCTAAGAGCATTTGCTATTTGTCATACCTGAACCTCTAAGTTCTTAATTGAAGCAGCTTGATTTTGGACGATAGTCATGAACATTTCCTCAAGCGAGGGCTTCTTCTCAGCTACTGGTGCATGGTAATGTTGTGGTGGTGCTGGTGGTTGATGGAAGTGAGGTGGATGATGTTGAAAATGAGGTGGGGATGGTTGATGAGGCGGGTGATATGAAAATTGCGATTGTGGTGGTACCTGAACCGGTGGAGCTTGGAGGATGGAAGGCTTAATTTTAAAATTATTTGCATGGACAGCTGGTGGCCTAATGCCGGTATAATAACCTCCAACAGTCAGCATTGCATAATCTCCAACGGTCTTAATTTCCCTATTTTCTGTCATCGTGTTTTGCAGCGGAGCTATAAATTTCCTAGAGTCTTTTCAAATTTTCCTAAGGTTCTTTCAATTTCAGGATCTATAGGAAAGCTATCTTAACTCCCGGCTCTATGCATGCAAACATCGAAAAGTCCTTAGAAATTTTTTTTTAATTTTTAAATTTTTCAAATTTTTTTTATTTTAATTTTTCAATTAACTAATCTAGATTGAACTTCTAAATATTTACAAGCTAGAATTACACCTAAGCATAGTTTCACCGATATTAATTAATGACTAATTAAGACTTCTCCGGCAACGACGTCAAAAACTTGACACGCTCTAAGGGTATTATCCGCAAGTGCATGGGTCGTCCAAGTAATAATGGGATTTGAGTCCCGGAATTATCGTCTCATAGAAAAGTTGACTAGCCTAATTAACTACCGGTTAATCTTACCCTAAGTATATCCTAGCAAATTATGAAGTTAAAGAGGGTGATCTACTAAGGTTAATTAAAAATAATACTGGAAAGCAATAAAATAATAAGAACTAAAAGAAATGAAACCGAGCAGAATTTACTTATAGTACTCCGAGCAATTAAAAGCAAATAACCTACAAAAGAAAATTAAAACAGTTAAAACTAATTAATTAAAATAAAATGCAATTATGAAAATAACAAAGCAAGATAAATTAAACTAAATTTAACTATCCTAAAATTGCAATTAAACTACTCAATTAAAATGCAATTTAAACTAAACTAAAAATTAATGAAAATAAAGACTAAATTAAAAATGCATGAAACACATTTAATCTAAATTAACTCTAAATGCATCTAAACTAAAATAAAAGCCTAAAACATTTAATATAAAATTAATTACTATAAAACTTAAGACTAAAAATTAAATTAACAAATTAAAACACTAGAACTAATCTAAATTGACAACTAACAACTATCTTAAACTAACAACTAATCAAACTATACTAAAAATGCAAGAAAAATGGATTATTGTGCATATGGTAAATGCCAAACAAAGCTTTAACAATTTTAAACCAACAAATTATCCCTCCATTTACTATTCACGTGTCTTCCAAATTATGTTTCTTTCCATTTCCAGGTGATGGCCTCGAGTTGGTCATTTCATTATCTTTCCAAATGTATGGTTATTTTCAAGCTTGCACGGTTTTAGCTCCTATCGGTCTGCTGCATTCTCCCTCTCGGTGCTGACCAAACACTGCTCCAGGTAAGAATCGCTTCTGCTGCCTACTGCACCCTGCATTCTCGATTTTGGCTACTGCTGGTTTACTGCAATCGGTCCTGCAGTCTGCTGCTTCATGCCCTCGGCTCTCGATTTGGACATGCACTGCTCTCGGTCCTGCATCTGTTCCAGGCGTTATCGGTTCTATGTGTCCAGATGTGTTTCCAGGTGCTGCCGGTGCAACCAGCTGCTATCCTGCTTCCTCCTCTGCTTCTTACTCCAGCTGAGAGGATCAACACACTAGAAACAAATGCTGTTCTGTTCTAGGTTGCCATCGGTTCTGTCTTGCTCCATTCGGCTTTGCTCTGCACTTCTACAGCCCTCGAAGGTCACGCTTGCTTTCCTATCTCGATGCAGCAACATGCAGCACTAAGATGCACAAGCTTCAGTTCGTGGACTCTAAGGAACAGAGCATAACAAAGTATGAAAATGAAGTAAGTTTGCTGTCAAGAGGAAAACTCTACACCGAGCAACCATTTACACTATTTTTCACAATCCAACAGCAAATACCAATCTACAATGAAGCTGAAATAAAATGCAACAAGTGGATTATATGCAAGAAACGTAAATGAATGCAGTAAATATGTAAGCTAACTCTAATTGCAATAAAGAACTGAGATATAAAATGCATGCAAGTGGGAATGAAAGAAAGAAATGAGAGAACAAGAAAATATAGCAAACAAGATGTTAAAACCAAGAGGAAGTGTGTAAAACAGAAAATAACACAACTGCTGGAATTAAACAATCAATCCTGTAGCATCATCAACGTGAAAAACCATCATAATCGGACTGCTCTAAATCCAGCTCTTAATGCCATGGTTCCACATTGCTTAAATGTAAAATAATGCCTAGCATTTGCCCACATTCAAGCACCAAAACCAAATAGCAAAGAGGAAGGATTAAGTGAGGAATCGAATGCACAAAGATCATTACCCGAGAGCACTACATCTACTGGTGTTTCAAATAAAGAAGAAAAAGATATATAAATAAAGTTTCTATGTAATACCGAGACATACATTAGAAAAATAGGTTATGGAAATAGAAATTGACAAACAAGGAACCCATAGTTACCGAATCGAGAGCGTGAATTGCAAGTGATTTTCATTCAAATGAAATTTTACAAAAACTAATGAAGAACATGAAAGTGAATATTAAACATTCAGAAAAATGACTAACGGAAAATGGAGAAACTTAAGAACAAAATAAAACCTAAGAATACCTTAAAACTATTCTACCCTAAAAACTACATCTACTCAAACTCCTAAAATTACATCAACTTGTACTCCTAAAAATTACATACTCTTTCAATTGCTATCCTTTCCTATTTATAAACACACTAGGGGTAAAATGGTAATTTTCACATCCTTGATGAGTTGGCATTTTTTTGGACACTTGTCTTCACACCATTGGCTCCTTGAAAAGATATTTCCATGTCATCGGTCTTCTTGTCCAATTGGATGTGCTAGGTGGCATGACTCGTGTTGTCCGCGTGGCTCAATCTCGATTTTAGCCCAATTCTGATCCATTTTCTATCGAAATATTCAAAATTCATCCGGATTTAATTTATCTACAAACATGAGAATTTTAATTAAATAAAGGGGATAATTAACAAAATAAATTGGGGATTTAAATAATTAATTAGGAAATTAAGCACAAATAATTCTAAAAATATAGAATTATCAAATGCCAATCTATATGCCTTATCTCCCACTCTGTCCAGTATCTCAAAGGGTCAATGTAGCGAGGAATCAACTTACCTCTCTTCCCGAATCTCGCTATACACTTGGAAGGAGAAACCTTTAAAAATACTGATTCACCAATTACGAATTCAAGTGGTCTTTGTCTCTTATCAGCATAGCTTTTTTGTCTACTCTGAGCTGTCCTCAATCTCTCAACAATTAACCGAACATCCTCAGAGGCTTGTGTAACCAAGTCAGGAGCAAAAATCTTACGGTCACTCACTTCTTCCCAACCGATAGAGGAATGACATCTACAGCAATACAAAGCCTCATACAATGCCATCCCGATACTCGCATGTTAACTGTTGTTGTAGGTGAATTCGGCTAGTGGCAAATGATCATCTCAGAAACCTTTAAAATCCAGCACACACGCTCTCAACATATCTTCCAGAGTCTGTATGGTCCTCTCTGACTGACCATCTGTCTGAGGTTGATAAGTGGTGCTTAAACTTAACTGGGTTCCCATGGCTTCCTAAAAATGTTTCGAAAAGTGGGAAGTGAAGCGGGAATCCGTATCCTAAACAATACTCACTGGAATACCATGTAACCTCACTACCTCGCATACATAAAACTCTGCCAATGAACTCAGAGTATCGGTAGCTCTCATAGCTAGAAAGTAGGCTGACTTTGTCAGTCTATCAACTATCACCCATATAGCATGGTGATTCCTTCAGGTCCTTGGTAAACCCATAACGAAATCCATGGTGATATGCTCCCATTTCCATATTGGTATAGGTAGAGGCTGTAATAACCCTGCAGGTTTCTATTGCTTTACCTTCACTTGCTGACATATGAGACATCTTGCCACGAATTCTGCTACATCTCTCTTCATACTTGACCACCAGTACACCTTTCAGAGATTTTGGTACATCTTATTACTCCCTGGATGTAACGTGTATCTAGACGAATGAGCTTCCGTCGATATCAGTCTCTTGACCTCTGGGTCCTCGAGGACACACAATCTGCCTCTGAACCTCAGAAGTCCATCAAAACTTATCTCAAAATCAGTCATGGTACCCTTCTGTATTTGACCACTCATATCAATGCAATACGAATTAGTTTGCTGAGCCTGTCTGATCCTGTCCAATAGATCTGGCTCCAAGTATAGACTAGCAATCACACAGTCCATATTCATGTCAGAAGGCACGACTCCCAAACTGAGGCTAGTAAACTAATCTAGCAACTCATGTTCCTTGACCATCATATACGATACCATCCCTAAGCTCTTTCTGCTCAATGCATCGGCTACAACATTAGCTTTACTTGGATGATAAAGTATCTCACAATAATAGTCCTTCAGAAGCTCTAGCTATCTTCTCTGTCTCATGTTCAATTCTTTCTATGAGAATAGATACTTAAGGCTCTTGTGGTTGATAAAAATCTAGAATTTCTTACCATACAAGTAGTGGTGCCAAACCTTTAACGTAAACACTACTGCTGCTAACTCCAAATCATGGGTCGGATAGTTTTCTCATGGTCCTTCAGCTGTCTGGATCCATAAGGAACTACCTTCCCATCCTGCATCAATACACAGTCCAGTCCCTGATGTGATGTATTGCTGTACACTAAAAATCCTCCTGGGCTGGTAGTGATAATAAGAATCGAAACAGTAGTTAATTGACCCTTCAACTCCTGAAAACTCTTCTCACAATCTTCATCCCATACAAATGCTACACCCTTCCGAGTGAGACTGTCAATGGAGTAGCTAACTTTGAAAATCCTTCTACGAATCTCCGATAATACCTTACTAAACCCAAGAAACTCCTAATCTTGGTGACTGTCCTTGGATATTCCCACTGAACTACAGCCTCAATCTTAGATGGATCTACTGATACACCATCCTTTGACACAACGTGTCCTAAAAACGAGATCTGTGATAACCAAAAATCACACTTATTGAGTTTAGAATATAACTTATGCCCTCGTAAAGTCTGTAATACAATCCTGAGGTGCTTCTCATGCTCTTCCTCGAATTTAGAATATATCAAGATGTCATCTATGAAGACGATAACAAATTGATCCAAATATGGCTTGAACACATCATTCATCAAAGCCATGAAAGCTGCGGGAGCATTCGTCAATCCAAATGGCATAATTAAAAACTCATAATGGCCATATCGGGTCCTAAATGCTGTCTTGGGTACATCTCCACTCCGAACTCTCAACTGGTGATACCTAGACCTCAGATAAATCTTAGAAAAGACCTGCGCTCCCCGGAGCTGATCCAACAAATCATCAATGCGTGGAAAGGGATATCTATTCTTGATGGTTGCCTTATTCAACAATCTATAATCTATACACAATCGGAGGCTTCCATCCTTCTTCCTTACAAACAACACCGATACTCCCCAAGGTGAAACACTCAGTCTGATAAAACCCCTGTCCAACAGCTCTTGTAATTATTTCTTGAGCTCCTCTAGCTCAACTAAGGCCATATGATACGGTGGTTTTGATATAGGTTCAGTATCAGGCACCAAGTCTATACAGAACTCCATCTCTCTGTCTGGTGGAAACCTTGGCAAT
Organism: Firmiana major; assembly: GCA_033439115.1. NCBI lineage: Eukaryota > Viridiplantae > Streptophyta > Magnoliopsida > Malvales > Malvaceae > Firmiana > Firmiana major. The sequence goes on along the minus strand of CM065897.1, from coordinate 69,973,260 downwards.
TCATCTGAAAAGACATCTAGGAATTCACTAACCACATGAATATCTTTCAACTCTGGATGTACCTTATCCGTATAAACCATGTATCCAATAAAACCTTCAATATATTCATTCCTCAGTTAGCATAGTACATTCTCAATCACAAATCATAACTACTACTTTTATTTCTTTTCATTAAACTTTACAACATACTTTTTAGGTTAGAAAACATAACCATCTTAGCATAACAATCTAAAACAACATGGTTTGATGATAACCAATCCATTCCTAAGATTACATCAAAATCACTCATGCTTAACAGTATTAGATTGGCTGTCAAGTCCTTTTCCCCTACCTTTAGCTTACAATCATTTAACACATACTCTACCAGCTGACTATTATCCATGAGCGTACTAATTAACATCATATTACTCAAAGGTGTACTCTCTACATGCTTTGCTATCTTACATGCAAATGAAGGTGATACAAATGAATGCGTGGCACCAGGATCAATCAATACATGTGGTTCTAAATCATAAATTAGGATGTTACCTCTGATCACATTTGATGAAGTATCTGCTCTTCCCTAGTCCAAGGCATGCACTTGCCCTCGTCCCATGACTTGCTTCCCTTTCTCTTATGCTGTCTCTCTCCTTCTCGGAGCAGACATATCAGTTGGAGCTCTCTCAGACTCCTTACCCTTCTGTGGGGCAATATCAATGGTCTCTTGACACACTCTAGCCCTATGACCTGGCTTCCCACATCGGTAACATAAACCACTAGAAACAGGATAAGGTCTACCTTCATGGAATCTACCACATCGACTGCACTGCTCACTGGTAGGCCTTTGTCCTCCGATCACAACTCCTTTAGCTGGAGCTATAGCCGGGTATCCAGGAGATCTAACAATCCTCTCCTGTGCTTCATTGATCTTTGGTTTCTTATCGAAGAGTCTCCTCCTTCCTCGATAACCAAAACCTCAAGCACATCACTCACCGGCCTCTTTTTATCTCTGTCTCTATCTTTTCTGACTGTTCTGAACTTTGAGACATTTCTCTCATAATCTTGTTCACAGAGTTGTTGTAAGACCCGATTTTATCATAAGGGTAAAAAGGGAATAAATAGAAAATTTTGAGTGCATTTAAAAAATGCAAAAGGATTGAAATGGCATTCCCGAACACGTGCAAGGGCAAAACGATCAAAAGACCAAAATTCGATATTAATCGGGATAAGAAAATTTAATTAAAAATAATGGTTTGAGAAATCTTGATCAATAACGAAGAAATAATTAAATTTCGGGTTAAATTGATCAATATATGAATTTATTGGAATAAACCAAAATTTTCGTATCGAAAAATAATCTCGAAAATAATCAAAAATTATACCGAAAAGGTAAAATCCGACTGAAGAATTTATTTACAGATTAAATGAATAAAATATAATTTTTTAAAGATATTTATGAATTTTAATATTATTTTAATGAATAAAATAATATTAAAAAATAAATTATAAAAAAAAGAAACGAAGTCTAAAACAGAGAGGAAAACGAAACGGAGAGAAGCGAGGAAGTCGAGACCGAGGAGGTTCATCATCGGCGAGCCACCGGTCAGGCCTAGGGGTCGGCGAGGGCCGACGAACGCAGCCCAGCACCGGGCGAACAACCAGTGGCCAAGACGAGCCGTGGAAGTCGTCGAAAATCGTCGAAAACGGAGAAGGAAGCCGCGGGGAAGAAACCTCGATTCACCGGCGATGGCGCCGATTCGAGCGACAGGGAGGCCCGATTTAGGAAACCCATGCGATGGCGCACCGAACGGCGGTGAAATCGGCAGGAGAACCGGTCGGACGACGTCGAAATGACCAAATGGTGACTGACCGGTCGAACCAGACTGAACCAATCGAATCGAACCGAGCTGAACCAGCAGTCTGAACCGGGTTGAACCGGATCGAACCGATTCAGCCAAAAAGAAAAGGAAAAAAGGAAGAAAAAGGGAAAAAGAAAAAGAGGAAAAATTGGGGAAAATTCCAGTGATGCAATCGAGTTTCAGGTAAGTCGGTAAGCGATCGAATTGATCGATTTAATTTTCAAAATATTTAATTTGATAAATAATCGACTGAAAGTTTTCCTGAAAAATATATTTAATTGTGTAGCTCGATAATTGGCATCAACCGAGAGCTCGAGACAGCCTCGATTTGTGTACGATCATGGAATAACGGGTAAGTAACCCTCATTTACGATAATTTTACATCGTTATGCGTGATTGATATTTAACGCATAAATTACGGATTTAATTTCCGCATAAATGAATTAAATTCTGGAAAATTGGATAAATTATCGTAAATACTAAATTGAGATATCTGAGAATTTAGAACGAGGCTAAATAAATATTGATGGGCCCAATGAGCCCAATAGGTCTCGATAAAGTGTGGTAAATGGGCTTAAGGCCGATTAAGACCCATTAAGGTGCAATTGGGTCCAATATGGGTAAACGGGTCCAATGATTTAAAGATTTAAATTAAGCCCAGAAAGTATGAAATACAATTAAATTGTATTGTAATTGACCTGATGAATGTGTATCCGCAGTTCCGGAGATTGGATTGGGAGCAAATCGGACTGCGTGACGAGTCATCAGTGGAAAGGTCAGACTGTACAAAAAAATGAGGTAAGGGAATTATGTGAGTAGCTAGAGGTAGCTACGCGTATTTTAATAGCCTTTCTGTACACTGAATATGTATGTATACCTTGATAATGTATAATGATCCTAAAAGTAGTTTAAATGATTTTAAGGATCGAAATAGGTGAAAAGTCTATTTTACCCTATTGAGGGAAGTTCACCTAAAGATGGTGAAAGCATGACATGCATGAAATGCATGATTTAAGGAAATTTATGGTTTAAGGATTTTATTGGTTTTAATCAAAGCAAATCGATAGATTGGCCAGTAATTGCATGAATTTCACATGATAACACTACGTAAGTGTTATTTGTATTTAAATGGAAATTTCTTTGGAAAATAGGCCAACTATCAAGTTTATATGAAAACAGATAGTGCCGACACGTAGTTCGCACTATATCTGCATTTGTGAATGTGCATAAATGTGCTTGAGTGGTTGCTCGCACCGACTTGTGACATCATATGCATGACATGTGCTAGAGCGGTTATTCGCACTGATTTTTATTCCTATGAAATGCATGAGAAGTGCTGGAGCCTAGCTCGCACTCTGTTTTGACATGTTTTGACATGTTTTGATTTGTTTTGACGTGGTATGCATAAAATGGTGCTGGAGCGATTGCTCGCACTAGTTTTACTGATTTAATATGCATGAGAGATGCTGGAGCTTAGCTCGCATCCTGTTTTGATTTAATTATGCATGAAGCCGTGCTGGAGTGTAACTCGCACGAGATTTGATTTAATTATGCATAAAGCCGTGCTGGAGTGTAACTCGCATGAGATTTGATTTACTTGAGCATTCATTTGTGCTGGAGCGTTGCTCACACAAAGTTTTATATGGTTTTCATAATTCATTTGAATGTTGTACTAGAGTTTTTCTCGTACGAGGTTTTCATTGAGTTTTTATACATATCCGTACTAGAGCATTGCTCGTACGTGGATTTTACTTGAATTTATAATCAGTTTAAGTCGTACTACAGCACTGCTCGTACGCAGATTTCATTGATTTCTATGACACCGTGCTAGAGCTTTGCTCGCACGAGGTTTTCTGATATCATGAATATGCATGGAGCCGTGCTTGAGCTTCGATCGCACAGGGAATTGTATTACATGCATATAGTCATGTTGGAGCCTCCTGTAGACTGTGTGTCACAGTGAGATGATATGCTCACACGTGCATTCTGAGACAGAGATGATAGGGGTGGATAAGACCTATTACAGGCACCCCTGATTGAGCTTGGGTTCACGTAGTACATTGTACCGTGTATGTCACGCGGAGTACGCTGTACCGTGGGGATTGTTGGAGTGGAGTGGCATTAGCCACGAGGCAGCAAGCCTTGCCCTCGTAATCCTGGTGTTATGCTGTTATGGCTGGTAGGACGACCCACCTCCCGTTTCAGGTGTGATACCCCGCACACTAGGTACCGTGTTGCCAGGGATCACTAGGATATGGCCATAGTCCTCGATGTTACTGATATAATCAATTACATGTCTCACATGATATAACTATTGGTCGATAGACCAGGGTAGACCCGAGGGAGGGGTCAGGCCCCCGATTTTATGATTTTATACTGTGGTATGAGATTTCAGATGATTTTATGATATGTGACCCTGAAAGAAGGGTGGTTTTATAATTGGAGTTTTATAATGAGCTTTACTGAATTGTTTTAATGAGATTATTAACCCGGAAGGGTTAGTTTATACTGCAGTTTTAAATGAATTGATTTAAATGCAGAAGCATGATGTTGTTTTCCATGCTTTTAATTCAAATTCATGATTTGTCTTACATGACACAAACGAATGCATGATCTTGTTTTACTTCATGCTTATTATGATTTAATGATGTCACATAAAATGCTTGGAATGCATGAATTACATGATTTATATATGCACAAATAGTTTTGGATAAACTATGGCATTGAATATGCATGACTTTGTGCGTGGAATTTTAAATGAAAAGAAATGGATTTAAGGGCATGGCATTATGAGCATGTAGATAGTGGAGCTATATACTTACTTGCATAATTGCCTTACTGAGCGTGTGGTTTGCTCACCCCCTTATTTTCCCATCTTTTCAGAGCACTCCCAGAAATTAGTAAGCGGCCGAGGACTTGCATTCTTGGTGCTTCCCATCGAGAGATAGGTATACACATTTGTATGGTCTTGTATCTAAATATGTAATGCACAGTACTGTAAACGGACATTGATGTCGGGGATGTAGAGTTATAAATACCAATGGGTATGTATTTAATTAAAGTCAAAGGATAGTAAACTCTGATGTATAAATGTGATTATGGAAATGGAATTGGTAATAGTGTGAGGTGACTAACACTGAATCATAGCCCAACTCTTTGTAGGATTGTCACGATGAGAGAAAGGTAAGAATTAAATAATAAATGAAAAAGCGAAAAATTTACTCTGATTTTTAGGTAATTTGGGTCGTGACAGTTGTGCCCTGCGCATTGCCTCATCGTAGGTAGAAATGTCGAATGAAACTAGTTTAGACCGCAATACTGGTCTCAGTCCATCGATAAACCTGCGGACCTTCCTAGTCTCGTTACTCATGGTGTCAGGGTCATACCTTCCTAAAGATAAAAATCTGGTCTCATACTCATCCACTGAATAACTCCCTAGACTTAACCCCAAAAATTTACCCTGCAGCCTCTGCTGAGCCGTATCTGGAACAAACTGCCTCCTGAAGGCATCCAAAAATATCTCCCAACTGATCTCTGCATGTCGAGCTCTTAATGTGGGTCGGGTGGACTTCCACCAATGCTCTACAGCCCCCTTTAGTAGGAACACAACAAATACGACCATCTCTGAAGTTGTACACTCAAAGAATCTGTACAACTTCTCCATCTCTCCTATCAATTCCTCCACCAAAACTAGATCCTTAACCCTACGAAAAGTTGGTGGTCCAAGTTTCTGGAATTGTCGGAGTCTGTCATGATCGCAACCATACCCCAAAACATTACTGCCCTGTCGTGCAGTGACCTGTGACGGCATATCCTGAACTGGTGGGGGTGTAGGTGTATCAGGTGCAGCTGCCTCTCCAAGCGCAGTCTCTGCATCCTGTCCCTGTCCTCTTGGTATCGTCTGTGCCAGTATCTCCACTATGGTCTCTAGGCAACATTCTAGTCTCTCGAAACATGCCTCGGTACTCTTAGGTACATCAGTAGGACCAATGTCTCAACTCGGGTCTCTGGCCTACCTCTACGGCCTCGAGCCCTATCTCTCATCCTTCTACCACGACGAGTATTAACCATGATGGCTAAATCCTTGCATTTAGAATCATAATTAGTCTGATATCCACCTCGCATATACAATTGTAACTGAACAAAGCACAGTACAATGGGGATGTATATTTTCCTAATTACTAATATCGATTAACATCAGACCAACACAGCTTTGATACCATTCTGTCACTCCCTTCCCCCACACGCGACCTACCTTATTCACCATAAATTTTTTTCACATTTCTCTTACCTCTTATTCTGTCATCTCTCACACAAAACCTTGGGCTGTGATTCGATAATAGTCATCCATTCACACTCATTCATAACATGTATAGAATTTAATAATCTTTTATACAATAATACAATTATTTGTACATATACATCCCAACTCTACTTTAATTTACATAGCTGTGCTTATACAATGTTCAGTACAAAATATCAAGTTTTGTATACCTCTCACAAAATGGATAGGCAGTGGATATCAGGGTTTACAAATCTCCAGCCGTGTCCACCTACTATGGATGCTTTGAAAAGAGGGAAATAATAAGAGGGTGAGCTTACAGCTCAGTAAGGAAATCAGGCAAGAAAGTAGATAACCGCACTATCTACAAAATACAATGCTTATGGCTTGAAATCATTCCTTACGCTATCTGTATCTATAGCATGCATCTCTCTTAAATCATTATGAAATATATATATATATATAGATACAAAATGTCAGTTATAAAACTGAAAATATGCTAGTTTAACAACCTCAACATTTTAAGCAAAACGCTGTATTTCTCATGTAATTTCATACAAATCACATTTATCATGTCATGCATTTAAATAAAATCATAATTCATCATGTTTAAAAACAAGGAAATTTGGGTCTCACACATCCCTCGAGTTACCCTTTTCACAATTCACAAACTCACATGTTTATATCATAAAACCATGTGCTAATTCATTCAAGAAATTCAATTAGCACAAAAGAAGATAGGTGACTACATGTTCTGAGTGTATGATCATAACTCATTTTTCGTGATCCTAGGCTACACAGTAACAATTGCTGTAACGGGAGGTGGATCAAATCCTAGCCGTCAGCTCTCAATTTATTCTCATTGTGTACTCACTGTACTACGTACTCCATGTGACATACACGGTAAACAGTACTCCATGGACCCTATCTCAAGGTAGGATGCTCGCCATGAGTCTTAGTCCTCACACCTTGGATATACCTCGTAGTCAGGATGCTCGCCATGAGTCTTAGTCCACTTACTACAGGTCTACCTCATAGTTGGGATGCTCGCCATGAGTCTTAGTCCTCACACGTATGGGTTATTTTGATAGCCCTCTGCCCTATCTCAAAATAATGCACTTTGAGCATATATAAATATATATATTTATATTTATATATCAGTGCAACACACAGTCAACACAGGCTCCCAACACGACTGTTTCATGCTCTTTTCAAAACTGGTACGTGTGAGTAAAACTCCCAACACAACCATATCAAATAATGTAACTCTAGTGCGAGCAATGCTCCAAGCACTAAGTTATGTAAAAACACGAGTAAGAGCAAAGCTCTCAATACTCTATGATGTATAACGTATGAAAACTGAGTACGAGCTAAGCTCCCAGTACTCTATCATGTAAAACTGAGTATGAGCATAGCTCCCAATACTCTATAATGTATTAAATCACAATTTGAGTACGAGCAATGCTCCCAGTACTCTACATGCATAAATCACATTAAAATGTAGTACGAGTAAACACTCAAGTACTATGTGATGCATATCTAAAAATATAGTGCGAGTAATCTTTAGTACTTATGGTTTTCACACAAAACCTGATAGATGGCTATTCAAATCAAATAAGCACTCAATTGTGCATGTTTTCGTATATAATGAAAACAATGGCCATTCTATCATGCAACTCATGAATTTTGGTCATAACATGCTTCTAAGGTATGTTTACCCTAATTTTGGATAAAACACACTTATCCTCTTGGTTTCTATCACAACATCATGCCTATTCATGGGAATTCATATAGCATATAATATCAAATGCTATTCAAAATACGTGGAGCCATCTCTAGCTACTCACGAAATTTCCTTACCTCGGATCATGTCAAGTGACCTCACTTCCTCGGTTCTACTCACTCTTGCAGTCTGATCAACTTCAATGTGATTCTCCGAAGCTGTTATAGTTATTTACGTTAGTGTATCATCTTATACTCATTTCATTTGCTAAATCTCAACTTAGCACATCATTTTCATGATTTTCTCCCAATATGGTATTATATCATATTTTTCATAAAGCTTTATTTATTTCTCCTTATTTCCAATATATGCATTTCGTAATATTACTTTATAATCTTCTCTACATGCATAATCCATCATTAAATCCATGTTAACAACATTTCCTTATCATCTTCCCATTTCCACACCAATAACTAGGTCATGCTCATTTTTCATGATTCTTTCATTTCCAAAAATTCATATATACATCAATAAACTCATCAATACACCTAGTTTAACATATATCAACTTGGTGCATTAAATCTTACCTAGCTTTGATTTCCTTCATTTTCCACCAAATTGGTACAAATCCTCATTACTTTTGAAATCCTTGATTTCAATCTCTTGTTTCCAAGTATGTTGTTCTCCTCTTTGCCAAGAACAACTTTGCTCAACTAAAACTCACTTAAAACTGATCACAAACTAAAGTTTTCTGGTGTAGTGATGTTAGGTTACACTTTTGCTCTTGAATGAAATAGTAACTCTCGTGCAAACTGAAGTGCATAAGTCCAGTATTTATAGAATTGTCTCTATGAGATCGATCTGCTATCCCATGAGATCGATCTGCCCTGCACTTTTTCCTCTTGAAATCGACTTTTCAAACCTAATGAGATCGATCTGAACAACATAGAACCTTAAGGAGATCGATCTGCTCCTAGGGTAAGATCAATCTTCTCCAAGTCAGTAGCTTAAGAAAATCGATCTGGCCCTCTAGGGATCGATTCTTTTTTCATAGAATGCTTAGCAGATCGATCTGGCCCCATTGGAGATCGATCTGTCCCTATTTCGTTGCTTGAATAAGAGCATTTTCGGTTCTTACAGATCGATCTCTCATCCCATGAGATCGATCACTCATTCATGTTTTCCAGATTTTACTGTAGTTTTTTGCAGTAACCTACACCAAACTTCATTCATTTTGCTGCCATAGTCATTTTCTCATCCAATCACCTTTAAGGCTTGGAAATGACATCCATTCATACTTTATATACATTAAAACTTGTATGCATTCATTTCACAATCCATAGACACCATACATGCTTAAATGGAAGTTTACAAAAGTAAGGGTATAACATATGAATTTAAGGGTCTTACACTTCAGCAAGCCTTTGAAACGCCCAGAACTATCTCTCCTCTTTCTCACTCGATTTTGCCTCTTCAATTTACAGAGGATGCTGTCCTCTGTCTTTAGTTTTGTTTGCAACAGTAGTCCCCCCAGATTGGCTTATTGAAAAAGCAAATTGATAATAATCATATATTATATATTTTTTAATTTGTTATATTATTTATTTATTTATTTACATATTCTTTTACTGCTATTATTATATAATCGTATCTAATATACATACACACATATATATATATACTTGGATTGTATAATATATATGTATAATAGATGTATATGTATATATATATTTAAGTGTTGAATAATTATTATTTTTGTTTTATCCATGTATACTTATAAATATATACATGTGTATATCTTAATTAGACTTATAAATATAGGTATATTATCTCAAAAGCTTAAATAAATTCCTATAAGTATTAAATCCACTCAGCTATATCTACTTAACAAATTTAATTAAATTTAAATCCAAGAAAATGCATTAGCGTAGTGTAGGTTTGTAACGCCCTTAGAAGCTAGGAATTTCAAACTAACTTTTTCCTTTACATATTATGTTTGTCACTTGCTTAGTGTAGTTATTCCCTAAGAAGTAGATTACTATTCATTTTAATTGTTTAAGGTCCCATTTGGTTGCCTTGTATTGCGTGCCAAATCGGGGTTGAAAATTCTACCCCTATAAATGTCTATTTTCATCCTTTAATAACCTACAATAAAACTATCAATTCTATTCCTAGATATCATCTAATTAAGTACCCAAAATATCACATATCCATCTGTGCAACATAATTAAGACAATCCATCACAAGGTAGAGATTTAAAACACTTCAACGTACAGTTCCTATTGCTTACATCCCAGTTCTATAATACTGTGGACATAAAAGAATTATAGTTTGGAATATAAACAAATAATCAAGAGGTCATATACCTCAAACAGGATAATAAGTAAGCTTTAGAGCATGTCGAATGAGAGCTCCATGCATTACACGGATCTGAAACTATCAGAAGTAATCTGTGGGGAAAAGAAGGGGTGAGCTAAAGCCCAGTAAGAAATATATACGAAGATATGCCAAGCTTATATCATGCAAATGCATGTATGCTCATACTTGAAAATCGAGGTCAAAACAATTAATTTATGCATTATACAATAATTATTCTTGACTAATCTAGTCTTGTGTTAAAACTCCTTGAGTTTGTACCTTTTAACAAAATACTTGTGCCATGCATAAAATATACATGTATCAAACTGAGAGTATAATGCAATATTTCACAAACCTTCAAAATGTTTTGTACAAGTGCTATTTCCAAAGCATAAACATTTATGCACAGGTTGCCATTAAATCACAAGTATAAACCAAGACTGACAATTATATGTATTATCCAAAAGCACAAATGTACAAGACGATATAACACATTCAAGACATGGTTATAGGCCCTAATGGTTAATATCAATAAACTCCATGGTAACTAGTCATGGACACAAAATCTCATATAAAGATATAAACTCCCATATTAGGGACACTATCTATGATCATAAATCTTCCTAATTCCATTGATCAACTAGCTACCGGTGTAAGATGTCTCGACCTATTGTCGAACAATAACCTTACCTTTAGATAATAACAAAATGTATATATAACAAGGGTCCAAGCCACAGAGGTTGGCTCCAATACGTTCATAAATATGAACAAAATACTATATTTGTATACGAAATCAAGGTACCATAGTCTTAAAACAAAACCTTTATTTAGATAGCCTTTTTTTATAACAAACGATCAAAACATAAATATTCCAAAATGTATGATTAACCAATAACAAAATGGGCATATAATTTTACAAATCCCATCAAGTATATCAACATTACAAAATTGAAGCTGTCCAAGGTGATACAACGTCAAAATACATTAAAAGAATTTAATATATTATTTATAAAGCAATGCTTTATTAATGAAAGTCATGGATCTTTATAGTCCCCCGTCATAAGTCATGGATGAAGAAACAAAATGCATAGATGTCAGACTCGTATTTTATGTAGCTTGTTCCTTATGATTCCTATGTGTATGAACACTCTATTATTATAGTTGAATCATAAGAAGAGTATTTACTAGATTTAAAGTGTATGTGAAATGATTTAGTACTCATAAGCTACATAAAAGCCTAATGTGAGCTATAAAAGTCACAGGCTAAACCGAGTGGATCTGAATCATTCTGACTGAAGAGAAGAACTTAAAATGAGAAAATATAGAGAGCTTATGAAGGAAAGTCAGTTTGATTTAGTTTTGAACACAGAGAACGAGAGTAAAAGCTAAAAAGGGTAAAATGGACCTTTTTAGCAAGTTAAGGTATTTAAGGTATTTCGAGCATATTTACCTAGCGAAAACGGCTAAAACGTAAAGACGAGAGTGTGAGACATAAGATATGACACTTTTGAAATTTTAAGAAAAAGTCAACTTGATCAATGATTTAGAAAAAAGTCAACTATAGTTAAGAAAAGTGGACTTTTACCATAATTGACTAATCATGGTTAAAAATTAACCTAAGTATGGAGAAAAATTTGGGGAAAAATATTTTTGGTTAGAATACAAGTTAATCATCCCCTAAAGTAAGAAAAATTTATTCGGAAGGATTCCGAATTAAAATTAATGGATAAAAACGTAATGGGCCTAAAGTGAAGATTTTAAAGCCCATTAAGGTATACTAAACGTAGATCGAAATTCTTAGGTCCCTTAGACCAAATTGTTGGACCGATTGATAGGCCAAATTTTAGACAATAAAAAGCCCGAGGTATAGTAAAAATTTCAGCTCGAAAGCCCATTAAGAAAGCCCAAACCGAGAGGCCCAATTGTAAAGCCCATTAGGATTAAATATCTAACCATAGTTAAAGCTAACTATGACTCATTAGATGACTCATTAGGTGACTCATAACTAAACCTTAGGAAGTCCATTTTAATGGCTGAAAAGTAAGGTTTAATGGCTAAGTAAACGGCTTATAAAATCAGCCACACCATTGTCATCTTCACCATACCATTCTCGGCTACACAAGGAAACCATTGAAATACATTTATCCAAGCTTTCTCTTACTAGAAATCACTAGGATTTAGGCATATTTGGAACTTGCATTCTTCATGAAAGTTGTTCCAAATTGAGAGGAGAGTAACATATGTTGGAATTGGCTATCAAGAAGCCATAGTGTGCAAACCATGAAGCTCCAAAGTTTCGACAAAGTGTGAACACAAATACTAGGTATATTTTCAAGCTTTCAAATTCATATATGTTAATGAATGAGTGATTTTAAGTATATTGATATATGTTTTAAGCATTGAAACATATGAAATCACTATGATCATGGTTAGGCTGAGAGTGAGTAGTGAAATATTGATGAATGCCCATATGATATTAAGGCATAAATGAGTTGATATACATGTGTTAATGATTATGGTATAGTTAGAATTAATCAATTTGATTAATTAATACATGTATTAAGTTGGCAATCAAGGTGTTTGATAAAATGCCTAAATGAACTATGTGATGCTTAAGAACATTGCCAACCAAGTGTTTGTGAAAATGCCTAAGTGAATTTGGCTAAACAAATGGACATGGACGACATGCCATGATGTGACCGACGACAGGGGATGCTCTCAGCCATGGCATGTGGTCGAGAGGTCTAATGGGCCAAGCCCAATTATTTTAGGCCCAATGTGATGTAATGGGTCTCGGATAAGCCCAATAAGAGTTGGTAGGCCCCACAAGCCTAATAGGCCCAACGAAAATGAATAGTAAAATGAAAATGGGCTTAAGGCATAGGCCCATTAAGGTTTATTAAAGCCCATTAAGGGAAATAGACTGTATTTAATACGAAATACAGTAGGAAAAATATAATTAACCTGATAAATGGTTATATGTAGCTCCAGAGATTATTGGAGGAGCGAATCGAACTGCTAGATCGAGCAGCATTGAGAAAGTAAAATTTCTCGAGTGATTGTAGGAAAGGGACTTTTGTGAGTAGTTAGAGATACCTACACGTATTTTCGTCTACTTTTACATTCACTTAAAAACTCTGAGGTTCAGAGAAAGTGAATAATAATTTTTGTGACTCGATAGTGGTAAATTACGATTTTACCCTTAATTAGGGAAAAAGTTAACTTTTATGAAAAGTTGTAAAAAGCATGGAAACCACCATTTTGAGTGTTTTACTACTGTTTAAAAGAAGAATAAATAGATGGGCTAATGTTTTTAAGGTTGATGTGAATTAAGCACACTTTATAGTGCTGATTTTGATATTTTGAAAATCATCCCTTTTTAAAGAGCCATCTATCGAATTATGTGAGAATAAATCATGCTAGAGCACAGCTCGCACTTGATTTCATATATTTTCCACACATGTTAGTGCTAATGTATGATTCGCACTGTATTTCCATGACATGCATGATAGAGTGCTGGAGTTATTACTCCTACTTAGTTTTATATGATTTATGCATGAGAGAGTGCTGGAGCGATTAGCTTGTACTCAAATTTTACATGAGATGCATGATAGAGTGCTAGAGTGTTGCTCGTGCTAGATTCTTCATGATTTACACATGACATAGTACTAGAGCTATTGCTTGTACTTGATTTGATGAGTTTTGTGCATAGCATGGTACTAGAGCTATTGCTCGTACTTGATTTGAAACATGAACTATGCATTGACCTAGTTGCTGGAGGTTTACTCGCACTAGAGTTTGAGTTTGTGATGTGAAACATTGTTTGAGCAGAGTGTCGACTATGAGTCACCCTCAAAGGCGCGCACTATATTTTATGTGATATATAAGACATGTTGAAAACCATACTTGATTTCCTCGTGTAGACTGAGTGTCACACTATGAGATGTTCGCATGTGGATTTAGAGATGTTGTATTTATATTCCATGGTTTGAGGGCTAAGACCTATGGTAGGCACCCCGACTATGATGTAGGGTCTACGGAGTACGTTGTACCGTGCGAGTGGCATGGAGTACTCTGTACCGTGTGGTGTTGTGGAGTTGAGGAGTTGATAGCTGGCGGTTGTGATGGACTGACCCCCCTCCCGTTGCAGCAGTGATGCCCCGTATACCGAGATCTGTGTTGCCTGGGATCACTATTATAAGATATGGCCACTGTCCAGGATATTATTGCATTTCACCACAGAGTCTCACATGATATATCACCTGATTGACTGATTTATTTATGATATAGATAGACCTGAGGGATGGGTCGGAATCCGATTTTGTGTTGTGAATGATTTAAATGCTATATTTACTGTGATTTAAATATACATGGCATGATTTATCTAAAGGCATTGTGATATTATAAAGATGCATTATTTTGCACTACATGCCTACATTTAAGAAAGCAAGCATGATTTTTGTACATGGGATTTAATATGTACAAGTATATATATGTATATTTAAAGACATGCTTTTAAAGTGAGTTAAGGAAATGATATTTTCAAGGCATATCATTATTTTGAGTAGATAGTGTAGATGTCTACTTGCTTGCCTGATTTCCTTACTGAGCGCGTTGTATGCTCATCCCCCTTTATTTTCCCTCTCTACAGAGCATCAGCAATAGAGCGACTGTGCTTGAGGGATAGTATTCCTGTTGTCCGCTGCTATTTCCTATCGATCGACATGTATACATATTTTGTACGGTTATGTATCTAAACATAGAAACAACACAGTGATGTCTACGATATATATTATGGGGAATGTATTTGTATTTGATTTTATATTATCTCACATGTATTATGAAAGAAGTTATAGTCAGTAACAGTATATTGACATGTATGTATGATAATGGATGATATGGTATGCGAGGAAGCTAATATCGAATCACAGCCCAACCATTGATGAGAGGAAAGGTAAGTTAAAATGCGAAAAATTTGTAGTAGTTTTGGTTAAGTCAGGAAGGGTCTTGGCAATAGATGCATGCACAACGTGTATCATGTTTGCTATGCATGTATACTTAGACTAAATTTAATAATAAGCCTAGTGTAATCGACATAAATTCCACATATTACTCCACAATACATATAATATCATTATATATATTACACTATTAATTAAAGATATTGTCACGACCCTCAACTTACCAAAATATGTACAAATTTTTCGCATTTTCATGCATTGTTTATTAATTATCCCTACCTCGATCGTGATCAGCTACACACTCAACAGTTGGGCTGTGTGTCAATGTCTACCTCATCCATCCATAACAATTTAATTTCAAAAGTAAACACTTTTATAAATACATCAGAGCTACTGTTTACAAGTGTTTACATTGCTTTACATCCCCAATGTTCACATACAAAATGCTACTGTGCTATGTATAGTTTAGATACAAAATAATTCAAGTGTGTATATCTTTAGCGATGGGATGCAGCGGATACCAAAAGGGATAGGCCTCCAGTCGCCCATAATCTATACTCAAAGCTTGTAGAGAGGGGGAAAATAAGGGGGTGAGCAAACCACACGCTTAGTAAGTCAATCATGTGAACAGGTAGATACTGTACTATCTATATGATTGTGATGCCATGCTCAAAAGCAATTAGTTCATTAGTTATCTCAAACCATGAGTGTATGATTGTGTTAATGGTATGTGATAATTCTATATTTTTAGAATTATTTGTGCTTAATTTTCTAATTAATTATTTAAATCCCTAATTTATTTTGTTTATTATCCTCTTTATTTAATTAAAATTCTCATGTTTGCAGATAAATCAAATCCGGATGAATTTGAATATTTCGATTGAAAATGGACTGGAATTTGGCTAAAATCGAGATTGGACCACGCAGACAACACGAGCCTAGCACATCCAATTGGACAAAAAGACAGATGACATGGAAATATCTTTTCAAGGAGCCAATGGTGTGAAGACAAGTGGCCAAACAATGCTAACTCATCTAGGATGAAAAATTATAATTTTACCCTTAGTGTGTTTATAAATAGGAAAGGATGGCAATTGAAAAACTATGTAATTTAGTGTAAGTTAGGAGTAGTGTTAGTGTAGAAGTAGTTAGAGTAGCTTAGTTAGATTAGTTTAGTTTTTATTTTTAGAAGCTTTTCCCGAAACTATTTCCAACTTTACTGTTCATTCATCTTCATTTTATGAAAAAGTTTGTTTCATTGTCTAGTTTTCTTGGTATTTCATTAGCAATCACTTTCCATCTTTTTCATGCTCTCGATTTGGTAAAAATTAGCTCTTTCATTTTTCAAGTTTTATTTACATAGATTATATTTTCTAGTTTAGCTCTCGGTTTTGCTTCCTATTGGTAGTTGTTTGTTATTTTATAATTGTTCAATGTAAGCTCTCGGTTTGCTTTGATCCAAGGTTCCATGTCTCAAGGTTGTGGTGAATTGAATTGATCTCATGGGCCAAGAAGGAAACCCGAGAGGACAACAACAGCAAGCAATCTGAGAGCAGCAGTAGCCATAACCGAGAGTTCTCCTCTGTCTTGTGAATTAATTACTGTTCATCTTTTTTATTTGGTTTAGTTTATAGTTCCAGTTGTTTTAAGCTTTCTTTGGTTCTTCATTTACTGCTGTAACCTATATTCCAACAATGTTTGCTGGTTTGCTTTGTTGAGCATAGCAGAATGAAGGAAAGAACGTTGGTATAGTGTCAATTTCTGGTTTACATTAGTGCAGGTAGTAGCTGAAATATGCGGAGAAGACGCTAGCTGGGCAGAACCGGCTAAGGCAGAGCAGCAACAGTAGAAGCCGGACATGCCTTTAGTACCAGTAGCCTGGAGCAGCAGACAGTAGAGAGCTGGACAGATCAAGAGAAGTAGGACACGCCTTTAGTAGCAGTTAGAGTTGGTAGAAGCAGGAGCAGGAGCCGAGGATGTGTAGAGTAGGTCTGGGAAGGCTGGCGTGTGGAGCTTGGTTGCTGATGAATGA
Source organism: Firmiana major (assembly GCA_033439115.1). Lineage (NCBI taxonomy): Eukaryota > Viridiplantae > Streptophyta > Magnoliopsida > Malvales > Malvaceae > Firmiana > Firmiana major. Next base: position 69,956,066 of record CM065897.1, on the reverse strand, counting down.
AATGTGATGTGTTGGAGTTGCAGGATTGGAGCTGAGCATGGAACCGAGCAAAGTTGGTGAGAGTTGCTGAACCGAGAACAAGATGGACAACAGCACCTGGAGAACAAAATGAATGAAGCAAACCGAGAAGATGTGCACAGTACAATTGGGACCATTTTGTTTTGTAATTTGCTTAAGGCCATGTTTGGCCATGCCATTTTAATCATGTGCTATAGTTTAATGCATTTTTAGTATTTGCATGCATTTGTTAGTTGTTAGTTAGTTAGTTTAGTCAATTAAAATGGTAGGTTAGTTTTAATATTTTTGCATGTTAATTTAATTTGTAGTATTAATTTTTAGTTAGTAGTTAATTTTATATTATATGTTTAGGATTTTATTTTGGTTTAGTATTTTATTAGTTGTATTTAGAATTAATTTAGATTTAATGTGTTTCATGCATTTTAATTTAGTCTTCATTTTTATTAGATTTTTAGTTTAGTTTAATTTGCATTTTTATTAATTAGCTTAATTGCATGCATATTTTATTTTAGGTTAGTTTAATTGTAGTTTAATTAACTTTGTTTTGTTAATTTCATATTTTCACTTTATCTTAATTGCGTTAATGAATTTTTAACTGTTTTAATTTCTTTTGTATGTATTTGCTTTCAATTGCTTGGAGACTGTAAGTAAATTTTGCTCGGTTTTATTTAGTTCTTATTATTTTATTGCTTTCCAGTAATTTTAATTTTAGATTTAGTAGATCACCCACCTTAAATTTCATAATTTGCTAGAATATACTTAGGGTAAGATTAACCGGTAGTTAATTAGGCTAACCAACTTCTCTGAGGGACGATAACTCGGGACTCAAATCCCATTATTACCTGTATGACCCGTGCACTTGCGGACTATTCCTTTAGGGCGTGTTAAGTTTTTGGTGCCATTGCCAGGAGAGTTTTAATTACTCGTTAATTAATATCGGTGAAATTATGCTTAGGTGTAATTCTAGCTTGTAAATATTTAGGTTGTAAATATTTAGAAGTTTAATCTAGATTAGTTAATTGAAAAATTAAAATAATTGTTTTTTAATTTTAAAAAAAGTTTCTAAGGACTTTTCGATGATTGCATGCGTAGAGCCAGAAGTTATGATTGCTTTCCTTTAAATCCTAAAATTGAACGAACACTTAGAAAAATTCGAAAGGATTCTAGGAAATTAATAGCTCCGCTACAATTCACCATGGTAGAAAATAGGGAAATTAGGACCGTTGGAGATTATACAATGTCGACTACTGGAGGTTATTATACAGGCATTAGGCCACCTGCTGTCCCTGCTAACAATTTCAAAATTAAGCCTTCCATCCTCCAGATGATCCAGACCTCTTTACAGTTCAGTGGGCTTCATCACGATGACCCACATACTCACCTTGGGTAATTCCTGGACTTGTGTAACACGTTTAAACACAATGGGCTATTCTGATGATGTGCTTAGGCTTAGATTATTCCCCTTCTCACTTAGGGATAGGGCGCGACACTGGTTAACCTTCTTGCCTCCAAGATCCATTTCTACATGGGACAAGTTAGCTCATTAATTTTTAGCTAAGTTTTTCCCTCCTCTAAAATGGTCCAACTCCATAGTGACATATCTTCCTTTGCCCAATTTAATGCGGAATCTCTTTATGAAGCATGGGAACGATATAAAGAGCTTCTTAGGAAGTGCCCTCATCATGGTCTACCTTTGTGGCTGCAAGTCTAGACCTTCTACAACGGACTTACAAGCTAAAATAGGACCATGGTTGACGCTGCTGCGGGTGGAGCCCTGATGTGCAAAACAGAGGAGGAAGCTTACAAGCTTTTAGACAAGATGGTGACTAACAACTATGTATGGTCCTCGAAGAGGCAATTGCCAAAGAAGCCGGCGGGTATTTATGAGCTTGACACACTGTCTACCTTGACCTCTCAAATCGTTAACCTTACGAAGAAGGTAGAGTCGCTCAGTACCCAACATAATCCTTCCACCAATCCTAACCCTGTGTTTTCTGTCCAAAGTCCTTTTCTTTCATGTGAGCTGTGTAGTGGTACACACTCTGTTGATAGGTGTCTGCTTAACTTAGAATCGGTTCAGTATGTTGCTCCACTTCAGAAGCAACAGAACAACCCTTTGTCAAACACCTATAACCCAGGGTGGAGGAACCATCCTAACTTTTCTTGGAGCTAAAACCAAGGGTAATCTTTTAATTCTAGACATGTAGAACCCCCTATTTTTCAAGCTCCACCGGTTCATGTACCACCACAGCTGCAATTTCCATATCATTCGCCTCATCAACCATTCCCACCTTAATTTCAGCATCATCCACCTTACTTCTACCAACCACCACCACGACCACAACCCTACCATGCACCAGCAGCTGAGAAGAAGCCCTCGCTTGAGGAAATGTTCACGACTATCCTGCAATATCAAGTTGCCTCAATTAAGAACTTAGAAGTTTAGGTTGGCCAAATAGCTAGTGCTCTTAACCAGCGTCTACAAGGGACCCTCCCCAGTAATACTGAAGTTAATCCTATTAGGCAAAGGGAGGGTAAAGAACATGTGAAATCCATCACCTTTAGGAGCAGCAGAGAGCTAGATGATGAACCACAAGTTAAGTCCAGACCTGAATAACCCATAGTTGAAGAACTTGTAAGTTCTAGAGAAGTAGCTCAGAAAGAGCAGGAACCTAAAGATCAGGCTACAAAGGAATCAAAGATAGGTGCTTCTTCATCTATACCTTCTTCTACTTCACAGCCTTCCTCGTCCTTCGATGCTATACATGTTTCCATTACATCCTCTCTAGTTAGACCACCAGTACCTTTTCCTCAGAGGTTTAAAAATAAAAAACTGGAACAACAATTTGCTAAATTTCTTAAGGTTTTTAAGAAGCTTCACATCAACATTCCTTTTGTAGATGCCTTAGAGCAAATACCAAGTTATGTGAAGTTTCTGAAGGATATCCTCTCTAGGAAAAGGAGATTGAAAGACTATGAGATGATGGCCTTAACTGGGGAATGTAGTCCAATTATCCAGAGGAAATTACCCCTCAAGCTCAAGGATCCCGGGAGTTTTGCCATACCCTGCACTATTGGAAATGTATTCTTTGGTAGAGCCCTATGTAATTTAGGAGCTAGTATAAATTTAATGCCATTGTCTATCTATCAGAAGTTAGGATTAGGGGATGCCAAGCCCACCACAGTGACCCTTTAGCTAGCTGATCGATCCATTAAATATCCGAAGGGGGTCATTGAGGATGTGTTAGTTAAGGTGGACAAATTTATTTTTCCTACGGATTTTATCGTGTTGGACATGGAAGAAGACAGAGAAGTCCCCATTATACTAGGCAGACCTTTCCTAGCGACTGGTAGAACCTTAATTGATGTACAGATGAGGGAGTTAACAATGAGAGTTCAAGATCAAGAAGTGAAGTTTAATGTTTTCAAACCTTTAAAGTTCCTTGATAGCTCTCAAAACTGTTTTAGGATGAAAGATATAAGGCTTGAGCATAAGAAATCCGAAAGAATGAGGGAAGTAGATAGGGCTCAGGAGGATTTAACTGTTAACATTCTGTCACCACTTTGGCTGACCCTCCTACTCTTCGCCCTGCTGCTGAGTGTTGTTTTCTTCAGCTGCATTTGAAGTGGCTGTGTTTTCCTTTTCACTTTGTATATAGTTCTTTTTCCTTTTCTTATCTATTGTTTCTTTCTTTGTTTATGTTGCAGATTTCTTTTCCAGCATTACGTTTTCAATCAAGCTTCAGTTGTTCATCATCAGAAAGGGGAGTACTCTATTCTTCAGCTTAAATTCTTACATTATCTGCACACCGAGGACACTGTGCACTTTAAGTTTGAGGGAGGGGATATCACTTGAGCTAGAAAAATTGGAAAAATTTTCAAATTTTTTTTCGAAAATCTGAGAAAGAATTTTTAAAATTTTTTCGATAATATGAGGTTAAATTGTTTGATTTTAGGGATGATTTAGTGCTTGGCATGTAGTTTTCCCATATTCCGATGATATAACCCTATGATTTAGTCTGACTTTGATTAACTGAGAAGCATGATTATAGGAAAAGCATGAAGTTGAATTCTTGAATTTGTCTTAATTTTGATTGTGATTGCCTCATCTTATGAACATGTCATGAATCGGTATATTTATTTAGAGAAAACTTATGTGTACATAGGATTGCATTTGTTCAATTGATTTGGTGCATCATATTCTAGAATTTGTTTGATCTGATCTCAAGGTGAAATATTAGATCGCACTTAATTAGGGAGATGATTTAGGCCATCTTTGGATCGTTTGAGCCTTTCTAGCCTTCCTTGTACATATGCTACCCCTAGTCACTCATCTGGGCCAAATAAGCTTTTCTCTATAATATTACGGCAAAATTAGACTAAGTAGCTTAAATACTCTGTTCCTATCCTTAACCCAAAAGCATGAAAAGTCACTGGGATATATTGTGAACTATATGGGTATTAAGTGATAGTGAAGGAGTATGTATTGAAAAAAAATGAAAAAGAAAGAAAAAGAAAAAGAAAAGAAGAAAGAAGAAAATACAAAAATAGAATAAAAAGTTTAGTGAGATAAATAAGTTTGGGGGAAATGATTCGAGCTCTTACATTAAGATCCTAGAATTAATGCATGTTAAGGGGTAATTAAACCTAAATCGACTTTATCAGACCTTAGCCCCAACCTTACATTACAAGCTTAATGAAGTCCTATTGATCTTTGGTTAAGTGTGACTACATTATTAGAGAGGAAAGTGAAAAGCAAACTTATAGGAATGATCACATGTCATTGACTTTGCATTCACTGTGTTTGCATAATCTGATCCGGATAATGTACTGTGAAGTGACTTTGACATTTTTCACACAACTCACGAGGAGTCCAATTTGGGTTAGGACTTATGATTGAATGATTCTGAATGTTGGACTTGTAATGGTGAGTCTTTAAGATCATAGTCTGTAATTTTTCTTTGAGGATGATATTGGAAAAATTATTGTGTACATGTCATTCCTACAATTATTTTGTTTTTCTTGAGGACAAGCAAAAGCTCAAGTTTGGGGGTGTGATAATTCTATATTTTTAGAATTATTTGTGCTTAATTTCATAATTAATTATTTAAATCCCTAGTTTATTTTGTTAATTATTCCCTTTATTTAATTAAAATTCTCATGTTTACAGATAAATCAAATCCGGATGAATTTTGAATATTTCGGTTGAAAATGGACTGGAATTTGGCTAAAATCGAGATTGGACCACACAGACAACACGAGCCTAGCACATCCAATTGGACAAAAAGACAGATGACATGAAAATATCTTTTCAAGGAGCCAATGGTGTGAAGATAAGTGGCCAAACAATGCCAACTCATATAGGATGAAAAATTATAATTTTACCCCTAGTGTGTTTATAAATAGGAAATGATGGCAATTGAAAAACTATGTAATGTAGTGTAAGTTAGGAGTAGTGTTAGTGTAGAAGTAGTTAGAGTAGCTTAGTTAGATTAGTTTAGTTTTTATTTTTAGAAGCTTTTCCTGAAACCATTTCCAACTTTACTGTTCATTCATCTTCATTTTATGAAAAAGTTTATTTCATTGTCTAGTTTTCTTGGTATTTCATTAGCAATCACTTTCCATCTTTTTCATGCTCTCGGTTTGGTAAAAATTAGCTCTTTCATTTTTCAAGTTTTATTTACATAGATTATATTTTCTAGTTTAGCTCTCGGTTTTGCTTCCTATTGGTAGTTGTTTGTTATTTTGTAATTGTTCAATGTAAGCTCTCGGTTTGCTTTGATCCAAGGTTCTATGTCTCAAGGTTTTGGTGAGCTGAATTGATCTCATGAGCCAAGAAGGAAACCCGAGAGGACAACAACAGCAAGCAATTCGAGAGCAGCAGTAGCCATAACCGAGAGTTCTCCTCTGTTCTCCTCTTTCTTGTGAATTAATTACAGTTCATCTTCTTTATTTGGTTTAGTTTATAGTTTCAGTTGTTTTAAGCTTTCTTTTGTTCTTCATTTACTGTTGGAACCTGTATTCCAGCAATGTTTGCTGGTTTGCTTTGTTGAGCATAGCAGAATGAAGGAAAGAACATTGGTATAGTGTCTGTTTCTGGTTTACATCAGTGCGGGTAGTAGCTGAGATATGCGGAGAAGACGCTAGCTGGATAGAACCAGCCGAGGCAGAGCAGCAACAGCAGAAGCCAGACATGCCTTCAGTACCAACTGCCTGGAGCAGAAGACAACAGAGTGCTAGACAGATCGAGAGAAGCAGAACACGCTTTTAGTAGCAACTGGAGTTGGTAGAAGCAGGAGCAAGAGTCGAGGATGTGTAGAGTAGGTCTAGGTAGGCTGGCGTGTGGAGGTTGGTTACTGATGAATGAAACGTGATGTGCTGGAGTTGCAGGACTGGGGCTGATCATGGAACCGAGCAGAGTTGGTGAGAGTTGCTGAACCAAGAACAAGATGGACAGCAGCACCTAGAGAACAAAATGAATGAAGCAAACCGAGAAGATATGCACAGTGCAATCGGGACCATTTGTTTTGCAATTTGCTTAAAGCCATGTTTGGCCATGTCATTTTAGTCATGTGCTATAGTTTAATGCATTTTTAGTATTTTCATGCATTTGTTAGTTGTTAGTTAGTTAGTTTAGTCAATTAAAATGGTAGGTTAGTTTTAATATTTTTGCATGTTAATTTAATTTGTAGTGTTAATTTTTAGTTAGTAGTTAATTTTATATTATATGTTTAGGATTTTATTTTGGTTTAGTATTTTATTAGTTGTATTTAGAATTAATTTAGATTTAATGTGTCTCATGCATTTTTAATTTAGTCTTCATTTTTATTAGATTTTTAGTTTAGTTTAATTTGCATTTTTATTAATTAGCTTAATTGCATGCATATTTTATTTTAGGTTAGTTTAATTGTAGTTTAATTAACTTTGTTTTGTTAATTTCATATTTGCACTTTATCTTAATTGCGTTAATGAATTTTTAACTGTTTTAATTTCTTTTGTAGGTATTGGCTTTCAATTGCTTGGAGCAGTGTAAGTAAATTTTGCTCGGTTTTATTTATTTCTTATTATTTTATTACTTTCTAGTAATTTTAATTTTAGATTTAGTAGATCACCCACCTTAAATTTCATAATTTACTAGAATATACTTAGGGTAAGATTAACCGGTAGTTAATTAGGCTAACCAACTTCTCTGTGGGATGATAACTCGAGACACAAATCCCATTATTACTTGTACGACCCGTGCACTTGCGGACTATACCTTTAGGGCGTGTCAGTATGTAAAGCAATTCATGCTATTAAAATTTAGTGCACAACACCTATTCAAAGCATGACATTAACCATCATGCATAATTTATAAGTAAACCATGACATTAATCATCATGCATATTTCACAAGTAAGCATGACATTAAAAATCATGCATCAGTGCACTTTGAAAACCATTAACGAAACCGATATCTCAAAATAATTCAACACTTGTCAGGTCTCAGCCCCTTCCACAGACTGTCCTGATCCACAAATCATTTCAAACATGGATTTAATCACAAAGTAATAGACATGTGAGATAGGCAATTCAATAAGGGAAATAACCTCTAGGACTATGGCCATATCTTGTGATACCGGCTACACGGATAAGGTGTGCGGATTATCACCACTATCTGTTTCCACACGGGAGGTAGGTCAATTCTTGCTCACTGGTCTATAGCAGATCTCGTCTGAAGACGGCATATCACATCTCAACACGGTACAACGTACTCCAAGCTACCTACACAGTACAACTTACTCTGTGGACCCACATGAACATATCATATCACGTCACATCTCAAACACACGTGTGAGCCTATTTAATCGGTATGACCTCTTGTCTACCCGAAGCTCCTAACACGGCTAACAACATGTCAAAATATCACAAATGCACGTATGAGCCTATTTAATCGGTGCGATACCCAGTCTGCCCGAAGCTCCAATCACGGTAACAAATAAGGTGGGCATCTAGTCCGAGCTAAGCTCCAAGCACCATGCCAAAACCAGTATGAAATCCATTTGAAAACTAGTACGAGCTAAGCTCCAGCACTCATGTGCATAAAACACATTAAATCTTGTTCGAGTCATACTCTAGCATGCTTTCATTCTCACGAAAACCATGTAGGTGGCTCAAATCTTTGCAAAGTATTGTTAACAAACTAAAACAACTCATTTCTTTTGCAAATCATTTCAAATGTTAGCCAACCTACCAATCATTTGCTAAAAAGCAATAAAGCATGATTTTCAAAGTATTATGCTTTTGTTTTCATGTACATTTCTCAAACACCCAACTTTTACCCTTCAATCACCAATATCATTTCCTAATATCTCATGCATTCTAGCAAAGCATTTAAGTGCCCAAATTGCGCACAGATAGCTCTAAGAGTCCATAGAATTCCCTTACCTCAATTTACTTAAGTGCGACTCTCTTCCTCTTAGTTTCTTGCGCTCTTGGCTCTTCTTGCTCCGGTGTATCCTCAGAAGCTACGATTCATTCATCAAACACTTGAGTTAACGCTCTCAACTCGCATTTTGACTTCACTAGTCAATATAATTCATCTAGGCATTTACCAATGCCTTAATCTAGATTTCACCCCTTTTGGTAAATCTCACCATTTATTCACTAACAATATCTTAAATCATACTTATAACACCATTATCACCTCAAGATATCCCATTCCTCATTAACCATCAATACATTCCACTTATCACACTAGACCATTTCTAGGTCATAGTCATTCCAATGCAATTTAGATGTTTCTAACAATACTAAGCACCCCAATCAACCCCAAACATCAATAGCTTAACAATGTACTTAAGTTGGTGTTTTAGAAGCTCACCTCTTTGAATTTCCTCTTTGTTCCAAATAGAAATGCACCGTGATTCTTCAATCCAACAAGTGAGGAAATGCCTCCAAGCTATGTTGTTCTTCTCCTTAATGTGAACAACTTTACGTCTGATAGCCTTCCCTCAAATCTTCTTGAAAATGGTCGAATTTAGAGAATAAAATCTAGGTTTTTGGTTGGAAATGGAAAAGATTGGTTTTGTCTCAAAAAATTATAGATCCAACTGGTCCATATTTATAGAATTTTCTTGATGAGATCATCTGCATTGGGTAGGGATCGATGTGGTCCTCTTAAAATCCTTATTTTCCATGACATTTTGAAGGCAGGAGATCGATCTGTCAAGGCTTGAGATCGATCTGCTTCAAACAGAAGGTTAAGGAGATCGATCTGGTCTTAGGGGAGATCGATCTGCTTTCAACCCGAGAGCTAAGGAGATCGATCTGTTCCATTAAGGATCGATCTGCATTTTACAGAATGTGTTAGGAGATCGATCTGGCTCCCTTGGATATCGATCTGCCTTGTTCCATAGCTCAAAATAAGAGCATTTTGGCTTTTCCAGATCGATCTCTTATCCTATGAGATCAATTTGGCCTTCATAGTTCTAGATCTTACTGCAGTTTTCTGCATAAAACTTATACCAAAATATACTTAATTTGCTGCCATAGTCATTTTCTCATTCGATTACTTTTAAGTCTTGAAAATGGCATCCATTCATACTACATATACATTAAAACTTGTGTAGAATCTTTGTATATCCAAAGGTACTTAATATGAACCAAATGGAACTTATGCAATTCTCCTTCCATCTCACCATACCACTCATATTCCATCCCACTTATATTCTCCACATGTTTAAGTCCATTTCTTCACATTCATACATACTGTAACTTGTATGTATAATCACAACTCTTATTGCAAGTGTGTATATGAAACTTATGGACTTACATCACATATACTTCACTTATGAAATCATAGTATAACTCCATTTACCTTTCTATGTACATATTACAATTATACATATGCGGGGTCTCACATTCTCCCACACTTAGAAAATTTGGTCGTCCAAATTAGAACCACTTCAATCCGTGAATAACTCGGGATACTTCACCCAGAGCAAACTCTCCAATTCCCATGTGGCTTCTTCCATAGTGTGATGTTGCCAAAGAACCTTCACCAAGGGAATTATCTTTGTCCTCAACACTTTCTCTTTTCTGTCCAATACCTGAACTGGCTTCTCAACGTATGTCATACCCTCATTGAGCTCCAATGGCTCATATCTTATCACATGCACCGGGTCCGGGTGATACTTCCGTAACATGGATACTTGAAAGACGTTATGCACACTTGCCAATTTTGGTGGCAATGCCAACCTATAAGCCTTGTCTCCCACTCTCTCCAAAATCTCGTTGGGTCCGATGTATCTAGGGCTCAGCTTACCCTTTTTACCAAATCTCATAATTCCCTTTGAAGGAGAAACTTTCAAAAACACTGACTCACCCACATCAAACTCTAGTGGTCTCTATTTCTTGTCAGCGTAACACTTTTGTCGGCTCTGAGCTGTCCGTAATCTCTCACATATCAATCGGATGTCCTCAGATGCCTGCTGCATTAAGTCAGGAGCAAAGACCTACTTGTCACCAACCTCCTCCCATCCAATAGGGGAACGACATCTATGCCCATACAGTGCCTCATATGGTGCCATTTCATACTCCCATGAAAACTATTATTATAGGCAAACTTCGCGAGTGGCAAATGGTCATCCCAGGAGCCTCCAAAATCCAATGCACACGCTCTCAACATATCCTTCAGGGTTTGTATAGTCCTCTCTGACTGACCATCTATCTAAGGATGAAACGCGATGCTAAAACTCAATTGGGTCCCCATCGCTTCCTGAAAACGTTCCTAGAAGTGGAAGTGAAGCGAACATCCCTATCCAAAACAACGCTCACTAGAATTCCATGTAGTCTCACTACCTCGCGCACATATAGGTTCCCTAACTGGCTCAGAGTATCAGTAGCTCTCATAGCTAGAAAATGGGCTGACTTCGTCAACCGATCCACAATCACCCATATGGCATCATGACCTCTACGGGTCCTCGACAATCCCATCACAAAATCCATGGTGACATGCTCCCACTTCAATGTCGGTATTGATAGAGGCTGCAATAATCCTGCAGGCTTCTGCTGCTCTACCTTGACCTGCTGACAAACGAGACACTTAACAACATATTTAGCAATGTGCTTTTTCATCGCAGACCACCAATAAACCTTTCGAAGGTTTTGATACATCTTAGTACTCCCTGGATGTATCATATATTTCCATGGGTGAGCCTCTATCAAGATTAACCTTCTGATCTCCGCATCATCAGGAACACATATCCTACCTCTAAACCTCATCAATCCATCTGAACTCAACTCGAAATCAATCTCCATGCCCCTCTGTATTTGCCCGACAATATCACTGCACTGTTGATCAATCCATTGAGCCTGTCAGATTCGATGTCCCAGATCTGATTCCAACTGTAGGCTATCTACCATAACACCACCATCAGCACTGGGCGGGGTCACATCCAAACTGAGGTTCGCGAACTGTTCCAGCAGCTCGTGTTCCCTGATAATCATAAATGATACCATCTCAAGATACTTCCTACTTAATGCATCAGCAACCACATTTGCTTTACCCGGGTGGTATATGATCTCACAATCATAATCCTTTAAGAGCTCGAGCCATCTCCTCTGTCTCATGTTTAACTCCTTCTATGAGAACAGGTATTTAAGGCACTTGTGATCTGTAAATAGTTAAAATTTCTCTCCATAAAGGTAGTGGCACCATATCTTCAATGCAAACACCACTGCTGGCAACTCCAAGTCATGGGTCGGGTAGTTCCTCTCATGATCCTTTAACTGCCTTGATCCATAGGCCACTACCTTCCCATTGTCACGCCCCGAAAATGCGGAAAATAGGACTAATTTAAAACTTTTTACTCGTTAATTCACAATTAAAGGTGCATTCCTGTGCAGTGTCATACATCATCATAATTATCATTCCTCAGGATCTCATTGCTAGAATTTATATATCATATCAAATACATTAATCCATCTCAAGTTAATTAATCCTAATACATCCCATACAATGATATACATCAAGTGTCTGCAATTACAATAATAGTCTGGGTACATGAAAAGATAAAATATACCTCAAGATACAATATATATGGCCTGGAGCTCGAATCCTCCACTAGCCACTACTCCGTACGTCGCAGGGAGATCCTTTTTCACTTGAAGAACTCTGGGGGGGAAAGAAAACAGGGTGAGCCTCTAAATCGCTCAGTAAGGGGGTAAGGAACTCATTTCATAAACCAAAATGCACATCACAAAATGTTTATTTGTATGTGAAAACTCATTTGAAAACCATTGCATGAAAGTACTCAAAGCGATATTCTCATATCTCAAATCATGTAAAAACATAAAGTAAAAGGCTCACTCTAGAGCAATAACAAAGGATGTGAAAACAATGCGATAAACGCTTTCTCAAATACGTGATAAAATCACTGAAATAGTAATACACGTGGCACAGCCACTAAACACACGTGGCATAGCCACTGTTTTAAATTCACACGTGGCATAGCCACAAAACACACGTGGCAAAGCCACTGATTTAAATTCTCACGTGGCATAGCCACAAAACACACGTGGCAAAGCCACTGATTTAAATTCTCGCGTGGCATAGCCACAGAATAGGGTTTCTCAACGTGGCAACGGCCACCAATTTGGGGTATAACGTGGCACAGCCACCAATGGGGTATAACGTGGCACAACCACCAATGGGGTTTCTCAACGTGGTACAGCCACCAATGGGGTATAACGTGGCACAGCCACCAATGGGGTTTCTCAACGTGGCACAGCCACCAATGGGGTATAACGTGGCAACGACCACTAAGTATAAGTGGCACAGCCACTAAATGGGTTATTCTCACGTTACCAGAACGGAGAAGAAATCGGGCTTACATGCTACCAGAGCAATGCCCGGTGTGTACTCACAACTACACACCTAAGTCTTATCACATAAGACTGGTTTGCCTTCACGTAGAACTCGTAATGGTTTTTTTCTCATAAAACTCATTTGAAATCGTTTTGTACTCAACATAAAACATAATAAACATCGAGTTCCAACCGACAAAGCACACGCACACATTTCTCAAATCTCAATATTGCCTTAACGTAGAGCCCAGTTATAAACTCATAAAAACATTGGGCTCCAACCGGCTATAAAATCGTGTGCAATTAAATCTCAACACAAAACCCAACATGCTTGTTTTATAAGCCACAATTCATGCTAAAATAGTTTACAATTCACATACACAAATGGTTTAGATTTCCCTTACCTCTTTGCACCTCGTATAGTGCAATCGTTTCCCCCGTATCACGGACTAGTCTCGCATTCCACTCTGGAACTCCCGAGCTGTCCAAACGATGTTAAAACATCAATACTCAATTATCTCATACCTCAATTCTCAAAATCGAGCATAATTGCTCATAACTCCTCAAACCTCTCGATTCTCGTAACTCTACCCTAAACTACAACCTCATTCACAATATCTCAATGTCCTACATTTCTCATGCCAATTATCTATGCTAATTCATCACATTGTCTATATTTCCATTTATAGCACAAATTCTCAAAATTACCAAAATTACCAAATATCTACATTACTCCAACTACATTGCAATTTCATCAACCCCTAATCCTTTCTCAACTATTTCAACGCAATGACAACCACCAATAACAACAAAATCAGCTCAAATATCAAGATCGAGGTTTAGAAATTACCCAAAGCTTGTGAGATGCACAACCCACGCCTCGATCCGATTCGTCCTTCGATTTCCAAGTATGTTGTTCTCCCTTTGATGAGGAACAACTTTCCTTCTTACCACAATAGCTGATTCGGCCGAAAATGGGTGATTTGGATGAGTGAGAAAGTTAGGTTTTCGGTAAAATAGGGGTTGGAAGAGAGAGAAAGTGAGTTTACAGGAGAAAAACACGGGTTCCTTATATAGACTGGAGGTAGGAGATCGATCTGCCTCTTGATGAGATCGATCTGCGTTTGAATTTTGGGGACGATCCGAGCAATTTTATGCCTAGGAGATCGATCTGTCGAGGGGTGAGATCGATCTCTTTATGGCTTTATGAGATCGATCTGCTCCTAAGGAGATCGATCTTCTCCCAAACAGAATCATTTAGAGATCGATCTCTTCCTCATGAGATCGATCCTTTCTCAAACAGAATCATTTGGAGATCGATCTCTTCCATTGGAGATCGATCTGCTCCTCAAATTCCTCCTTCCTCGTCATTTTTAACTCACCAGATCGATCTCTCCTTCTCCCAGATCGATCTGTCCTCATACGTCATGCTTATTTTACACACTTAACATATAAATCTCCAATTATAATTCCCACAATTCATCTAGCTCAATAAATTACACTTCAACTTCTTATTACATCATTAAAATATATCTAAAATTCTCAGATCTCACATCCTCCCCACCTTAAAAGAATTTAGTCCTCCAAATTCAACTCAACTAGCCAAATAGATTGGGGTATTTCTCCTTCATGAGACTTTCTAGTTCCCACGTTGCCTCTTCCATTGAGTGATGTTTCCACAAAACTTTCACTAATGAGATGCTCTTGGTTCTCAGTACCTTCTCCTTTCTATCGAGAATACGGACGGGTTCCTCAGTATAGCTCATATCCTCTTAAATGTCCATCTCGTCATACTCTATGACATGAGAAGGGTCCGGGTGGTACTTCCTCAACATAGACACATGAAAAACATTGTGTATTTTGGACATCTGTGGGGGTAATGCTAATCTGTAAGCTACCTCTCCCACTCTCTCAAGAATCTCGAATGGTCCTATGTATCGAGGACTCAATTTCCCTTTCTTCCCAAATCGCATGATACCCTTACTTGGTGATATTTTCATAAATACTGCATCACTAACCTCAAACTCGAGTGGCCGTCTACGCACATCCGCGTAGCTTTTCTGTCTACTTTGTGCAGCCCGTAACCTCTCACATATGAGTTTCACACTCTGTACGGCTTGCTCAACAAGCTCAGGAGCATTTATCTTTCTGTCACCGACTTCTTCCCAAGCTACAGGGGATCTACACCTCCTACCATATAGAGCCTCAAAAGGTGCCATTCCAATACTCGCATGATAGCTGTTATTGTATGCAAACTCTGCTAGGGGCAGGTGATCATCCCATGATCCCTTAAAATCCATCATACACGCCCTCAACATATCCTTCAGGGTCTGAATAGTCCTCTCTGACTGACCATCTGTCTGAGGATGATAGGCGGTACTGAAACTCAATCGAGATCCCATGGACTCCTGAAACTGGGTCCAAAATCTAGAAGTAAATCGAGAATCTCTATCAGAAGTAATACTCACTGGAGCCCCATGTAATCTAGCTATCTCGCTGACATACAGTTCAGCTAAGGCATCCACAGTATCTGTGCTCTTGATGGCAAGGAAGTGGGCACTCTTGGTCAATCTATCCACAATGACCCATATTACGTCACGACCTCTTCGGGTCCTCGGTAAACCCATAATAAAGTCCATAGTGACATGCTCCCATTTTCATGTAGGTACAGGTAAAGGCTGTAGTAGTCCTCTGGGCTTCCGATGCTCAGCTTTCACTTGCTGGCATACTAAACACCTGGCCACATACTCTGCCACGTCTCGCTTCATACCACTCCACCAATACACCTTTCTCAAGTCTCGGTACATCTTAGTACTCCCTGGGTGCATGGTGTATCGCGAGCAGTGGATTCTCTCAGTATCTGTCTCTTTAGGGTATCATCGTCTGGTACATAAATCCGTCCTCTGAATCTCAACAATCCATCCTCACTGATGGTGAAATCCGACTGTGAACTCTGCTCAGCTTGGCTAACCATATCTATCAACCTCTGATCACTGCGCTGCCCAGTTCTAATCTGATCCATGATCCTGGGCTCTATCCGCAGGCTAGCCAAAAATCTAGTCTCTATCTCTTTAACTCTGATCCGAAGTTCGGCGAACTACTCTAGTAAATCCCATTCCCTGATCATCATAGCAGATATCATACTCTTCCTGCTCAGGGCATCAGCAACTACATTCGCCTTACCCGGATGATAAAGAATCTCGCAGTCATAATCCTTAAGGAGTTCCATCCATCTCCTTTGTCTCATGTTTAACTCTTTCTGATCAAAGAGATATCTCAAACTCTTGTGATCAGTGAAGATCTGGAATCTTTCCCCATATAAGTAGTGTCGCCAGATCTTCAAAGCAAATACCACAGTGGCTAACTCCAAGTCATGCGTGGGGTAATTCCGCTCATGGTCCTTCAGCTGTCGCGATCCATATGCGACCACTCTCCCATGCTGCATAAGCATACACCCCAATCCTTGGTGAGATGCATCGCTATACACCGAAAATCCTCCTGATCCCTCAGGAATAGTTAACACAGGTGCCGTTGTCAACCTCCTCTTTAATTCTTGAAAACTGAGCTCACATTGGTCAGTCCATATAAATGGAGTCTCTTTACGCGTGAGCTTAGTCAAAGGAGCGGCAATCCTTGAAAATCCTTCCACAAATCTTCTGTAATACCCTGCCAAACCAAGGAAGCTTCGAACCTCAGTAACTGTCCTCGGTCTCTCCCAATTAAGCACAGCCTCCACCTTGCTTGGATCCACTAATACTCCTTCCTCTGAGACTATATGACCAAGGAAAGCTATCCGGTTCAACCAAAACTCACACTTACTAAGCTTCCCGTATAATTGCTTATCTCGGAGTATCTGAAGTACTAACCACAAATGCTGTGCATGCTCCTCATACGACCGAGAGTATACCAGGATATCATCAATAAAGACTATCACAAATTTATCTAGATAGTCTCTAAACACTTTATTCATCAACCTCATAAATGCTGCAGGGGCGTTCGTCAATCCAAAGGACATCACCAGAAATTCGTAATGGCCATACCTCATCCTGAAGGCCGTCTTTGGAATATCTTCTTCCTTGATCCTCAATTGGTGATAGCCCGACCTCAAATCAATCTTAGAAAAGACTGATGCCCCTCTTAGCTGATCCAGTAGATCATCAATCCTGGGTAGTGGGTATTTATTCTTCACCGTGGCTTTATTCAACAACCGGTAGTCTACACATAATCTGAGACTACCATCCTTCTTCTTAACAAATAGTACTGGTGCTCCCCACGGCGAAACACTGGGTCTAATGAACCCTTGATCCAATAACTCCTGTAGTTGTCTCTTCAACTCCTCAAGTTCCACTAATGCCATCCTGTAGGGAGGTTTAGAGATCGACTGAGTATCTGGTACCAAATCAATGGTAAACTCCAGCTCTCTCTGGTGGTAAACCTGGCAATTCATCTGGGAAAACATCCATAAATTCACACACCACAGGTATATCCTCAATCCTCGGATGTTCCCGCTCATCGTCTGAGATGAGTGTCTCATAACCTTCACATGAACAATCATATTTAATATTCTCTAAAATAATGTTAAAATTCTCAAATTACTTACTAGAATTCCACATATTCATTCCCTCAATATCTCAATCGTACACTGTAAGGTTCAGGTAGGGAGAAAGTTACAATCTTAGTGTAGCAGTCTAAACTCACTCGATTGGTCACCAACCAATCCATTCCCAGAATTACATCAAACCCATGAATATTCAACAGGATTAGATCTGCTAACATCACTCTATCTCCCACCTTTATTTCACATCCTCTACAGATTAACTCAGTTCTCTGGGATTCACGCATAGGGGTATTTACATGTAGTATGTATTCTAGAGGTTCAAACTTCAAGTTTAATCTACATGCAAAATGCTCAGAAATAAAGGAATGCGTGGATCCTGAATCAATCAACACATGAGCCTTATGATTACAGACAGAGAGTGTACCTCTTATAGTTTCTGCCGAAGTGTCTACGGTCTCCTTATCCAGGGCAAACACACGTCCCTGTGCCACAGGTTTCTTCCCTTTCTCTGCCGCAGTGGCCCGTCTCCGGGGATCCACTCTCTGAGGCTGTTGTCTAGTGGGCTCCGGAGCATGTGGTATCTGAGGTTGGGGACAGTCCTTCACCCTGTGACCCATGTCACCACATCTAAAACATCCACGGATCGACCTAGTACAACTTCCCTCATGCGATTGGCCATAGTCTCTACAAACCCTTATCTCCGGCCTGACATATCGAGGGGTCTCCTTGATAATAGGATAGGCTCTGGGTCTCTCCAATCTGTCCTTCTGTACCTCAATCCTTCCTCTTCTGAAGGAACCTCTCCGAGTCTCTGCTTGGAAAAGTGCTGGCCTCTTGCCCTTATCTCTATTCACTGCTCTGAGCTCATTCTGGGATTGTACCATCTTAATTCCTCTTTCAATCTCTTGTGCTCGTCTCAGAGCATCTCCGAACTCCGTAATACATAGCCCTATCAACCTATCTCTGATGATGGGCTTCAACCCATACACAAATTTCTCTGTGTGGAGCTCTTCACTCTTGAAGGTCTCTGGGTCATATCTCAATAGCGCTGTGAATTGGCTCTCATAGTCATCCATAGACATGTCACCCTGTACCAAACTCAAAAACTCAGCTTGTTTCTTTCTCTGGGCGGCTCGTGGTACATATTGGGTCCTAAAGGCTGTCTAGAACTCTTCCCAATCAATCACATCCTGGCGGGACATCAGAATACCCTGGGTAGTACCCCACCAATCTCGAGCTCTCCCCTTCAGCATGTAAGCACTCATACTGACCCTCTCAGCATCGGTGCACCCTAGAAAATCAAATATAACTCTCAATTCCGTCAACCACTCTTCAGCCTCTGTAGGATCCTTCTTTCCCTTAAATGCAGGTGGATTCATCTTCAGAAAATCCTTTAGTCGGACCATACTTCTATCCTCAGGCTGAGTGACGGGAGGCACTGGGGGTATGGGAGGTCCTTGTGGTGGTGTAGGGGTAGTATCCGAGGCATTAACTCCAAAGTGTTGCGCGAATAACGCTGCCATCTGCTCAAAACCTTGCCTCACATCGGTCTCAATCCGATTAAATCGAGAGTTAGGACTCTCTGGTTGTGGGACAGGTGGCGGAGGGGACTCTACCTGCCTCCTCGAACGACCTCGTCGTTTACTCATTCTCTATCTCAACTCGTCTCCTGCGCGTACATATCAAAATTAATTGAAATCTCAATCCTCAATTTTAGTTCATGACCAGACTATTACAGACACTTGGGATGTATTCTATTCTACTTAACCGACACTGACAGTACTAGACACCCTAAGCTCTGATACCAAGAAAACTCTGTCACGCCCCGAAAATGCGGAAAATAGGGCTAATTTAAAACTTTTTACTCGTTAATTCACAATTAAAGGTGCATTCCTGTGCAGTGCATACATCATCATAATTATCATTCCTCAGGATCTCATCGCTAGAATTTATATATCATATCAAATACATTAATCCATCTCAAGTTAATTAATCCTAATACATCCCATACAATGATATACATCAAGTGTCTGCAATTACAATAATAGTCTGGGTACATGAAAAGATAAAATATACCTCAAGATACAATATATATGGCCTGGAGCTCGAATCCTCCACTAGCCAATACTCCGTACGTTGCAGGGAGATCCTTTTTCACCTGAAGAACTCTGAGGGGGAAAGAAAACAGGGTGAGCCTCTAAATCGCTCAGTAAGGGGGGTAAGGAACTCATTTCATAAACCAAAATGCACATCACAAAATGTTTATTTGTATGTGAAAACTCATTTGAAAACCATAGCATGAAAGTACTCAAAGCGATATTCTCATATCTCAAATCATGTAAAAACATGAAGTAAAAGGCTCACTCTAGAGCAATAACAAAGCATGTGAAAACAATGCGATAAACGCTTTCTCAAATACGTGATAAAACCACTGAAATAGTAATACACATGGCACAGCCACTAAACACACGTGGCATAGCCACTGTTTTAAATTCACACGTGGCATAGCCACAAAACACACGTGGCAAAGCCACTGATTTAAATTCTCGCGTGACATAGCCACAAAACACACGTGACAAAGCCACTGATTTAAATTCTCGCGTGGCATAGCCACAGAATAGGGTTTCTCAACGTGGCAACGGCCACCAATTTGGGGTATAACGTGGCACAGCCACCAATGGGGTATAACGTGGCACAGCCACCAATGGGGTTTCTCAACGTGGCACAGCCACCAATGGGGTATAACGTGGCACAGCCACCAATGGGGTTTCTCAACGTGGCAACGGCCACTAAGTATACGTGGCACAGCCACTGAATGGGTTATTCTCACGTTACCAGAACGGAGAAGAATTCGGGCTTACATGCTACCAGAGCAATGCCCGGTGTGTACTCACAACTACACACCTAAGTCTTATCACATAAGACTGGTTTGCCTTCATGTAGAACTCGTAATGGTTTTTCTCTCATAAAACTCATTTGAAATCATTTTGTACTCAACACAAAACATAATAAACATCGAGTTCCAACCGGCAAAGCACACGCACACATTTCTCAAATCTCAATATTGCCTTAACGTAGAGCCCAGTTATAAACTCATAAAAACATTGGGCTCTAACCGGCTATAAAATCGTGTGCAATTAAATCTCAACACAAAACCCAACATGCTTGTTTTATAAACCACAATTCATGCTAAAATAGTTTACAATTCACATACACAAATGGTTTAGATTTCCCTTACCTCTTTACACCTCGTATAGTGCAATCGTTTCCCCCGTATCACGGACTAGTCTCGCATTCCACTCTGGAACTCCCGAGCTGTCCAAACGATGTTAAAACATCAATACTCAATTATCTCATACCTTAATTATCAAAATCGAGCATAATTGCTCATAACTCCTCAAACCTCTCGATTCTCGTAACTCTACCCTAAACTACAACCTCATTCACAATATCTCAATGTCCTACATTTCTCATGCCAATTATCTATGCTAATTCATCACATTGTCTATATTTCCATTTATAGCATAAATTCTCAAAATTACCAAAATTACCAAATATCTACATTACTCCAACTACATTGCAATTTCATCAACCCCTAATCCTTTCTCAACTATTACAACGCAATGACAACCACCAATAACAAAAATCAGCTCAAATATCAAGATCGAGGTTTAGAAATTACCCAAAGCTTGTGAGACGCACAACCCACGGCTCGATCCGATTCGTCCTTCGATTTCCAAGTATGTTGTTCTCCCTTTGATGAGGAACAACTTTCCTTCTTACCACAACAGCTGATTCGGCCGAAAATGGGTGATTTGGATGAGTGAGAAAGTTAGGTTTTCGGTAAAATGGGGGTTAGAAGAGAGAGAAAGTGAGTTTACAGGAGAAAAACACGGGTTCCTTATATAGACTGGAGGTAGGAGATCGATCTGCCTCTTGATGAGATCGATCTGCGTTTGAATTTTGGGGACGATCCGGGCAATTTTATGCCTAGGAGATCGATCTGTCGAGGGGTGAGATCGATCTGTCGAGGGGTGAGATCGATCTCTTTATGGCTTTATGAGATCGATCTGCTCCTAAGGAGATCGATCTTCTCCCAAACAGAATCATTTGGAGATCGATCTCTTCCTCATGAGATCGATCCTTTCTCAAACAGAATCATTTGGAGATCGATCTATTCCATTGGAGATCGATCTGCTCCTCAAATTCCTCCTTCCTCGTCATTTTTAACTCACCAGATCGATCTCTCCTTCTCTCAGATCGATCTGTCCTCATACTTCATGCTTATTTTACACACTTAACATATAAATCTCCAATTATAATTCCCACAATTCATCTAGCTCAATAAATTACACTTTAAATTCTTATTACATCATTAAAATATATCTAAAATTCTCAGATCTCACACCCATCATGCGTCAATACATAGCTGACTCCTTGGTGTGAAGCATTCATATACACCGAGAAACCTCCTGAGCTGGTAGGAATGGTGAGTATCGGAGCTTTAGTTAACCTCTTCTTCAACTCCTCAAAACTTTCCTCACACTTATCGTCCCACACATACTCCACATTCTTCCTCGTGAGACGTGTCAAAGGAGTAGCTAACCTCGAGAATCATTCTACAAACCTTCGGTAATACCCAGCTAAACATAGGAAACGTCTGATCTCTGTCACTGTTTGGGGTCTCTGCCACTGTACCACTGCCTCAATCTTTGATGGATCCACCGACACTCTATCCTTTGATACTATGTGACCCAGAAATGAGATTTGTTCCAACTAAAAGTCGCACTTATTGAGTTTATCATATAGCTTCTTCTCTTAGAGGGTCTGCAGCACTATCTTTAGGTGTCGTTCATGCTCCTCTCTAGACCTAGAGTACACCTGAATATCATCAATAAACACGATTACAAATTGATCCAAATATTGGTGGAATACCTCATTCATCAATGACATAAAAGCTGCAGGAGCATTCGTCAACCCGAATGGCATAACCATAAACTCATAATGTCTATACTGGGTGTGAAAAGCTGTCTTGGGTACATCTCCACTCCGTATCTTCAACTAATGGTACCCAGATCTTAGATCTATCATGGAAAAGCCCTGCGCTCCCTTAAGCTGATCCAATAAGTCATCTATGCGTGGAAGAGGATACTTATTCCTGATGGTAGCCTTATTTAACTACCGATAGTCTATACACAGTCGGAGGCTTCGATCTTTCTTCCTTACAAACATAACCGGTGCTCCCCAAGGTGAGCCGCTCGGCCTAATGACCCCTTCTCCAGCAACTCCTGTAATTATGTCCTTAATTCTTACAACTCAACTTGAGCCATTCTGTACGGTGGCTTGGATATCGCCTCTGTACCAGGAGTCAAATCTATACCAAATTCTATCTCTCTATTTGGAGGTAACCCTGGTAACTCATCCGGAAAGACATCTGAAAATTCCTTAACCACTGGTAGTCTCCCAATTTCGAACGTGCCTTATCCGTCTCAATCACATAAGCGATGAACCCTTCACATTATTCTTTCCACTATTAGAAATCATAAATCATCACATCAACATATATAAATTGTAAATCAAATTCATCTCTAAATTATCATGTAACTAGATTATACTCTTCTCAATTACAATAACATATTCTTTCATTTCATTTTACCAAACTTACAACAAGGTTGTCTATCTTTAGAAACATCAAAGTTTTTACATGACAATCTATCACAACATGATTGATAGCCATCCAATCCATTCCTAGGATCACATAAAATCACTCATATTTAATAAAATTAAATCGATTGCCATCTCTTTACCTCGTATCCTTATCTTACAATCTCTATATACATGCTCGGTCAACTGACAATCATTCATAGGGGTAGATATCATCAACATTTAATCTAGCAGTGTGGGTTTTACATACTTCAACAATTTATATGCAAAGGATGGCGATATAAATGACTGCATGGCACCAGGATCAAATAGTACAAATGCTTCTAAATCAAAGATTTGGATGGTACCTTTAACCACATTCGAAGATTGATTTGCAGTGTCTTAGTCCAGCGTGTGCACTCGTCCTCCGCTCACACCCACTGCCTGCTTCCCCTTTTCCTCAGCTGTAACCCTCCAATTTGGAGAAACTGTCCTAACTGGAGCTCTCTCTGGCTTCCTGTTCTTCATTGGGGCTCTCTTTGTCATCTCTAGGCAATCTCTGATTATGTGGCCTGATTTCTTACATCTAAAGCACACTACCTGACGTCCATAGCATTGTCGAGTACCATGGTACCTGCCACACTTATCGTACTGCTCTATCGTAGGCCATGGCTCTCCAATTGTAATTCCTTTTTCTCAGCCTAGAACCGGATACATGGGTGGGTTAACTGTCATATCCCGGATCTCCTCAATCCTCGACCTCTTTCTGGTAAACCTCTTGCTTCCCTTAAAACTGAAGCTTCTATCCATCACTGGTCTCTTCTTATCTCTGTCCCTCATCTTACCAACCTTTCCAAACTCTGAGGCAATCCTATCAACATCTTGTTCACACAATTACGCCCTGCGCACTACCTCCTCGTAGGTCGATATATCCAGGGGAACCAGTCTAGACTTGATCGTATGTCTCAATCCATCCATAAATTTTTAGATCTTTTTGACCTCATTACTCACCGTATTGGGCTCATACCTGCCCAGGGAGATAAAGGTCGTCTCATACTCATCCACAGTCCTACTCCCTTGGGTCAATCCTAAAAATGCCATCTTCATCTTTCTCTGAGCTGTATCCGGTACATACTATCTCCGGAATGCCTCCAAAAATATATTCTAGCTGATCTCAGAATGTCGGGCTCTCAAAATAGGCCTGGTGGACTTCCACCAATGTTCTGCTGATCCCTTTAGTATAAAAACGGCAAACGCTACCATCTTGGTAGCAGTGCACTCAAAGAACCCGTATAGCTTCTCAATCTCAGTGATCCAATCCTCTGCAGCTACTGGGTCCTTAACTCCACTAAAAGATGGCGATCCAAACTTCTGAAACTATCGTAATCTGTCCAAATCGCATCCATATCCCTAGCCTCTACTGCCTAGTGTAGCAACCGACGTAGGCACATCCTGTGTGGGTGGGGTATCTGTCGTCTGAGGTCTCTGGGTTGGCCGTGCCCGTGCCTCTGGAGCTGCTGCCTGTTCGAGATCACCCTGTGTAGCGGGACTCTATCTACCGCCCAATCCAGGTAAAGATTGGGAGACCAACTCTAATATCATCTCAATGCTCCACTTAATCATCGCGAAGCGAGCCTCAGTACTCTCGGGTCTCTCCTCTGGACCCTGTGGAGCATGCTCAACCTCAGCCTCCACCTCAACCTCATCTTGAGTCTTGTGTGTTTCCGGCTCAACATTACCCCTAGGCCTTTACGGCCTCTAACTTACGCCCTCGTCCCTCTACCGCGACTAGTATTAGGCATAATTACACAATTCCCTACATTCACATCAAATTCTTAGTCAACCCATCGACACACGCATAATTTGTATCTAAATAAGCATAGTAACATGGGGATGAAATTTTCCAACTTTTTAAGTATTTTAGACATGACACACGTCAGACTAACTCAGCTCTGATACTAACTTCTGTCACGACCCTAAACTTACCAAAATACGTATAAATTTTTTGCATTTTCATGCGTTGTTTATTAAATATCCTTACCTCGATCGTGACAGCTAAACACTCAACGGTTGGGCTATGTGTCAATGTCTACCTCATCCATCCATAGCAATTTAATTTCAAAAGTAAACACTTTTATAAATACATCAGAGTTACTGTTTATAAGTGTTTACATTGCTTTACATCCCCAATGTTTACATACAAAATGCCACTGTGCTATGTCCAGTTTAGATACAAAATAATTCAAGTGTGTATACCTTTAGCGATGGGATGCAGCGGATACCAAAAGGGATAAGCCTCTAATCGCCCATAATCTATACTCAAATCTCTGTGGAGAGGGGGAAAATAAGGGGGGTGAGCAAACCACACGCTCTGTAAGGCAATCATGCGAATAGGTAGATACTGCACTATCTACGTGATGGTGATGCCATGCTCAAAAGCATTTAGTTCATTAGTTATCTCAAAACATGAGTGTATGATTGTGTTAATGGCATGTAAAGCAATTCATGCTATTAAAATTTAGTGCACAACACCCATTCAAAGCATGGCATTCATCATCATGCATAATTTATAAATAAAGCATGACATTAATCATCATGCATATTTCACAAGTAAGCATGACATTAAACATCATGCATCAGTGCACTTTGAAAACCATTAACGAAACCGATATCTCAAAACAATTCAGCACTTGTCAGGTCTTAGCCCTTCCCATGGACTGTCCTGACCCACAAATCATTTCAAACATGGATTTAATGACAAAGTAATAGACATGTGAGATAAGCAATTCAATAAGGGAAATAACCTCTAGGACTATGGCCATATCTTGTGATACCGGCTACACGGATAAAGTGTGCGGGTTATCACCACTATCTACTTCCACACGAGAGGTGGGTTAATTCCTACTAGCCGATCCATAGCAGATCTCATCCGAAGATGGCATATCACATCTCAACATGGTTCAACGTATTCCATGCTACCTGCACGGTACAACGTACTCCGTGGACCCACATCAACATATCATATCACGCCACATCTCAAATGTACATGTGAGCCTATTTGATGGATACAACCTCTTGTCTACTTGAAGCTCCTAACACGGTTAACAACATGTCAAAATATCACAAATGCACATGCTAGCCTATTTAATCGGTGCGACACCTAATCTGCCCGAAGCTCCAAGCACGGAAACAAATAAGGTGGGCATCTAGTACGAGCTAAGCTCCAAGCACCATGCCAAAACCAATATGAAATCCATGTGAAAACCAGTGCGAGCTATGCTCCAGCACTTATGTGTATAAAACATGTCAAATCTCGTGCGAGTCATTCTCTAGCACGCTTTCATTCACGTGAAAACCATTTAGGTGGCTTAAATTTTAGCAAAGTATGGTTAACAAACCAAAATAAATCATTTCTTTCGCAAATCATTTCAAATGTCAGCCAACCTACCAATCATTTGCTAAAAAGTAATAAAACATGATTTTCAAAGCATTATGCTTTTGTTTTCATGCACATTCTCAAACACCCAACTTTTACCCTTCAATCACCCAATATCATTTCCTAATATCTCATGCATTCTAGCAAAGCATTTAAGCGCCCAAATTGCGCACAGATATCTCTAAGAGTCCACAGAATTCCCTTACCTCAATTTACTTGAGTGCGACTCTCTTCCTCTTAGTTTCTTGCGCTCTTGGCTCTTCTTTCTCCGGTGTATCCTCGAAAGCTGCGATTCATTCATCAAACACTTGAGTTAACGCTCTTAACTCGCATTTTGACTTCACTAGTTAATATAATTCATCTATGCATTTACCAATGCCTTAATCTACATTTTACCTCTTTTGGTAAATCTCACCATTTATTCACTAACAATATCTTAAATCATACTTATAACACCATTATCACCTCAAGATATCCCATTCCTCATTAACCATCAATACATTCCACTTCTCACACTAGACCATTTCTAGGTGATAGTCATTCTAATGCATTTTAGATAGTTTCTAACAATACTAAGCACCCCAATCAACCCCAAACATCAATAGCTTAACAATGTACTTAAGTTGGTGCTTTAGAAACTCACCTATTTGAATTTCCTCTTTGTTCCAAATAGAAATGCACCTTGATTCTTTAATCCAACAAATGAGGAAATGCCTCCAAGCTATGTTGTTCTTCTCCTTGATGTGAACAACTTTACGTCTGATAGCCTTCCCTCAAATCTTCTTGAAAATGGTCGGATTTAGAGAGTAAAATCTAGGTTTTTAGTTGGAAATGGAAAAGATTGGTTTTGTCTCGAAAAATTACAGATCCAACTGCTCCATATTTATAGAATTTGCTTGATGAGATCTATCTGCATTGGGTAGGGATCGGTCTTGTCCTCTTAAAATCTCTCTTTTCCATGACATTTTGAAGGCAGGAGATCGATCTGTCAGGCTTCAGATTGATCCGCTTCAAACAGAAGGTTAAAGAGATCGATCTGGTCTTAGGGGAGATCGATCTGTTTTTAGCCCGAGAGCTAAAGAGATCGATCTGTTCCATTAAGGATCGATATGCATTTTATAGAATGTGTTAGGAGATCGATCTAGCTCCCTTGGAGATCGATTTGCCCTATTTCATAGCTCGAAATAAGAGCATTTTGGCTCTTCCAGATCGATCTCTCATCCTATGAGATCGATCTGGCCTTCATATTTCCAGATCTTATTGCAGTTTTCTACAGAAAAACTTATACCAAAATATACTTAATTTGCTGCCATCATCATTTTCTCATTCGATTACTTTTAAGACTTGAAAATGGCATCCATCATACTTCATACATGTTAAAACTTGTGTAGAATCTTTGTATATCCGAAGGTAATTAATATAAACCAAATGGAAGTGCACAACTTATGCAATTCTCCTTCCATCTTGCCATACCACGCCTATTCCATGCCACTCATATTCTCCATATGTTTAAGTCCATTTCTTCACATTCATACATACTGTAACTTGTATATACAATCACAACTCTTATTGCAAGTGTGTAAATTAAACTTATGAACTTACATCACATATACTTCACTTATGAAATTAGAGTATAACTCCATTTACATTTCTATGTACATATTACAATTATACATATATGGGGTCTCACATTCACCCCCACTTAGAAAATTTGGTCCTCCAAATTAGTTACACTTCAATCTGTGAATAACTCGGGATACTTCTCCCGCATCAAACTCTCCAATTCCCATGTGGCTTCTTCCACAGTGTGATATTGCCAAAGAACCTTCACCAAGGGAATTGTCTTTGTCCTCAACACTTTCTCTTTTCTGTCCAATACCTGAACTGGCTTCTCAACGTATGTCATACCCTCATTGAGCTCTAATGGCTCATATCTTATCACATGTACCGGGTTCGGGTGATACTTCATTAACATGGATACGTGGAAGACGTTATGCACACTTGCCAATTTTGATGGCAATGCCAACCTATAAGCGTTTTGTCCCACTCTCTCCAAAATCTCGAAGGGTCTGATGTATCTAGGGCTCAGCTTGCCCATCTTACCAAATCTAAAAATTCCTTTTAAAGGAGAAACTTTCAAAAACACTGACTCACCCACATCGAACTCTAGTGGTCTCCGTCTGTTGTCAGTGTAACTCTTTTGTCGGCTCTGAGCTGTCCGTAATCTCTCACATATCAATCGGACATCCTTAGATGCCTGCTGCACTAAGTCAGGAGCAAAGATCTGTCTGTCACCAACCTCCTCCCATCCAATAGGAGAACGACATCTACGCCCATACAGTACCTCATATATTGCCATTCCAATACTCGCATGAAAACTATTATTATAAGCGAACTCCGCGAGTGGCAAATGGTCATCCCAGGAGCCTCCAAAATCCAATGCACACGCTCTCAACATATCCTCCAGGTCTGTATAGTCCTCTCTGACTGACCATCTGTCGGAGGATGAAACGCGATGC
Source organism: Firmiana major (assembly GCA_033439115.1). Classification (NCBI taxonomy): domain Eukaryota; kingdom Viridiplantae; phylum Streptophyta; class Magnoliopsida; order Malvales; family Malvaceae; genus Firmiana; species Firmiana major. The sequence goes on along the minus strand of CM065897.1, from coordinate 69,927,044 downwards.
TAAAACTCAACTGGGTCCCCATCGCTTCCTGAAAACATTCTCAGAATTAGGAAGTGAAGCGGGCATCCATATCCGAAACAACGCTCACTGGAATTCCATGTTGCCTCACTACCTCGTGCACATATAGGTTCTCTAACTGGCTCAGAGTATTGGTAGCTCTTATAACTAGAAAATGGGCCGACTTCGTTAAACGATCCATAATCACCCATATGGCATCATAACCTCTATTGGTCCTCGGTAATCCTATCACAAAATCCATGGTGACATTCTCCTACTTCCAAGTCAGTATCGACAGAGGCTGCAATAATCCTGCAGGCTTCTGATGCTCTACCTTCACCTGCTGACAAATGAGACACTTAACAACATATTCAGCAATGTGCTTTTTCATCCCAGACCACCAAAAAACCTTTCGAAGGTTTTGATACATCTTAGTACTCCCTGGATGTATCGTATACTTCCATGAGTGAGCCTCTGTCAAGATCAACCTTCTGATCTCTGCATGATCAGGAACACATATCCTACCTCTGAACCTCAACAATCCATCTGAACTCAACTTGAAATCAATCTTCGTGCCCCTCTATATCTGTCCGACAATATCATTGCACTGTTGATCAATCCGTTGAGCCTGTCGAATTCAATCTACCAGATCCGATTCCAACTGCAGGCTAGCTACCATAACACCACCATCAACACTGGGCGGGGTCACATCCAAACTGAGGTTCGTGAACTGTTCCAACAACTCATGTTCCCTGATCATCATAAATGATAGCATCCTAAGATGCTTCCAACTCAATGCATCAGCAACCACATTTGGTTTACCCGAGTGGTATAGGATCTCACAATCATAATCCTTTAAGAGCTCGAGCCATCTCCTCTATCTCATGTTTAACTCCTTCTACAAGAACAGGTATTTAAGGCTCTTGTGATCCGTAAACACTTAAAATTTCTCTCCATAAAGGTAGTGGTGCCATATCTTTAGCGCAAACACCACCACTGCCAACTCCAAGTCATGGGTCGGGTAGTTCCTCTCATGATCCTTTAACTGCCTTAATCCATAGGCTACTACCTTCCCATCCTGTATCAATACACAGCTTAGTCTTTGGTGTGAAGCATCCGTATACACCGAGAAACCTCATGAGCTGGTAGGAATGGTGAGTATCAAAGCTATAGTTAACCTCTTCTTCAACTCCTCAAAACTTTCCTCACATTTAGCGTCCCACACATACTCCACATTCTTCCTCGTGAGATGTGTCAAAGGAGTAGCTAACCTCGAGAATCCTTCTACAAACCTTCAGTAATACCCAGCTAAACCTAGGAAACGTCTGATCTCTGTCATTGTCTGGGGTCTCTGCCATTGTACCACTGCCTCAATCTTTGATGGATCCACCGACACACCATCCTTTGATACTATGTGACCCAGAAAAGAGATCTGTTCTAACCAAAAGTTGCACTCACTGAGTTTAGCATACAGCTTCTTCTATTAGAGGGTCTGCAGCACTATCCTTAGGTGTCGTTCATGCTCATCTCTAGACCTAGAGTACACCAGTATATCATCAATAAACAGATTACAAATTGATCCAAATACTGGTGGAATACCTCATTCATCATTGACATAAAAGCTGCGGGAGCATTCGTCAACCCGAATGGCATAACCATAAACTCATAATGTCCATACTGGGTGTGAAAAGCTGTCTTGGGTACATCTCCACTCCGTATCTTCAACTAATGGTACCTAGATCTTAGATCTATCTTGGAAAAGACCTACGCTCCCTTAAGCTGACCCAACAAGTCATCGATGCGTGGAATGAGATACTTATTCCTGATGGTAGCCTTATTCAACAACCAGTAGTCTATACACAGTTGGAAGCTTCCATCCTTCTTCCTTACAAACAGAACCGGTGCTCCCCAAGGTGAGACGCTAGGCCTGATGACCCCTTCTCCAGTAGCTCCTGGAATTGTTTCCTTAATTCTTCCAACTCAACTTGAGCCATTCTGTACCAGGTGTCAAATCTATACCAAATTCCATCTCTCTATCTATAGGTAACCCTGGTAATTCATCCGGAAAGACATCTGAAATTTCCTTAACCACTGGTATGTCTCCCAATTCTGAACGTGCCTTATCGGTCTTAATCACATAAGCGATGAACCCTTCATATTATTCTTTCCACCAATAGAAATCATAAATCATCACATCAACATATATATATATATATATATATATATTGTAAATCAAATTCATCTCTAAATTATCATGTAACTAGATTATACTCATCTCAATTACAATAACATATTCTTTCATTTCATTTCACCAAACTTACAACAAGGTTGTCTATCTTTGGAGATATCAAATTTTTTGCATGACAATCCATCACAACATGATTGATAGCCAACCAATCTATTCATAGGATCACATCAAAATCACTCATATTTATTAAAATTAAATCGATTGCCATCTATTTACCTCCTACCCTCATCTTACAATCTCTATATATACATGCTCGGTCAACTGACTATCATTCATAGGGGTAGATATCATCAACATTTTATCTAACAGTGTGGGTTTTACATACTTCAATAATTTATATGCAAATGATGGCGATATAAAGGAATGTGTGGCACCGGGATCAAACAGTACAAATGCTTCTAAATCAAAGATTTGGATGGTACCTTTAACCACAATCGAAGATTGATTCGCAGTGTCCTAGTCCAGCGCGTGCACTCGTCCTCTGCTCACCCCCACTGCTTGCTTCCCCTTTTCCTCAGCTGTAGCCCTCCTATTTGGAGCAACTGTTCCAACTAGAGCTCTCTCTGGCTCCATGTCCTTCTGTGGGGCTCTCTCTGTCATCTCTGAGCAATCTTTGATTATGTGCCCTGGTTTCTCACATCTAAAGCACTCTACCTGAGGTTCATAACATGGTCGAGTACCATGGTACCTGCCACACTTGTCGCACTGCTCTGTCGTAGGTCGTGGTCCTCCAATTGTAATTCCTTTCGCTGGGCCTAGAGCTGGATACATGGGAGGGTTAACTGTCCTCTCCCAGATCTCCTCGATCCTTGACCTCTTTCCAGTAAACCTCTTGCTTCCCTTAAAACTGAAGCTTCTATCCATCACTGGTCTCTTCTTATCTCCGTCCCTCATCTTACGAACCTTTCCAAGCTCTGAGGCAATCTTCTCAACATCTTGTTCACACAATTGCGCCTTGCGCACTGCTGCCTTGTAGGTCGATATATCCAGGGGAACCAGTCTAGACCTGTTGGTCTGTGTCAATCCATCCATAAATTTTTGGATCTTTTCGACCTCATTACTAATCGTATTGGGCTCATACCTACCCAGGGAGATAAAGGTCATCTCATACTCATCCACAGTCCTGCTCCCTTGGGTCAGTCCCAAAAATGCCATCTTCATCTTTCTCTGAGCGGTATCCGATACATACTATCTCCGAAATGCCTCTAAAAATATATCCCAGTTGATCTCAGTATGTCAGGCTCTCAAAATAGGCCTTGTGCACTTCCACCAACGTTCTGCTGATACCTTCACCATAAAAGCGACAAACGCTACCATCTTGGTAGTAATACACTCAAAGAACCCGTATAGCTTCTCAATCTCAGTGATCCAATCCTCTGTAGCTACTAGGTTCTTAACTCCACTAAAAGACAACAGTCTAAACTTCTGAAACTGCCACAATCTATCCAAATCGCATCCATATCCCCAACCTCTACTGCCTGGTGTAGCAACCAGCATAGGCACATCCTGTGTGGGTGGGATATCTATCGTCTGAGGTCTTTGGGTTGGTTGTGCCCGTGCCACTGGAGTTGCTGCCTGTTCGAGATCACCCTGTGTAGTGGGACTCTGTCTATCGCCCACTCCTGGTAAAGATTGGGTGACCAACTCCAATATCATCTCAATGCTTCGCTCAATCCTCGCGAAGCGAACCTCAGTACTCTCAGGTCTCTCCTTTGGACCCTGTGGAGCGTGCTCAACCTCAGCCTCCACCTCAACCTCATCCTAAGTCTCGTGTATTTTCGACTCAACATTACCCTAGGCCTACCTCTACAGCCTCTAACTTACGCCCTCACCCCTTTACTGCGACTAGTATTAGTCATAATTACTCAATTCCCTACATTCACATCAAATTCTTAGTCAACCCATCGACACACACACAATTTGTATCTAAACAAGCATAGTAACATGGGGATGAAAATTTTTAACTTTTTAAGTATTTTAGACATGACACATGTCAGACCAACTCAGCTCTGATACCAACTTCTGTCACGATCCTCAACTTACCAAAATACGTACAATTTTTTATGCATTTTCATGCGTTGTTTATTAATTATCTTTACCTCGATTGTGATTAGCTACAAACTCAATAGTTGGGCTGTGTGTCAATGTCTACCCCATCCATCCATAACAATTTAATTTCAAAAGTAAACACTTTTATAAATACATCAGAGTTTCTGTTTACAAGTGTTTACATTGCTTTACATCCCCAATGTTTACATACAAAATGCTACTGTGCTATGTCTAGTTTAGATACAAAATAATTCAAGTGTGTATACCTTTAGCGATGGGATGCAACAGATACCAAAAGGGATAAGCCTCCGGTCGCCCACAATCTATACTCAAAGCTCTGTAGAGAGAGGGAAAATAAGGGGAGTGAGCAAACCACACGCTTAGTATAGCAATCATGTGAACAGGTAGATACTGCACTATCTACGTGATCGTGATGCTATGCTCAAAAGCATTTAGTTCATCATTTATCTTAAAACATGAGTGTATGATTGTGTTAATGGTATGTAAAGTAATTCATGCTATTAAAATTTAGTGCACAACACCCATTCAAAACATGGCATTAACCATCATGCATAATTTATAAGTAACGCATGACATTAATCATCATGCATATTTCACAAGTAAGCATGGCATTAAACATCATGCATCAGTGCACTTTGAAAACCATTAACAAAATCGATATCTCAAAACAATTCAACACTTGTCAGGTCTCAGCCCCTCCCACGGACTGTCCTAACCCATAAATCATTTTAAATATGGATTTAAATACAAAGTAATAGACATGTGAGATAGGCAATTCAATAAGGGAAATAACCTCTAGGACTATGGCTATATCTTGTGATACCGGCTACACGGATAAGGTGTGCGGGTTATCACCACTATCTGCTCCCACATGGGAAGTGGGTCAATTCCTGCTCGCCAGTCCATAGCAGATCTCGTCCGAAGATGGCATATCACATCTCAACATGGTACAACGTACTCCATGCTTCCTGTAAGGTACAACGTACTCCGTGGACCCATATCAACATATCATATCATGCCACATCTTAAACGCACATGTGAGCCTATTTAATCGGTACGACCACTTGTCTACCCGAAGCTCTTAACACGGCTAACAACATGTCAAAATATCACAAATGCACGTGCGAGCCTATTTAATCGGTGCGACACCCAATCTGCCCAAAGCTCCAAGCACGGCAATAAATAAGGTGGGCATCTAGTGCGAGCTAAGCTCCAAGTACCATGCCAAACCCAATATGAAATCCATGTGAAAACCAGTGCGAGCTATGCTCTAGCACTCATGTGTATCGTCAAATCTCGTACGAGTCATACTCTAGCTCATTTTCATTCTCGCGAAAACCATTTAGGTGGCTCAAATCTTTACAAAGTATGGTTAACAAACCAAAACAACTTATTTTTTTTTTTGTAAATCATTTCAAATGTCAGCCAACCTACCAATCATTTGCTTAAAAGCAATAAAACATGATTTTCAAAGCATTATGCTTTTGTTTTCATGCATATTTCTCAAACACCCAACTTTTACCCTTTAATCACCCAATATCATTTCCTAATATCTCATGCATTCTAGCAAAGCATTTAAGCGCCCAAATTATGCACAGATATCTCTAAGAGTCCACAGAATTCCATTACCTCAATTTACTTGAGTGTGACTCTCTTCCTCTTAGTTTCTTGCGCTTTTGACTCGTCTTGCTCCTGTATATCTTCGAAAGCTGCGATTCATTCATCAAACACTTGAGTTAATGCTCTTAACTCATATTTTGACTTCACTAGTCAATATAATTCATCTATGCATTTACCAATGCCTTAATATACATTTTACCCCTTTTGGTAAATCTCACCATTTATTCACTAACAATATCTTAAATCATACTTATAACCCCATTATCACCTCAAGATATCCCATTCCTCATTAACCATCAATACATTCCACTTTTCACACTAGACAATTTCTAGGTCATAGTCATTCCAAAGCATTTTAGATAGTTTCTAACAATACTAAGCACCATAATCAACCCCAAAAATCAATAGCTTAACAATGTACTTAAGTTGATGCTTCAGAAACTCACCTCTTTGAATTTCCTCTTTGTTCCAAATAGAAATGCACCTTGATTCTTCAATCCAACAAGTGAGGAAATGCCTCCAAGCTATGTTGTTCTTCTCTTTGATGTGAACAACTTTACGTCTGATAGCCTTCCCTCAAATCTTCTTGAAAATGACCCGATTTAGAGAGTTAAATCTAAGTTTTTGGTTGGAAATGGAAAAGATTGGTTTTGTCTTAGAAAATTACAGATCCAACTGCTCCATATTTATAGAATTTGCTTGATGAGATTGATCTGCATTGGGTAGGGATCGATGTGGTCCTCTTAAAATCCCTATTTTCCACGACATTTTGAAGGCAGGAGATCGATCTGTCAAGGCTTGAGATCAATCTGCTTCAAGCAGAAAGTTAAGGAGATCGATCTGGTCTTAGGGGAGATCGATTTGCTTCCAGCCCAAGAGCTAAGGAGATAAATTTGTTCCATTAAGGATCGATTTGCATTTTATAGAATGTGTTAGGAGATCGATCTGGCTCCCTTGGAGATCGATCTGCCCTATTCCATAGCTCAAAATAAGAGAATTTTGGCTCTTTCAGATCGATCTCTCATCCTGTGAGATTGATCTGGCCTTCATATTTCCAGATCTTACCGCAGTTTTCTGTAGAAAACTTATTCCAAAATATACTTAATTTGCTGCCATTGTCATTTTCTCATTCGATTACTCGTAAGACTTGAAAATGGCATGCATTCATACTTCATACACGTTAAAACTTGTGTAGAATCTTTGTATATCCAAAGGTACTTAATATAAATCAAATAAAAGTGCACAACTTATGCAATTCTCCTTCCATCTTCCCATACCACTCATATTCCATCCCGCTCATATTCTCCACATGTTTAAGTCCATTTCTTCACATTCATACATATTGTAACTTGTATGTACAATCACATCTCTTATTGCAAATGTGTACATTAAACATATGGACTTACATCACATATACTTCACTTATGAAATCATAGTATAACTCCATTTACATTTCTATGTACATATTACAATTATACATATACGGGGTCTCACAGATATAAACATGACAAAATCTTACGCATATAAATCTTACTAAAAGTACCAAGACTTGGTACCTAGACACCATAAGTATCCTTAGCTTAGTGGTTTTATGTCTACTTTCTTGTGTTTCCTATATCACCTATGTACACAAAAAATTCACCATCATTATGTATTTCATCGAGGCATAATTAGTCTAAATAAATATTGTTCCTTTTCCTACACTTCCATTTCTTCAATATCACTTATGTATATAAATATATATATATATATAAATATATTTAATCGAAAAGGTAGCTTACCCCTTGTTACTCATTGCCTAAGCCAAAACTTAGACTCATTGCCTTAGAATTTCTTCAAAATAAGGCCACACCACCTACACCAATTATATGCTCATTAAGTGAGTGTGAACTTCATGTGTGTCTATATATATATATATATAGATATAAAAGTACAGGTACTTGTTTAAACATCAATCCATGTCCTATGTTGTCAAAACCCATTTCGCTTACATTCATATCCAATAGTTGGGCTATAAGTCGATGTTAATCTAATCACTTTCTTTATTTTTCAATCCATACACATGAGATATACTATCATGGTAAGAAATTATACTTAGATTAATTTACAATCATTTACATTCGTTACATCCCCGGTACTTATACATATACAATACTATGCTTCAAAATGTTTGGATACAAAAGACTACAAGAGTGTATACCTTTGTGCAAACAAAAAGGGTAACGGACATAAGGAAATGCAGGATCTACCACGATGCTCTCAGACTACATAATAAAATCTGTGGAAAGAGGAAAGTAAATGGGGTGATCAAACATCCTCTGTAAGGAAAGTATGCATGCAGTAGATAACCACATTATCTACATGCATAAAATGCTATGCATTATGTAGAAGTCATTTCTATCGGAAACAAAATCAAAGTGAAAGTAGATAGCAACCTTCACTATATATATGGATAAAACACATCAGTGTAAAACTTGTTTCCAATTCATACATTGTACTTAAAATAGTAAGATTAATAGTGACCACCGCTATGTATAGAAATTTACCTTGTATAAAATAACAACAGGTTTCAAACTTAGTGTAGTGAAACCCAATTCACTCACCGGTATAAAATAAGTTTCTGTTCGGTGTGGTGAAACTCGATTGACCCACCGGTACCCCCCAGGTACATAAAATCAACCATATAAGAGACTAGGCAGGGATGTCACAATGAATAACGGACTTATGGCCATAGTCGAAGACCTTAAGCATCACTAGCTAGGTGTACAAGAGTGTCTCGTTGTAGAGGAGAAGGTCAAATGCTACCCGTCGGTCAATCAGTTGTTCAATGACTCTCAACAATGGTACAGTGTACTCCGTGTTACTTACACGACACAATATACTATGTCGACCTCGATTTAAAAATCACAAGTCTGGGGATGCCTGCCACAGGAACTTACCACCCCAACTTGGATCATCAACCTTCACCTGTCTGAAAATCCAATGTAAGCAGGTCAGCATAACACACAGTAAACCCGATGGCTCCAGCATAATTTTTCTCACAAAACAATACATAAGTCTCGTGTGACCAGGTACGTATAACTCTTAGTTAACACGATGACTCTAGCACGGTTTCACATATAAAATTAATAGATGACTCATTTCTGGTGGACCGGTACCCCAAAATCGAGTTCCATAGAAAACGACGTGAAACAGAGTGAGAGGGACCACTTCCCATCAAATCACTCATCACACAGGAAAATATGCAATGTAATGTAATCTGTCAAATCTAGAGCCCGTCTATTATTTTAATAATCAAAAATCACTTTTTCACCAAGAAAACAATGAGGTATGTTATTTCATGCATTTTCAGACGTTTTCAAATTTTGTCATACTAGGGATATTTTGGTAATTTCCCCTACTCGAGAGTAATTTAGAAATTCCCCTATCTAGACTCTGCATAATTTTTAAGTGATTGTAAATGGCAATAAAAATACGTGTAGCTATCTCTATAGCCCACACAGTTCCCTTACCTCGAATCACGCTGAAGGTATTTTTTCTTCTTTTCCCACTTCGTGTAATTCGATCTATCCGGCTCCGTGTATATCTCTGGGAGCTGCAGATAGTTACCAATCACATCAATATAATTCAATATACTTATTTCTCACTTCCAGTATATTTAACTTAAAGAACTGGGCTCGATTACTTTTATTGGGCCTTATTGCTATTTATTGGGCCCAACTCTATTCTAAGCCTATTTAGCTAATTAGGTATCATTTACACTTATTGGGCTGTCATAAGCCTTTTCTAGTCTCTTCGGATAGTCCATACAATTATTTTTGATAGCAGTTTTCAATTTCAGAACATAAAACATTTCATCCGAAATAAATCCGTAACTTTTTCGATTAATTTCTAACTTGTATAACTATACAAGTTATAGTAAAGGAGATTCACTTACCCGAGATTCTGTGATGGCATGTAAATTGAGGCTCGATCGAACTCACGTTTATCGTCTATTGTCATGCTACACATTTATATATTTGAATCAGGTCAATTTCGGTCAAATATAAATTCTAATAAATATTCCAAAAATTAAAACGGTAAATTTCGACTGCTTACCGGTCTACCGTTGAATTAAAGCATCACCAAAATTTTTTTCTCTCTCCTGGTTGAACCTGTTTGGATCGGTTCAGGGCTTTTTCGTCATTGCCGACGTTTTTGGCCGATTCTCAGGTTGTCTCTTCCACCAATCGGCTGGCCTTCACCAAAGGAGTCTTCGGTTGGCTTGGGTCGGGCTAAATTGGTACCGATGTCGTCCGATTTTCCCCTTTTTCCCATGGCCACCTCTCTCTCTGATCTGTCGATTTTTGGCAAGGCACAAGACATGACAATGCCTAGTCGTTTCCAGGGTGTCGGTCATCCTTCGTCGGTGTTCTCGCGCCCTCCTATGCCACCCTTGCTCATCGTCGGTGAGGAAACAGGGGATCGGGTTTGGTTCTCCACTGTTTTAGCGATTTCCAGCTTCTTTTTTTTTTAATTCTTTTCTTCTTTGCTTTTTTTTTTTTGTTTATTATATATATATATATATTATATTATACTTTAATATAATATAATACACAAATATATAAAAAAATATCTCATACTATAATATAATAATAATAATAATAATAATAATAATAATAATATAACAAATATCTTATATTATTATAATAATATTATATTACCATAATGTATTATATACATTAATATTTACACACACATGTACATATATATTATTTAATTTGTTTCTACCAATATATATGTACATCCTATTTTATTGTTTCTCCTAAAATATATTTATTTCTTATTATTATTTTCCAGAAATATTTTTTTTTCATATTTTCGAGATAAATTCTCGATGTGGAAAAATTTCGGGTCTTATAAATTAGAACTAATTTTCCTTATTGGACTCCATATATTTTAGCGTTATGAGTCCATATTTTCAGTCGGTTTAGCCAAATTTTATTTGGTTTATCCTGAGCTCACTGAAGCTCTTTTTTCTCAATTTAAAGCATTTAACTTTATTTTCTTAATTCAAATGAACTTAACATTGTATCATTCTTCTTTATAAATCAATATATCACAAACATACATTTACAATGATATATTTTCAATGAAATAATGCAAATTTCAGGTCTTACATTTCCTCCCTCCCTTAAAAAATTTGGTCCTCCAAATCAGAACCAAGTTAGCCCTCGAATAAGTGTAGATACCTTTCACGCATCAGATTCTCCAATTCCCACGTAGCTTCCTCAAAAGTGTGGTACTGCTAGAGAACCTTAACTAGAGGGATCATCTTAGACCGAAGCACCTTCTCCTTCCTATCCAAAATCCGAATCGGTTTCTCTATATATGACATGTCTTCTTTCAACTCGAGAGGCTCATACTCAATCACATGTGTCGGATCTGGATGGTACTTCGAAAGCATCGATATGTGGAATATATTATGAATGCTTGCCAGTTCAAGTGGAAAAGCTAGCAAGTAGCCCTTATCTCCCACTCGATTTAAGATCTCAAAAGGCTCGATGTAATGAGGACTCAACTTGCCCTCCTTTTCAAACCTCATAATATCCTTGGAGGGGAAAACCTTCAGGAACACTGACTCACCAACCATAAACTCTAATGGTCGTCATCTCACATCAGTGTAGCTTTTTTTCCTACTCTGAACTATCCTCAACCTCTCACATATCAACTGGACATCCTCAGAGGCTTACTTCACCAAAATCGGGAGCAAACTGTGAGACCCCATGTACTTACAACATTATTATTTGTTAATGGAATCTTAAGATGGATGAATTTGGTCATGAAAATGTTAATGATATTGTAAAAGAAATGAATAAGTATTCATGAATGCATGTAATGACCAAATGAGGGCCAAAGTGACCACAAACTAAGTAAATGGGATTTAAGCATTCAGAAAGGGAATAAGAACTTGAAACACAAATGATGAGTAAGAACAAGGACTTATGTGTGTCATTTGTGATTCCAAGTGATATGCACAAGTTTCATAGTATGAGAGTCATAGGAAATGAGCCTTGTCGAGCTCTAGATGGATATGGATTGCATAATGACTAGTCAAGTAATCAAAGGCAAGTTAACCTTTGAAAATTCTGGAAAAACTGCAGTGGAAATGTAGAAAATGAAGGCCAGATCGATCTCCCATTCAAGGTAGATCGATCTCTTGAGCAAAACAAGGCAATTTTGAATGAAACAACAAAGGCAGATCGATCCCTCACTCAAGCAGATCGATCTCCTTAGCTCTCGGGTTAGAGCAGATCGATCTCCCCATAAGACCAGATCAATCTCCTTAGCTCTCAGCCTGAAACAAATCGATCCTATCCCATTGAAGCAGATCGATCTTATTCACTAAAGCAGATCGATCTCAAGTCCTCGACAGATCGATCTCATACTTGAAAAATATCGAGAAACTGAAGGATTTAAGAGAACCAGATCGATTTCCTTTCAATGCAGATCGATCTCATCAAGCTATATCTATAAAAAGGAGCAGTTGAAATCTGCAACTCACGGGAACCACTCCATTTCTTCCATTTTCAATCCAAAAAAACCTAACTTTCTAAATCCACCCATTTTCTTAAAGATTCGAGGGGAAGCTATTAGATACAAAGTTGTTCACATCCAAGAGAAGAACAACATAGCTTGGAGTCATTACCCCATTCATTGGATTGAAGGAGCTAGGAGCATTTTCATTTGGAGCAAGAAGGAAATCCAAATATGTGAGTTTCTAATACACCAAGTCAAATGTATGTTTGTTTAGTTGATATTGTGAGTTGTTTAGGTGGTGTATTAATGATTGAAACTATGTAGAATGCAATGGAACAAGTAAAACCTAGAATAAGTCTAGTGTGAGAAAATATGGGTTGAATGAGTTGATGATTTATGGGTATGCTAAAGTGTTTATGAGATAATATGCATGATTTAAGATGATGGAATGAAGCTACATGGTAAGTTTAGAGAATTTATGAAAAGGAGCACATTTAGTGTTTGATGAAATGCCATAGTGAAGTAAATGATGAAATAGAAACACTATGAGCTTAATATCGAATTAATATCGATTTAGTCTAAATCAATAGGCCTAAAAGAATCAATAGACTCGAGATATGAGTAGAATTATAAGTGTTAATGGAGGCTATAGGTTGAATCGACTATAGCAAACACAAGAGTTATGTTATATGGACTTAATTGATGTGATATATGACTTTATGCAGTTTCAGAGAGTTCGTTGGAGACGAATCGAACTGCACAAGTAAGCAGCTCTAAGGAAACGAAATCACGTGATTCTAGGTAAGGGAATTCTGTGAGTATATAGAGATAGATACTCGTACTTTGAACTCGTGGGTGAATATAGGGCATTGTAAATTGCTTGATTGTTTGAGAAAATGATTGTTGATATGCATGAATAGTTGCAAGTATTTGTATGGGATTTCGTTTTGAAGTGGATTTTATAAAAGAAAGGGATAATAAGGCTAATAATTGCATAAATCACGTGTTTTGATGCTTTACAAAAACACATTACTTTGTTTTGAACAAATTAACGGATAGGTGAGCTAATGTTTGAATGCTTTTGTGGAATAGCACATGTGAGGTGCTAAACATGGTTTTGAGATTGTCTTGGTTAATTATGAGCTGCCTCTCGTGTTTATGTGAATTAAATCATGCTGGAGCCTCGCTCGCACTGGAGTTTGATTCTTTCACTTGTAGAAAACGTGCTGGAGCTTAGCTCGCACCCTGAATTAAATTATGATGATGTTTTGTAAACCGTACTAGAGCTTCTGCTCGTACGTGGATTTCGAATGGTTTTCTTATGCATATAATCGTATTGGAGCTATGCTCGTACGTGGTTTCTTCATGTTTTTATGCATAAATCCCGTACTGAGTTGTCACGACCTCCTTTTTCCTAAAAACCCCTACAAATTTTTTGCTTTTTCATTTCCTTACCCATCGTGAACAGTTTCATTACTAACAATTGGGCTATGAGTCGATGTTAGTCCCTCCTGTCATGTTACTTACTCTAACGCTTATTGGGCATCGTTCTAGGCTCTTTGGATAGCTTATACAGTTATTTACGACAATTAATTTTCAATTTCAAACATTACGAAATTATACGAAAATTAAATCGCAACGTACGCAATTAATTCCTAACTCGTATAACTATCCAATCTATAGAAATCGAGCTTCAGTTACCCGAGATTCTTTGTTAATACGCAAATCGAGGCTGACTCAAGCTCTCATTTATCGTCAATTATCGAGCTACACATTATACATTTATCGGGTCAACTTCGATCAAATATAATTTAAATAATTATCTCGAGAATTAAATCGATCAATTTCGACCGTTTATCGGCTTACCCGTAGCTTGATTGTATCCCCGAATTTTTCCCAAATTTTTCCTCTTTTTCTTTTCTTTTCTTTTTCTTTCTTTTCTTTCTTCCCTGGCTGAACCGGCCTGGTCCGGTTCAATCTGATTTAGCCCAGTTCAGTTTTCTCTTTCACCGTTCGGAGCTTCACCGACCGTTTCTTCACCGGCTTCAGTCTCTAGTAGGTCCGTGGGATTGTTCAATGCACGGATCTGGTGTCGATTTCACCAGGATTGGTTGGAAAGTGGCTGGTTCGGCCTCTTCTCTCCTTGGTCTCGCTACCGATTCTCCTTTCTCGCCGTTGCCGGCGCTGACCGCCTGTTTCCAGGCCGTTTTTGCCACCAATCGGCTCGGCATCGCATGGGGGACCTTCGGTGGGCGGTGGCAATGGCCGAATCGACGCCGACGATGATGAATTTCTCTTCCCCCCTTTCGGTTTCTCCCTCGATGATTTCGAGTTTTTCGGTGGTTGGGGGTGCACGTGCTGGCTGGTGAAGTCTCACTCGGTGCCGTCCTTGCTTCACCGGTCTTCTCTTCCCTCCGTGTCACCGTCGTTTGCTGGGAACCAGGAGATCGATTTTGTTTTCTGTTTGGGTCGCGCGACCCAATTTTCCTTTTTTTTTTCAATTTCTTCTTCTTTTTTAATTAATTAATTATTTATTATATTATTATTTTATTGAATAAAAAATAATTTTTTTGACAAAATATCTACACTATTCCTTAAATCAATATATTTAATTAATTAAATATATTTTTATCTTCTTTAATTATTTTTTCAGTATAATTTTCCTTGTGTTTCCGAAATAGTGTCTCGAAACAAAATTTCGGTTAATCATACTAAATTCGTATCTTGATCAATTGGACTCAAAATTCAATAATTTCTTCGGTATTGGTCAAGATTTCCTAAATTCATATTTTTAATAATAATTTCTTATCGAATTTATATTGAATTTTAGGTCTTTTGACCATTTTACCCTTTTACACGTTCGAGACCAATTTAGACCGACTTTCCTTCTTGGATCCACTATAATTTATCATTTAAAATTCGTATCTCTGTCTGGACAATTCAAATCTCATAAATTTAATTTGAAATTCCTTAACTGTCCGTTTTCAGATTTTACGTACGTTCGACTACTTCATTCATAATTATATGATCAAAATCATTCGTCTTATGATTCCATTAACATATAATAATATCCATACAATGTGTGAATTAGAAGGAAATACGATAAAAGTCGGGTCTTACATAATTTCCCCCACTTAAGAAATTTGGTCCTCCAAATTAGAATCAAGTTAGTCTATAAACCACTCCGGATACTTCACACATATCATACTCTTACTCTCCAGCTCCTATTCAAATTCCTCTATAGTGTAATACTGCCGAAAGACTTTAATTAGGGAGATCATCTTAAACCTCAACACCTTCTCCTTCCTGTTTAATCCTTGAATCTCATTATACCTTTAGAAAGATAAACTTCCAAACACACTGATTCACACTCGATGAATCCTCACGATACCTATCTCTTTTCAACATAGCTTTTCTATCTGTTATGAGGTGTTCTCATTCTCTCACAATCAGCTGAACACCCTCAGAGGCTTATTATATTAGATCGGGAGCAATTTTCAATCTGTCACCCATATCTTTCTATCCATTCGATAAAGCAACCCTTACGGCCAAACAATGCTTCACACAATGCCATATCGATACTCGAGTGATAACTATCGCTGTGGGCAATTTAGCTAATAACAAATGATCATTCCGGGAGCTTCTAACATCAATTGCACTCATTCTCATTATATCCTCCAAAACCCGTACAGTTCTCTCTGACTGACCATCTATCTGAGGATGGAACGCTGTGCTCACACTCAACTGGGTTCCCATGGCTTCCTAAAACATGTTCCCAGAAGTGGGAAGTGAGGCGGGAATCCCTATTTGATACAATACTTCATGGAATGATACCTATTGTTCCACAATCTTCTTACTTATATAAATCTGCTCACGCACTCAGAGTATCTATGTCTTTCATAACCAGAAAGTGGGTAGACTCAATCAATCTATCGACAATCACTCAAATAGCCTTGTGATTCCAACGGTCCTTTGTAAACTGTCACAAAATCCATGGTAACCTGCTCCTACTTCCATGTCAAAATTGGTAGAGGCTGCAATAATCCTGCAGACGTCTAGTGCTCTACCTTAATCTACTGACATACGAGACACTTCGCCACAGCTCTCCAATATCTCTCTCATGCCTGACCATGACACGCCCTAAGGGTATTGTCTGTAAGTGCACGGGTCGTACAAGTAATAATGAGATTTGAGTCCCGAAATTATCGTCCCACGGAGAAGTTGACTAGCCTAATTGAGTACCGGTTAATCTTACCCTAAGTATATTCTAGCAAATTATGAAATTAAAGTGGGGGTTCAACTAAGGCTAAAATTTAAAAGTACTGAAAATAATAACACTAAAAACTAAGCAAAAAAAAAAAAAACCGAGCTAAAAATTGCTTACAATACTCCACGCAAGCAACTACCTACAAAAGCAAATTAAAATAATTAATTACGCAATCAAAATAAAATGCTAAAATAAAGAACAAAATTAATTAAGCTAAAATTAAATAAACCTAAGGTAAAATGTGAATTTAACTAAACTAACTAAGAAAATGCAATTTAAACTAACTTAAAGTTTAACAAGATAAAAATCTACTTACCTAAAGAAATTCTTAAACTTAACTCTAACTAAATGCTAATAAAACAAAATTTAACTAATGCATGCAACTAATTTGAGCTAACTTAACTAATGCATGATAAAATAAAAATGAGCTAAGGACATAATTAAATCTACTTCATGAACTAACCAAGAAAAATGGATTATTGTGCACAAGGTAAATGCCAAACAAGCCTTAATCAAATTTAAATCATCCAAAGGTCCCTCCAAACACCGTACACGTCTTCAATTTCACAAATTTCATTTCCAAGCATTCTCGACTTGCTCACTGCTGCAGGTGTCCTGCACTCTGCTCTCGGTTTTACATGTGTTTTGCTGCTCTAGACTGATAAGCATAAACTACCACTTCTACCCAGTACAATACACGTCCCCACTACTTGCTTCAGGTGCTCACGGTCCTATCTTCTGCTCCAAATGTTGTCGGTTTATCCAGGTATATCCTGCTCTCTCGATTTTATTCTTCAACTATTGTAGGTGTCGCTGTCCTCTGCCCCAAGTACTGCCCAGCATCTACATCAACTATGCCAGCATCCCGAGCCCTCCAGGAAATGCCTAGCAGTGCCCAGCTGCAGTTCAATTTCCAATTGTTGTTCTCGGTTCAGTACTACTCTACTTCCGTCACCAACAACCACATAGCTGTAAGCTGTTCTCTGCTGCACTATGTTCTGCCTTATGTTGCTTGCACCAGCGAGAGTAACCTGGAAGCAACTTTGGTGTCAATGATTGAACAACACAGGAATACACCAACACCACAGCATCAACTAATGAAAATTGCAGAAAAGAATCTATCTAAACTATGATGAACAGTAACCGAACACAAAAACAGAGATAAACAGAGGATTAAAACTGAAGTTGAAGAAACATACGGATTGAATAAAATCTATAAATAGAAAATGACAATATGACTTTAATAGAAACTAATAAATAAATATAAGCAGAATATGGCAATTGAACATGATCATGTAACCAAAGCAGCTGTTCTTGGCACATTAAACACTCAAAACCAAGAAGCCATAAGCAGAAGAGAGCTATGAAAGATAATATTAAAATCTAGTAAAGAGTTTAATTCATGAAGTGCAGACAAAGAGAGATAAAATAAACAATAAAATAACAAGGTAATCACACTTAAAACCGAAAGAAACTAAGTAACATTAGCAACTGAAATTAACAGCAAGACCATCAACACCCGTAAAACACAGAAACATGAAAAACTAGTGTCCTCGGTTTGCTTCAAATCCTCCTCATTCTGCTGTGATCCCATATTACCATTGATGTGGAAATAATACTGGGTATTAAGACCACATCAAAGCATCAGAATCAAAGGCAATGATGGATGAAATCGATTAGCTCGAATAAACATTGAAAAACAAAACAGATGAACAAGCCGAGAGCAAAAAAAATTAAATTGATTGCCATGAACAGTAAAAACAAATTATTTGTTGGAAAAAGAAAAACATTCAAAAATTTAAAACAAGGAAAGCTTTAAAATTAACCTAAAACTATTCTACCCTAAATTAAAACTGCTCCTAAATTTCTCTACACTACTCCTCACCTAGGCTACCTTTACTTAATTTTTCAATTGCCATCATGTTCTATTTATACACAAACATAGGGGTACAATGGTAATTTTTCCATCCTAGATGAGTTGGCATTGTTTAGCCACTTATCTTCAGTTGATTTGCTGCAGAGTAGATATTTCCATGTCACCCGTCTTTTTGTCCAATTGGTTGTGCGATGTGACCTGGCGTGTGTCCTCCAGAGGGTTGGCACAGTGTCCGTCGATCTTATCGTTTTGAGAGCAAATAAAAATCGGACACCTGACATCACGCGTGTCTAGACGACTGGTGACTCGATCTACAAATTGGAAGTGGTCTAATCTCCTTTAGCCCGTTTTCAGCCTAATTTTGACTGAAACGACTGAGTTTCATCCGGATTTAATTTATCTGCACATTAAAGAATTTTAATTAAATAAATGCGATTATTAATAAAATAATATGGGGATTAAATAAATAATTAGGAATTTAAGCACAAATAATTCTATTAAAAATAGAATTATCACACCCCCAAGCTTGAGCTTTTGCTTGTCCTCAAGCAAAACAAAATAAATGTAGGTATGACAAGTACTAAACACTAAAATTTTCCCAACATTATCCTAAAAGAAAAAGTACAGACTATGAAATCAAAGAATCATAATTATAAGTCCAACACTCAGAATTATTCCATCATAAGTCCTGACCCAAATTGGACTCCTCATGTGTGTGTGAAAAATGTCAAAGTCACTTCACAGTACATTATCCGGATCAGATTATGCAAACACAGTGAATGCAAAGTCAATGACATGTGATCATTCCCATAAGTTTGCTTTTCACTTATCTCTCCACTAAAGTAGTCACACTTAACTAAAGATCAATAGGACTTCATTAAGCTTGTAATGTAAGGCTGGGGCTAAGGTATGATAAAGTCGATTTAGGTTTAATTACCCCTTAACATGCATTACTTCTAGGATCTTAAGGTAAGAGCTCAAATCATATCCCCCAAACTTATTTATTTTACTAAACTTTTTATTCTATTTTTGTATTTTCTTCTTTCTTCTTTTCTTTTTCTTTTTCATTTCATTTTTTTTTTACATGCTCCTTCACTATCACTTAATACCCAATTGTACAAAGCTCACAATATATCTCATGACTTTCCATGCTTTCGGGTAAGGGATAGGAAAAGAGTGGTTAAGCTAAGGAAAATATGCAGGTGTATTTACAGAGAAAAACTTATTTGGCCCAGATGGGTGACTAGGGGTAGCATATGTACAAGGAAGGCTAGAAAGGCTCAAACGATCCAAAGATGGCATAAATCATCTACCGAATTAAGTATGATCTAATATTTCACCTCGAGATCAGATCAAACAAATTCTAGAATATGATGCACAAAATCAACTGAACAAATGCAATCCTAGGTCCACATAAGCTTTCTCTAAATAAATATACAGATTCATGACATGACATGTGCGTAAGATGAGGAAATCACAATCAGAATCAAGACAAATTTGAGAATTCAACTTCATGCTTTTCCTATAATCATGCTTCTCAGTTAATCAAAGTCAAACTAAATCATGGGGTCATATCATCGAAATATGGGAAAACTACATGCTAAGCACTTAATCATCCCAAAATTAAACAATTTAAGCTCATATTATCGAAAAAATTTTGAAAATTCTTTCTCAGATTTCGAAATTTTTTTGAAAATTTATCCAATTTTTCACAAAATAGCTTAAGTGATATCCCCTCCCCTAAACTTAAAGTGCACCGTGTCCTCAGCGTGCAGATAATATAAGAATTTAAGCTCAAGAATAGAGTACTCCCCTTTCTGATGATGATGAACAATTGAAGCTTGATTGAAAGCGTAAGACTGAAAAAGAAATCTGCAACATAAACAAAGAAAGAGACAACAAAAAAGAAAAAGAAAAAGAACTATATACAAAGTGAAAATAAAAACACAACCACTTCAAATGCAGCTGAAGAAAACAACACTCAGCAGTAGGGCGAAGAGTAGGAGGGTTATCCAGAGTGGTGACAGAATGTTGACAATTAACTTCTCCTGAGCCCTATCTACTTCCTTCTTTCTCTCAGATATTATATGCTTAAGCCTTATATTCTCCTCAATCTCCATCTTAAAACACTTTTGAGAGTCATCAGGGAGCTTCAAAGGTTTGAAAACATTAAACTTTACTTCCTGATCTTAGACTCTCATCGTTAACTCATATTTTTGTACATCAATTATTGTTCTACCAATAGCTAGGAAAGGTCTGCCTAGTATAATGGAGACTTTCCTATCTTCCTCCATGTCTAAAATAATAAAATCTGTGGGGAAAATAAACTTGTCCACCTTTACTAAGACATCCTCTATGACCCCCTTCAGATATTTAATTGATCGATCAGCCAACTGGAGGGTCACTGTGGTAGGCTTGGCATCCCCTATTCCTAACTTCTGATAGATAGACAAAGACATCAAATTTATACTAGCTCCTAAATCACACAGGGCTCTACCAAAGAATAAATTTCCAATAGTACATGGTATGGTAAAACTCTCGGGATCTTTGAGCTTGGGGGGTAATTTTCTCTAGATAATGGCACTACATTCCTCAGTTAAGGCCACAGTCTCATAATCTTCCAATCTCCTTTTCCTAGAGAGGATATCCTTCAGAAACTTCACATAACTTGGCATTTGCTCTAAGGCATCTCCGAAAGGAATGTTGATGTGAAGTTTCTTAAAAACCTCAAGAAATTTGGCGAATTGTTAATCCGATTTCTTATTTTGGAACCTCTGAGGAAAAGGTACTGGTGGTCTAACCGGAGAGGATGTAGTGGAAACATGTATAGCATCAGAGGGCGAGGAAGGCTGTGAAATATGAGAAGGTATAGATGAAGAAGTACCTAGCTTGGATTCTTTTGCAGCTTGATCCTGATATTCCTGCTTTTTCTGAGCTGCTTCGTTAGAACCTATGTGTTTTTTAACTATGGGCTGTTCAAGTCCAAACTTAACTTGTGGCTCATCTAGCTCTCTATCACTCCTAATGGTTATGGATTTGACATGTTCTTTACCCTCCCTTTGCCTAACAGGATTAGCTTCAGTGTTACTAGGAAGGGTCCCTTGAGGACGTTGACTAAGAGCGTTTGCTATTTGTCCTACTTGAACCTCTAAGTTCTTAATTGAAACAGCTTGATTTTGCAGGATAGTCATGAACATTTCCTCAAGCGAAGGCTTCTTCTCAGCTACTGATGTGTGGTAATGTTGGGGCTGCATAGGTTGTGGTGGTGGTGGTTGATGGAAGTGAGGTGGATGATGTTGAAATTGAGGTGGGGATGGTTGATGAGGTGGATGAAATGGAAATTACAGCTGTGTTGGTACATGAACCGGTGGAGCTTGAAAACTAGGGGGTCCTACAGATATAGAGTGAGAAGTTTGCCCTTGGTTTTTGCTCTAGGAGAAGTTAGGATGGTTCCTCCACCCTGGATTATAGGTGTTTAAAAAAGGGTTGTTCTGTTGCTTAGAGGGAGCAAATTACTAAACCGATTCTAAGTGGAGTGGACACTTATCTACAGAGTGGGTGCCACTACATAGCTCGTAGGAAAAAAAAGGACTTTGGATAGAATACACAGGGTTAGGACTAGTGGGAGGATTATGTTGGGTACTGAGCGACTCTACCTTCTTCGTAAGATTAGCAATTTGAGAGGTCAAGGTAGACAGTGTGTCGAGCTCATAAATACCTGCCAACTTCTTTGGCAATTGTCTCTCTGAGGACCATAAATAGTTGTCCACCTTTATTAAGACATCCTCAATGACCCCCTTTGGATATTTAATTGATCGATCAGCCAACTGGAGGGTCACTGTGCTAGGCTTGGCATCCCCTATTCCTAACTTCTGATAGATAGATAAAGACATCAAATTTATACTAGCTCCTAAATCACACAGGGCTCTACCAAAGAATAAATTTCCAATAGTGTATGGTATGGTAAAACTCTCGGGATCTTTGAGCTTAGGGGGTAATTTTCTCTAGATAATGGCACTACATTCCTCAGTTAAGGCCACAGTCTCATAATCTTCCAATCACCTTTTCCTAGAGAGGATATCCTTTAGAAACTTCACATAACTTGGCATTTGCTCTAAGGCATCTCCGAAAGGAATGTTGATGTGAAGTTTCTTAAAAACCTCAAGAAATTTGGCAAATTATTAATCCGGTTTCTTATTTTGGAACCTCTGAGGAAAAGGTACTTGTGGTCTAACCGGAGAGGATGTAGTGGAAACATGTATAGCATTAGAGGGCGAGGAAGGCTGTGAAATATAAGAAGGTATAGATGAAGAAGTGCCTAGCTTGGATTCTTTTGTAGCCTGATCCTGATGTTCCTGCTTTTTCTGAGCTGCTTCGTTAGAACCTATGTGTTTTTCAACTATGGGCTGTTCAAGTCCAAACTTAACTTATGGCTCATCTAGCTCTCTGTCACTCCTAAGGGTTATGGATTTGACATGTTCTTTACCCTCCCTTTGCCTAACAGGATTAGCTTCAGTGTTACTAGGAAGGGTCCCTCGAGGACATTGACTAAGAGCGTTTGCTATTTGTCCTACCTGAACCTCTAAGTTCTTAATTGAAACAACTTGATTTTGTAGGATAGTCATGAATATTTCCTCAAGCGAAGGCTTCTTCTCAGCTGCTAGTGTGTGGTAATGTTGGGGCTGCATAGGTTGTGGTGGTGGTGGTTGATGGAAGTGAGGTGGATGATGTTGAAATTGAGGTGGGGATGGTTGATGAGGCGGATGAAATGGAAATTACGGCTGTGTTGGTACATGAACCGGTGGAGCTTGAAAACTAGGGGGTCTTACAGATATGGAGTGAGAAGTTTGCTATTGGTTTTGGCTCCAGGAGAAGTTAGGATGGTTCCTCCACCCTGGATTATAGGTGTTTTAAAAAGGGTTGTTCTATTGCTTAGAGGGAGCAACATACTAAACCGATTCTATGTTGAGCGGACACCTATCTACAGAGTGGGTACCACTACATAGCTCGTAGGAAAGAAAAGGACTTTGGACAGAATACACAGGGTTAGGACTAGTGGGAGGATTATGTTGGGTACTGAGCGACTCTACCTTCTTCGTAAGATTAGCGATTTGAGAGGTCAAGGTAGACAATGTGTCGAGCTCATAAATACCTGCCGACTTCTTTGGCAATTGCCTCTCCGAGGACCATAAATAGTTGTTAGCCACCATCTTGTCTAAAAGCTCGTAAGCTTCCCCCTCTGTTTTGCACATTAGCGTTCCACCCGCCGTCGCAGCGTCAAAAATGGTCCTATTTAGGCTTGTAAGTCTGTTGTAGAAAGTCTGGACTTGCAACCACAAAGATAGGCCATGGTGAGGGCACTTCCTAAGAACCTCCTTATATTGTTCCCATGCCTCGTAAAGAGATTCAAAGTCGTACTGGGCAAAAGAGGATATATCGCTACAGAGTCTGGCCATTTTAGAGGGAGGAAAAAACTTAACTAGAAGTTGATGGGCTAACTCGTCCCATATAGAAATGGATCCTGGAGGCAAAGAGGTTAACCAGTGTCACGCCCTATCCCTAAGCGAGAAGGGGAATAGTCTAAGCCTAAGTGCATCATCAGATAATCCATTGTGTTTGAACGTGTTGCACAAGTCCAAGAATTGCCCAAGGTGAGCATGTGGATCATCGTGAGGGAGCCCATTGAACTGCAATGAAGTCTGGATCATCTGGAGGATTGCGGGCTTAATTTCAAAATTGTTTGCATGGACAGCTGGTGGCCTAATGCCGGAATAATATCCTCCAATCGTCGGCATTGCATAATCTCCAACGGTCCTAATTTCCCTATTTCCTACCATGGTGTTTTGCAGCGGAGCTATAAATTTCCTAGAATCTTTTCGAATTTTTCTAAGTCTTCGTTCAATTTCAGAATCTAAAGGAAAGCAATCATAACTTCTGGGCATGCAAACATCATAAAGTCCTTAGAAATTTTTTTTTTAAGTTTTTCAATTTTTTTTTTGATTTTTCAATTAACTAATCTAGATTAAACTTCTAAGTATTTACAACCTAAATATTTACAAGCTAGAATTACACCTAAGCATAATTACACCGATATTAATTAACGACTAATTAAAACTTCCCCGACAACGGCGCCAAAAACTTGGTATGCCATAAGGGTATTGTCCGCAAGTGCACGGGTCGTACAAGTAATGATGGGATTTGAGTCCCGACATTTTCGTCCCACAGAGAAGTTGACTAGCCTAATTAAGTACCGGTTAATCTTACCCTAAGTATATTCTAGCAAATTATGAAATTAAAGTGGGTGATCAACTAAGTCTAACATTTAAAAGTACTGAAAATAATAACACTAAAAACTAAGCAAAAAAAAAAAAAAACGAGCTAAAAATTACTTACAATACTCCACGCAAGCAACTACCTACAAAAGAAAATTAAAACAATTAATTACGCAATCAAAATAAAATGCTAAAATAAAGAACAAAATTAATTAAGCTAAAATTAAATAAACCTAAGGTAAAATGTGAATGTAATTAAACTAACTAAGAAAATGCAATTGAAACTAACTTAAAGTTTAATAAGATAAAAATCTACTTACCTAAAGAAATTCTTAAACTTAACTCTAACTAAATGCTAATAAAACAAAATTTAACTAATGCATGCAACTAATTTGAGCTAACTTAACTAATGCATGATAAAATAAAAATGAGCTAAGGACATAATTAAATCTACTTCATGAACTAATCAAGAAAAATGGATTTTTGTGCACAAGGTAAATGCCAAACAATCCTTAATCAAATTTAAATCATCCAAAGGTCCCTCCAAACACTGTTCACGTCTTCAATTTCACAAATTTCATTTCCAAGCATTCTCGGCTTGCTCGCTGCTACAGGTGTCCTGCACTCTGCTCTCGATTTTGCATGTGTTTTGCTACTCTAGACTGATGTGCATCAACTACTAGTTCTACCCAGTACAATACACGTCCCCACTGCTTGCTTCAGGTGCTCACGGTCCTGTCTTCTGCTCCAAATGCTATCGATTTATCTAGGTATATCCTGCTCTCTCGATTTTGTTCTTCTACTGCTGTAGGTGTTATTGTCCTCTGCCCCAAGTACTGCCCAGCATCTACATCAACTATGCCAGCATCCCGAGTCCTCTAGGAAATGCCCAGCAATGCCCAGCTGCAGCTCAATTTTCAAGTGTTGTTCTCGGTTCAGTACTGCTCTACTTCCATCACCAACAACCACATAGCTGCAAGCTGTTCTCTGATGCACTATGTTCTGCCTTGTGTTGCTTGCACTAGTGAGAGTAACCTGGAAGCAGCTTTGGTGTCAATGATTGAACAACATAGGAATACACTAACACCACAGCATCAACTAATGAAAATTGCAGCAAAGAATCTAACTAAACTATGATGAACAGTAACCAAACACAAAAACAGAGATAAACAGAGGATTAAAACTGAAGTTGAAGAAACATACGGATTGAATAAAATCTATAAACAGAAAATGACAATATGACTTTAATAGAAACTAATAAATAAATATAAGTAGAATATGACAATTGAACATGATCATGGAACCAAAGCAGCAGTTCTTGGCACATTAAACACTCAAAATCGAGAAGCCATAAGCAGAAGAGAGCTATGAAAGATAATATTAAAATCCAGTGAAGTGTTTAATTCATGAAGTGCAGACAAAGGGAGATAAAAAAAAAAAATAAGGTAATCACACTATAAACCGAAAGAAACTAAGTAACATTAGCAACTGAAATTAACAGCAAGACCATCAACACCCGTAAAACACATAAACATGAAAAACTAGCATCCTCAGTTTGCTTCAAATACTCCTCCTTCTGCTGTGATCCCACATTGCCATTGATGTGGAAATAATACTGGGTATTAAGACCACATCAAAGCATCAGAATCAAAGGCAGTGATGGATGAAATCGATTAGCTCGAATGAACATTGAAGAACAAAACGGATGAATAAACCAAGAGCAAAAAAAAAAAAAAATTGATTGCCATGAACAGTAAAAAACAAATTATTTTTTGGAAAAAGAAAAACATTCGGAAATTTAAAACAAGGAAAGCTTTAAAATTAACATAAAACTATTCTACATTGAATTAAAACTACTCCTAAATTTCTCTACACTACTCCTAACCTAGGCTACCTTTACTTAATTTTTCAATTGCCATCATGTTCTATTTATACACAAACATAGGGGGTACAATGGTAATTTTTCCATCCTAGATGAGTTGGCATTGTTAGCCACTTGTCTTCATTTGATTCACTGCACGTCACCCGTCTTTTTGTCCAATTGGTTGTACGATGTGGCCTGGCGTGTGTCCTCCAGAGGGTTGGCACGGTGTCCGTCGATCTTATCGTTTCGGAGCAAATAAAAATCGGACACCTGGCATCACGCGTGTCCAGACGACTGGTGACTCAGTCTACAAATTGGAAGTGGTCTAGTCTCCTTTAGCCCGTTTTCAGCCTAATTTCGACTGAAACGACTGAATTTCATCCGGATTTAATTTATCTGCACATTAAAGAATGTTAATTAAATAAAGGGGATTATTAATAAAATAACATGGAGATTAAATAAATAATTAGGAATTTAAGCACAAATAATTCTATTAAAAATAGAATTATCAGACCACCAATACCCTTTTTCAAAAATTTTGATATATTTTATTGCTCAGCGAATACATTGTATATCCCAAATAGTGAGCTTCTGTCATTAACAATCTCGATAGCTGTGGTCCTTGAGAGCCATTATTCTACCTCCAAACCTCAGTAAGTCATCATCACTCATTGTGAACTCCGTCACTGTACCCATCTAAATCTGACTAACACTATTGACACCCTATCGATCATCACGCTAACCCTGTTAAATTCGATCAACCAAATTCGATTCTAACATCAAGCTAGCTGTCACATAATCACTGTCATCATGAGAAGGGATCACATCACTACTGAGGCTCACAAATTGCTTTGCAGCTCACGCTCCCTGGCCATTGCTATCCCGAGGCTCTTTTTGCTTAAAGCATCAACCACTATATTAGCCATTTCCTAGGTGGTACAATATCTCACAATCATAATCCTACAGAAGCTCAAACCATCTTTGTTATTTCATTTTCATTTCTTTTTATGAAAACAGATACTTGAGACTTTTATGATCAGTGCATACCTGAAATTTCTCTCCGTAAAGTAGTGGCACCATACCCTCAGTGTATTACTATGACTACCAACTTTAAATCATGGGCTGGATAGTCCTTTCATTGTCCTTGAACTGTCTGGATCCATACGTGACTATCATCTCATTTTGCTTTAACACATAGCCCAATCTTGGTTGCAAGACATCCATATACCCCGAGAAACCTCTTAATCTGTTGGGTATGGTGAGAATAAATGCGGTGGTCAATTCACACTTCAATACACCAAAACTCCTGTCACGTCTATCATCCCATTCAAATACAACTTTTTCTAAGTTAAACGTGTCAACAAAGTAGTCAATTTCGAGAACTCTCAACAAATCATATGTAAAAACAATTTCCAATTGTTGCTTATGATTTTCCCTGGACTTTAAATACACCCAAAATATCATCAATAAGGATGATAACAAATCGATCCAGGTAAAGTTTAAATGCCTCATTCATCAATACCCTAACGAGTACAAAGAATTGTCTTAGGCACATCCACATTCCAAATTCTCAATGACTAAAACCCAGACTTCCAATCGATCTAAAAAAATTTACGCACTTCGCAGCTAACCAAATGGATTATCAATAGTAGAACGGAATACTATTCTTACACTGATCCTGTTCGATTCGATAAATCAAGTCTAGTTTTCAACTCTTAGGCTCACTACCACAAAACAAATGTCAGTATGAGAAAGGAACCTCATCGTAGTTGAGTTCCACTAAATCTTTCAATCACCCATATCCTTGACCTATGTATGCATAAACGTATAATGTCATTTCGAAATCGCTTCTGTTCAAGATACTAACCCGCGTCATTTCCTTTTTCTTATATTAACGGCTTTTATAAAATTTTAATTTTTAAACCTTCATGATTAATCGAATTCTATATTTCTTTATCGTACAAGTAAATGTACCCTAATTTTAAACGTATATATTACGACTGTTGATTTCAATTTATAGGTTATGTGTACTTCTAGACGCTGTCAAGTCTTTAGGCGGGGAGGTATTTTGAAATACCTTTATTAACCCTCGACTTGACCACATGGACTGGTTATGGATATATCCCCCCCTTATCCTTGGTCGCAATTCATATTCACTACATATCGCTTAATCCAAATTACTTCACATATCAAATATATTCTTACCATGCATACACCTCTTATTCCAATATATCTTGTATTCAAGATCTATCACATCTCAAAGCTTATCTCATTTCGTATATCAACTATAACAAAACTCTTTCATTACTTGTTAAAACTTACTGTACACTTTTCTAAGGTGAAACATCGCTATCTTAGAATAGCAATTTCAACAAAATAGTTTGCAGCCAATCAATTTATTCCTCATATTACATCAAAACACTCATATTTTATAAAATGAGATTGGTCTGCATGTTCCTTTCCCCCACTTTCAACTTACAATCTCTACCGACATATTCAATTAGCAGACTATCCTTCATTGGGGTGCTAACTATCAGTATTTTGCCTAATGATATAGGCTTCACATATTTCACTAACTTATATGCAAATGACGACGATATGAATAAATGTGTAGTACCATGATCAATTAAAATAATTGCTTTAATATTAACAATCAAGGTGGTACCTTACTCCACATCAAATGAAGCATCAATAATGTCTTGGTCCAAGGCATACACTCGCCTTCATTCAATCACATATTTTCGTGGTAACTATCACACATCCAACACTACCCATTAGCAGGTCAGGGTCCTCCAATCACAATATCTGTGTAAGCGCTGAAATTGGATACACTGGGGCTTACCAATCATCTTACCCCATAACTCACTAAGTCTAAATTTCCTACCAAACCGCCTCTTTCCCACTTTGACATCTCTGTTATCCATTATTTTCTTTCTGTCTCTGTTTCAGCCTTTATTGCCTTTCTCAAACTCAGAGGCATGCAATTCCTAATCTTATTCATGCATTGTAATCTGCGTACTGCCTCATTGTAAATAGTAATATCTAACGGGCTAATCAACTTTGATAGATGATCTGAGTCCTTCCATGAACTTTTAGACCTTTCGACTCTCACTGTCCACAATATCGGGTTCATACCTGCCCAGGGATGTAATATGAGATTCATACTCGTCAATAGATTTGGTGTCCCTGAACTAAATTCATAAATTCATCTGTAACTTCCTCTGAGTAGTATTCGAGATATTCTTTACCCGAAATGCATCTAGAATTATCTCTCATATCAGTCCTGGATGTCTAACTCTTAAAATGGGTCGAGCGGATTTCTACCAATACTCCGCCTCACCCTCCAACATAAATGTATTTAAAAGTCACTTTCTCGATCGACATACACCGAAAGAATCCATACAACTTCGCTATCTCATTCACCCAATCCTCAATAACTATTTGTTTCTTTACTTCACTAAATACCGGAGGGGTGTGGGAATCTCTATAGTCTGAGGCATCTGTTCAAGCTTTACCCTGCCTATCCTCAACTACCTATATAGGCTAAGTAAACAACTTCAAAATATTTTTACACTCCACTTCATCCTCGTGAAGCGTGTCTCAATACTGTCTGGTCTCTTTATAGGACCTTGTGGAGTATACTCAACATTAGCCTCCACCTCAATCTCATCTTGAGTCTCATGTGCTGACTCATTCGACTCTCAGGCCTATCTCTACGGCCTCAAGCATGTGTACTTGCCCCTCTACCATAGTGGCTATCAATTATAAAAACTATATTCTTACATTCGAAACTAAATTCTTAGCTGCACTTCCATCTTGATATACACAATTATATCTAAACATTGCACAGTACATGGGGATGTAAATTTACTTAACCACTAACACCGACTCATATTAGGCCAATGCATCTCTGATACCACCTCTGTCACAACCTCTTTTTTCCTAAAAACCGCTACAATTTTTTTTCTTTTTCATTTCCTTACCCGTCGTGAACAATTTCACTACTAACAGTTGGGTTATGAGTCGATGTTAGTCCCTCCTGTCATGTTACTTACCTTAACATCTATTTTCCATATTTCATTTACATATCAATTTATTTTAACTAAATACATCCCCAATATTATATCCATGTACAGTATTGTGCCTCTATATGTTCAGATACAAAATTATATGAATGTGTATACCTGGTCTTGATAGGAAGCAGCAGATAACCGAAATGCAAGATAATTGTCGCTTTCTTCTACTGAATGTACCCAGTAGGGTGGAAAATGAAAGGGTAAGCGCAACTTGCTCAGTAAGGCAATAATGTATGTAGGTAGATAACTACACTATCTACATGCTGGTAAAGGCATGACATGCAAAACATTTATATCTTGAGCATGAGGCAATTAAAACCATGCCATGTATGAGTATATCATATATCGTAAAATATGAATCGACATGTAAAACATGAAAAACATCTCATGTAAAACCTCTCATGCTCGGTACAGTAAAACTCATCAAAACAATCCCAAAGGGATTCAACACATCTTTAAAATCATTAATATCCTTATAAAACCAATCAATTTCTCATTTAATACCACATTTCATGAAATCATCACAAATCGGGGCTCGACCCTTCCCTCGAGTCTACCCTGGTCTAACAAGACCAATCAAATATATATCATGTGAGACATGGAGGTTACTCTATGGAAATAATCGAGGACTATGTCCCTGTGATCCCAGGCTACACATGTCAGACCCAGACTTCATGTAGCTTATTCCTTATGATTCCTATGTGTATGAACACTATGTTATTATAGTTGAATCAAAAGAAGAGTATTTACTAGACATAAAGTGTTAGTGAAATGGTTTAACACGCAAAAGCTACATAAAAAGCCTAATGTGAACTATAAGTGTCACAGGCTAAATCGAGTAAATCTAAATCATTCTGACTGAAAATAAGAACTTAAAATGAGAAAGTATAGAGAGTTCATGAAGGAAAGTCAGCTTGATTTAGTCTCGAACATAGAAAACGATAGTAAAAGCTAAAAAGGGTACAATGGATCTTTTTGGCGAGATAAGGTGTTTCGGGTGAAATTATCCACCGGGAACGGTTGAAACATAAAGATGAGAGTGTAAGACATAAGATATGACACTTTCAAAATTTTGAGAAAAAGTCAACTTGGTCAATGGTTAAGGAAAAAGTCAACTATAGTTAAGAAAGTGGACTTTTACCATAGTTGACTAATCATGGTTAAAAATTAACCTAAGTGTGGAGAAAAATTTGGGCAAAAATATTCAAGGCTAGAATATAAGATAATCATCCCCGGAAGTAAGAAAAATTTATTCGGAAGGATTCCAGATTAAATTTAATGGTTAAAAACGTAATGGGCCTAAGGTGAAAATTTTAAAGCCCTTTAAGGTATACTAAACGTATATCGAAATTCTTAAGTCCTTTAGACCGAATTGTTGGACCAATTGATTGGCCAAATATTGAGACAATTCAAGGCCCGAGATATAGTAAAAATTTCAGCCCGAAAGCTGTAAGACCCGAATTTAATTAAAATACGAAATGAATGAGTATTCGTGAAGGGAAGTCGGGTTAAATTAATCCCGAATACGTGTAAGGGCAAAATGGTCAAAAGATCGAAAGTCGGTATAATTTCGATAAGGAAATTTAATTAAGAATATGAATTTGAGAAATCTTGGTCAATAAAGGTGAAATAAATTTAATTTGGGTTAAATTGATCAAGATATTAATTTATAGGAATTAATCGAAATTTTTAGTACGGAAAAATAGTCCCGAAAATAATCGAAAATTATACCGGGAAGCCGAAATAATACCGAGAAATTAATTTATAGATTAAATGAATAAAATATAATTATTTTAAAGATATTTTGAATATTTTAGACTAATTTAATCAATTAAATAATATTAATAAAAATAAATAATAATAATAATAATAAAAAAGAAGAAGAAGTTAATCTGAAATAAAAAAAGAAGAGAGAAAAGGGGGTCGGGGAGAGAGAAAGAGAAGCAGAGAAACGGAAGCCGAGAAAATCGAGGAAGCTGAGGAGCACCGACGACTGACGACCCCCGACGAGGAGCCGACGAGGAAGAGGGGAGGCCGGCGAGCAAGATGGTACCGGAGATGCGCCGTGCAGTGGCCGAAGGAAGTCGATCGGAGGAGGGAAAGCACCTAGGAGAAATGGCTCGATTTTCGGCGATCCACGGCGGCTGGGCATCAATGGAGGCCACCGATGAGTTCAGGAGGAGGAGCCGGTCATTTTGAGACCGGTAGCAGTCGGCGAAACGGCCGGAATCGTCGACGACGACCAAGAGGAGAAATGGGTCCCGACGAGAGCTCGAGATAGCCTCGATTTGCGGACTAGCATGAAATCTCAGGTAAGTAACCCTTATTTATGACAATTACCTCGTTATGCGTGATATTGATTTGATTTCCGCATAAATGGAATTAAATTATGAAAATTTAGATAAATTGTCGTAAATAATCGATTTAGTTTTTCAAGAATTAGAACGAGGCCAAATAAATTATTAGTGGGCTCAATGAGCCCAATAGGCCTCGATAAAGTGAAAATTAAGTGGCAAACGGGCTTAAGGCCGATTAAGGCCCATTAAGGTGCAATCGGGCCCAATAGGGGTAAATGGACCCAACGATTTAAATTAAGCCCAGAAAAGATTAAATACAATTAAATTATATGTTATCTGACCTGAGGAATATTGATACGCAGTTCCAGGCATTTGATTGGGAGCATAACGGACTGCGCGACGTGACAACAGTGGAAAAGAAAAGGTCAGACTCGACAGGAAACTAAGGTAAGGGAATTCTGCAGACTGCTAGAGGTAACTTTACGCAATTTTAAGTTCATCTGCAGTCTTTAAAAATTATCTGAAGGGTCTAGAGGTCGAATAATAATTTTAGTGCCCCGAATGGGCAAATTACTAAAATACCCTTGTTAAGGGTAGAACTTACAAATTTAGGAAAAATTGGGAGGAGCAAGGACAAGAGGTTCCTGCTTGCTCTGGAGGTATTTTAACACATGCATGAGTAGGCTGGCTCATTTTTAAAGAAAAATGCATAGCATTGCATACCTTAAACGATGTAATTTCTGTGAAAACTATTTGGAGATAACCGAGTCGCCTACGTGTTTTTATTTACATGTGACGTGCTAGAGCTCAGCTCGCACGATGTTTGATTTGTGTGATGCATGCATTAGTGCTGGAGCGAGAGCTCGCACTAGAGTTTTACATGCATAGGTGCTAGAGTATAACTCGCACCAGATTTCACATGCTTGTTTCGTGACACGGTGCTAGAGTCTAACTCGCACCAGATTTTACATGATTTTCATGACAGGGTGCTGGAGTTTAACTCGCACCAGATTTTATAAGATTTTCAGGTGATTTATATATAGAGTGCTAGAGCCTAGCTCGCACTAGTTTTACTGGATTTGTGGAGTAGCGCTGTCTGCCCTTGGAGTCAGCCAAAAGGCCCAACAGGCTCAAAAGACCTCTTAAGTAGGGTGAGAGTGAGGGATGAGGTTGGCAGCCTTGTGGGGATGTAAAGCGGGCTCTGCTGATTTTACTTGATTTGATGAGAGTGCTGAGCATCGCTCGCACTGATTTTATGAGAACATGCGATGAGCCGTGCTTGGAGCATCGGGTAGACTGTGTGTCACTGATTTAATAGGCTTGCACGTGCGTTTTGAGACATGACATGAGTATTGAGAAACAAAACCTCTCTGTAGGAAGCAGGCCATTTGGGCTGGAGTACCTAGAGTGATATGGGTCCATGGAGTACGATGTACCGTGCAAGTAGCATGGAGTACGATATACCGTGGGGTATCTTCGGATACGGTATCTTTGTGATATGGGGTATCTTCGGATACAGTATCTTTGTGATACGGGGTATCTTCGGATACGGCATCTTCGGATGCGTAGGATCGGATAAGATCGACGGGTTGGATTGACCCACCTCCCGGGCGGTTCCCGATCAGGGTGAGACCTCGCACACTGGGATCCGTGAAGCTAGAGGGACTCACTAGGACACATATGCCCAGTCCTGGTTATTGCCGTTATACAGATATTGCCTCGTCTCGCATGTCGACGATTTTGATGATTTAAACTGGGTTTTTAAATTAAATGTGCATGATGCTATTTCCATGCTTTTTAAACTCATGTGTGATGTAAACCGACTTTCATGGTTTTGTGTGAGTCAGGATCACCCGAAGGAGGGGTCGAGTCCAGACCTTATTGTGAAATTTTTAAATGAGAAAGAAATGATTTGAAATAATTGCATGTTGAATTTTTCGTGCAAACTTGATTTACATAACATCATAACTCATATCATCTGTTTTAAAATGTGTGGAGAAAGGGTGGTTTATGCATGGCACCACGTTCATGTAGGTAGTATGGTTACCTACTTGTTCGTAGGATTGCCTTACTGAGCTTGATGTGCTCACCCCTTTCATTTTCTCCCACAGATAATCTCCAGTTGAAGTTGAGGCGACTCAGTACTGCATTCTGGATATCCGCTGCTGCCCATCAACATAAGGTATATACACTTGTAGATATTGTATCTACATAAGCATAGCACAGTAACATGTTTGTAAGTGTCTCTAGGGGATGTATAAATATTGTAGACATTTTATAAATGATTGGAGAAGAAATAAGTACTATGGTAAATGTATGGTGAGACTGGCATTGACGCACAGCCCAATTTAGTGGAGTGTGGTCACGATTCGAGGATAGTTAAGAATTTAAGTAAATAAACAAAACGCGAAAAAAATTAACTCTGATTTTTGGGTAGTTTGTGTCGTGACATATAAAGGTGGTATCAGTGCAGAAATTGGTCTGATGTGTGTCAGTGTCAGTAATTAGAAAATTACATCCTCGTGTTACTGTGCTTGGTTAGATACAATAGTGTATATCGAGATGGGTTTTGACTAAGAAATGGTCGAGAATGCAGGAATGCCTAATATGAGTCGCGTTAGATGAGATAGTGCACGAGCAGAGGTCGTAGAGGTTGACCTGAGCCTGCTAGTCGTGCTGAGTTGACCTGTGAGAATCAGGGTGAATTTGAAATAAGAGGCTAATGTTGAGCATGTCCCACTGAATCCGATAGAGAGATCGGACAGTATTAAGACACACTTCGCGAGATTGAAGCGGAGCATGGGAATTATTTTGAGGAGCTAATTGCTCAGATTATGAATGAGATCAGAGGGCGCAGCGAAACATTGATGGAAACCCGCTCGACCCATCTTAAGTGTTAAACATCCATAGCTAAGATGAGAAATCTTATTGGATGTATTCCGGTGACAGGATACCCCGGACATGATTTAAAGGAAAAATTTCTTACACTGCCCAAGAATACTAAATTGATTATGAGTATGAAACTCAGTTATATTCTTGGGTAGATATTACCTCGACACTATGAACAAGTGACAATCGAGATGTCTAAAAGTTTATGGAAGGGCTCAGATTGTCAATTAGAGTCCGATTGGCCCATGAGATATTACTTATATCGAGGCAGTGCGCGAATTTACAGTTGGGTAAATAAGAACATGAATTGCACGCCTCTGAGATCGGGAAAGGTAGTGAGGGCCGAAATAGAGACAGAAAAGAGAATCGAGAAATGACAAAGATGTTAAAATGGGAAAATGGTAATTGGTAAAAGATTTAATTTGACGAGTCATGGAGTAAGATAATTGGTAAAGCCCCAGTGCATCCAATTTTGGCACTCTTGAGGGGCATTGTGATTGGAGGACCCCGACCTGCTACGAAGCAGAATAGCAGTGTGATCATTGTAGAATGTGTGGTGGATACCACGGAAGGAAGGTCTATGCTTACACTATATTAATGAAAATGGCCGTTAAGTGTGGTAAGACGGACCATTGATTTTGATTACGCAGAGTTGGGCGAGATTGCCCCACAGAAAAGTAAAGAGACAGAGAAAAACTTCGTTGGTATAGCTGCAACGAGAAGGGAGGTAATAGCCGAAAAGAAAAAGGAAAGTAGACTGTTGGACGAAGGCAAGAGGATGTCTTGGACCAGGACACTATTGATGTTTCATGGATGTGGTGTAAGATACCACACTTGTTATGAATAATGAAGTACATATGTTCATTGATCCTGGTGCCACACATTTATTCATACCGCCTTCATTCGCATATAAGTAAGAAAAAGGCATGAATGCCTACATCATTGGACACAATACTGATAAATGAGAACCCCAATAGAGGAGGATTAATTAACGGAATATGGATATAGAGATTTTAAGTGACAAAAAGGGGTGCAATAGTTGAAATTAAAGGAGTAAAGGATGGTACTCACGGAATGAATAATGAAAGAGTTTTGTCATAAGGGATATACGAAAGGAGATAATCTTTAAGATATGTTGATCCTAAATACAAGATGTATTGGAGTAAAAGGCGTATGCTAGGTGAGAACATCCTTACGATATGAAGTAATTAGGATTGAAGCAATTAGTAGCGAATATAAAGTGTGACCACATGGACTGGTATATAAAGTAATTGTGGTTAAGTCTGAAGGTTAATAAAGGTATTTCAAAATACCTCCCTGCCTGAAGACTTGACAGCGTCTAAAAGTATATATACATATCCTATAACGTGAAATCGATCGTCGTAATAATTACCTTTAGCATTAGGATACCTTTACTAAGACGATAAGAATATTAAAATTTGACAAATCATAAAGGTTAACATAGTAAAATTTAATAAGAGCCGTTAAGATAAGAAAAGGAAATGACGCAGGTTAGTACCCGAAAACGTAAACGATTTTGAAGGATCTTATACGCTTATGCGTAAATAAATCAAGGATTGGACCGATTTGTAATCATCATTATCGATGATATATTGGGTGTAGTTAAAGTCTAGGGTAAATTGTAAGCAATAATTGGAAATTGCTTTTACAGATGGTTGTTGCAAGTTCTAATATGGTCTACTTGGTTGGCACGTTTAACTATGGAAAACGTGGTCTTTGAATAAGATGATAAATAAGATGATAGATGTGACATGAATTTCGGTGTAGTGAAGTATGAACTGACCACCATGATTATTTTCACCGTACCCAACAGCTCAAGAGGTTTTCAGTGAGTATGGATACCTCAAAATTATGAAGGAGCTGTGTATTGATGTATAATGG
Source organism: Firmiana major (assembly GCA_033439115.1). Lineage (NCBI taxonomy): Eukaryota > Viridiplantae > Streptophyta > Magnoliopsida > Malvales > Malvaceae > Firmiana > Firmiana major. The sequence goes on along the minus strand of CM065897.1, from coordinate 69,889,147 downwards.
GGAGATAGTCAAGTATAGAGTCAGACAACTCCTTGATTATAAAATAAACTATCTGACCCATGATTTAAAGTTGGCAACAGTATTTGTACCGAGGATATGGTACTATTAGGTACACGATGAGAAATTGTGGATATGCACTGATCATAAAGCCCGAGTATCTGTTTTCACAAAAAGAGGCGAATATGAGAATACATAATGGGTTAGAGCTTCTGAGAGATTTTGATTGTGAAAAATTGTACCACCCAGGAAAGGCTAATGTGATGACTGATGCCTTGAGCAGAAAGAGCCTCGGGATGGTATTACATATGATGGTCAGGGAGCGTGAGCTGCTAGAGCAGTTATGAGCCTCAGTATTGATGTAATCCCTTCTGATGATGACCATGATTGTGTGACAGCTAGCCTGAGATTAGAACCGGATGAGAGTGCCCGGATTTGACAGGCTTAGCGTAATGATCGGCACGATGTCGATAGTGTGGGTTAGATTCAGAAGGGTACAATGATAGAGTTCACAGAGTGTGATGAGTTATTGAGGATTCCGAGACAGTATGAGTGCTCCCAGGACCACAGTTGATGAGATAGTAATATTGTCAGAAGCTCACTCTTTGGGATATACAGTGCCTACAGAAAGTGACGAATATATATATTGAAATCTCGAAAAGGGTATTGGTGGTCAGATATGAAAAGAGACATGGTAGAGATTGTGGGAAAGTGCCTAGTATGTCAGCAGAATAAGGTAGAGTATTAAAAGTCTGCAGAGTTATTGCAGTCTCTACCTATATCGACACGGCACGAAAAATGAGAGCAAGTCTCCATGAATGTCGTGATGGGTTACAGAGGACCTAGGTGAATTACGAGGCTATTTGGATGATAGTCGCCAAATTGACTAAGTCTACCCACCTTCTGGTTATGAAATCCCCAGATACTCGGAGTGTGTATCAGGATTTATGTGTAAGGAAGATTGTGGAACATTAAGTAGCGTTCCAGTGAGCATGGTATTATATAGGGATTCCCGCTTCACTTCCCACCTCTGAGGATATTTTTAGGAAGCTATGGGAACCCGACTGAGTATTAGCACAGCTTTTCATCCTCAGACAGATGGTCAGTCAGAGAGGACTGTACAGGTTCTGGAGGATCCGATGAAAGCGTGTGCCATTGATTTTATAAGCTCCTGGAAATGATCAGTTGATTTCTAATTAAAGTCACCAATAACGACAGTTGGCAGTTGAGTATCGGGATAACAAGATATGAGGCAGTGTATGGCTGTAGGGATTGTTCCCAAATTGGATAAGAAAAAGTGGGTGACAGATAGAATTATTTTTGACTTTGGATGATAAGTCTCTGAGGATGTTTAGTTAAGGATGAGAGATTAAGAACACCTCAGAGCAGATAGAAAAGTATTGGAATTCACCGAGAGTGAATTAGTATGGTTGGAATGTTTCTTGTCCTAAGAGAATAAGGACATAGCGAACTTTTGGAAGAAGGTAAATTAAGTTGCGCTGGATGGAATATTTTGAGAGATTGGACAAGTGGGAGATAAGACCTGTAGGTTGGCGTTATCACTTGAATAAGCAGGCACCCACAATGTGTCCCATCTTTTGATGCTTCGGAAATACTATCCAGATCCAGCATAGGTGATAGGATATGAGAATTCCAAAAGTTCAGTTTTATGAAAATATAAGTATATTGAAGAAGTTGATTCGGGCATTAAACAGGAAAGAGAAAGTATTGAGGTTTAAGACGATCTCCCTAATTAAAGTCCTTTGGTAGTAATACACTCCGAAAAAGGTCACATAAGAATTAAAGAAGTATGATACGATTGATGTACCCGGAGTAGTTTATGGACTCATATGAATTGGTTCTAATTTGGGGGACCAAATTCTTTAAGTGGGGGAGAGTTGTAAGACCCGAATTTAATTAAAATACGAAATGAATGAGTATTCGTGAAGGGAAGTCGGGTTAAATTAATCCCGAACACATGTAAGGGCAAAATGGTCAAAAGATCGAAAGTCGGTATAATTTCGATAAGGAAATTTAATTAAAAATATGGATTTGAGAAATCTTGGTCAATAAAGGTGAAATAAATTTATTTTGGGTTAAATTGATCAAGATATTAATTTATGGGAATTAATCGAAATTTTTAGTACGGAAAAATAGTCCCGAAAATAATCAAAAATTATACCGGGAAGCCGAAATAATATCGAGAAATTAATTTATAGATTAAATGAATAAAATATAATTTTTTTTAAAGATATTTTGAATATTTTAGACTAATTTAATCAATTAAATAATATTAATAAAAATAAATAATAATAATAATAATAAAAAGAAGAAGAAGTTAATCTGAAAAAAAAAAGAAGAGAGAAAAGGGGGTCAGGGAGAGAGAAAGTGAAGCAGAGAAACGGAATCCGAGAAAATCGAGGAAGTCGAAGACGCACCGACGACCGACGACCCCCGACGAGGAGCCGACGAGGAAGAGGGGAGGCCGGCGAGCAAGATGGTACCGGAGATGCGTCGTGCAGTGGCCGGAGGAAGCCGATCGGAGGAGGGAAAGCACCGAGGAGAAACGGCCCGATTTCCGACGATCCACGGCGGCTGGGCATCAACGGAGGCTAGCGATGAGTTCAGGAGGAGGAGCCGGTCATTTTGAGACCGGTAGTAGCCGGCGAAACGGCCGGAATCGCCAGCGACGGCCAAGAGGAGAAATGGGTCCCGACGGTCGGAGGAGAACAGGCCGGACCGGCCATTTTTCGGCCAGCTCGAGGGGAACCAAGCCCAGATTCGTGCTGCGGACAACCTTGCGGAGCCACTGGCGGTGGAAGCCAGCGGAGAACTGGCCGGCAAGGAGGTGAACCGGTCGAACCGGAGTGAACCGGCGGTCTGAACCGGTCCGAACCGGACTGAACCGGTTCAGCCAAAAAGAGAAGGAAAAAGGGAGAAAAAGGGAAAAAGAAAAAAAGAGAAAAAATTGGAAAAAATTCCAGCGATGCAATCGAGCTTCGGGTAAGTCGATAAGCGGTCAAATTGACCGATTTAAATTTTGGAATATTTTATTTAATTAATTTTCGACTAGAAACTTACCCGAAAAATTGTGAAATTATGTAGCTCGACAATTGGCATCCAACGAGAGCTCGAGATAGCTTCGATTTGCGGACTAGCATGGAATCTCGAGTAAGTAACCCTTATTTACGATAATTACCTCGTTATGCGTGATAGTGATTTGATTTTCGCATAAATTGAATTAAATTATGGAAATTTAGATAAATTGTCGTAAATAATCGATTTAGTTATTCAAGAATTAGAACGAGGTCCAATAAATTATTAGTGGGCCCAATGAGCCCAATAGGCCTCGATAAAGTGAAAATTAAGTGGGAAATGGGCTTAAGGCCAATTAAGGCCCGTTAAGGTGCAATCGGGCCCAATAGGGGTAAATGGGCCCAACAATTTAAATTAAGCCCAGAAAAGATTAAATACAATTAAATTATATGTTATCTGACCTGAGAAATATTGATACGCAGTTCCAGGCATTTGATTGGGAGCATAATGGACTACGCGACGTGACAACAGTGGAAAAGAAAAGGTCAGACTCGACAGGAAACTAAGGTAAGGGAATTCTGCAGACTGCTAGAGGTAACTTTACGCAATTTTAAGTTCATCTGCAGTCTTTAAAAATTATCTGAAGGGTCTAGAGGTCGAATAATAATTTTAGTGCCCGAATGGGCAAATTACTAAAATACACTTGTTAAGGGTAGAACTTACAAATTTAGGAAAAATTGGGAGGATCAAGGACAAGAGGTTCCTGCTTGCTCTGGAGGTATTTTAACACATGCATGAGTAGGCTGGCTCACTTTTAAAGAAAAATGCATAGCATTGCATACCTTAAACGATGTAATTTCTGTGAAAACTATTTGGAGATAACCGAGCCGCCTACGTGTTTTTATTTACATGTGACGTGTTAGAGCTCAGCTCGCACGATGTTTGATTTGTGTGATGCATGTATTAGTGCTGGAGCAAGAGCTCGCACTAGAGTTTTACATGCATAGGTGCTAGAGTATAACTCGAACCAGATTTCACATGCTTGTTTCGTGACACGGTGCTAGAGTCCAACTCGCACCAGATTTTACATGATTTTCGTGACAGGGTGCTGGAGTTTAACTCGCACCAGATTTTATAAGATTTTTGGGTGATTTATATATAGAGTGCTAGAGCCTAGCTCGCACTAGTTTTACTAGATTTGTGGAGTAGCGCTGTCTGCCCTTGGAGTCAGCCAAAAGGCCCAACAGGCTCAAAAGACCTCTTAAGTAGGGTGAGAGTGAGGGATGAGGTTTGCGGCCTTGTGGGGATGTAAAGCGGACTCTGCTGATTTTACTTGATTTGATGAGAGTGCTGAGCATCGCTCGCACTGATTTTATGAGAACATGCGATGAGCCGTGCTTGGAGCATCGGGTAGACTGTGTGTCACTGATTTAATAGGCTCGCACGTGCGTTTTGAGACATGGCATGAGTATTGAGAAACAAAAGCTCTCTGTAGGAAGCAGGCCATTTGGGCTGGAGTACCTAGAGTGATATGGGTCCATGGAGTACGATGTACCGTGCAAGTAGCATGGAGTACGATGTACCGTGGGGTATCTTCGGATACGGTATCTTTGTGATACGGGGTATCTTCTGATACGGTATCTTTGTGATATGGGGTATCTTCGGATACGGCATCTCTGGATGCGTAGGATCGGATAAGACCGACGGGTTGGATTGACCCACCTCCCAGGAGGTTCCCGATCAGGGTGAGACCTCACACACTAGGATCCGTGAAGCTAGAGGGACTCACGAGGACACATATGGCCAGTCCTGGTTATTGCCGTTATACAGATATTGCCTCGTCTCGCATGTCGATGATTTCGATGATTTAAACTGGGTTTTTAAATTAAATGTGCATGATGCTATTTCCATGCTTTTTAAACCCATGTGTGATGTAAACCAACTTTCATGGTTTTGTGTGAGTCAGGATCACCCGAAAGAGGGGTCGAGTCCTGACCTTATTGTGAAATTTTTAAATGAGAAAGAAATGATTTGAAATAATTGCATGTTGAATTTTCCGTGCAAACTTGATTTACATAACATCATAACTCATATCATCTGTTTTAAAATGTGTGGAGAAAGGGTGGTTTATGCATGGCACCACGTTCATGTAGGTAGTATGGTTACCTACTTATTCGTAGGATTGCCTTACTGAGCTTGATGTGCTCACCCCTTTCATTTTCTCCCACAGATAATCTCCAGTTGAAGTTGAGGAGACTCAGTACTGCATTCTGGATATCCGCTGCTGCCCATCAACATAAGGTATATACACTTGCACATATTGTATCTACATAAGCATAGCACAGTAACATGTTTGTAAGTGTCTCTAGGGGATGTATAAATATTGTAGACGTTTTATAAATGACTGGAGAAGAAATAAGTACTATGGTAAATGTATGGTGGGACTGGCATTGACGCACAGTCCAATTTGTTAGTGGAGTGTGGTCACGATTCGAGGACAGGTAGGAATTTAAGTAAATAAACAAAACGCGAAAAAAATTAACTCTGATTTTTGGGTAGTTTTGGTCGTGACAAAAGCCCATTAAGAAAGCCCAAACCCAAAAGCCCAAATGGAAAGCCCATGAGATAAATATCTAACCATAGTTAAAGCTGACCATGACTCATAAAGTGACTCATTAGGTGACTCATGGCTAAGGCTTGGAAAGTAAAGCTTAATGGCTGGAAAGTAAAGCTTAATGGCTAAGTAAGTGGCTTATAAATTCAGCCACACCATTGTCATCTTCATCACACCAAATTCGGCTAGAAGAAGAAACCATTGAAACATATTATCCAAGCTTTCTCTCACTAGAAATCACTAGGAATTAGGCATAATTGGAACTTGCATCCTTCATGGAAGTTGTTCCAAATTGAAAGGAGAGTGACATATGTTGGAATTGGCTATCAAGGAGCCATAGAGTACAAACCGAGAGCCTTCAAAGATTCGGCCAAAGGGTGAACACAACAATTGGTATATTTTCTAGTTTTCAATTTCATATATGTTAATGTATGAATGATTTTGAGTACATTGATATATGTTTTAAGCATTGAAACATATTAAATCACTATGATGTTGGTTAGGCCGAGAGTGAATGGTGAGACATTGATTTATGTCCATATGATTTTAAGGCATAAATGGATTAATGTACATGTGTTAATAATTATGGTGTAATTAGAATTAATCAATTTGATTAATTAATACATTGGCAATCAAGGTGTTTGATAAAATGCCTAAATGAACTATATGATGTTTAGGAATGTTGCCAACCAAGTGTTTGTGAAAATGCCTAAGTGAATTGGCTAAGAAATAGGCATGGATGGCATGCCATGGCATAACCGATGGCATGGGTAGCTCTCGGCCATGGCATGTGGCCAAGAGGCCCAATGGGCCAAGCCCAAATATTTTAGGCCCAATATGATGTAATGACAAGCCCAATAAGAGTTGGTGGGCCCCACAAGCCCAATAGGCCCAACGAAAATAAATAGTAAAATGAAAATGGGCTTAAGGCATAGTTAGGCCCATTAAGGATTTCTAAAGCCCATTAAGGAAAATAGATTGTATTTAATGTGAAATACAGTAGGAAAAGTGTAATTAACCTGATAAATGATTATATGCACCTCCAGAGAGTATTGGAGGAGCAAATCAGACTGCTAAAACGAGCAGCGCAGAGAAAGTGAAATTTCTCAAGTGATTGCAGGTAAGGGACTTTTGTGAGTAGTTAGAGATACCTGCACATATTTTCGTCTGCTTTTACATTCACTTAAAAATTTTGAGGGTTAGAGAAAGTGAATAATAATTATTGCGACCCAATAGTGGCAAATTACAATTTTACCCCTAGTTAGTCAAAAAGTCAACTTTTGTGAAAAGTTGTAAAAAGCATGGAAACCACTATTTTGAGTGTTTAACTGCTGTTTAGCAGGAGAATAAATAGATGGGCTAAAGATTTTAAGGTTGATGTGAATTAAGCACACTTTATAGTGCTGATTTTGATGTTTTGTAAATCATCCCTTTTTAAAGAGCCATCTATCATGTTTTGTGAGAATGAATCGTGCTGGAGCACAACTCGCACTGGATTTCATATATTTTCCACATACATTAGTGCTGGATTTTGATTCGCACTAGATTTCCATGACATGCATGATAGAGTACTGGAGTTATTACTCGTACTCAAGTTTTATATGATATATGCACGACAGAGTGCTGGAGCGATTAACTTGTACTCGAGTTTTACATGAGATACATGACAGAGTGCTGGAGCATTGCTCGTACTTGATTTTTCATGATTTATACATGACATAGTACTGGAGGTATTGCTCGTACTTGATTTGATGATATTGTGCATAGCATAGTACTGGAGCTATTGCTCGTACTTGATTTAATACATGAACTATGCATTGACCTAGTTGCTAGATGTTTACTTGCACTAGAGTTGAGTTTGTGATGTGAAACAGTGTTTGAGCAGAGTGTCGACTGTGAGTCGCACTCAAAGGCGCGCACTGTATGTGATATATAATACATGTTACAAACTCATGCCCGTATCCTTGTGTGACTGAGTGTCACATTATGTGAGAGGATACCCGCATGAGGGTATTAGAGATGTGGTATGATATTCCATAGTTTGAGGGCTAAGACCTATGGCAGGACCTTGACTGTGATGTAGGGTCCACGGGTGTACTTTGTACCGTACCTGGGGCATGGGAGTACACTGTACCATGTGTTATTGTGGAGTTGAGGAGGATATAGCTGACGGTTGTGATGGACAGACCCACCTCCCGTTGCAGCAGTGATGCCCCGCACACCGAGTACTGTGTTGCTTGGTTTCATATGTCAGATATGATCATAGTCCAGGATACTATTTTCATTTCATCACAGAGTCTCACATGATATATCACATTGATTGACTGATTTAAATTGCGGACAGACCTGAGGGATGGGTCGGACTCCGATTTTGTGATGTGAATTATTTAATGCCATATTTATTGTGATTTAAAATACATGTCATGATTTACATAAAGGCATGATTTATATAAAGATGCATTGTTTTGCACTACATGCCTACATTTGAGAAAGAAAGCATGATTTCTGTACATGGGATTTAATCTGTACAAGTATACATATATATATTTAAAGACATGTTTTTAAACTGAGTTAAGGAAATAATGTTTTCAAGGCATAGCATTATTTTGAGTAGATAGTGTAGATATCTACTTGCTTGTCTGATTTTCTTACTGAACGTGTTGTATGCTCACCCCCCTTTCTTTACATCTCTCTACAGAGCATCAGCAGTAGAGCGAGAGTTATCAAGGGATAGTGTTCCTGAGTCCACTGCTAGTTCCTATCGATTGCCAGGTATACAGACTTTGTACGGTTATATTCTAAACATAGAAATAGCACAGTGATGTATACGATATATAATGGGGAATGTGTTTGTGTTAGATTTTATATAATCTCACATGTATTATAAAAGCAGTTACAGTCAGTAACAGTATATTGACATGTATGTATGATAATGGATAATGTGGTAAGCAAGAATTCTGACATCGAATCACAGCCCAACCATGGAAGAGAGGAAAGGTAAGTTAAAAATGCGAAATTTTTTTAGTGATTTTGGTTAAAGTCATGGATTGAGAACGGGTCCTGACAACACGGATCTCAGTGTGCGGGGTATCACAACTGTAATGGGAGGTGGGTCACCCTACCCGCCAGAATATCACATCACGTGAATACAATAGTCATGACTACATGACACGCCTTAAAGGTATTGTCCGCAAGTGCATGGGTCATACAAGTAATAATGAGATTTGAGTCCCGAGTTATCGTCCCACAGAGAAGTTGACTAGCCTAATTAAGTACCGGTTAATCTTACCCTAAGTATATCCTAGCAAATTATGAAATTATGGTGGTGATCTACTAAGGCTAATTAAACGTACTGAAAACAATAAACATTAAAAGATAAAGAAAATAAAACTGAACTAAGATTTGCTTACTGAACTCCGAGCAATTAAAGAAAATACCTACAAAAGAAAATTAAAACAATTAAAATTAATTAACGCAATTAAAATAAAATGCAAATATGAAAATAAAGAAATAAAATTAAACTAAACTAAAATATAAACAAACTTAAAATAAAAATGCAAGTAAGTAAACTAATTAAAATGCAATTTAAAGTAAACTAAAATTTAATGAAAATAAAGACTAAATTAAATATGCTTGAATCAAATTCTAAATGCAACTAAACTAAAATAAAATCCTAAAACATTTAATATAAAATTAACTACTAACCAAACATTAAGACTAAAAATTAAATTAACAAATTAAAACACTAGAACTAATCTAAATTGACAACTAACAACTATCCTAAACTAACAACTAATTAAACTATACTAAAAATGCAAGAAAAATGGATTAATACAAGAGTTGAAAGCCAAACAAAGCCTTAAGTTTAAATCAACCAATAAATCCCTCCAAACACTGTTCACGTGTCTTTCCAGATTTTTGGTTTGTCCAGGCATGCTCGGTTTGTTCTCTGCTGCTGGTGTCCTGCACTCTCGGTTCTGGCCAGTCCTTTGCTGCAAGTGTCCTACTATTGTACTAGCTCTCGGTATAAATGTGAAAAATTTATTGAGATTTTCAGTAATAAGAGAATAAAAAGGGTCGTGACACCTATGGCACCTCAGCCGCCTATACAGACTCGAACGGAAGAGAGGGATGTTGGTAGGATTAGGGACTTCCTGAAAATGAAGCCTCCAACATTCAAGGGAGTTAAAAATCCAGTAGAGGCTGAAGAGTGGCTAGTAGACCTTGGGAAGATCTTTGATTATCTAGGGTGTGCTGATGTAGAGAAGGTTTCTATGGCCACGTACATGTTGAAAGGCCAAACAGAGTATTGGTAGGGATCCACCAAGGTCCTTCTAACTGCCCAGCATCTGATGATTAGTTGGGATGCATTCTTGACAGTCGTCAGAGATCAATATGTTCCACGAGCTACCCAGCAGAAGTTACGGACAAATGTTTAGAATTTGGTACAGGGCATTATGTCCATGGATGAGTACGAGAGTAAGTTTACTATGCTGATAAGGTATGACCCGAAGATGATCCGATATGAATAGTGTCATACTGAGAGGTTTCTAACTGGGTTAAGGCCAGTTATCTGAGATCGACTATTGAGGTTTTAGATTACTGAGTTCAAGGATGCCCTGGGCAGAGCACAAATGATTGAGAGGGGTCTAAATGTTACATTGATGGAGTATGGCTTCAAGGGAAAGAGCATGGATAAGGCTAGGAAGACGGAGTTTGTGAGATAAGATTATCGAAGGGGCCAGCCCAAGAGGCAGAGGACAGATGAGTTTCGAACTAGGGTTGATAGACCCACAATTCTTGTACCTGCTTCCTAAATTGCTAGAGGTCCGCAATAGTATAGGCAGTTGTGTAAAGAGTGTGGGAAACTCCATGGAGGTGTTTGTCGTATGCCCACAGGGAGCTGCTTTGGGTGTGGACAGAAGGGACACATGATAAGGGATTACCCACAGAACCAGATTCCACAGCTTTCAGAGTAACCATGACAACCCGAGAGACAAGCTCACCAGAGATAAATCCCATAAAGACAGGCTACCGCAGTAGAGAAGGGCAAGAAGCCTGTCACTCATGGGAGAGTCTTTGCCTTGGACAGGGAGACTACTGATGCCTCCACTGAGACCATTCGGGGTAAGCTTTTAATTTGAAATCATGAGGCACGTGTATTATTTGATCCAGGTTCCACACAGTCTTTCATATCACCCCATTTCACACGTAATTTGCATATTAAGCCTGAATCTCTAGATTTTACGTTACACATTAACACACCCATGTATAAATCTCAAAAGACTGATATGGTGTGTTGAAATTATGAAATCAAGGTAGGAGATAGGATCATGTTAGCAGATCTAATCTTGTTGAACATGTATGGCTTTGATGTAATTTTGGGTATGGATTAGCTAGCCACCAATTACTATGACTGTAATCTTCTCCTTACCTAATAAGTTTGATGTATGCTTTGCAGTTAAAGAATAAATTACATGATTTTGACTATTGATGAAAAATTTGATGAACCTGTTAATGTGAAGGTTATGTTGCATTCATCTTCGATACTAGTCGGGAACGTCCAAGTATTCAGGACATACTCGTGGTATGCGAGTTCCCAGATGTATTTCTTGATGAACTACCAGGACTACCATCGGAGAGAGAGTTGGAATTCACTATAGAATTGGCACGAGAGACTCACCCAATCTTGAAGTCTCCTTTCCGGATTACCCTTGTTGAAGTTGAGGAATTGAAATAGCAGTTGCAAGACCTGGTAGATAAGGGGTTCATTAGGCCAAGTGTATCCCCGTAGGGAGCTCCGGTATTATTTATGAGGAAGAAGGATGGTAGTCTCAGGTTATGTATAGACTATAAGCTGCTGAACAAGGTAACAATCAAGAACAAGTATCCTTAGCCCAGAATAGATGATCTATTTGACCAGTTAAGAGGGGCTACGGTGTTCTCAAAAATTGACCTGAGATCGGGCTATCACCAATTGAGGATTAGAAAGGAGGATGTTTCGAAAATGGCCTTCAGGATGAGATATGGACACTATGAGTTCCTTGTGATGCCCTTTGGTCTAACTAATGCCTCAGCTGCATTCATGAGCCTGATGAATTAGGTGTTCCGAGAGTATCTAGATTGGTTCATCATAGTTTTCGTCGACTATATTTTGATTTACTCAAAGTCTCGAGAGGAACATGAGTAGCATTTGAGAGTAGAGCTCCAAACTCTCAGAGTTCCTTGTGATGCCCTTTGGTCTAACTAATGCCCCAGCTGCATTCATAAGCCTGATGAATGAGGTGTTTCGAGAGTATCTAGATCGGTTCATCATAGTTTTCGTAGACTATATTCTGATCTACTCAAAGTCTCGAGAGGAGTATGAGCAGCATTTGAGAGTAGTGCTCCAAAATCTCAGAGAGAAGCAGTTGTATGGGAAGTTGGATAAGTATGAGTTTTGGTTGGAGCAAATAGCATTCCTAGGCCATATTGTTTCTAAAGACGGGGTGTCAGTGGATGCGTCTAAGGTTGAGGTAGTGCTCAATTGGGAGAGGCCGAAAACATTACAAAAATCCAGAGTTTTCTAGGACTAGATGGATACTATAGGAGGTTTGTAGAAGGTTTCTCCAAGATTGTCTCTCCACTAACTAACTAAGCTATCGCGTACACGACGTAGGCTGGTGGGGAAGAGCTACCCTAAGCTACTTTTTGTACACGCAGAAAAGGTATACAATTACATTCCTTTACTAGACACATTTTGTATGCACAGACATATTTTAGAAATATGTTGTTGGGATGTAATTTGTAAGAAAACAAATGTAAAGAATATTATTGTTTGGGAGGTTGTCTTAAAGTACTTGGTCTTGATTTGAAATGGATTTATTGGATTGATAATGTGGATTTGGAAAGCATGTTTGGTAGTTGTAGATATCTAGGACTGTTAAAAACAATTGGTTTGCAGGTGGTAGGCTTATGTATAAGTCGTTATGCTGCCGAAATTTCTATCGACCATATAAGTCAAAACGTGAAATTTAAATATAATTTTGGATAAAGAAGTAGGAAAATGAATTGACATTGAACAAGAATACAACCTAAGTAAATAAAGGAATAAGTGGAAAATTTAAGTTCAAAAAAAAAAATTTTCTCAAATTTTCAAGGGTCAAGGGTCATTGCAGGAAAACAGTGGGAGTAATTCATTTAATTAAGAGACCATAATTAAATGATTTTAATTACAGTGTTACTTGCTTGCATATTTATATTTTGTGATTGTGGCAAATGACAATCTATCCCTATGTTTTATCCTTGAGAACGATAACAAGTTGGTTCAGGAAAACTTCTTGGACTGGTATAGAAATTTGAGGATAGTCCTTACTCAAGAAAAGAAGTTATATGTTGTAGAGTGTGCAATCCTTGCTTAACCCAGATAGAATGCTTCCATTATCGATAAGCAAGCTTATTAGAAACATTTGGATGATGCCACTGACGTACAATGCCTAATGTTAGCTTCCATGAGTTTTGAACTCTAGAAGCAATATGAAATAATAAAATCATTTGATATGATCAAACATTTGAAGAAAATGTTCCAAAAGTAAGCAGGATGTTAACATTATGAGGTATCTACGACACTTTTCGATAGCAAGATGGCTAAGGGAGCTTCGATGCACACTTATCTATGACACTTATGTACATTTAAAGGCTAAAAAAACTAGGCTTCACCTTGCATAAAGAGTTATCCATTGATTCAATCCTTGATCCCTACAATATAGGTACAATTTGTTTATGTTTCACTGCAACCCTAACAATATGCATAAAACATTAACAGAATTGCTCAACAAGTTGACAACTGCTGAGTAGGACTTGAAGAAGTCAAGGCCTACTTCTTTCATGGTGGTTGACAAGGCTAAATCTGATGGTAAAGGCAAGCTTAAGTGTAAGCCCAATCCCAAAGGCAACGAAAAGGGAAAAACTAAGAATCTCAAGCCATCTGGTGGTGTTGTTAAGAGAGGAAATCGCTTCCACTGTAGTAAGGCTGGTCATTTAAAGAGGAATTACATTGCGTACCTTGAGGAGTTGAAGAAACAGAAAGGAAGTGAGACTTCTACCTCAAGTATATATGTAATTGAGAAAAAACTTATTACTTCTTCATATTAGGTACTACATACTGGATGTGGTTCTCACATTTGCATCAGCATGCAGGGCCTAACAAAGAATAGTAGACTTGCCAAGGGTGAGGTATACCTACGAATTGGAAATGGAGCATGGGTTGCTACATTAGTTGTAGGAACTTTTGGTTTATCATTGCCTTCAAGCCTAATTCTATAATTTAAAAATTGTTATTATGTTCCATCAATTGCCAAGAATATTATTTCTGTTCCTTGTTTGGATAATAAAGGTTTTTCTTTCAAAATCATGAACAATAGTTATTCAATTTACCATAATGATATTTTCTATGGTAGTGTTTCCATTATAAATGGATTGCATGTTCTGGACTTAGATAATCACATATACAATGTTGATCCTAAGAGGTCAAAGGGTAATAAGATTAGCCCTGCGTTCCTTTGGCACTATATACTTGGTCACATAAATGAGAAACACATATCTAAGCTCTATAAATATGGAGACTTAGATTCATTTGATTTCAAATCATATGATATATACGATTCTTGTTTGCTTGTTAAGATGACCAAGGCATCTTTTAAAAGAGCAAGGGAAAAGGCTAATGGTTTATTAGAGCTCATACATACGAATGTATGTGGCCTATTAACCACACATGCTAGAGGAGAGTTCAAATACTTTATCAAATTCATGGATTACTACAATAGATATATCTATGAATGAGACACAAGTCAGAATAATTTGAAAAGTTTAAGCAATTCAAGAATGAAGTACAAAATCAATTAGCTTAAAATATCAAAACACTTCGATGGGATTGTGGTTGAGGAATCAGACCTTGTTTGAGGCTAGAATTCATAAATCATTTAAAGGAGTATGACATAGTTCCACAATTCACTCCACCTGGTACACCTGAGTGGAACCGTGTATCTAAGAGGAGGAATCAGACCTTGTTAGACATGGTTCAATCAATCATAAGTTTAGCCAACCTTTCTATCTTCTTTTGGTGTTATGCTTTAAAGACCGTTACATTTACACTGAACCGTGTTCCCATTAAAGTGGTTGAAAAGACACCATATGATTTGTGGATTAGGGAAAAAACACAATATGTATTTTCTAAAGATTTCAGGTTATAAGGTTTATGTTAAAAGATAATTCTCAGACAAAATTCGGATCTAAATATGATAAATGCATTTTTGTGGGGTATCCTAAAGAGACAAAATATATAATTTCTACAATCCTATAGAGAACAAAGTGTTTGTGGCTTGATATGATGTCTTTCAGAAAATAACTTCCTTTTTAGAAGAATTTGTGGAAGGAAAATAGAGCTTGAAGAGATTCAAGAGCCATAAAATATCATTGAGCCTTTAGTGGAACAAGACCAAGCCCACAAGATGTTATGAAAGAAGAAGTTGCTCCGAAAGCACAAGGATCACATAGGTCTCGTAGGATATGTCAAGAGCCCAACAAGCTTAACCTGTTTCCACTCAACATGAGGATGAATTGCTCATTGATAATGATGAGCCTACCACCTAAGAAGAAGCAATTACGACTTAGATTTTGAGAAATGGCTTGAAGCCTTAAAATTCAAAATATACTCCACATACACAAACTAAGTATGGACTTTTGTTGATCCAACTCTAGGGGTAAAAACCATAGGGTACAAATGGATCTTTAAAAAGAAGATTGACATAAACGGTAAGATACATACCCATAAGTGCTAATTTGTGGCCGAAGGATTCAAACAAAGGCATGGTATAGACTATAATGAAACCTTTTCACCAGTTACAATGCTTGAGTCCATTCAGATTTCGCTTGCTACAACTGCATATCATGATTATGAGATATAGCAGATAAATGTTAAAATTGCATTCCTGAATGGGAACTTATGTGAGGATGTGCATATGATAACTTTTATCACTTTTGAAAATGCAAACAATGTATGTAAGCTTCAAAAATCCATTTATGGATTAAAGTAAGCTTCTCAGAGTCGGAACATTCGTTTTAATGAGACAGTCAAAGGGTTTGGCTTTATAAAAAATGAAGATGAATTTTATGTTTACAAAAGGTTAGTGGAAGTGCTGTCATATTCTTACTGTTATCTATGGATGATATACTACTTATAGGAAATGACATTCCTGCCCTACAATCTATCAAAACTTGGCTAAGGAATTACTTCTTCATGAAAGACTTAGGTGAAACAGCCTATATCCTTAGGATAAAGATCTATAGAGATAAATTAGTAGGCTACTTGGTCTAAGTCAAAGTACATATATTGACAAAGTGTTGAAAAGGTTCAACAAGGATTAATCCATGAAATGATTCAAACCTATGTCACATGGTAATTGTCTCTCCAAGGACACGTATCCTAAAACACAAGATAGGAGATATAAAATAGCTAAGATTCCATAGGCTTTGGCTATTAGATCTATTATGTACATCATGTTATGTACTAGGCTTGATGTCTCGTATGCTTTAAGCATGGTGAGAAGGTATCAAGCTAACCCAAGTGAGCATCACTAGGTAGTAGGTAAAAACATCTTTAAGTACTTGAGAAGGACTAAGAATGCTTTCTTAATTTATGGAGGAGAGATTGAGCTTGTTATAAACGGTTACACTGATGCAAGTTTCTATTCAAATAAAGATGACTTTAAGTCACAATCGGGCTAGGTGTTTTGCCTTAATGGTGGCATTCTGAGTTTTAAGAGTTCAAAACAAGAAATAGTGGTTAATTTCATGACTGAGGCTAAGTATATAGCGGCTTCAGATGTAGCTAAAGAAGCTATTTAGATCAAGAAGTCCATCACAGAACTTGGAATGGTCCCTAGCATTACTGATATAGTGGCACTCTATTGTAAGCACTCTATTGTAAGCTGTTTAGAGCCATTGAACATGGTAAGGAACCCCAGTCTCAATTGCTATCCAAACATATACTTAGGCATCAATCGAATTGGCTATAGTGCAAGTGGGAGATTATTAATGTAAGCACTCTGAGCCTGTTAAATTTGGACCTGTATTACACTTATGACATTGTGGTTATTTATATTATTTAATAATACATGGCGTTTATTTATTATTGTTGACTATTTAATTTGCTCAAGTCATAATCAAATGATAAAGTCCCTAGAATAGTGGATTCATATCAAGGGAATCAAACGGTTGACTTTGATGATGAGATCCTTATGATACAAAAAATATAATTTTTAAATATCCTTAGTTGTAGTATCACTAAGAGGGACATTAGTGATATAGTAAGACTAACATATGTTATATTCTTATTGGTGACTGATCTCATAAATCATGGATATGGTGATATCTAGATCAACATATGAATGATCATTATGAATGAATACACTGGATTAACCCGTCTTGAGAACTCTATGTCAATTGTTACATTGAGTGTCATTAGATCTTCTCAAATGGCAATGGTATATGTGATCCCTAGACTTCAGATCACCATTGTATCCTACATGTGGATTGGTGTACTTTGATGCTGGTAAACTTAGCTCAATGAGGGTTGCATGTAAGACAGTAATTAAGAGTATCATGAATCATTTGAAGATTGTGAGTGTAAGACCCGAAACTCAGTGTCAATTTTTAAGAAGTTATTATTATAAACGTGGATTCATGAAATATTGTTTAATAAAGAAGAAAGAATTGAATTTCAGGCCCAATCGATCAAGATACAAATTTATGGTGATAAACCGAAATTTTTCCAAATCGAGAATTTATCTCGAAAATATGGAAAAATATTTTCAAAAAATAATAATAAATAAAAATGTTTTTGGAGAAATAAAATAATAATATTTTAAATTCAAGATATTTTGTATATATATTATATTATATTAAAATAAAATAAAATATATATTAAATAAAAAAGAAAAAAAAGAAAATTGGAATCGCACGAACAGGTCGCATGACCCAAGCAACAACAGGGTTTGACGAAACTGATCCCTGATTCATGGCCATCGATGGCAGCTTTTGGGGGTGGGGGGACGGGAAAAGACCGTCGAAGCAAGACCGGCATTGAAGGACCCTCTACCAGCCATCAAGCACGCCCAGTCGTTGAAAATCGTGAAATCATCGAGGGAGAAACCAAAAAGGGGGAAGAGAAAATCGACGAGCTCGACGCCGATTTGCCCTGCACCACCGCCAACCAAATGTTCCCCAGGAGAAAAGGACCCGAATGGTAGAGGAATTAGCCAGTGAATCAACTGCCAGGGCCTGCAACGACGGAAAGAGGAAAACGATAGTGATGTCGAAAAAGGAGAAGGCGGAATCGCCTTATCGCCACTAATCCGAGAGTGGCCACCACCAGATCTGTGCTTTGCGTAGCCAGATGGACCAATTGGAAGTGGAAGCCGGTGAAGAACCAGTCGACGGAGCTCCGAACACTGAAGGTAGAACTGAACAGGACTGAACCGATTCAGCCAAAAAGATGAAGGGAAAAAAAGAGAGAAAAATTTGGTGGTGCCTTAAGATTAAGGATAAGCCGATAAGCAGTCAAAATTGATCGATTTAATTTTCAAAAAATTTATTTGAAATTATATTTGATTGAAATTGACCAGTTTAAATATATAACTGTGTAGCGCGACAAAAGGCGATAGACGAGAGTTTAATTAAGCCTCGATTTGCATGCTATCACGTAATCTTGGGTAAGTGAATCTCAATTATGACAATTTGTATAATAATGCGCGTTAAAAATTTATCTTATAAGTTACATATTTATTTCCGTATAAAATGAATGATTTTTTTGGAATTTTGAAATCGATTGTCGTAAATGGTAGTACGAGCTATCTAAATACCCTAAAACGAGGCTCAATAAGTGTTGATGGGCCTAATGAGCCCAATAGGCCTTGATGAAGTGAATAGTAAGCGAAAAGGGTCTTAAAATGGATTAAAACCCATCAAGGTGCGATTGGGCCCAATAAGAGTAAATTGACCCAATTAGTTAAATCGACTGTAGTAAGAGTGAGAATTATATATTAGGTGGAGCTGGAAGGACTAAAAAAGCAATTATTGGAGTTATTGGATAAGGAGTTCATCAGACCGAGTGTTTCGTCTTCGGAAGCATCAATCCTATTTGTGAAAAGAAAGATGAAAGCATCCGACTATGTATTGATTATTGGTTGTCGAATAAGGCTACCATTAAGAGTAAGTGTTTCCTTCCATTATTGATAATATATTGGATCAGTTTCTAAGAGCGAAGATCTTTTTCGAGATTGATTTGAAGTCTAGGTATCATCCGTTGAGGATCTGAAATGTGGGTGTGCTCAAGACAACTTTCTGTACCCATTAGGACATTAATGAACGAGGTATTTAAACTTTACTTGGATCGATTTGTTATCATTTTTATCAATGAGATGTTCGTACATTTGAAGTCCATGGAAGACCATGAACAGCAATTGAAAACTATTTTACAAATGACTTGTCGAGGATTTCTCGAAATGGGCTACTCCGTTGACATGTCTTACTAGGAAAAAAATGTTGTATTTGAGTGGGATGATAAGTGTGAACGTAGCTTCTGTGAGTTTTGGTGAATTGAAGCATAAACTGACCACCGAACCTATTCTCACCACACTTAATAGCTCAAGAGGTTTCTCAATATATATGGATGCCTCAAAACAAGGAATAGGCTATATATTGATGTAAAATGGGAAGATAGTCACTTATGGATCCTGACAGTTAAGGACCATGGGAGAAACTATCTGACCTATGATTTAGAATTGGTAGCCATAGTGTTTGCACTGAAGGTATGGTGCCACTACTTATACGGTGAGAAATTTTAGGTATGCACTGATCATAAAAGCCCTAGTATCTGTTTTCATAGAAAGAGTTGAATATGAGATATCAAAGAGGGTTAGAGCTTTTGAAAGACTATGATTGTGAGGTATGGTACCCTCCGAGTAAGGCTAATGTAGTGGTTGATGCCTTGAGCAGAAAGAGCTTCGGGATGATATTACATATGATGGTCAGGGAGCGTGAGTTGTTATAGCAGCTTGTGATCCTTGGTAAAGATGTAATCCCTTCTGATGCTGACAGTGATTATGTGACAGCTAGCTTGAGATTAGAACCAGATTGGATTGATCGGATTCGATAGGCTTAGCGTAATGATTGGCAAGGTGTCGATAGTGTGAGTCAGATTCAGAAGGGTACAGTGACAAAGTTCACAGTAAGTGATGATGGCTTACTGAGGTTCAGAGGCAGAATAAGTGTTCCCAATGACCCACAGTTGATGAGATTGTTATTGTCAGAAGCTCGCTCTTAAAGATATACATTACATCCGAGGACTAATAAAATGTATCAGAATCTCTAAAAGGGCATTAGTGGTCTGGCATGAAAAAAGAAATCGTAGAGTTGTAGCGAAGTGTCCCGTATGTCAGCAGATTAAGGTAGAGCAACAGAAGCCTATAGGGTTATTGTAGCCTCTAGCTATATCGACATGGAAATGGGAGCACATTACCATAGATTTCGTTATGGGTTTACCCAGGGACCCGAAAAAACCATAATGCTATTTGGGTGATTGTGGACAAATTTACTAAGTCAGCCAACTTTCAGGCTATGAAATCCACAGATACTCTGAGTGCATGGGCGAATTGATATGTAAGGGAGATTGGGGAATACCATGTAATGTTCCAGTGAGTATTGTATCAGATAGGGATTCCCGCTTCACTTCCCATTGCTGGGAACATTCTCAGGAAACCATGGGAACCCAATTGAGTGTTAGCACAGCTTCCCATCCTCAAATCGATTGTCAACCAAAGAGAACCATCCAGACATGAGAGGATATGTTAAGAGCATGCGAAATGGATTTGAAAGGCTCATGGGATGATCATTTTTTATTAGACAAATTTACCTACAATAATAGTTATTACTCAAGTAACGAAAAGGCATTGTATGGTCATAGTTGTTGTTCCCCGATTGGATAGGGAAAAGTGAGTGACAGATAGATATTTTCTCCCGATTTGGTAAGACAAGCCTCTAAGGATGTTCAGTCGATAAGTGAGAGATTAAGAACTATTTAGAGCAGACAAAAAAGGTATGCTGACACGAGACGAAGGCCATTGGAATTCACCGTGGGTGAATCAGTATTTCTAAAAGTTTCTCTCTCTAAAGGTATAACGAGATTAAAAAAGATAGATAAACAGAATCCTCGTTATATTATACCCTTTTTAAATATTAGACAGAGTGGGAGACAAGGCCTATAGGTTGGCGTTACCACTTGAATTAGCAGGCATCCAGAATGTCTTCCACATTTTGATGCTTCATAGATACCATCCGCACTCGACACATGGAATTAGATATGAGCCCTCAGAGCTCAATGAGAGCATGTAGTATGCAAAGACACCGGTTTGGATAGTGGATAGGAAAGAAAAAACACTACAATTTAGGACGATCCCTTTAGTTAAAATCTTCAACAGTACCACACTCCGAAAAAAGCCACATGGAAATTGGAGAGCATGATACATGAGAAACACCCGAAGTTGTTCACAGGCTGATCTTGTTCTAATTTGGAGGACCAAATTTCTTAAGGAGGGGAGGATTCTAAGACCTGAAAGTTAGTGTCAATTTTTAAGAAGTTATTATTATAAACATGGATTCATGAAATCTTGATAAAAAAAGAAGTAATAGTTAAATTTCATGTCCATTCGATCAAGATACGAATTTATAGTGATAAACCGAATTTTTTTCACATCAGGAATTTATCTCGAAAATATTGAAAATAATTTCAAAAAATAATAATAAATAAAAATATTTTTGGAGAAATAAAAATAAAATAATAATATTTTAAGCTCAAGATATTTTGTATATATTATATTATGTTAAAATATAATATAATATATATTAAATAAAAAAAGAAAAAGAAGAAAAAAGAAAGAAAATTGGAATTGCGCGAACAAGTCGTGCGACCCAAGTAACAACAGGGATCAACGAAATTGATCCTCGATTCACGGCCATCGATGGCAGCTTGGGGGGAGGGGGGAAGAAAATCGTTGAAGCAAGACGGGCACCGAGGGACCCTCCACCAGCCATCACGCTCGCCCTATAGCCGAAAATTGTGAAATCGCCAAAGGGAGAAACTGAAAAAGAGGAAGAGAAAATCGACAACCTCGACGCTGATTTACCTTGCACCACTACCAACTGAACGTTCCCTAGGCGAAGACTAGCTGAACGGTGGAGGAATCAGCCAGTGTATCGACTACCAGTGTCGGTAATGGCAAAAAGAGGAAAACGACAGTGATACCGAAAGAGGAGAAGGCCGAACCGGCCTCATCGCCATCGACCCAAGCTGGCTACCGCTAGATCCATGCTTCGTGTGGCCAGACGGACCAGCTGGAAGTGAAAGCCAGCGAAGAACCGACAGGCAGAGCTCCAAATGGTGAAGGTAGAATTGAACCAGATGAAATGGGTTTGAATCGGTTCAGCCAAAGAAAAATAAGAGATAAAAAGGGAGAAAAATTCGGTGATGCCCCGAGATTAAGGATAAAAGGGAGAAAAATTCGGTGATGCCCCGAGATTAAAGATAAACCGATAAGTGATCGAAATTAACCGATTTAACTTTTGAAAAATTTATTTAAAATTATATTTGACTGAAATTGTCTGGTTTATATATATATAACTGTGTAGTGCGACAAAAGGTGAGAGATGAGAGTTTAATTAAGCCTCGATTTACATGCTATCACGGAATCTCGGGTAAGTGAATCTCAATTATGACAATTTGTATAATAATGCGCGTTAAAAATTTATCTTATTTGAAATTGATTGTCGTGAATGATAGTACGAGCTATCTAAATAACCTAAAACGAGGTCTAATAAGTGTTGATGGGCCCAATTAGCCCAATAGGCCTTGATGACGTGAATAGTAAGTGGAAAAATCAAAGTGGTTTCGGTCGGTGAGAAAAAAGAAACAAATATTCAATGAGAGTCGTAGTTCTGAATAAGCATAATAAAGTCTCATTCCTCAGGGACAATCCAAAGGAAATATTCAGCGAAGGTAATGTATTATCAGGAGTACTCATAGTAGGACTTAAAACAGATTAAGGCCCATCAAGGTGTGATTGGGCCCAATAAGAGTAAATTGGCCCAATTAGTTAAATCAACTATAGTAAAAGCGAGAATTATATTTATTGGGTTAAATTGATGTAATAAATAATTATCTGCAGCACTAGAGTCTAGATTAGGAGCAAATCGGATTGGACTAGCCTCAGACAGTGGAATTTAGCTACGCGCTAGACGTGATTCGAGGTAAGGGAATTTTATAAGTGCTTGGAGATATCTATACGTATTTTTTAGGGGATTTACAGGGCCTACAATTTCCTAAAGTATCTAGAAATGAAATAATAATTTTTATGAAAATCGGGGCATCAGTGGAAACAGATGATTTTGCTCCTAGGAGTAAAGATAATAAATTCCATGATTATCATGTTTTGATATTTTATATGAATGTAGTGCTTTGATTTAAGCAAATTTGCGCATAGGTTGGATGTTGATTTCATGATTTATACGAAATGGTACAGGTTAGATACCGGTTGCGATTTTAAATATCTTTTATTAAAATTAAGCCACCTATCATATTTATACAAGTAAAAAAAGTACTGGAGCCTTACTCGTAATAAATTTTATTGATTTATTACTCATAAAAAGGCGTACTGGAGCATTGCTCATACGAGAATTTTTGTATGTGTATAAAACTGTGCTGGAGCTTCGCTTGCACAAGATTTTAGATATCATGATATATATGGTGTCATGCTAGAGCTTCGCTCGCACTAGACGTGATGTGACATGCATAGAGTCGTGTTGGAGCCTTTTGTAGACTGTGTGTTCAGATAGATGATATGCTTGCACGTGTACCTTGAGACATGGGTTGGTTATCAACATAGTATAGGGGTGGATAATACCTACGACAGGCACCTCCAGACTATGATATGGGTCCACAGAGTACGTTATACCGTGTATGTCACACGGAGTATGCTGTACTATGTAGTCATGACGACTAGCTGATATGACTTGATATTCTGGCGGGTAGGATTCGATCCCACCTCCCGTTGCAGTTATGATGCCCTGCACACCAGGATTCATGTAGCATGGGATCACAGGGACATAGTATAGCCATAGTCCTCAATTTTTCATACAGTAACCTACATGCCTCACATGATATCATATAGTCTAAATAGACCAGGGTTGGCTCGAAAGAGCGGTGATGCCCCGATTTATGCTTTTTTAATTAAGATGTGATTTAATAGATCAAGGTATTCCCGAGGGATGGATTTAGCCTTGACGTGGTTGTTTTATGATGAAACTGATAAGTTTTAATGCGATGAGCATAAGATGTCATACATGATGATTTTTCCATGTTTGTTTTATATGCTTGATTTCATGATTTATCTTATATGATAGATATATACATGTGGCATCATTTTTAGTCTTACCTCATGCTCTAGATGTAAACGATTTTATATCATGATATTATAAGCATGTAGATAGTGTAGTTATCTACCTGCTTGCATTATTGCCTTATTGAGCTAGTGAGCTCATCCCTTTCATTTCCCCCCTCTACAGAGCACACACAGTAGTTAGTGAGTGGCTGAGGACTTGCATTATGGTATTCGTCGCTTCCCATCACCGAGAGGTATACACACTGATATCATTTTGTGTCACGACCCTTTTTATCCTTTTTAACCAAAAATCACTATAAATTTTTCGCATTTTCCTTTCCTTACCAGTCGTGATCAAACTCATCACTACACAGTTGGGATATGAGTCAATAATAATTATCATTCATCATTCATTCTCAAATCAATCAAAAAAAGTGTCATTCATTTGAAAGTTAAGTTATACACTTATACATGACACATTTTCTAACTTTTACATCCCCCACATTACAATACAAAATGACTATTGTGCCTTTACTTGTTTAGATACAAAAGAATCCTTGTGTGTATACCCTTTGGTGATGGAAGCAGCGGATATCTAAAATAGAACGCCTCAATCCTCACTGAGCTTCTATGTATGCTCTATAGAGAGGGAAAAGTAGAGAGGGATGAGCAACCACACGCTCAGTAAGGCAATAATGCAAGCATGGTAGATAACTGCTCTATCTACATGCTGATAGTGTTATGCATAAATCGTTTATAATCAAAGCATGAGGAAATAAAACTATGCCACATGTATATACATATATCATGTATTGAAAATCATGTAAATAAGCATAAAACATGGAAATATCAACATGTAAAACCATCTCATGCTCAGTCTCATTAAAACTCATCGTAAAAGGGAAATTCATCTAAGAAACATCCTTTTTAAATTCATCTCTTTCTCAAACCACGTTAAAAATCTCATCACAATCATTTCTCTATCACAAATCATTATCATTTCTCAATCAAAATCCCACAAGGCTCGACCCCTCCCTTGGGTCTACCCTGGACAATCACAATCACACTCATGTATAAAAGCCATGTGGTATTATGTAATATTAGGTGAGACAGGTCACTATATCCCAATGGACTATGTTGGCCAGCTATGTCATAAATCATCCAAGACTACACGGATCTTGGTGTTCGGGGCATCATGCTGGAACGAAGGTGGGTTCGTTCTTCGCCAGACTTTCTCATCAGTAACTCAACCACGTGGTATAACATACTCCATGTGATATACTCGGTGTAACGTACTTCGCGGACCCATATCATGGCTAGGGGTGCCAACCGTAGGTTTTATCTACCGCATACCACGTGTAACCTACTCAGTCTTAAGTGCACATGAGAGTATTATTTTTTAATGTCAGGTCTTAGCCCCTCTTGGCCTTACTCGGCCCTTTTGGGTTCCCTGAACACCAACACGCATTACCCTCACCATGACATCATACATACCACAGTGTGAAAACCTATGCGAGCTAAGCTCTAGCACGATTCATGTGTCATGAATAATTATCCTCGTACGAGCAACGCTCTAGTATGACATTTATCATAAAAACATGAAGAAACCACGTACGAGCTTAGCTCCAGTATCGTTATATGCATAAGAAAATCACTCGAAATCCACATACGAGCAAAAACTCCATTACGGTTTACAAAACATTATCATAATTTAAATCAGGGTGCGAGCTAAGCTCCAGCACATTTTATACAAGTGAAAGGATCAAAATCCAGTGCGAGCGAGGCTCCAGCCAATTTAATTCACATAAACACGATAGACGACTCAAAATCAACCAAGACAATCTCAAACTGTATTTAGCACTTCACATGTGCTATTTCACAAAAGCATTCAAACATTTGCCAGCATATCCGTTATTTTATTCAAAACAAAGTAATGTGTTTTCGTAAAACATCAAAACATGTGATTTATGCAATTATTAGAATTACTATCCCTTTTTATAAAATCCACTTCAAAACCAAATCCCATACAAATGCTTGCAGCTATCCACGTATATCAACAATCATTTTCTCAAACAATTATGCAATTTACAATGCCCTATATTCACCCACGAGTTTAAAGTACGAGTAGCTATCTCTATATACTCACAGAATTCCCTTACATGGAATTACATTGCGTGATTCCACTTTCTTAGAGCTGCTTATTTGTGCGGTTTAATTCATCTCAAACGAACTCTCTGAAACTGTACAAAGTCGTTTATCACATCAATTTAGTCCATATAACACAACTCTTGTGTTTGCTATAGTCAATTCAACCAATAGCCTCCATTAACACTTATAAGGCCTCGTTTTATTGTTCTACTCATATCTCGAGTCTATTGATTCTTTTAGGCCTATTGATTCATACTAAATCAATATTAAATCGATATTAAGGTCATAGAGTTCATATTTCATCAATTTCTTTACTATGGCATTTTATTAAACATCTCATATACTCATTTCCATAATTTGACTATTCTCAAAATGTGGCTTTATTTAACCATCTCAAATCAATCCCATTACTTTAATAACAACTTAGCACAATCCCATAAATCACCAACTCATCCAAATCTCATTTTCTCACACTAACTCATTCTATTTTTTAGGTCACACTAGTTCCATTACATCCTAGGTAGTTTTAACCATCAATACACATACAAATCAACTCCAAAATCAATAAATAGACAAATGTACTGGGGCTGAAGTATTAGAAACTTACCAATCTAGTTTCTCTTCTTGCTCAAAATGAAAATGTCCCTTGCTCTTTTAATCGAACAGATGAGGCTTTGATTCTTAAGTAAGTTGTTCTTCTTTTGGATGTGAATAACTTTGTATCTAATAGTCTTCCCTCAAATCTTCATGAAAATGGGTGGATTTAGGAGTGAGAAAGCTAGGTTTTAGATTGAAAATGGAGGAAATGGAAGTTGTTTTTCGTGAATTACAAATTTCAACTGCTCCTTTTATAGAAATTGCTTGATGAGATTGATCTGCACTGGGTGAAGACCGATCTGGTCCTCTTAAATCCCTCATTTTCATGACATTTTCAAGCATGAGATTGATTTGTCGAGGGCTTGAGATCGATTTGTTCCACCCAGTAGCTTAAGGAGATCTATCTGCTCTAAGGGGGAGATCTATCTTCTCTAAGTCAGTAGCATGTGGAGATCGATCTGGCCCTTCAGGGGATCGATTCGTTCTACAGAGAATGTTTAGCAGATCGATCTGATGTGAGAACTGAGAATTCTATATGCCCAGTTATGAGAATCATAATTTGGTATATGTAATTATGATTTATTAATGTATGCACAAGTTTTAAATATGATGAAGTATAAGAAGATTACGCTTTTAAGTCTTGAATGTGTACATATTGAAATATGGACTATAGGGTAGATTTTTAAAACTTTCACATTGAGTTTTCTGCAAATTGGTGCAGCAGCAGTATAATCTGTGAAGGCCAGATCGATCTCTAAGGATGAGAGATCGATCTCATGGCTCTAGAATACAAGAAATGTGGAAGGACTGATAAGTAGATTGATTTCATAGGCAAGCAGATCGATCTTAATTTTTTCTTTAAGGAGAAGATCGATCTCCTCAAGAAGCATATCGATCTCATGAAGCATTCTGTAAACTAAAGATCGATCTTATAATTGGAGTAGATCGATCTCATGAAACAATTAAGAGATCGATCTCATCCCACGATAGATCGATCTCCTAGGCATAAAATTGCCATAAAACGTTCCCAAATTCAAATAAAGATCGATCTCGTTAAGGACTAGATCGATCTCCTACCCTCGGCCTATATAAAAACCCTTTTATTTTTCCTGGAAATCGATCTCTCTCTCTCTCAAATCACTATTTTTGAGCCCTAGCTTTCTCTCCCCTCCAAAACACCTATTTTTGTCCAAATCAAAGGTTATGGTAAGAAGGAAAGTTGTTCCTCAACAAAAGGAGAACAACATAGTTGAAAATCGAAGGATGGATTGAATTAAGGCAAGAGTTAAGCACTCCACAAGTTTTGGGTAATTTTCTAAACCTCGATCTTTGATTTTTAAGTGATTTGTAGTGATTGTGAACATGGGCATTGTGATGAAATAGTTGGGAAATGATTAGAATTGGTGAAATTGTAATTTCCTTGGAGTAAAGATGATATTATGCAATTGTGGTAATTTTAGGAATTATGGCTATAAATTGGAATTAAGACACTGAGGTGAATTTAGAATGGAATATGGTGTGAGAAATGTACAATTTTGAGGTGTAGTTGATGAGAATGTGAATTGTGATAGAAGTATGAGAATTGAGCTATTGGAGAGGTTAATGAGAAATATGCGCAAATATGTGCTCGATGAGGTCATTAAGATAAATTACTGATGTTTTAACATCGTTTGGACAGCTCGGGAGATCCAGAGTGGAATGTGAGACTAGTCCGTGATACGAAGGAACGATTGCACTATACGAGGTGTAAAGAGGTAAGGGAAAACTCAAACCCATATGTGTATGTGTTTTGTGATGATGTTGTAGCATGAAAAGGGATTTGAGAAAACAAGCATGTTTCTATGAGTTATTACAAACGATTTTATAACCGGTTGGGGCCCAATTATTTTGAGTTGTAAACTAAATGTTAAATTGTTTTACAACCGTTTTGAGTTTAAAAAGTGAAAAGTGATTTGGTCTCTACGTTAAGGCGTACTGAGATTTGAGAAATGTGTGCGTAGTTTTGCCGGTTTGAGCTCAGTTTTTATATGTTATGGGTTGAGTACAAAACAATTTTGAGATGAATTTTATGAGAAAACCATTATGAGCGCTACGAGAAGGCAAAACAGTTTTATTTGATAATGGCTATTATTGAGAGTTAGGCGTGTCATGTTGAATACACATCAGGCATTACTTTGGTAGAATGTAGGGCTGATATTTTCCCTGCTTTGGTAGCACTGGGAGGCATTTCTTTGGTAGCATGTAAGGCTGATATTTTTCCCCGCTTTGGTAGCATTGGGAGGCATTACTTTGGTCGCATGTAAGGCCGATATTTTTCCCCACTTTGGTAGCGCTGGGTGGCATTGCTTCTGTAGCATGTAAGGCCAATATTTTCCCCAGCTTTGGTAGCGCTGGGAGGCTTTGCTTTGGTATCATGTAAGTCTGGGACTTGCTTTATAGCATGTAAGACCGATAGTGTACATGAGGAGAGGCATTGCTTTGGTAGCATGTAAGGCCGGGCCTTGTTTTGGTATTACGTAAGTCTAATATACCATGTACACGACCATATTATCGACGTTCCCTCTTTTGAAGATGCCTGGGATGCGCACCCAGAGGAGATTATTTTGATGTGCCATGATGAGTTTTATATGAGTTTTTGTCAGGACCCCAGTTTCAATCCTTGACTTTAACCAAAAACCACAATAAATTTTTCGCATTTTTAACTTACCTTTCCTCTCTTCACTGGTTGGGCTGTGATTCGATGTCAGAGTCTTCACTTACCATAATATCCATTCTCATATATACATGTCAATATATTAATTCTGACTGTAGTTGCTCTTATTATACATGTAAGATTTTATAAAATCTTATACATTTACATTCCCCATAATATATAACGTATACATCACTGTGCTGTTTCTATGTTTAGATACATAACTGTACATAATAAGTATACCTGATGAATCGATAGGAACTAGCAGTGGACTCTGGGACACTCTCCCACGATAACTCTCGCTCTACTGACGCTCTGTAGAGAGATGTAAAGAAAAGGGGTGAGCATAACGCGCTCAGTAAGGAAATCAGGCAAGCAAGTAGATAACCACACTATCTACTCAAAATAGTGCTATGCCTTGGAAACATTATTTCCTTAACTCACTTTAAAAGCATGTCTTGAAATATAATATATATATACTTGTACAGAATAAATCCCATGTACAGAAATCATGCTTTATTTCTCAAAAGTAGGCATGTAGTGCAACACAATGCATTTATATATAAATCATGCCTTTATGTAAATCATGCCATGTATATTTAAATCACATATAAATATGGCATCAAATGATTCACAACACAAATCGGAGTCCGACCCATCCCTCAGGTCTGTCCGCAGTTTAAATCAGTAAATCAATCAATGTGATATATCATGTAAGACTCTGTGGTACATGTAAATAGTATCCTGGATTATGATCATATCCGATGTGATCCCAAGCAACACAGTACTAGGTGTGCGGGGCATCACCGCTGTAACGGGAGGGGGGTCAGTCCATCACAACTGCCAGCTATATCCTCCTCAACTCCATAACAACACACGGTACAGCGTACACCTCGTGCCACTCAGACACGGTACAAAGTACACCGTGGACCCGTTCTCACGGCCAGAGTGCCTACTATAGGACTTAGCTCTCACTCCCGTGGAACATATCAACATCACAGTCAGGGTGCCTAACATAGGTCTTAGCCCTCGCGCCTGTGGAAATATCATACCACGTCTATACCAACCTCATGCGGATATCCTCTCTAGTTATGACACACAGTCACGCAAGGTCTCAGGCATGGGTTTCAACATGTATTACATATCACATACAGTGTGCGTCTTGAGTGCGACTCACAGTCGTCACTCCGCTCAACACTGTTTCACATCATAAAACTCGACTCTAGTGCGAGCACTCTCTAGCAACTAGGTCAATGCATAGTTTATGTATTAAATCAAGTACGAGCAATAGCTCCCAGTACTATGCTATGCACAATATCAAAATCAAGTACGAGCAATAGCTCCCAGTACTATGTCATGTATAAACCATGAAGAATCGAGTACGAGCCACGCTCTAGCACTCTGTCATGCATATATCATTCAAAGCTGAGTACGAGTAAAACTCCAGTACTCTATCATGCATGTCATGAAAATCTAGTGCGTATCAAATCCAGCACTAATATTATGTGGAAAACATATGAATCCCAGTGCGAGCTGTGCTCTAGCACGATTCATTCTCACATAATATGATAGATGGCTATTTAAAAAGGGATTGTTTATAAAACATCAAAATCAGCACTCAAAGTGTGCTTAAGTCATATCAACCTTAAAATCATTAGCCCATCTATTTATTTTCATGCTAATAGCAATTAAACACTCACAATAGCATTTTCCATGCTTTTTGCAACTTCTCACAAAAGTTGACTTTTTGACTAACTAGGGGTAAAATCGTAATTTGCCACTATCGGGTCGCAATAATTATTATTCACTTTCTCTGACCCTCAGAGTTTTTAAGTGAATGCAGAAGCAGTTGAAAATACGTGCAGGTATCTCTAACTACTCGCAAAAGTCCCTTACCTCGGATCACGTCAAGTGACCTCGCTTCCTCGGTGCTGCTAAATTTCGCAGTCCGATCAGCTCTCGATGTAATCTCCGGAGCTGTAAATAACCATTCCTCAGGTTAATTATCATTTTCCTACTGTATTACACATTAATACAGTTTAATTTTCCCTTAATGGGCCTTAAAATCCTTAATGGGCTTAACTAGGCCTTAAGTCCATTTTCCATTTTACTATTCACTTTTGTTGGGCCTATTGGGCTTGTGGGGCCCACCAACTCTTATTGGGCTTGTCTTAGGCCCATTACACCCTATTGGGCCTAAAAATATTGGGCTTGGCCCATTGGGCCTCTCGGCCACATGCCTTGGCTGAGAGCTTAGCCATTCTCGGTTTCCACCATGGCTTGCCATACATGCCTATTTCCTAGCCACTTTCACTTAGGCATTTTCACAAACACTTGGTAGGTAACATTACCAATCATCCTATAGTTCATTTAGGCATTTTATCAAACACCTTGGTTGCCAACAATTTACATATATTAATTAATCAATTTGATTAATTCTAATTATACCATTAACATTAATACATGTGTACTAATCCATTTATGTCTTAAAATCAAATTGACATATTTCAATATCCCATTGATCACTCTCGGCCTAACCCTCTTAATGGTGATTTAATATGTTTCAATGCTTAAAACATATATCAACATACTTGAAATCATTCATACATTAACATATATGAAATTGGAAATTAGAAAATATACCAATTGTAGTGTTCTCCTTTTGGCCGAAACTTTGGAGGCTCTCGGTTTGCTCTCTATGGCTCCTTGATAGCCAATTCCAACATATGTTAATCTCCTTTCAATTTGGAACAACTTCCATGAAGAATGCAAGTTCCAAATATGACTAATTCCTAGTGATTTCTAGTGAGAGAAAGCTTGAATGGTTATGTTTCAATGGTGTTCTTCTCTAGCCGAAAATGTGTGATGAAGAAGACAATGGTGTGGCTGCATTTATAAGCCACTTACTTAGCCATTAAGCCTTACTTTTCAGCCACTATGCTTGACTTTCCAAATCTGAACCATGAGTCACCTTATGAGTCACCTTATGAGTCATAGTTAACTTTAACTATAGTTAGATATTTATCTCATGGGCTTTTCCAATTGGGCTTCTCGGTTTGGGCTTTCCTAATGGGCTTTCGGGCTGAAATTTTTACTGTACCTCGGGCCTTTTGTTGTCTCAAAATTTGGCCGATCAATTGGTCCAACAATTCCGTCTAAAGGACCTAACATTTTCGATATACATTTAGTATACCTTAATGGGCTTTAAAATTTTCACCTTAGGCCCATTACGTTTTTAACCATTAAATTTATTCCGGAATCCTTCCGAATAAATTTTTCTTACTTTCGGGGATGATTATCTTGTATTCTGGCCAAGAATATTTTTCCCCAAATTTTTCTCCACACTTAGGTTAATTTCAAACCTTGATTAGTCAACTATGGTAAAAGTCCACTTTTTTAACTATAGTTGACTTTTTCCTTAACCATTGACTAAGTTGACTTTTTCTTAAATTTTCGAAAGTGTTTTATATTATGTCTTACACTCTCGTCTTCATATTCCAACCGCTCCCGGTGGATAATTTCACCCGAAACTCCTTTTCTCACCGAAAAGGTCCATTTTACCCTTTTTAGCTTTTATTCTCGTTTTGTATGTTCGGGTCTAAATCAAGCTAACTTTCCTTCATGAGCTCTCTACGCTCTCTTATTTTAAGTTCTTATTTTCAGTCAGAATGATTTAGAATGACTCGGTTTAGCCTGTGATACTCATTGCTCACATTAGGCATTTTAGGTAGCTTTAGCGTGTTAATTCATTTCAATAACACTTTAAGTCTAATAAATACTCTTCTTAGGATTCAACCATAATTACATAGTGTTCATACACATAGAAATCATAAGGAAATAAGCTACAAAAATCCGGGTCTGACAATCCTCCCCCACTCAGAAAATTTGGTCCTCCAAATTAGAACCAAGTCAGTCCTCAAATAGGTGAGGGTACTTCTCTCGCATCAGACTCTCTAGCTCCCAAGTAGCTTCCTCTGAAGTATGATGCTGCCAGAGAATCTTCACTAATCCGATGGTCTTCGATCTCAATACCTTCTCCTTCCTATCCAATATCCGAATCGGTCTCTCTACATATGACAAGTCCTCTCGGAGCTCCAAAGGCTCGTAACTAATCACATGTGACGGATCCGGGTGATACTTCCGAAGCATCGATATGTGGAAGACGTTGTGGACACCTGATAAGTCCGGTGGCAATGCCAACCTATATGCCTTATCTCCCACTCGATCAAGTATCTCAAAGGGTCCAATGTAGCGAGGATTTAGTTTCCCTCTCTTCCCAAATCTCGCTATGCCCTTGGAAGGAGAAACTCTCAAAAACACGGATTCACCAACTGCAAACTCTAGTGGCCTACGTCTCCTGTCAGCGTAACTCTTCTGTCTGCTCTGAGCTGTCCTCAGTCTCTCTACTATCAAGCGGACATCCTCAGATGCTTGCGTAACCAAGTCAGGAGCAAAAATCATACGGTCACCCACTTCTTCCCATCCAATGGGGGAACGACATCTACGACCATACAAAGCCTCATACGGTGCCATCCCGATACTCGAATGATGACTGTTGTTGTAGGCGAACTCGACTAGTGGTAGGTGGTCATCCCAGGAGCCTCGATAGTCTAGCACACATGCTCTCAACATGTCCTCCAGAGTCTGTATAGTCCTCTCTGACTGACCATCTGTCTGAGGATGGAAAGCGGTGCTCAAACTCAACTGGGTTCCCATGGCTTCCTGAAAATGTCCCCAAAAGTGGGATGTGAAGCGGGAATCCCTATCAGAGACTATGCTCACTGGTACACCGTGTAACCTCACTACCTCGCGTACATACAGTTCTGCTAATGAACTCAGAGTATCGGTAGCTCTCATAGCTAGGAAGTGGGCTGACTTCGTCAGTCTATCAACGATCACCCATCTAGCATCGTGATTCCTGCGGGTCCTCGGTAAACCCATCACGAAATCCATGGTGATATGCTCCCATTTCCATGTCGGTATAGGTAGAGGCTGCAACAATCCTGCAGGTTTTTGATGCTCTACCTTCACCTGCTGACATACAAGACACTTTGCCACAAAGTCTGCTACATCTCTCTTCATGCCCGACCACCAGTATACCCTCCGGAGGTTCTGATACATCTTGTTACTCCCCGGATGCAACGTATACCTCGACGAATGAGCTTCCGCCAATATCAATCTCCTAAGTCCTGGATCCTCGGGAACACACAATCTGCCTCTGAACCTCAGTAGTCCATCAGAACTCATCTCAAAATCAGTCACGGTGCCCTTCTGCATCTGACTACTCACATCCATACAAAATGGATCAGTCTGCTGAGCCACTCTGATCCTGTCCAACAGGTCCGGCTCCAAGCGTAGACTAGCTATCACATAGCCTGTATCCATGTCAGAAGGCACGACTCCCAAACTGAGGCTGGCAAACTGCTCTAGCAAATCATGCTCCCTAACCATCATATACGATACCATCCCCAGGCTCTTCCTGCTCAAGGCATCGGCTACAACATTAGCCTTACCCGGATGATAAAGTATCTCGCAGTCGTAGTCCTTCAGAAGCTCTAGCCATCTTCTCTGTCTCATGTTCAGCTCCTTCTGCGAGAACAGATACTTGAGGCTCTTGTGGTCAGTAAATATCTGGAACTTCTCTCCATATAAGTAGTGGCGCTATACCTTCAACGCAAACACTACCGCTGCTAGTTCCAAATCATGGGTCGGATAGTTCTTCTCATGATCCTTCAGCTGTCTGGATCCGTAAGCAACTACCTTCCCGTCCTGCATCAATACGCAGCCCAGTCCCTGATGCGAAGCATCGGTATATACTACAAATCCTCCTGAGCTGGTAGGGATAGTGAGAATCGGAGCGGTGGTCAATCGACGCTTCAACTCCTCAAAGCTCTTCTCACAATCCTCGTTCCATATGAACGGTGCACTCTTCCGAGTAAGACGTGTCAATGGAGCAGCCAACTTCGAAAATCCCTCAACGAATCTCCGATAGTATCCAGCTAAACCCAGAAAACTCCTGATCTCGATGACTGTCTTTGGCTGTTCCCACTGAACTACAGCCTCTATCTTAGATGGATCAACTGATACACCATCTCTCGATATGACATGTCCCAAAAACGAGATCTGTGACAACCAAAAGTCACACTTGCTGAGCTTAGCATATAACTCATGCTCCCGTAACGTCTGCAACACGATCCTGAGGTGCTCCTCATGCTCCTCCTTGGATCTCGAATACACCAATATGTCATCGATGAAGACGATAACAAACTGGTCCAAGTATGGCTTGAACACATCGTTCATCAAAGCCATGAAAGCAGCTGGAGCATTCGTCAATCCGAATGGCATGACCAAGAACTCATAGTGGCCATATCGGGTACGAAATGCTGTCTTGGGCATATCTCCACTCTGAACCTTCAGCTGATGATACCCAGACCTTAGGTCAATCTTGGAAAAGACCTGTGCTCCCTGTAGCTGATCTAGTAAGTCGTCAATGCGTGGAAGGGGGTACCTATTCTTGATGGTGGCCTTATTCAACAATCGGTAGTCTATACACAATCGGAGGCTCCCATCCTTCTTCCTCACAAACAAAACCGGTGCTCCCCAAGGCGAAACACTCGGTCGTACAAAGCCCCTGTCCAACAGCTCCTGTAACTGTCTCTTGAGCTCCTCCAGCTCAACTAAGGCCATGCGATATGGTGGTCTCGAAATAGGCTCCGTACCAGGTACCAGATCTATACAGAACTCCATCTCTCTGTCTGGTGGTAACCCTGGCAATTCATCCGGGAAAACATCTGAGTACTCACTGACCACAGTGATATCTGCCAACTCCGAATGTGCCTTATCCATATCTACCACGTACGCAATGAAACCTTGATATGTTGAAGGTTTTCTAAATCAGAAGTCATGTAATAATCATATCTACTCCTTTCATTTATCTTTATTAAACTTTACAACATATCTAGTAGGGTTGGGAAACATAACTGTCTTAGCGTAACAGTCTAAAACAGCATGGTTTGCAGATAGCCAATCCATTCCTAATATTATATCAAAGTCGCTCATACTTAGTAATATTAGATTGGCTGTCATCTCCTTATCCCTTACTCTCAACTTGCAGTCATTATATATATATTCAACAACTTGACTACTATGCATAGGCGTACTGATTAACATCATCATACATAAATGTGTACGCTCTACATGTCTCTCTAATTTACATGCAAATGAAGGCGATACAAAAGAATGCGTGGCACCAGGATCAATTAAAACATATGCTTCAATATCATAAATCAGGATGTTACCTCGAATCACATCCGATGAAGCATCAGCTGTCCCCTGGTCCAAAGTATGTACTCGCTTTTGACCCATCACTTGTTTCTCCTTCTCCTCTGCCGTCGCTCTACCTCTCTGAGCAGACGTACCAGCTGGAGCTCTATCAAACTCCCTGTCCCTCTGTGGTGCAGTCGCATACGGAAATGGGCAATCTCTAACCAAATGCCCCTGTTTCCCACATCGGAAACATACTATAGCACCCTGTGAACATGGCCTATCTCCATGAAATCTGCCGCATCTTCTGCACTGATCCGCAGCAGGTCTCGGTCCTCCTATCATAATGCCCTTCGCTGGGGCTGCAGTCGGATAAGCAGGAGATCTAGCATATCTATCTCGTGTCCCCTCTATCCGTGATCACTTACCGAAGGGTTTCTTCCCCCCTCGATAACTAAAATCTCTAGCCGGCCTCTTCTTCTGCAAGTCTTGGCTACGGCTAAACTTCCCAAACTCGGAAGCATTCCTCTCATAGTCCTGCTCGCATAGTTGCGCCCTGCGCACTGCCTCCTCATAGGTCACTATGTCCAGCGGAACCAACTTGGACCGTAGCACCGGTCTCAACCCGTCGATAAACCTGTGGACCTTCCTGGTCTCACTGTACATAGTATCCGGGTCGTATCTCCCTAGGGATAGGAATCGAGTCTCATACTCGTCCACCGATAAACTCCCCTGGTTGAGTCTCAGAAACTCTGCATGTAACTTCCGCTGTGCGGTGTCAGGAATAAACTGCCTCCTAAAGGCCTCCCGAAATATATCCCAAGTGATATCTGTGTGTCGGGATCTCAATATAGGTCGGGTGGACTTCCACCAATGCTCTGCAGCTCCCTTCAGTAGGAACGTAGCAAACGCGACCATCTCCGAGGTTGTACACTCGAAGTATCCATAGAGTTTCTCTAGCTCTGCCAACCACTCCTCGACAGCTACGGGGTTCTTGACCCCACTAAATGATGGAGGTCTGAACTTCTGGAACTCCCTCAACCGATGCAAGTCACATCCATATCCTAATCCACTGCCACCCGAAACCGGTGGGGGTGTAGGAGTATCTACTGTCCTCTGTGCATCAGCTGTTTGCGTAGGTGTATCAGGGGCAACTGCCTCTCCAGTAGCAGCTCCTGCCTCCTGCCTCTGCCTACCTGGCATCGTCTGTGCCAGTATCTCAATAATAGTCTCGAGACCACGCTCTAATCTCGTGAAGCGCGTCTCAGCACAATCGGGTGCCTCAGTAGCACCTGCAGTCTCATGCGTAGGTAATGGCCTGGCAGCGGCTCGTCCCTCGGGTCTCTCTCCCCGGCCTCGAGCCCTACCTCTCATACCTCTACCACTACGCGTATTTGCCATATAGGCAAAGTCCCTGCATTCATAATAATGAATCAGTCCATTTCCTATCCGGTATACACAGTTATATCTAAACACAGCACAGTACTATGGGGATGTACACTTTCCTATTTTCTAACACCGACTCGCATCAGACCAACCTCTGCTCTGATACCATCCTGTCAGGACCCCAGTTTCAATCCTTGACTTTAACTAAAAACCACAATAAATTTTTCGCATTTTTAACTTACCTTTCCTCTCTTCACTGGTTGGGCTGTGATTCGATGTCAGAGTCTTCACTTACCATAATATCCATTCTCATATATACATGTCAATATATTAATTCTGACTGTAGTTGCTCTTATTATACATGTAAGATTTTATAAAATCTTATACATTTACATTCCCCATAATATATAACGTATACATCACTGTGCTGTTTCTATGTTTAGATACATAACTGTACATAATAAGTATACCTGATGAATCGATAGGAACTAGCAGTGGACTCTGGGACACTCTCCCACGATAACTCTCGCTCTACTGACGCTCTGTAGAGAGATGTAAAGAAAAGGGGTGAGCATAACGCGCTCAGTAAGGAAATCAGGCAAGCAAGTAGATAACCACACTATCTACTCAAAATAGTGCTATGCCTTGGAAACATTATTTCCTTAACTCACTTTAAAAGCATGTCTTGAAATATAATATATATATACTTGTACAGAATAAATCCCATGTACAGAAATCATGCTTTATTTCTCAAAAGTAGGCATGTAGTGCAACACAATGCATTTATATATAAATCATGCCTTTATGTAAATCATGCCATGTATATTTAAATCACATATAAATATGGCATCAAATGATTCACAACACAAATCGGAGTCCGACCCATCCCTCAGGTCTGTCCGCAGTTTAAATCAGTAAATCAATCAATGTGATATATCATGTAAGACTCTGTGGTACATGTAAATAGTATCCTGGATTATGATCATATCCGATGTGATCCCAAGCAACACAGTACTAGGTGTGCGGGGCATCACCGCTGTAACGGGAGGGGGGTCAGTCCATCACAACCGCCAGCTATATCCTCCTCAACTCCATAACAACACACGGTATAGCGTACACCTCGTGCCACTCAGACACGGTACAAAGTACACCGTGGACCCGTTCTCACGGCCAGAGTGCCTACTATAGGACTTAGCTCTCACTCCCGTGGAACATATCAACATCACAGTCAGGGTGCCTAACATAGGTCTTAGCCCTCGCGCCTGTGGAAATATCATACCACGTCTATACCAACCTCATGCGGATATCCTCTCTAGTTATGACACACAGTCACGCAAGGTCTCAGGCATGGGTTTCAACATGTATTACATATCACATACAGTGTGCGTCTTGAGTGCGACTCACAGTCGTCACTCTGCTCAACACTGTTTCACATCATAAAACTCGACTCTAGTGCGAGCACTCTCTAGCAACTAGGTCAATGCATAGTTTATGTATTAAATCAAGTACGAGCAATAGCTCCCAGTACTATGCTATGCACAATATCAAAATCAAGTACGAGCAATAGCTCCCAGTACTATGTCATGTATAAACCATGAAAAATCGAGTACGAGCCACGCTCTAGCACTCTGTCATGCATATATCATTCAAAGCTGAGTACGAGTAAAACTCCAGTACTCTATCATGCATGTCATGAAAATCTAGTGCGTATCAAATCCAGCACTAATATTATGTGGAAAACATATGAATCCCAGTGCGAGCTGTGCTCTAGCATGATTCATTCTCACATAATATGATAGATGGCTATTTAAAAAGGGATTGTTTATAAAACATCAAAATCAGCACTCAAAGTGTGCTTAAGTCATATCAACCTTAAAATCATTAGCCCATCTATTTATTTTCATGCTAATAGCAATTAAACACTCACAATAGCATTTTCCATGCTTTTTGCAACTTCTCACAAAAGTTAACTTTTTGACTAACTAGGGGCAAAATCGTAATTTGCCACTATCGGGTCGCAATAATTATTATTCACTTTCTCTGACCCTCAGAGTTTTTAAGTGAATGCAGAAGCAGTTGAAAATATGTGTAGGTATCTCTAACTACTCGCAAAAGTCCCTTACCTCGGATCACGTCAAGTGACCTCGCTTCCTCGGTGCTGCTAAATTCCGCAGTCCGATCAGCTCTCGATGTAAACTCCGGAGCTGTAAATAACCATTCCTCAGGTTAATTATCATTTTCCTACTGTATTACACATTAATACAGTTTAATTTTCCCTTAATGGGCCTTAAAATCCTTAATGGGCTTAACTAGGCCTTAAGTCCATTTTCCATTTTACTATTCACTTTTGTTGGGCCTATTGGGCTTGTGGGGCCCACCAACTCTTATTGGGCTTGTCTTAGGCCCATTACACCCTATTGGGCCTAAAAATATTGGGCTTGGCCCATTGGGCCTCTCGGCCACATGCCTTGGCCGAGAGCTTAGCCATTCTCGGTTTCCACCATGGCATGCCATACATGCCTATTTCCTAGCCACTTTCACTTAGGCATTTTCACAAACACTTGGTAGGCAACATTACCAATCATCCTATAGTTCATTTAGGCATTTTATCAAACACCTTGGTTGCCAACAATTTACATGTATTAATTAATCAATTTGATTAATTCTAATTATACCATTAACATTAATACATGTGTACTAATCCATTTATGTCTTAAAATCAAATTGACATATTTCAATATCCCATTGATCACTCTCGGCCTAACCCTCTTAATGGTGATTTAATATGTTTCAATGCTTAAAACATATATCAACATACTTGAAATCATTCATACATTAACATATATGAAATTGGAAATTAGAAAATATACCAATTGTAGTGTTCTCCTTTTGGCCGAAACTTTGGAGGCTCTCGGTTTGCTCTCTATGGCTCCTTGATAGCCAATTCCAACATATGTTAATCTCCTTTCAATTTGGAACAACTTCCATGAAGAATGCAAGTTCCAAATATGACTAATTCCTAGTGATTTCTAGTGAGAGAAAGCTTGAATGGTTATGTTTCAATGGTGTTCTTCTCTAGCCGGAAATGTGTGATGAAGAAGACAATGGTGTGGCTGCATTTATAAGACACTTACTTAGCCATTAAGCCTTACTTTTCAGCCACTATGCTTGACTTTCCAAATCTGAACCATGAGTTACCTTATGAGTCACCTTATGAGTCATAGTTAACTTTAACTATAGTTAGATATTTATCTCATGGGCTTTTCCAATTGGGCTTCTCGGTTTGGGCTTTCCTAATGGGCTTTCGGGCTGAAATTTTTACTATACCTCGGGCCTTTTGTTGTCTCAAAATTTGGCCGATCAATTGGTCCAACAATTCCGTCTAAAGGACCTAACATTTTCGATATACATTTAGTATACCTTAATGGGCTTTAAAATTTTCACCTTAGGCCCATTACGTTTTTAACCATTAAATTTATTCCGGAATCCTTCCGAATAAATTTTCCTTACTTCCGGGGATGATTATCTTGTATTCTGGCCAAGAATATTTTTCCCCAAATTTTTCTCCACACTTAGGTTAATTTCAAACCTTGATTAGTCAACTATGGTAGAAGTCCACTTTTTTAACTATAGTTGACTTTTTCCTTAACCATTGACTAAGTTGACTTTTTCTTAAATTTTCGAAAGTGTTTTATATTATGTCTTACACTCTCGTCTTCATATTCCAACCCCTCCCGGTGGATAATTTCACCCGAAACTCCTTTTCTCACCGAAAAGGTCCATTTTACCCTTTTTAGCTTTTATTCTCGTTTTGTATGTTCGGGTCTAAATCAAGCTAACTTTCCTTCATGAGCTCTCTACGCTCTCTTATTTTAAGTTCTTATTTTCAGTCAGAATGATTTAGAATGACTCGGTTTAGCCTGTGATACTCATTGCTCACATTAGGCATTTTAGGTAGCTTTAGCGTGTTAATTCATTTCAATAACACTTTAAGTCTAATAAATACTCTTCTTATGATTCAACCATAATTACATAGTGTTCATACACATAGAAATCATAAGGAAATAAGCTACAAAAATCCGGGTCTGACAGTTTTCTTGCCTAGTCTCCTTTTTATACACATGAAATTGTGTTTTGTGGTTGCGCCACATGCATTATTAATGCGATGATTTTCATCACGTTTTATGAGAAAAAGTCATTATTGCATCCTAGTTTATACATGCTTGTAACTACTTGTAACCATGGTTTGAGCCATTTATCACCATGCTTCTCCCTAAGTTTTGAGAAATGAATTGAGTTGATGTTTTGATTATTTATGCTATATTTTCCATAGAGTTTATTGAGTTTAACATGTAAATCAAAATGATTGTGCTGTGCAAATCATTTTCTTATTAATGAATCCCTTACCTCCTTACTGAGTGATTTAGAAGCTCACCCTGTTTTATCTTCCCCCAGATTTTCTTCAAGTGAAGAGAATTTTCCTGTGACATGCAGAGTAGTGGTTAGTGGAGGACTTGAGCTCCAGGCCATATATTATATTAAGGTATAATTTATATTTCATGTACCCAGACTTATGTTGTATTTATAGACACTTGATGTACAATGATGTATGAGATGTATTATGATTAATTAACTTTGAATTGAGTAATGCATATGGTATGATGTATAATTATTAGATGATGAGATCCTGAGGTATAATTATATATGATGATGTTTGACACTGCACAGGAATGTACCCATTAATGTGTATTGATGTAAATAAAAGTTTAAATTTATCATGTTTTTCGCGTTTTCGGGGCGTCACAGAGTTTTCTTGGTATCAGAGCTTAGGGTGTTTAGTACTCTCAGTATCGATTAAGTGAAATAGAATACATCCCAAGTGTCTGTATAAGTCAGGTCATGAACTGAAATTGAGGATTGACAATTCAATCAACTTTGATGTGTACGCGTATGAAACATATTGAGGTTGAGAATGAGTGGACGACGAGGTCGTTCGAGGAGGCAGGAAGAGTCCCCTCTGCCACCTGCCCCACTACTTGAGAGTCCTAACTCTCAATTTAACCAGATTGAGAATGATGTGCTGCAAGGTTTTGAGCAAATGGCAATGCTATTCACATAACATTTTAGAGTTAATGCCTCGGGTACTACTCCTACACCCCCACATGGACCTCCCGTGCCCCCAATACAGATGGACCCAGTGCCTCCCGTCACTCAGCTTAATGACAGAAGTATGATCCGACTGAAGGACTCTTTGGAAATGAATCTATCCGAATTCAAAGGGAAAAAGAATCCAACAAAGGCTGAAGAGTGGTTGACTGAGTTGAGAGTCATATTTGACTATTTGGGATGCACGGATGTTGAGAGGGTCAGTATGAGCGCTTATATGTTAAAAGGGAGAGCGCGAGATTGGTGGGGTACTATCGAGGGTATTCTGATGTCCAGCCAGGATGTCATTAGCTGGAAAGAGTTTCAAGCGGCTTTTAGAGCCCAATATGTACCACAAGCTGCTCAGAGAAGGAAGCATGCAGAGTTTTTGAATCTGGTACAGGGTGATATGTTTGTGGATAACTACGAGAGTCAGCTTACCGCTCTATTGAGATATGATCTGGAAACCTTCAAGAATGAGTTCGGAGCAGTGACTAGGGATAAGGGCAAGAGGCCAGCAATGTCTCAGGTAGATGTTCGAAGAGGTTCCTTTAGGAGAGGAAGGATTGAAGTACAGAAGGGAAGGATGGAGAGACCCAGAGCTTATCTTATCATCAGGGAGACCCTTCAATATGTCAGGCCTGAGATGAGAGTTTACAGAGACTGTGGCTGATCGCACGAGGGAAGTTATAGTAGGTCGATCCGTGGATGTTTTAGATGTGGAGACATGGGTCATAGAGTAAAAGACTATTCTCAACCTCTGATAAAATCAGTCTCTTGATATCAGGATCCTCGGGAACACATACTCTGCCTCTGAACCTCAATAAGCCATCTGTACTCAACTCAAAATCAATACCCATACCTGCCTGTATTGATAACGACTACGCCCACTCTAAGTGACCTAGACGTGTTAACCACAAGTGCACGGGTCGTACAAGTAATAATGGGATTTGAGTCTCGGATTATCATCCCATCGAGAATCTAATTAGCTTTATTAAGTACCGGTTAGTTTTACCCTAAATATATCTTAGCAAATTAAGAAAATTCAGTGGGTGATCTACAAGGCTAAAATTAAAAAGTACTGAAAACAATAAAAATTATAAAATAAAGAAAATAAAATAAAACATAGCTAAAGTTACTGACAGAGCTCCAAGCGCATAAAAACGATAATCTTCAAGAGAAAAATACTAAAACAAAAATTTATCAATGAAAATGATCTAAAAATGCCATTAAGAAAATTAAAGAAATAAAAATAACTAGAATAAAACTAGACAATCCTAATATAAAAAATAAAATGTGCATGTATTTAATCTAATTAACAAAATAAAAATGCAAATTAATTTAACCTAAGGTTTAATAAAATAAAATTCAAA
The DNA here is from genome assembly GCA_033439115.1 of Firmiana major. Lineage (NCBI taxonomy): Eukaryota > Viridiplantae > Streptophyta > Magnoliopsida > Malvales > Malvaceae > Firmiana > Firmiana major. The sequence goes on along the minus strand of CM065897.1, from coordinate 69,844,426 downwards.
TATAAAAAGGGAATACATAGTTACTAACTAACTAAAATACCCAAATTAAAGATAAAATCTAATCTAAATGATGCAGGTCTAATATTTAACTCCTAAATATATGCTGGAAAATCATTAAATTAAAATTTTAAATGTGTCAAAATTTAATCTAAACTAACATGTAAGGATAAAATTCAACTAGGGGAATATGAATTAAACAACCTTGAGAGGACCTTGAGTTAAAATGACCTAACTAGTAAAAAAAAAAAAAAAACTTTCTTAAACATTAAACCTAATTATGAACAGCTTACAGCCTAGTATTGTTCTGCTTCAGTACCGCACTCGGCCTGTCTTGTAGTGTTGTGAGTAAGCATCCCGTCCTGCCTTTTGTTTGTTCATGCCACACAAATCGGCTTCAATCCCTACAACCGCAGCATGTAACAAAGGAAAGGGTACACGAGCTTTCTGTACACTGCACTGTAAACCGAGATGTCCTTGCTAAATCAAGCAATCAGCTCCCATGTCACTAGCAGACCAGCACAAGTTAGCAGCATCAGCAAGCACACTTCTGTTCTGACATTCTCTGTTCTTTTCTGCATTGTACTATTGTAACTTGTTCCCTGCTAATTTCCTCCAATTTGTCACCATGCTCAACAACCTAGAGTACAACAGGGGTTGTCCATAACTGCCAGTCGCTGATCAGTCACCATATCCTGAAAACTGCTCAAAGGAGAATTAGGAGAATCAAGGAGTAAAAAAAAAATAAATAATCATAGAGATTTTGAAACAGTAAATTAACTTAAAGACAAAGCATGAAGATGAAAAAAAATGGAGATCATAATAATATTTTGAATGACCAAACCGAATAGCAACAAGTACGAGATGCTACTGCCAGATACCATCCCAGCCTTCCTATACAACTGTCACATACCGCCCCAACTGCCCATTTTACATCTCTCACATTGATCTTGCTGCAACAATAGCTGCTCAAAGCTATCCATAAACACACACCCAAGCTTCATCGCTCCAGACAGCAGTAACTTCAGCATTACAAGCACCGTTTAGCTGGCTAGCAAATGGAAGAAGCAACCACAAAGTACCCAGTACCCCTCCTGCATCAATGAAGAATACGAAACTAGTAAAATAGAGCTAAACAGAGGCGACCAACGAAAGCTAAAAAAAAAAGAAAAATAAACTAAATCACAGCATCATTAAGGGGAAATGCATGTCTAATGGACTAAAGCAGTAAATGAAAATAGAAGACTCAACTGGACTAAAATCGAGAACACAAGCCACGGTTCCTGGCTCTTGCTTTTACCCGACTCCTCACGTTGCTAAAAAATTTACAACAACTAATATAAACATAATGGAATTGAAAATGAAGGGAATGGATGATCAAATAGTTTAAGAACATAGCAGAGTAGAGAGAGGATGCTTTGACCACTGTCACTAGCTATAGATAGCTTGTTACGATCTCAGTTCAACCTAAAAGCAAAGTTACCGAATGAGCAGTAAAACAACAAAGAAAGAAAACCCAAAACCAAGAACTCGAATGGACACAAAAGAAATAAAAATGAAAACAAATGTGATAAGAGAGAATACTAACTACTAGAATAAAAATTTTTCATTTCAATCGAATAAAAACAAAAGCTTGTAAAATTTTAACAATGGTGGTTACGAGTAACGTGAAATGCAAAAGAACTAAAAAAATGAAACTTCTCATAAAATAAAAATGAAAGGTGCATGAATAGTAGCTAAGCAAAAAAAAAAAAATCAATGGTGGCTTGACAAAGACTAACGGGGAAGCTTGGAAAATACTAGAAAAAAATACTTCATAAAAACTTTTACCTAAACTATTCTAAAAACTACGCTAAAATTACTTCTACCCTAAAATTACTTCTACTCTACTTATTTTTCAATTGCTCATCATATTCTATTTATATACAAAATTGGAGGTATAATGGTAATTTTCAATCCTAGATGAGTTGGCATTGTTTGGCCACTTGTCTTCATTCCATTCGCTGTAGAGAAGATATTTCCATGTCATTCGTCTTCTTGTCCACTTAGAGGTGCAATGTGGCCCAACGTGTGTCTTTCAAAAGGTGAGCACGGTGTCCGTCAATCTTATCTTTCCGAGGAAAATAAAATACAAACACCCGGCATCACACGTGTCTAGACGTATGGTGACTCAGACTGCAAAATGGTAGTGGTCAGTCTCCTTTTAGCCGATTTTTAACCCATTTTTGACTAAAATTCATTTGGATTTAACTTACCTGCACACATGAGATTTAATTAAATTGAGGGGATAATTAATAAACTAATATAGGGATTAAAATAATTAATTAAGGAATTAAGCATAAATAATTCTATTTTAATAGAATACACTGTCGATCGCCCTACTGAGCCTGCTGAATACAACCAATCAAATCTGGCTCTAATCTCATACTAGCCATGATATCCAATCTCTCTAATCCTAGTGGGGTTACATCCAAACTGAGGTTCGCAAATTGTTCAAACAACTCGTGTTCTCGTACAATCATATAGGACATCAACCCTAGGTTCTTCCTGTCAAAGTATCGACAACTACATTTGCCTTACACGGGTGGTACATGATTTCACAATCATAATCCTTAAAGAGTTCAAGCCATCTCCTCTGTCTCATATTTAACTCTTTCTGCGAGAATAGGTACTTAAGGCTTTTATGATCTGTAAAAACCTAAAATTTCTCACCATAAAGATAGTGGCGCCATATTTTCAAAGCAAACACCACAACCGCCAACTCCAAATCATGTGTCGGGTAGTTCCTCTCGTGATCTTTCAACTGTCTAGATCCATAGGCAACTACCTTCCCATTCTGCATAAGTAGACAACCCAGTCCCTGGTGTGATGCATCCATATACACCGAGAAACCTCCTGAGCTGGTAGGAATGGTGAGAACCAGAGCAGTGGTCAATCGACGCTTAAGCTCCTTAAAACTCCTCTCACATGCCTCATCCCATACAAACTTAACGTCTTTTCGTGTGAGATGTGTCAATGGAGCAACTAGTCTAGAGAAACCCTCTATAAATCTCCGATAATAACTTGCCAATCCCAAAAAACTTCTGATGTCAGTAACTGTCTTAAGCTGTTCCCACTCTACAACTGCCTCTATCTTGGATGGATCCACTGATACCCCATCCTTCGACACAACATGGCCTGGAAATGAGATTTGCTCTAACTAAAAGTTACACTTGCTGAGTTTGGCATATAATTCTTTCTCTTGGAGGGTATGCAGAACTATCCTTAAGTGCTCCTCATGATCTCCCCTGGACTTATAATAGACCAATATATCATCAATAAACACAATCACAAACTTGTCCAGGTATGGCTTGAATACATCATTCATCAGTGCCATAAATGCTGCGTGGGCATTCGTCAATCTGAATGGCATACCCAAAAACTCGTAGTGGCCATAACGGGTACAAAATGCTATCTTGGGTACATCTCCATTCCGTATCCTCAACTGATGATACCCTAATCGCAGATCTATCTTAGAAAAGACTTGTGCTTCTCGAAGTTGATCCAACAAATCATCTATGTGTGGAAGGGGATACTTGTTCTTAATGGTGGCCTTATTCAACAACCGGTAGTCTATACATAGTCAGAGGCTTCCATCCTTCTTCCTTACAAACAGAATCGGTGCTCCTTAAGGTGAGACACTTGGTCTAATAAACCCCTTCTCTAGCAACTCTTGTAGCTGTTTCTTTAGCTCTTCTAACTCAATCAGAGCCATTCTATACAGTGGTTTAGATATTGGCTCGGTATCAGGTACTAACTCTATGAAAAATTCCATTTCCCTTCTAGGTGGTAGCCCTGGTAAATCGTCCGAAAGGACATCAAGAAATTCTGTAATCACTGGTATGTCTCTCAATTCCGGGTGTGTCCTATCTATGTCAACCACGTATACAATGAACCCTACACATCATTCTTTCCACCGTTAGTGTCACAAGTCATCACATCAATATTCAACATGAATAAATAAATTCATCTCTCAAGTAGATTAAATAAAATCATACTCTTTTCATTTATCATGACTATGTTCTTTCATTTCATTTCACAAATCTTACAACATGATTTTCTATCCTTGGAAACATTAATGTTTTAGTATGACAATCCATAACAACATGATTAGCAGCTAACCAATCTATTCCTAGGATTGCATCAAAGTCATTCATATTCAATAAAATTAAATTGGTTGTCATTTCCTTTCTCTCTATCTTCAATTTACAATCCCTACATACATGCTCAGTTAATTGACTATCGTTCATGGGTGTGGAAATCATCAACATTTCATCCAACAATGTAGGTTTCACATGTTTCAACAATTTATGTGCAAAGGAAAACGATATGAAAGAATGCATGACACCAGGATCAAACAATACCAATGCTTCTAAATCAAAGATTAAGATGGTACCTTTAATCACATCCGTCGAGGCATCTACGGTGTCCTGATCAAGTGCATGTACTCTTCCTCTGCTCACACCCACTGCTTGTTTCCCTTTTTCTTCAGCCGTGGCCCTCCTCCTCGAGGCAGCTGTCTCAACTGGAGATCTCTCTGGCTCTTTGCCCTTCAGTGGGGCAATCTCACTCGTCTCATAATAATATCTCGAAATATGTTCGGTCTTCCCACACTTACAACATGAAACAGGGGGCGTCTGACATAGTTTAGTCCCATGGTATCTGTCATATCTCCTACACTGATCAGTAGTAGGTCGTGGTCCTCTAATAACCATACCCCTTGGTGCAGTCAAAGCCAGGTACACGGGAGGTCTAGCAGCTCTCTCATGTACCTCCTCAATCTTAGGTCTCTTCTCGAAAAATCTCTGGCCTCCCCTCCTGACCACTCTATCCATCTTGGATCTCTTCCGGTCTTTATCTCTCTTGACACTAATCTTTCCAAGCTCGGAGGTATTCTTTTAAAAGTCTTGCTCGCATAACTGTGCCCTGTGCAGTGCCTCCTCATAAGTATGAATGTCAAAGGGGGGCTAACTTAGTCTGGATGGCCAACCTCAATCCATCAATGAACTTTTGGACTTTTCAAGTCTCACTACCCATCGTATCCAGATCGTATCTCACCAAAGACATGAATCTCAATTTATATTCATCCACAGTATGGTTTCGCTGAACTAAATTCATAAATTCCATCTGCAATTTTCTCTGTGAGGTGGCTAGGATGTACTACCTCCTGAAAGCCTCCAAGAATATCTCCTAGGTGATCTCAGAGTGTCGAGCCCTCAAAATAGACTCTGTGGATCTCCACTAGTGTTCTGCCTCACCTTTTAGCATAAATACGGTAAAGGCCACTTTCTCAGCTGATGTACATCTAAAAATCTATACAGCTTCTCCATCTCATACACCCAATCCTCCGTAATAACTGGGTTCTTTACCCGTCTCAACACTGGAGGTTTCAACTCCTGAAATTAGCCTAGCCTACTTAGCTCACAATCATACCCCAAATCATTGTCGCTTGGCTGTGGAGCGATGGGAGAAGTCGTATCCTGTACTGGGGGTGTAATTGTAGCAGTCTCTGCACTCTGAGGTCTCTCCACCTCTGCAGCTGCCTATCCAGTAGTAGGCTGTACTGCGGGACCTCGTCTATTATTGACACCCAATGCCTGTGTGACTATCTCCACTAGTCTCTCAATACTGCGTTCTATCCTAGCAAAGTATCCCTCAATATCCCCTGGTCTCTCAGCAGGGTTCTGAGGAGCCTGGTCAGTCTGTAGCTCAGTACGGATCTCAAGCCCACCTCTACGACCTCTAGTACATGCTCCCGCCCCTCTACCTCGACGCGTAATAGGCATAATGCCTAACTTCCTGTATCCATAATCATTTATTAGACTCAATCCATCACGGTATACATAGTTATATCTAAGAAAAAGCATAGTAATATGGGGATGTAATTTTCCTACGTTTAATTACTGACTCACATTAGGCCAGCTCAGCTCTGATACCAATCTCTATCATGACCTTTTTTATCCTTTTTAAACGAAAATCACTATAAATTTTTTGCATTTTCCTTTCCCTACCGGTTGTGAACAAACTCACCACTACACAGTTGGGCTGTGAGTCGATAATAATCATCACTCATCATTCATTCTAAAATCAATCAAAAGAAGTGTCATTCATTTGAAAGTTAAGTTAAACACTTATACATGACACGTTTTCTAACTTTTACATCCCCCACATTACAATACAAAATGACTACTGTGCCTTTACATGTTTAGATACAAACGAATCCCTGTGTGTATACCTTTTGGCGATGGAAGCAGCGAATGTCCAAAATAAAATGCCTCAGTCCTCACTGAGTTGCTATGTATGCTCTGTAGAGAGGGGAAAGTAGAGAGGGATGAGCAACCACACTCTCAGTAAGGCAATAATGCTAGTATGGTAGATAACTACTCTATCTACATGCTAATAGCGTTATGCATAAATCGTTTATAATCGAAGCATAAGGAAATAAAACTATGCCACATGTATATACGTATATCATGTATTGAAAATCATGTAAATAAGCATAAAACATGGAAATATCAACATGTAAAACCATCTCATGCTCAGTCTCATTAAAACTCATCACAAAAGGGAAATTCATCGAAGAAACATCCTTTTTAAATTCATCTCTTTCTCAAACCACATTAAAAATCTCATCACAATCATTTATCTATCACAAATCATTATCATTTCTCAATCAAAATCCCACAAAGCTCGACCCCTCCCTCGAGTCTACCTTAGACAATCACAATCACACTCATGTATAAAAACCATGTGTTATTATGTAATATCACATTAGACAGGTCACTATATCTCAATGGACTATGTTGGCCAACTATGTCATAAATCATCACAGACCACACGGATCTCGGTGTGCGAGGCATCATGCTTGAGCGAAGGTGGGTTAGTTCTTCTCTAGACTTTCTCATTAGTAACTCAACCACGCGGTATAGTGTACTCCATGTGAGATACACGGTATAACATACTCTGCGGACCCATATCATGGTTGGGGGTACCAGTCGTTGGTCTTATCTACCCCATACCACGTGTAACCTACTCAGTCTCAAGTGCACGTGAGAGTATTATTTTTTGATGTCATGCCCTAGCCCCTCATGGCCTTTCTCGGCCCTTTTGGGTTCCCTAAACACCAACTCGCATTACCCTTACCACGACATCATACATACCACAGTGTGAAAACCTGTGCGAGCTAAACTCTAGCACAATTCATGCATCATCAATAATTATCCTCATATGACCAATGCTTTAGTACGACATTTATGCATAAAAACATGAAGAAACCACATACGAGCATAGCTCCAGTACGATTATATACATAAGAAAACCACTCGAAATCCACGTACGAGCAAAAGCTCCAGTACAGTTTACAAAACATCATCATAATTTAAATCAGGGTGCGAGCTAAGGTCCAACATGTTTTATACAAGTGAAAGCATCAAAATCCAGTGGGAGCGAGGCTCCAGCACAATTTAATTCACATAGACACAATAGGAGGCTCAAAATCAACCAAGTCAATCTCAAACCATATTTAACACCTCACATGTGCTATTTCACAAAAGCATTCAAACATTTGCCAGCCTATCCGTTATTTTGGTCAAAACAAAGCAATGTGTTTTCGTAAAACACCAAAACACATGATTTATGCAATTATTAACCTTACTATCCCTTTTTATAAAATCCACTTCAAAACCAAATCCCATACAAATGCTTGCAGCTATTCACGCTGACACGCCCAAAAGATATATGTCCGCAAGTGCACGGGTCGTACAAGTAAAAATGGGATTTGAGTCCCAGAATTATCGTCCCACATAGAAGTTGACTAGCCTAATTAACTACCGGTTAATCTTACCCAAAGTATATTCTAGCAAGTTATAAAATTAAGGTGGATGATCTACATAGCTAGAATTGAAAATACCGAAAGCAATAACATAATAAAACTATAAAATAAAGAAAATAAAACCGAGTAAAATTACTTACCGAGCTCCATGCAATTAAAAGCAAATACCTATGAAAATAATTAAAACAGTTAAAATTGATTAACGCAATTAAAATAAAATGCAATTATGAAAATAACAAAGCAAGATAAATTAAACTAAATTTAACAAACCTAAAATGCAATTAAACTACTTAATCAAAATGCAATTTAAACTAACCTAAGATTTAATGAAATAAATTTACTCCTAATCTAATTCTAAATGAACACTTAATTAACTATCATCCTAATTAAAACTAAGTTTGATACTACTATGCAAGAATACTAACATGCAATTTTATTAAAAACTCTAAACTAAGCCTAACAAATTAAATTGAAATTAAACTAAACTAATAATGCATGAAAATGAGTTAATTGTTAGAGTTGAATGCCAAACAAGCGTTAAGCATTTTAAACCATTCCCTCCCTTTACTGTTCACGTGTCTTCTAACATTATGTTTCTTTCTAACTTTTCACGGTTTTGGCAACTATCTCTCGGCACTCTGCTTGCTCTCGGTTCTGATTTCTACTCCAAGCATGCTAGGTGCTCCAGGTTTGGACTACACACTGCATCCAGGCTGCTGTTTTCTACCTCGGTTTCTGGTTGCTAGCTACTCTCATTCTGCTTCTCGGTTCTGCAGTGTCCTCAGGTTGTGTCCTATGCTGTTTATGCCCTGGTGTGTCTCGGTTCCAGGCTGTGGTCATGGGTTGTATTCTCTGCTCCAGGTATTCAGCTGCCATTCCAGGTCCTGCTTCTGCAACGCACTGCTGCCCGGCATCTACATCAACCATACCAGTATCCCAAGTCCTCCATGGAAATGCCTAGCAGTGCCCAATTTCAGCTCAGTTTCTAGGTGTTGTTCTCGGTTCAGTATTGCTTTGTTTCCGTCACCAACAACCACAGCTACAAGCTATTCTCTACTGCACTATGTTCTACCTTGTGTTGCTTGCGCCGGCGAGAGTATCTATGAGGACAGCAACCGAACACAGAAAACAGAGATGAACAGAGGAGAGCTCTCGGATGCCAGCTGCTGCCTCTCCAAATATGCACCACAACAGTTAAATAGCTGAGGAAGATGGCTACTGTCACCGACTTCTCCTTCTTCTACTGTTGTTACGCAATGCTCGACAGTGGGCAAGCTTCAGCACATTGCAAACCCGAATGGAAAGTGGGAAAATACAATTTGAAATCCAACATGAAGGCTAACCCGAGGATTAAAAGAGATTTGAGAACTCAAGTGCTAAAAAAAAAAAAAAACTATTAAAAAGCTAAGCTTATCAAACCGAAAACATGAAAATTAAAGTGATTCTACATTGAAAATGAAATTTAACAAAGCTTAATGAAATGAAATGCATAGTAAAACAAACGGGAAAATAAAAAATACTAGGAAGGAAAATAATTCTAAAAACTACTCTACCTACACTACTCCTACTCCTAAAATTACACTAACTTCTACTCCTAAAATTACATAACATTTTCAATTGTCATCCTTTCGTATTTATAAACACACTAGGGGTAAAATGGTAATTTCCACATCCTTGATGAGTTGGCATTTGTTTGGCCACTTGTCTTCACACCATTGGCTCCTTGAAAAGATATTTCCATGTCATCGGTCTTCTTGTCCAATTGGATGTGCTAGGTGGCATGACTCGTGTTGTTCGCGTGGCTTAATCTCGATTTTAGCCCAATTTCGATCCATTTTCTACTGAAATATTCAAAATTCATCTGGATTTAATTTATCTGTAAACATGAGAATTTTAATTAAATAAAGGGGATAATTAACAAAATAAATTGGGGATTTAAATAATTAATTAGGAAATTAAGCACAAATAATTCTAAAAATATAGAATTATCACACGTATATCAACAATCATTTTCTCAAACAATATGCAATTTACAATGCCCTATATTCACCTACGAGTTCAAAGTACGAGCAGCTATCTCTATATAGTCACAGAATTCCCTTACCTGGAATCGCGTCACGTGATTCCACTTCCTTAGAGTTGCTTACTTGTGCGGTTCGATTCATCTCTAACGAACTCTTCGGAACTACACAAAGTCGTTTACCACATCAATTTAGTCCATATAACACAACTCTTATGTTTGTTATAGTCAATTCAACCTATAGCCTCCATTAACACTTATAAGGCCTCGTTTTATTGTTCTACTCATATCTAGAGTCTATTGATTCTTTTAGGCCTATTGATTCATACTAAATCAATAGTAAATCGATATTAAGCTTATAGTGTTCATATTTCATCAATTTCTTCACTATGGCATTTTATCAAACATCTCATATACTTATTTCCATAATTTGACTATCCTTAAAATGTGGCTTCATTTAACTATCTCAAATCAATCCCATTACTTCAATAACAACTTAGCACAATCCCATAAATCACCAACTCATCCAAATCTCATTTTCTCACACTAGCTTATTCTATTTTCTAGGTCACACTAGTTCCATCACATCCTAGGGAGTTTTAACCATCAATACACATACGAATCAACTCCAAAATCAATAAATAGACAAATGTACTTGGGCTGAAGTATTAGAAACTTACCAATCTAGTTTCTCTTCTTGCTCTAAATGATAATGTCCCTTGCTCCTTCAATCTAACAAATGAGGCTTTTATTCCAAAGTATGTTGTTCTTCTCTTGGATGTGAACAACTTTGTATCTAATAGCCTTCCCTTAAATCTTCATGAAAATGGGTGGATTTAGGAGTGAGAAAGCTAGGTTTTATATTGAAAATGGAGGAAATGGGTTGCTGTTTTTCGTGAATTGCAGATTTCAACTGCTCCTTTTATAAAAATTGCTTGATGAAATCGATCTGCATTGGGTGGAGATCGATCTGGTCCCCTTGAATCCCTCATTTTCATGACATTTTTAAGCATGAGATCGATCTGTCGAGGGCTTAAGATTGATCTGTTCCAGGCAGTAGCTTAAGGAGATCGATCTGTTCTAAGGGTGAAATCAATCTTCCCTAAGTTAGTAGCATTTGGAGATCGATTTGGCCCTTCAGGGGATCGATTCCTTCTACACAGAATGTTAAGCAGATCAATCTAGCCCCATTAGAGATCGATCTGCCCTGTTCCATTACCCAAATAAGAGCATTTTTTTTATCTTCTAGATCGATCTTTCCTTCTATGAGATTGATCTGGCATTCATATTGGTATGATCTTAAGGTATTATCCGTAAGTGCACGGGTCATACAAGTAATAACGGGATTTAAGTCCCGAGTTATCATCCCACAGAGAAGTTGATCAGCCTAATTAACTACCGATTAATCTTACCCTAAGTATATCCTAGCAAATTATGAAATTCTAATGGGTGGTCTACATGGCTAAAATTAAAGTACGGGAAATAATAATAACTATAAAATAAACAAAATAAAACCGAGCTAAAATTACTTATAAAGCTCCAAGCAATAAAAAGCAAGAACCTACAAAAGAAAATTAAAACAGTTAAGATGAATTAACACAATTAAAATAAAATGAAAATATGAAAATAAAGCAATAAAAAAAATATGAAAACAGTTAAGATGAACAGTAAGGGTGATAGATCTAACATGTTCCTTTCCCTCCCTTTGCTTAACAGGATTAACTTCAGTGTTACTAGGAAGGGTCCCTTGTGGATGTTGGCTAAGAGCATTGGCTATTTGTTCAACCTGAACTTCTAAGTTCTTAATTGAGGCAGCTTGATTTTGCAAGATAGTCATGAACATCTCCTCAAGCGAGGGCTTCTTCTCAGCTGCTGGTGTTGGTGCAAGTAGATGCTGTGGTTGGATAGGTGGTGGTGGTGGTGGTGGTTAATGGAAGTAAAGTGGATGATGATGAAATTGAGGTGGATGGGGATGACGAGAAGGCGAATGATGAGGAAATGGATGTTGTGGTGGTACCTGAACTGGTGTAGCTTGAAAACCAAGGGGTCCTAGAGATATGGAGTTAGACGATTGCCCTTGATTTTGGCTCTATGAGAAGTTAGGATGGTTCCTCCACCTTGGATTATAGGTGTTTGAAAAAGGGTTGTTCTGTTGCTTAGGGGGGGCAACATACTGAACCAATTCTAGGTTAAGCGGACACCTATCCACAGAGTGTGTACCACTACATAGATCGCATGAAAGGAAAGGACTTTGGACATAATAAATCGGATTAGGACTGGTGGAAGGATTATGCTGGGTACTGAGTGACTCTACCTTCTTCGTAAGATTAGCGATTTGAGAGGTGAAGGTAGACAGCATTTCGAGATCATAAATACTCGCCAACTTCTTTGGCAATTGCCTCTCCGAGGACCATAAATAGTTGTTAGTAGCCATCTTGTCCAAGAGCTCATAAGCTTCCTCCTCTATTCTGCACATTAGCACTCCACCCGCAGCAGCGACAACTATGGTCCTATTTTGGCTTGTAACTCCGTTGTAGAAAGTCTAGACTTGCAACCACAAAGGTAGGCCATAGTGAGGGCACTTCCTAAGAAGCTCCTTATATCATTCCCATGCATCGTAAAGAGTTTCTGAGTCGAACTGGGTAAAGGAAGATATATCGCTACGGAGTCTGGCCATTTTAAAGGGAGAGAAAAACTTAGCTAGAAATTGATGGGATAACTCGTCTCATGTAGAAATGGATCCTAGAGGCAAGGAGGTTAACCAGTGTCGCGCCCTATCCCTAAGTGAGAAGGGGAATAATCTAAGCCTAAGCGCATCATCAATTAATCCATTGTGTTTAAACGTGTTGCACAGGTCCAGGAATTGCCCAAGGTGAGCATGTGGGTCATCGTACGGAAGCCCACTGAACTGTAAAGAGGTCTGGATCATCTGGAGGATGGAAAGCTTAATTTCGAAGTTGTTTGTAGGGACAGCTAGTGGCCTAATCCTGGTATAATAGCCTCCAATAGTCGGCATTGCATAATCTCCAACGATCCTAATTTTCCTATTTTCTGCCATGGTGAATTGCAACGGAGCTATTAATTTCCAAGAATTCTTTCAAATTTTTCTAAGTGTTCGTTTAATTTCAGGATCTAAAGGAAAGCAATCATAACTTCTAGCTCTACGCATGCAATCATCAAAAAGTCCTTAGAAAATTTTTTAAGTTTTTTTTTTTTTTAGTTTTTCAATTTTTTTAATTGATTAATTATGAGAAAATTAACTAAACTAAACTAAGGATCTAAATATTTACAACCTAAATATTTACAAGCTAGAATTACACCTAAGCATAATTTCACCATATTAATTAACGAATAATTAAAAATTCCCCAGCAACGACGCCAAAAACTTGGTACGATTTGAAGGTATTATCCGCAAGTGCATGGGTCGTACAAGTAATAATGGGATTTGAGTCCCGAGTTATCATCCCACAGAGAAGTTGATCAGCCTAATTAACTACCGGTTAATCTTACCCTAAGTATATCCTAGCAAATTATGAAATTCTGATGGGTGGTCTACATGGCTAAAATTAAAGTACTGAAAATAATAACAACTATAAAATAAAGAAAATAAAATCGAGCTAAAATTACTTACAAAGCTCCAAGCAATAAAAAGTAAGAACCTATAGAAGAAAATTAAAATAGTTAAGATGAATTAGCGCAATTAAAATAAAATGCAAATATGAAAATAAAGCAATAAAATTAATTAAACTATCCTAGAATAAAATATGCATGTAATTAAACTAATTAATAAAAATGCAATAAGAAACTAACTACAAATCTAAAAGTCTAAAATATTAAATCTAAATTAATCCTAATTATCACTAATTACTAACTTAACAATAAAAATTAACTAATGCATGAAAAATAATTTTTGGAATTTTAAATTTTAAAATGAAAAATAAAAAATGCATAACATGATACTCCTCTAATTTAACTATAAATGCAAAATCCAATTCTTAAATCCTAATCTAGGCACCAATTAATTATTAATGAAATTAAACTAAAACTTAAAACAACAAACTAAGAGAATTAAACTATTCTATCTAACTAAGCTAGAAAGTAATAAATAAACAAAAAATAACAAAACTTAGATAAAGCTACGTAATTGCATGGAATATTAACTATGAAGAAAAATACAAACATCAAATTGTAAAAAGGAAGTGGCCAAACATGGCCTTAACCAATTACTAAGCCAAGTGGTCTCGACATGCAGTACTGTTCACTATCTTCTTTGCAAATTCCAACTCCAAGCATTCTCGGTTCCAGGCCTGTTGTCTTCATCAGTTGCTGTCCAGGCGAGGTTTGTTGTCTCCAATCGGCCTACAACCTCTGCTTTAGCTGTTGTTCCTCGGTCTGTCCTGCCCAGTACAATGTACGTCCCCACTGCTTTCTTCAGGTGCTCACAGTCCTGTCTTCTGCTCCACATGCTGTTGGTTTGTCCAGGTATGTCCTCTGTCTCGGTTCTATTCTGCTCTAAGCAGTGCTCACAGCTTTTTCCTCTGCTCCAGCCTACTGCACATTTTTGGTCTGCTCCAGTTCGGTATTCAATAGATGCAGTCGCAACACCCTTTCTCGGCTAAAGAATCGAGCCAATGCCAACATTGCATGTTATTCATTCAGCTGCAGAACCGAGCAGCACTAGCAGTAGCCTTCCTTCATCTTCTGCGTAGCAGCCAACCCATAACAATGACAATAGACAATTAGTGAAGACTGGAATTAAACAAAATGAACTACTCTAAACAAATGAACAGTTAATCAAATGTGGAATATAGGAGAATAGAGGAGGAAAGTTGTGGTTCTCGATTTTGGCTATGATGCCATGGTTCTGTCCCGACTAGTTACTGCCTCCATCCGCATTCCAGCTTTCCAACAACTCCACTCAACAGCACAAACACTCTCTGGCCAGTGAAGAAAATCACTCGAAATAACAGAAACTAGAATGTAAAAACAAGTTATAAACACTGAAAATGGAGCAGAAAATAGATAAGCATAAAACGGAAATGTAGGAAACATAACGGCAACAACAACACTTCCATTCACTATTTCGAATCCAAAGAGCTACCACAGCAAAGATATGAAATGAAACAATCTAGAAAATATAAAACAAGAATTACGGGAAATGAAAATGCTACAAGAAAATAATAAATGAAAATTTCATCTTTGAATAAAAGTTGGTAACAAAACGAAATCCCATGCTTGAATTTATCTACTGAAAACATAAAAAAAAATTGTTGAACAGGGAAGAAGACTTGGCCACTGTCACCAGCCAAGCTTTCTTACTTCCTCATGTCCAACAATCAGTGAATCCAAAGAGACAAAATAAAAATTAGACAAGTTCATATGCAAACCGAGAACAAAGGAAGGAAAATGCAAGCTCTTCATAAAACAAATGGAAATTACATGAACAGTAACTAAAAAATTTAAAATTGCTAACGGGAAAATGCTTAGAAAAAAAAAGACTTAAAAACTAAAGCTACCCTAGGATTAAAACTACTTCTAAATTACTCTACACTACTCCTACTCCTACTTTACTTCTATTATAACCTAAGCTACCTCTAATTCCTAATTGATTTTTTCAATTGACATCATGTTCTATTTATACACACACTTAGGGGTACAATGGTAATTTTTCCATCCTGGATGAGTTGGCATTGGTTGGCCACTTGTCTTCATTTGATTCGCTGTAGAGTAGATATTTCCACGTCATCAGTCTTTTTGTCCAATTGCCTGTGCGATTGGCCTGACGTGTGTCTTCCATAGGGTTGGCATAGTGTCCTTTGATCTTATCGTTTCGGAGCAAATAAGATACGGACACTTGGCATACGTGTGTCTAGACGACTGATGACTTGATCTGTAAATTGGAAGTGGTCTAGTCTCCTTAGCCCATTTTCAGCTCAATTTCGACTGAAACGACTGAGTTTCATGAGGATTTAATTTATCTGCACATTAAAGAATTTTAATTAAATAAAAGGGGATTATTAATAAAATAATATGGGGATTAAATAAATAATTAGGAAATTAAGCACAAATAATTCTATGAAAAATAGAATTATCACATATTTTCCAAATTTTGCTGTAATTTTCTGCAGTAACTCATACAAAACATCCTTAATTTTGCTGCCATAGTCATTTTCTCATCCAACCACCTTTAAGACTTGAAAATGACATCCATCCATATTTTATACACATTAAAACCTGTGTACATTCATTGTATAACCAAAGGTATACAATACAAAACTAAATGGAAGTACAAAGATTTATGCAACTCATGCAACTTTATTCCATTTGCTACACTACTCATTTTGCATTCCACTCACATTAATCACATACAAAAGTCTATCTCTTCATATTCATACATAATGAAACTTGTGTGTACATTCCCAACTCATAATACAAGGGTGTACATCAATTTTATGGACTTTACATCACTTATGACTCACATTACATGTACATAGACATACCTTCAAAATCATAAGGTTACATATGAAATACGGGTCTTACATATTATATCTAAACATGTAATAGCACAGTAATCATTTTGGAATGTAATATGGGGGATGTAAATATTAGTAAACACATACAAGTATAGAACCTCAATTATAAAGTATACATGTTTGTTTGTGAATAAATTAAAAGAAAGATGGCATTATAGATGCTAAAGGGTGACTAATACTGACTCATAGCCCAACTATTTGGTGATGAGAATGTTCACGATCGAGAAAGGAAAGGAAAAAGTGAAAAATTTGTAGCGATTTTAAGTAAGAATGGGTCGTGATAGTGAGTGACAAGATAAGATTCATTCTGTTGTTGCCAAACACAACAGTGATGTATTACTGACGTCCTAGCCTTGATCTTTGTGCCACGTGCTACCAAAAGCTCTATAAGAGAAAGAATAATCAGATGGATGCAAGGGTTTTTCCCTATGTAAGCACTCTGATGCTTAAGTCAGAAAGAGAATTTGGTAGAGTTTCTGTAAACAAAATAGAGTCTTTGTCCCATTAATCATACCTGGCCCCTATTTATAGGGATGGGTTCCACTTTTAATTACGTATTTATCCACTAATCAATTGTCTTTTACTGTTTTATGGGTCCTACATAATCAAAAGTATTTAAGGATAAAATCGTCCAATTATAAATTTAATCTGAACAAAATAAATTTCAATATGTGGGCCCTTTGAGTGCATAATCTTCCCATGTGTAACGTCCTCGTACAAACAGTTCAAACTACTCCACGAGTAAGCAAAAATAATAGCACTCGTATGTATGAGAGTGCGCCATGTGCTGTACACACAAAGTTAGCTTCCCACATATGTGTGAGAGGGATAATCTTCTCTCCAATGTGCGGGAGGCAACACTCTCCCACCTTTTATGAGGGTGCGAGTACATATATTCTGTCAGACCCAGATTTTATGTAGCTTGTACCTTATGATTCCTATGTGTATGAACACTTTGTTATTATAGTTGAATCATAAGAAGAGTATTTACTAGACTTAAAGTGTTAGTGAAATGATTTAACACGCAAAAGCTACATAAAAAGCCTAATGTGAACTATAAGTGTCACAGGCTAAACCAAGTAAATCTAAATCATTCTGACTAAAAATAAGAACTTAAAATGAGAAAGTATAGAGAGCTCATGAAGGAAAGTCAGCTTGATTTAGTCCCGAACATAGAAAACGAGAGTAAAAGCTAAAAAGGGTAAAATGGACCTTTTTGGCGAGATAAGGTGTTTCGGGTGAAATTATCCACCGGGAACGGTTGAAACATAAAGATGAGAGTGTAAGACATAAGATATGACACTTTCAAAATTTTGAGAAAAAGTCAACTAGGTCAATGGTTAAGGAAAAAGTCAACTATAGTTAAGAAATTGGACTTTTACCATAGTTGACTAATCATGGTTAAAATTTAACCTAAGTGTGGAGGAAAATTTTGGAAAAAATATTCTTGGCTAGAATACAAGATAATCATCCCTAAAAGTAAGGAAAATTTATTTGGAAGGATTCCGGATTAAATTTAATGGTTAAAAACGTAATGGGCGTAAGGTGAAAATTCTAAAGCCCATTAAGGTATACTAAACGTATATCGAAATTCTTAGGTCCTTTATACCAAATTGTTGGACCAATTGATTGGCCAAATATTGAGACAATTTAAGGCCCGAGACATAGTAAAAATTTTAGCCTGAAAGCCCATTAAGAAAGCCCAAACCGAGAAGCCCAAATGGAAAAGCCCATGAGATAAATATCTAACCATAGTTAAAGCTAACAATGACTCATAAGGTGACTCATTAGGTGACTCATGGCTAAGGCTTGGAAAGTCAAGCTTAATGGCTGGAAAGTAAAGCTTAATGGCTAAGTATGTGGCTTATAAAATCAGCCACACCATTGTCATCTTCATCACACCAAATTCAGCTAGAAGAAGAAACCATTGAAACATATTATCCAAGCTTTCTCTCACTAGAAATCACTAGGAATTAGGCATAATTGGAACTTGCATCCTTCATGGAAGTTGTTCCAAATTGAAAGGAGAGTGACATATGTTGGAATTGGCTATCAAGGAGCCATAGAGTGCAAACCGAGAGCCTTCAAAGATTCGGCCAAAGGGTGAACACAACAATTGGTATATTTTCTAATTTTCAATTTCATATATGTTAATGTATGAATGATTTTAAGTATGTTGATATATGTTTTAAACATTGAAACATATTAAATCACCATGAAGTTGGTTAGGCCGAGAGTGAGTAATGGGATATTGATTTATGTCCATATGATTTTAAGGCATAAATGGATTAATGTACATATGTTAATGATTATGGTGTAATTAGAATTAATCAAATTGATTAATTAATACATGTAATTAGTTGGCAATCAAGGTGTTTAATAAAATGCCTAAATAAACTATATGATGGTTAGGAATGTTGCCAACCAAGTGTTTGTGAAAATGCCTAAGTGAATTGGCTAAGAAATAGTCATGGATGGCATGCCATGGCATAACCGATGGCATGCCATGGCATGTGGCTGAGAGGCCCAATGGGCCAAGCCCAAATATTTTAGACCCAATACGATGTAATGGGCCTAGGACAAGCCCAATAAGAGTTGGTGGGCCCCATAAGCCCAATAGGCCTAACGAAAATGAATAGTAAAATGAAAAAGGGGCTTAAGGCATAGTTAGGCCCATTAAGGATTATTAAGGCCCATTAAGGGAAATAGTCTGTATTTAATGTGAAATACAGTAGGAAAAGTGTAATTAACCTGATAAATGGTTATATGCAGCTCCAGAGAGTATTGGAGGAGTAAATCGGACTGCTGGAATGAGCAGCGCAGAGAAAGTGAAATTTCTAGAGTGATTGCAGGTAAGGGACTTTTGTGAGTAGTTAGAGATACCTGCACGTATTTTCGTCTGCTTTTACATTCACTTAAAAACTCTGAGGGTCAGAGAAAGTGAATAATAATTATTGCGACTCGATAGTGGCAAATTACGATTTTACCCTAGTTAGTCAAAAAGTCAACTTTTGTGAAAAGTTGTAAAAAGTTGTAAAAAGTTGTAAAAAGCATGGAAACCATTCTTTTGAGTGTTTAACTGTTGTTTAGCAAGAGAATAAATAGATGGGCTAATGATTTTAAGGTTGATGTAAATTAAACACACTTTATAGTGCTGATTTTGATGTTTTGTAAATCATCCCTTTTCTAAAGAGCCATCTATCATATTTTGTGAGAATGAATCATGCTGGAGCACAGCTCACACTAGATTTCATATATTTTCCACCTACATTAGTGCTGGATTTTAATTCGCACTAGATTTTCATGACATGCATGATAGAGTACTAGAGTTCTTACTCGTACTCAGTTTTATATGATATATGCATGAGAGAGTGTTGGAGCCATTAGCTCGTACTCGAGTTTTACATGAGGTACATAACAGAGTACTGGAGCGTTGCTCGTACTTGATTCTTCATGGTTTATACATGACATAGTACTGGAGCTATTGCTCGTACTTAATTTGATGATATTATGCATAGCATGGTACTGGAGCTATTGCTCGTACTTGATTTAATACATGAACTATGCATTGACCTAGTTGCTGGAGGTTTACTCGCACTAGAGTTGAGTTTGTGATGTGGAACAGTGTTTGAGCGGAGTGTCGACTGTGAGTCGCACTCAAGGCGTGCACTGTATGTGTGTCAGGACCCCTTCTCAATCCATGACTTTAACCAAAAACCACTGCAAATTTTTTCACATTTTGACTTACCTTTCTTCTCTTCAATGGTTGGGCTGTGATTCGATGTCAGAGTCCTTACTTACCACATCATCCAATATCATACATACATGTCAACATACTATTACTGATTGTACTTGCTTTTATCATACATGTAAGATCATATAAAATCTAATACAAATACATTCCCTATAATATATATCGTATACATCACTGTGTTGTTTCTATGTTTAGATACACAACTGTATAAAATCTGTATACCTGGAGGTCGATAGGAACTAGCAGTGGACTCGGGAATACTATCCCTCAATAGCTCTCGCTCTACTGACGCTCTGTAGAGAGATGTAAAGAAAGGGGGTGAGCATACAACGCGCTCAGTAAGGAAATCAGGCAAGCAAGTAGATATCTACACTATCTACTCAAAATAATGCTATGCCTTGAAAACATTATTTCCTTAACTCATTTCAAAAGCATGTCTTGAAATATAATATAAATATATATATACTTGTACAGATTAAATCCCATGTACAGAAATCATGCTTTCTTTCTCAAATGTAGGCATGTAGTGCAAAACAATGCATCTTTATGTAAATCATGCCTTTATGTAAATCATGCCATGTATATTTAAATCACAATAAATATGGCATTAAATAATTCACAACACAAAATTGGAGTCCGACCCATCCCTCAGGTCTGTCCGCAATTTAAATCAGTCAATCAATGTGATATATCATGTGAGACTCTGTGGTTAAATGTAAATAGTATCCTAGACTATGATCATATCCGAAATGTGATCCCAAGCAACACAGTACTCGGTGTGCGGGGCATCACTGCTGCAACGAGAGGATGGTCAGTCCACTACAGCCGTCAGCTATACGTAACACACGATACAACGCACTCCTCGCGCCCCCAGGCACGGTACAAAGTACACCCGTGGACCCTACATCATAGCCAGGGTGCCTGCCATAGGTCTTAGCCCTTGAAACCATGGAATATCATACCACGTCTATATTACCCTCATGCGGATATCCTCTCACAAGATGTGACACACAGTCACACAAGGACTCGGGCATGGGGTTTAACATGTATTATATATCACATACAGTGTGCATCTTGAGTGCGACCCATAGTCGACACTTCGCTCAAACACTGTTTCACATCACAAACTCAACTCTAGTGCGAGTAAACCTCCAGGAACTAGGTCAATGCATAGTTCATGTATTAAATCAAGTACGAGCAATAGCTCCAGTACCATGCTATGCACAATATCAAATCAAGTACGAGCAATTGCTCCAGTACTATGTCATGTATAAACCATGAAGAATCGAGTATGAGCAACACTCCAGTAGTCTGTCATGTATCTCATGTAAAACTCGAGTACGAGCTAATCGCTCCAGCACTCTGTCATGCATATATCATTTAAAGCGAGTACGGGTAAAACTCCAGTACTCTATCATGCATGTCATGGAAATCTAGTGCGTATCAAAATCCAGCACTAATGTATGTGGAAAACATATGAAATCCAGTGCGAGCTGTGCTCTAGCACGGTTCATTCTCACATAATATGATAGATAGCTCTTTAAAAGGGATTGTTTACAAAATATTAAAATCAGTACTATAAAGTGTGCTTAAGTCACATCAACCTTAAAATCATTAGCCCATCTATTTATTTTCATGCTAAACAGCAGTTAAACACTCACAATAATAGTTTCCATGCTTTTTGCAACTTTTCACAAAAGTTGACTTTTTGACTAACTAGGGGTAAAATCGTAATTTGCCACTATCGGGTCTCAATAATTATTATTCACTTTCTCTGACCCTCAGAGTTTTTAAATGAATGTAAAAGCAGACGAAAATACGTGCAGGTATCTCTAACTACTCGCAAAAGTCCCTTACCTCGTATCACGTCAAGTGACCTCACTTCCTCGGTGCTGCTCAATCTCGCAGTCCGATCAGCTCTCAATGTAAACTCCGGAGCTCTAAATAACCATTCCTCAGGTTAATTATAATTTTATTTCTGTATTACACATTAATAAGGCCCATTTTCCCTTAATGGGCCTTAATAATCCTTAATGGGCCTAACTATACCTTAAGCCCATTTTCATTTTACTATTCATTTTCGTTGGGCCTATTGGGCTTGTGGGGCCCACCAACTCTTATTAGGCTTGTTCTAGGCCCATTACACCTTATTGGGCCTAAAATATTTGGGCTTGGCCCATTGGGCCTCTCGACCACATGCCATGGCCGAGAGTTATCCATGCCTCGGTTTTACCATGGCATGCCATCCATGCCTATTATTTAGCCAATTTCACTTAGGCATTTTCACAAACACTTGGTAGGCAATATTACCAATCATCATATAGTTCATTTAGGCATTTTATCAAACATCTTGATTGCCAACAAATTACATGTATTAATTAATCAATTTGATTAATTCTAATTACACCATTAACATTAATACATGTACACTAATCCATTTATGTCTTAAAATCATATTGACATAAATCAACATCCCATTACTCACTCTCGGCCTAACCCACTTCATGGTGGTTTAATATGTTTCAATGCTTAAAACATATATCAATATACTTAAAATCATTCATACATTAACATATATGAAATTGAAAATTAGAAAATATACCAGTTGACTTTTTCCTTAACCATTGACTAAGTTGACTTTTTCTTAAAATTTTGAAATTGTCATATCTTATGTCTTACACTCTCGTCTTTATATTCTAACCGCTTCCGATGGATAATTATACCCGAAACACCTTTTCTCGCTAAAAAGGTCCATTTTACCCTTTGTTGCTTTTACTCTCGTTTTCTATGTTCGGGACTAAATCAAGCTGACTTTCCTTCATGAGCTCTCTATGCTCTTTCATTTTAAGTTCTTATTTTCAGTCAGAATGATTTAGAATAACTCGGTTTAGCCTGTGATACTCATCGCTCACATTAGGCATTTTATGTAGCTTTTTGCGTGTTAAATCATTTCACTAACACTTTAAGTCAAGCAAATACTCTTCTTATGATTAAACTATAATTACATAGTGTTCATACACATAGGAATCATAAGGTACAAGCTACAAAAATCCGGGTCTGATAATCCTCCCCCACTCAAAAAATTTGGTCCTCCAAATTAGAACCAAGTCAGTCCTCAAATAGGTGAGGGTACTTCTCTCGCATCAGAATCTCTAGCTCCCAAGTAGCTTCTTCTGAAGTATGATGCTGCTAGAGAATCTTCCCTAATCCGATGGTCTTCGATCTCAATACCTTCTCCTTCCTATCCAATATCCGAATCGGTCTCTCTACATATGACAAGTCCTCTCGGTGCTCCAAAGGCTCGTAACTAATCACATGTGCTGGATCCGGGAGATACTTTCGAAGCATCGATATGTGGAAGACGTTATGGACACTTGATAAGTCCGGTGGCAATGCCAACCTGTACGCCTTATCTCCCACTCGATCAAGTATCTTAAAGGGTCCAATATAGCAAGGATTTTGTTTCCCTCACTTCCCAAATCTCGCTATGCTCGTGGAAGGAGAAACTCTAAAAAACACATATTCACCAACTGCAAACTCTAGTGGCCTACGTCTCCTGTCAGCGTAACTCTTCTGTCTGCTCTAAGCTGTCCTCAGCCTCTCTACAATCAAGTGGACATCCTCAGATGCTTGTGTAACCATGTCAGGAGCAAAAATCTTACGGTCACCCACTTCTTCCCATCCAATAGGGGAACGACATCTACGGCCATACAAAGCCTCATATGGTGCCATCTCGATACTCAAATGATAACTGTTGTTGTAGGCGAACTCGGCTAGTGGTAGGTGGTCATCCCAGGAACCTCGATAGTCTAGCACACATGCTCTCAACATATCGTCTAGAGTCTGTATAGTCTTCTCTGACTGACCATCTATCTGAGGATGGAAAGCAATGCTCAAACTCAACTGGGTTCCCATGGCTTCCTGAAAGTGTCCTCAAAAGCGGGATGTGAAGCGGGAATCCCTATCAGAGACTATGCTCACTGGTACACCGTGTAACCTCACTACCTCGTGTACATACAGTCCCACTAATGAACTCAAAGTATCGATCGCTCTCATAGCTAAGAAGTTGGCTGACTTCGTCAGTCTATCGACGATCACCCATACAGCATCGGGATTCCTGCGGGTTCTCGATAAACCAATCACGAAATCCATGGTGATATGCTCCCATTTCCATGTCGATATAGGTAGAGGCTGCAATAACCCTGCAGGTTTCTGATGCTCTACCTTCACCTGTTGATATACGAGACACTTTGCCACGAAGTCTGCTACATCTCTCTTCATACCCGACCACCAGTATACCTTCCAGAGGTTCTGATACATCTTGTTACTCCCCGGATGTAACATATACCTCGACGAATGAGATTTTACCAATATCAATCTTCTGAGTCCTAGATCCTCGGGAACACACAATCTGCCTTTGAACCTCAGTAGTCCGTCAGAACTCAACTCAAAATCAGTCACTATGCCTTTCTACATCTGACTACTCACATCAATACAAAATGGATCAGTCTGCTGAGCCACTCTGATCCTATCCAACAGATCCGGCTCCAAGCGTAGACTAGCTATCACATAGCCTGTATCCATGTCAGAAGGCACGACTCCCAAACTGAGGCTAGCAAACTGCTCTATCAAATCATATTCCCTAACCATCATGTACGATACCATCCTTAGGCTCTTCCTACTCAAGGCATCGGTTACAACGTTAGCCTTACCCTGATGATAAAGTATCTCACAATCGTAGTCCTTCAGAAGCTCTAACCATCTTCTCTGTCTCATGTTCAGTTCTTTCTGCGAGAACAGATACTTGAGGCTCCTGTGGTCGGTAAATATCTAGAACTTCTCGCCATACAAGTAGTGGCGCCATACCTTCAACGCAAACACTACTGCTGCTAGCTCCAAATCGTGGGTCCGATAGTTCTTCTCATGATCCTTCAGCTGTCGTGATCCATAAGCAACTACCTTCCCATCCTGCATCAATACACAGCCCAGTCCCTGATGCGAAGCATCCGTATACACTGCAAATCCTCCTGAGCTGGTAGGGATAGTGAGAATCGGAGCGGTGGTCAATCGACACTTCAACTCCTCAAAACTCTTCTCACAATCCTCGTTCCATATGTACGGTGCACTCTTTCGAGTAAGACGTGTCAACAGAGCAGCCAACTTTGAAAATCCCTCAACGAATCTCCGATAGTATCCAGCTAAACCCAAAAACTCCTGATCTCAGTGACTGTCCTTGGCTGTTCCCACTGAACTACAACCTCTATCTTAGATGGATCAACTGATACACTATCTCTCGATACAACATGTCCCAAAAATGAGATCTGTGACAACCAAAAGTCATATTTACTGAGCTTAGCATATAACTCATGCTCTCGTAACGTCTGCAACACGATCCTGAGGTGCTCCTCATACTCTTCCTTGGATCTCGAATACACCAATATGTCATCGATGAAGACGATAACAAACTGGTCTAAATATGGCTTGAACACATCGTTCATCAAAGCCATGAAAGCAGCTGGAGCATTCGTCAATCCGAATGGCATTACCAAGAACTCATAATAGCCATATTGGGTACGAAATGTTGTCTTGGGTACATCTCCACTCTGAACCTTCAGCTGATGATACCTAGACCTTAGGTCAATCTTGGAAAAGACCTGTGCTCCCTGAAGCTGATCTAACAAATCATCAATGCGTGGAAGGGGGTATCTATTCTTGATGGTGGCCTTATTCAACAATCGGTAGTCTATACACAATCGGAGGCTCCCATCCTTCTTCCTCACAAACAGAACCGGTGCTCCCCGAGGTGAAACACTCGGTCGAACGAAACCCCTATCCAACAGCTCCTATGACTGTCTCTTGAGCTCCTCCAGCTCAACTAAGGCCATGCGATATGGTGGTCTCGAAATAGGCTCCCTACCCCTCAGTGGTGCAGTAACAAATGTCTCTGGGCACTCTCTAGCAATGTGCGCTTATTTCCCACATTGGAAACACACAATAGGAGTTAGCGGACACGGTCTACTTCCATGTTGTTTACCGTATCTTCTGCACTGATCAATAGCAGGTCTCTGTCCTCCTATGACAATGCCCTTTGCTGAGGCTACAGTCGGATAAGTAGGAGGTCTAGCATACCTCTCTCGTACCTCCTCTACACGTGATCTCTTACCGAAGAGTCTCTTCCCTCCTCGATAATTGAAATCTCTAACCGGCCTCTTCTTCTGTGTATCTCGGCTACGGCTAAACTTCCCAAACTCGGAAGCATTCCTCTCGTAATCCTGCTCACATAGTTGGGCCCTGCGCACTGCCTCCTCATAAGTCACTATGTCTAATGGGACCAACCTGGATCGCAACACTGGTCTCAACCCGTCGATAAACCTGTGGACCTTCCTGGTCTCACTATACATGGTATCCGGGTCACATCTTCCTAGGGATAGCAATCGAGTCTCATACTCGTCCACAATAAACTCCCCTGGTTTAGTCCCAAAAACTCTGCCTGTAGTTTCTGCTGTGCGGTATCGGGAACAAACTGTCTCCTGAAGGCCTCCCGAAATATATCCCAACTAATGTCTGTGTGTCGGGATCTCAATATAGGTCGGGTGGACTTCCACCAATGCTCTGCAGCTCCCCTCAGTAGGAATGCAGCAAACACGACTATCTCCGAGGTCGTACACTCGAAGAATCCATAAAGCTTCTCAAGCTTGCTAACCACTCCTCAGCAACCACGAGGTCCTTGACCCCACTAAAGGATGGAGGTATAAACTTCTGAAATTCTCTCAACCGATGCAGATCACATCCAAACCCTAATCCAATACCACCCGAAATCGATGGGGGTGTAGGAGTATCTACAGTCCTCTATGCATCAACTGTCTGCGTAGGGGTATCAGGGGCAACTGCCTCTCCTGTCGCGGCTCCTGCCTCCTGTCCCTGCCGACCTGGCATCGTCTGTGCCAGTATCTCTACAATTGTCTCGAGACTACGCTCTAATCTCGTGAAGTGCATCTCAACACACTCGAGTGCCTCAGTAGCACCTGGAGTCTCATGCATAGGTAACGGTCCGGCAGCTGCTCGTCCTTCGGGTCTATCTCTCCGGCCTTGAGCCCTACCTCTCGCAACTCTACCACTACGCGTATTTGCCATATAGGCAAAGTTCCTGCATTCATAACAATGAATTAGACCGTCTCCTATCTGGTATACACAGTTATATCTAAACATAGCACAGTATTATGGGGATGTACACTTTCCTATTTTCTAACACCGACTCAAATCAGACCAACCTATGCTCTGATACCATTTCTGTCAGGACCCCTTCTCAATCCATGACTTTAACCAAAAACCACTGCAAATTTTTTCGCATTTTGACTTACCTTTCTTCTCTTCAATGGTTGGGCTGTGATTCGATGTCAGAGTCCTTACTTACCGCATCATCCAATATCATACATACATGTCAACATACTATTACTAATTGTACTTGCTTTTATCATACATGTTAGATTATATAAAATCTAATACAAATACATTCCCCATAATATATATCGTATACATCACTGTGCTGTTTCTATGTTTAGATACACAACTGTACAAAATCTGTATACTTGGCGATTGATAGGAACTAGCAGTGGACTCGAGAATACTATCCCTCGATAGCTCTCGCTCTACTAACGCTCTGTAGAGAGATGTAAAGAAAGGGGGTGAGCATACAACGCGCTCAGTAAGGAAATCAGGCAAGCAAGTAGATATCTACACTATCTACTCAAAATAATGTTATGCCTTGAAAACATTATTTCCTTAACTCATTTCAAAAGCATGTCTTGAAATATAATATATATACTTGTACAGATTAAATCTCATGTACAGAAATCATGCTTTCTTTCTCAAATGTAGGCATGTAGTGCAAAATAATGCATCTTTATATAAATCATGCCTTTATGTAAATCATGCCATGTATATTTAAATCACAATAAATATGGCATTAAATAATTCACAACACAAAATCGGAGTCCGACCCATCCCTCAGGTCTGTCCGCAATTTAAATCAGTCAATCAATGTGATATATCATGTGAGACTCTGTGGTTAAATGTAAATAGTATCCTAGACTATGATCATATCCGAAATGTGATCCCAAGCAACAAAGTACTCGGTGTGCGGGGCATCACTGCTGCAACGGGAGGATGGTCAGTCCACTACAACCGTCAGCTATACGTAACACACGGTACAGCGTACTCCTTGTGCCCCCAGGCACGGTACAAAGTACACCCGTGGACCCTACATCACAGCCCGGGTGACTGCCATAGGTCTTAGCCCTCGTAACCATGGAATATCATACCACGTCTATATTACCCTCATGCGGATATCCTCTCACAAGATGTGACACACAGTCACAAAAGGACTCGGGCATGGGGTTTAACATGTATTATATATCACATACAGTGTGCGTCTTGAGTGCGACCCACAGTCGATACTCCTCTCAAACACTGTTTCACATCACAAACTCAACTCTAATGCGAGTAAACCTCTTCCAACTAGGTCAATGCATAGTTCATGTATTAAATCAAGTACGAGCAATAGCTCCAGTACCATGCTATGCACAATATCAAATCAAGTACGAGTAATAGCTCCAGTACTATGTCATGTATAAACCATGAAGAATCAAGTATGAGCAACGCTCCAGTAGTCTGTCATGTATCTCATGTAAAACTCGAGTACGAGCTAATCACCCCAGCACTCTGTCAAGCATATATCATTTAAAGCTGAGTACGAGTAAAACTCCAGTACTTTATCATGCATGTCATGGAAATCTAGTGCGTATCAAAATCCAGCACTAATGTATGTGGAAAACATATGAAATCCAGTGCGACCTGTGCTCTAGCATGGTTCATTCTCACATAATATGATAGATGGCTCTTTAAAAGGGATTGTTTACAAAATATTAAAATCAGCACTATAAAGTGTGCTTAAGTCACATCAACCTTAAAATCAGTAGCCCATCTATTTATTTTCATGCTAAACAGCAGTTAAACACTCACAATAATAGTTTCCATGCTTTTTGCAACTTTTCACAAAAGTTAACTTTTTGACTAACTAGGGGCAAAATCATAATTTGCCACTATCGGGTCTCAATAATTATTATTCACTTTCTCTGACCCTCAGAGTTTTTAAGTGAATGTAAAAGCAGACGAAAATACGTGCAGGTATCTCTAACTACTCGCAAAAGTCCCTTACCTTGGATCACGTCAAGTGACCTCACTTCCTTAGTGCTGCTCAATCTCGCAGTCTGATCAGCTCTTAATGTAAACTCCGGAGCTGTAAATAACCATTCCTCAGGTTAATTATAATTTTCTTTTTGTATTACACATTAATACAGTCCATTTTCCCTTAATGGGCCTTAATAATCCTTAATGGGCCTAACTATACCTTAAGCCCATTTTCATTTTACTATTTATTTTTGTTGGGCCTATTGGGCTTGTGGGGTACACCAACTCTTATTGGGCTTGTTCTAGGCCCATTACACCTTATTGGGCCCAAAATATTTGGGCTTGGCCCATTGGGCCTCTCGGCCACATGCCATGGCCGAGAGCTATCCATGCCTCAGTTTTACCATGGCATGCCATCCATGCCTATTATTTAGCCAATTTCACTTAGGCATTTTCACAAACACTTGGTAGGCAACATTACCAATCAACATATAGTTCATTTAGGCATTTTATCAAATACCTTGATTTCCAACAAATTACATGTATTAATTAATCAATTTTATTAATTCTAATTACACCATTAACATTAATACATGTACACTAATCCATTTATATCTTAAAATCATATTGACATAAATCAATATCCCATTACTCACTCTCGGCCTAACCCACTTCATGGTGGTTTAATATGTTTCAATGCTTAAAACATATATCAATATACTTAAAATCATTCATACATTAACATATATGAAATTGGAAATTAGAAAATATACCAATTGTTGTGTTCACCCTTTGGCCGAAACTTTGGAGGCTCTCGGTTTGCACTCTATGGCTCCTTGATAGCCAATTCCAACATATGTCACTCTCCTTTCAATTTGGAACAACTTCCATGAAGGATGCAAGTTCCAATTATGCGTAATTCCTAGTGATTTCTAGTGAGAGAAAGCTTGGAAAATATGTTTCAATGGTTTCTTCTTCTAGCCGGATTTGGTGTGATGAAGATGACAATGGTGTGGCTGAATTTATAAGCCACTTACTTAGCCATTAAGCCTTACTTTTCAGCCATTAAGCTTGACTTTCCAAACCTTAGCCATGAGTCACCTTATGAGTCACCTTATGAGTCATAGTTAACTTTAACTATGGTTAGATATTTATCTCATGGGCTTTTCCATTTGGGCTTCTCGGTTTGGGCTTTCTTAATGGGCTTTCGGGCTACAATTTTTACTATGTCTTGGGCCTTTAATTGTCTCAAAATTTGGCCAATCAATTGGTCCAACAATTCGGTCTTAAGGACCTAAAAATTTCGATATACGTTTAGTATACCTTAATGGGCTTTAAAATTTTCACCTTAGGCCCATTACGTTTTTAACCATTAAATTTATTCCGGAATCCTTCCGAATAAATTTTCCTTACTTTCGGGGATGATTATCTTGTATTCTGGCCAAGAATATATTTCTCTAAATTTTCCTCCACACTTAGGTTAATTTTTAACCATGATTAGTCAACTATGGTACAAGTCCACTTTCTTAACTATAGTTGACTTTTTCCTTAACCATTGACTAAGTTGACTTTTTCTTAAAATTTTGAAAGTGTCATATCTTATGTCTTACACTCTCGTCTTTATATTCCAACCGCTTCCGGTGGATAATTATGCCTGAAACACCTTTTCTCGCTGAAAAGGTCCATTTTACCCTTTGTAGCTTTTACTCTCGTTTTCTATGTTCGGGACTAAATCAAGCTAACTTTCCTTCATGAGCTCTCTATGCTCTTTCATTTTAAGTTCTTATTTTCAGTCAGAATGATTTAGAATAACTCGGTTTAGCCTGTGATACTCATCGCTCACATTAGGCATTTTATGTAGCTTTTTGCGTGTTAAATCATTTCACTAACACTTTAAGTCTAGTAAATACTCTTCTTATGATTCAACTATAATTACATAGTGTTCATACACATAGGAATCATAAGGTACAAGCTACAAAAATCTGGGTCTGACAATGTGATATATAATACATGTTAAAACCCATGCCAGAGTCCTTGTGTAACTGTGTGTCACATCTTGTGAGAGGATATCCGCATGAGGGTAATATAGATGTGGTATGATATTCCATGGTTTCAGGGCTAAGACCTATGGTAGGCACCCCAATTGTGATGTAGGGTCCATGGGTGTACTTTGTACCGTGCCCGAGGTATCGGAGTACGCTGTACCGTGTGTTGTTGTATTGCTGACGTTGTAATGGACTGACCACCCTCCTGTTGCAGCAGTGATGCCCCGCACACCGAGTACTGTGTTACTTAGGATCACATGTCGGATATGATCATAGTCCAGGATACTATTTGCATTTCACCACAGAGTCTCAAATTATATATCACATTGATTGACTAATTTAAATTGCGGATAGACCTGAGGGATGGGTCGGACTCCGATTTTGTGATGTGAATGATTTAAATGCTATATTTATTGTGATTTAAATATACATGGCATGATTTACATAAAGACATGATTTATATAAAGATGCATTGTTTTGCACTACATGCCTACATTTGAGAAAGAAAGCATGATTTTTGTACATGAGATTTAATCTGTACAAGTATACATATATATATTTAAAGACATGCTTTTAAAGTGAGTTAAGGAAATAATGTTTTCAAGGCATAGCATTATTTTGAGTAGATAGTGTAGATATCTACTTACTTGCCTAATTTCCTTACTGAGCGTATTGTATGCTCACCCCCTTTCTTTACATCTCTCTATAGAGCATCAGCAGTAGAGCGAGAGTTATCGAGGGATAGTGTTCCTGTGTCCACTGCTTGTTCCTATCGATCGCCAGGTATACAGACTTTGTACGGTTATATATCTAAAGATAGAAATAGCACAGTGATGTATACGATATATAATGGGGAATGTATTTGTGTTAGATTTTATATAATCTCACATGTATTATAAAAGCAGTTACAGTCAGTAACAGTATATTGACATGTATATATGATAATGGATAATGTGGTAAGCAAGAATTCTGACATCGAATCACAGCCCAACCATTGAAGAGAGGCAAGGTAAGTTAAAAATGCGAAAAATTTGTAGTGATTTTGGTTAAAGTCATGGATTGAGAATGGGTCATGACATATTTTCATCATAGTCTCAGGTCAAATCCTCACATTAAACTCTTTAGTCAAATTCTCATGTCAAAGTCTGTAGTCAAATTCTCAAGTCAAACTCTAAGGTCAAATTCTCAAGTAACTCTAAATTCAAAACCTCAAGTCAAACTCTGAGGTCAAATTCCCAAGTCAAACTTTAAATTCAAATTCTCAAGTCAAACTTTACGATTGAAGATATCTTTTTGGATTTTCATACTTTTCTAATTGTCAAATTTATTGCTTGCTCCCAAATGGTCAAATAAGGTAACAGAAAACAAATAAATTTAGGTCCATCTTCCAAGCTTAGGGAATCTGATTTTTGGTCTATTCATAACACATTCCTCTTCCTAAAGGTTACTTTTATAAGTTCCTAACTAAAGCAGAACGCACTCTTCAAGATGTTAGTAACGCCATTCCTATACATCGAGCCTCATTAGAATATGGATTTTGCTTTCTTTCGTATGTATGGCTTATTTCACGCATTCTTTATTTTAAGAGGGTGGTTTTTCTAACACAATTTTTACTTTAAGCCCTTATTGGGGCTCGTCACTTACCTCGCACATATTTCGCTTTAAGCTCTTACACTTTTTCTTTGTTACTTACCTTGTGCATTTTTCGCTTCAAGCCCTTATTTGAGTGTGTGGCTTACCTCGCCCACTTTTCACTTCAAGCCCTTGCACTTTTTCTTTATGACTTACCTTACGCATTTTTCCCTTCAAGCCCTTATTTAGGTCGGTGGCTTACCTCGCACATTTTTCGCTTCAAGCCCTTGTACTTTTTCTTTGTGGCTTATCTCACGCATTTTTCACTTCAAGACTTTATTTGGGTGTGTGGCTTACCTCACGCATTTTTCGCTTCAAGCCCTTATTTGGGTGCGTGGCTTACCTAACGCATTTTTTGCTTCTAGCATTGTACTTTTTCTTTGTGGTTTACTTCGCACATTTTTTTTGCTTTAAGTGCTTATACAGGTAGAGAGTACAATTAGTCACCTATTAATTATTTGGAAACCTCAATTGGCAACAAAATATCAATAAGGAATAAATCATAGTTTAATAAATGAAATCTTAACCTATAGTTCAATAACAAGAAATAATAGTGAATAAATCAAAGTTTTACTTCCAATATGGTTTTAAGTGGTTGGTGTTCCTTGTTTTTGCTATCTCCTTACCTTATAAATTTTCAAAGATAGAACTGCTGGGTCCAATCATCCACCCGAATCGGTGAGGCCCTTCTCAATTCGCCCTGAACTTCCTATCTTCCTTCAAGGCATTGGTGATGGCTTAGGTGGCCCAATAATCGTAAAGGTTTCTTCTATTTGAATTCCCTTTCATGTAGTTGACGTAACGTTACACGTTCTTGCTCTCTTTTAATCTCCTCTTACCTGTCCCACACCTTCAGGAGTTGGGAACTTCATTAACAAATAACACGGAGAAAGTACTACCCTCATGTCACTCAATAATGGTCATCCTAGAATAACGTTGTAAGCTAGAGATGTCGATTTGACTACCATAACTAAAACTTGTCTTGTATCACTCTTAGGGTTTTCTCCCAAAGTAATAGGTAGCTCAATGGACCCTACCACCTTCACTTTCTCTTTTGTGAAGCTAAACAGGGGGTAGTCATTATCTTCAATCTGTCTTCACTTAAATTCATCTTTTCAAAACAATTCTAATAGATAAGGTTCACTAAACTTCCATTATAAACTAGAATTCGACGTATCGGATGTTTGGCCATAATTACCAATATAACCATAGGATCGTCATGCAGGATAATCACATCTTCTTGATCAGCAGGCGTGAAAGTAATCGCCTCTTCTTCTTCGATTATTTTTATCACAAAATAGACCTAGTATGCCTACTTAGCGTAAACTTTTTGTGAAGTAGATGAACTACTAGCTATGTACTATCCGTCGAAAATGATGTTAATAAAAACTCCTGTAGGTTCATTGTCTACCTGCTGATTCCCACGTTCTCCCCTTCTAGCCTCGTTTCCTCTTCCTTCATTTCTCCTAGCATTTTCTCTATTATTGTCACACCTATCATGTGGTCTATTATCTCTTTGACCATGCATAGGGTATTGAATCCTTTCACTCATCCATACATAGCGATCTAAATTCCCTTCCCTAGCTAATTTCTCAAGTTGGTTCATTAGATCTCGACATTATTTGGTTTTATGGCCAAAGGTAGAGGGGAAACTATAATAGGACCCAAGGTCTCATCCTAAATTCCCCTACCTCTTCTAGGGAATTGAAGCATTCCAGTTATTTCGAATGTAGCTAAGATTAAAGCATGTGGCTCAGTAAACTGCGTGTAATTAGCATACTTCAACTTTAGAGCTTTACCTGATTCATCTGATCTTTCGCTGTTTTTATCATCAAGTTCTTTCTCTCGCTTTCTTCCTTCCTTGAAGTTGTGTGTTGGTATCATTTTCATGAATTGTTCTTGAGCGATATACTTATTTACTAGGGAGAACGAGTTTGAAATTGTCATTGGCTAATCCAATGATATCGACTATTATAGCTTTTTGGACTTGGTCCCTTGTAGCATAACTGTCACAGCTATTCCAGCTTGTAGATCACACACTTCAAGAGTAGCTTCACAGAACCAGTCTAGATAGCTTTTCAGTGATTCTTTATTTCCTTGTCTCAGGGTAAGCAGATAAGTGACCTCTTTTTTCTTCTAGCTATTTATCACGAGGCATTCAAAAAATCACTCATAAATTGATCAAAAGATGAAATGGACCCTTCTCCCAAACTATTGAACCACTTCAGCGCATGAGCAGTTAAAGTTAACGAGAATGCCCTACACTTAATTTCATCTTCCCTTCCATGCAATAGCATTAATGACTCATAATTTTGAACGTAGACATAATGGCCTGTCTTCCTGGTACATGTCGTTATCTAGGCATCTTAAATTTCAAGGGTAGGGGTTTCCCCATAATCACTGTACTGAACAAGATTCTTCTTCTTTGGCTTTCTTCAATCGAAACTAACTTTTTTTCTTCCAAAATTTGTTCCATCATTTTCTTCATATCTGTAGCCTTTAGTACCCTAGGTGAAGGTCGATTTGGTATCTTTTTGGTGTTACATGAATCAGCCTGATCACAATCAACAACCCCTTTTCCCTTACATGGTAATGTATGAGTTGGTCTTTGATGAATTCGAGATGGCAAGTTTACCATTTTTTGTTTTGGGGTTCCAAGTTTGATCCATTTTCGAGCCTATCCTCAAAGTATGAAACCTTGTCATTCCAACACCTCATATACCATTCAAATATCCAGATTCTGCTACACCCGGAATCCCTGGATCTCTAACACCTTGATGTCTCGAGCTCTTTGTAGTCTCACACGCAAGGTCTTCTACACCCTGGTGCCATGGCTCTCAACACCCTGACACCTCAAGTCTATGACAGTCTCATGCATAAGGTCTCCCACAACCTAACACCTTGGCTTTCGAACACCCTGATATAGTCTCATGCATGAGGTCTCTTGCTTTCTGACACCTCAGGTCTGCCCTAGCCTCAAGCACAGGGTCTCCTACAGCTTGACCCTATGGCTCTATGACACCCTGACGCAGTCTCAAGCCTGGGGTCTCCCGTATCCTGACGTCTCAAGTCTACTGCAGCCTCACACGGATGGTCTCCTTGTAGCCTGACGCCATGGCTCCCCGACACCTTAATGCCTCAAGCCTGATGTAATCTCAAGCACAAGGCCTCCCGTAGCCTGATGCCATAGCTCTCTGACACCTTAACGGCTCAAGTCTGTCGCAACCTTACACATAAGGTCTCCCACAACTTGATGTTTCAAGTCTACCACAGCCTCACGCATAAGGTCTCCCATAGCCTGACGCTAAGGCTCTCTAACGCCTTAGCGTTCAGCATTCTCTACATCTGAAGTACACCTCCTTTAGCTTCATTCTCCCACAAGGTTTTGAACAATCAAAGGCAAGTTCATTTGCGAGAATGCACCCCTAAACAAGTCAACCATAACCCATAATGATTAGGCTATCTCTTCTCCTTGCTTCTTCATGGCTTCAAATTTTTCCATAGAGACGGTGTTCATAAGTGCCTCTCTCTCACCTTGAGCCTCATAGCCCAAGTTACCAATCGAGGAACTCACACTATCTTCATTTTCATCACTCCTTATTATTGTTAATTGTATCCTGACCATTTTTATAAAGTAAAGGGATTTTCTTTCATTTCCCACAATCGATGCCAATTGTTGTTGCCAAACACAACAGTGATGTATTGCTAACGTCCTTTGCAAGAGAAAGACTAATCAGAGGGACGCAAGGATTTTTCCCTGCGTAAGCACTCGGATGCTTAAGTTAAAAAGAGAAATTGGCATAGTTTATGTAAACGAAAAAGGGTCTTAGTCTCATGAATCATATATGGCTCCTATTTATACGGATGAGCTCCACTTCTAATTTCGTTTTTATCAACTACTTAAGTGTCTCTTACTATTTTATGGGTCCTGCATAATCAAAAGTATTTAAGGATAAAATCGTCTAATTATAAATTTAATCCGAACAAAATAAATTTCAATAAGTGGGCCCCTTGAGTGCGTAATCTTCCCACGTGTAATGCCCTCGTACAAATAGTTCAAACTACTCCACGAGTATGCAAAAATAGTAGCTCTCGTAGGCGAGAGAGTGTGGCACGTGTCGCACACACAAAGTTAGCTTCCCACCTATGTGTGGGAGCGATAATCCTCCCGCCAATAGGGGGAGGCAACACCCTCCCGCCTTTTTTATGGGTTCACCCCGTGGTGCACCCATAGACGTGAGGGTATCCTCCTACATTGCATGTGGGAGGGACCTCCCGCATTCATGCAGGGGCGAATCTCCTGCATGGCGCCGTGTGGGGCGTTTGGCTCGCGTCACGTGGCATAACCTTTTGTTATTTTTATATTATTATTCACAACAATTGCTCCCCACTCTTTCGCTAGGTATAACCTTGTAGAAGAGTACATATATTCTCGTCATAGTCTAACGTCAAATCTTCACGTTAAACTCTGTAGTTAAATTCTCACATCAAACTTCAAAGTCAAATTCTCAAGTCAAACTGTCAAACTCTAAATTCAAATTCTCAAGTCAAACTTTATGACTGAAGATATCTACTTGGATTTTCATATTTTCTAATCATCGATTTTATTGCTTGCTCCCCAATGGTTAGATAAGGTAGCGAAAAGCAAATAAATTTAGGTCCCTCTTCCAAGCTTAAGGCATCTGATCTTAGGTCTATTCGTAACACTTTCCTTTTCCTAAAGGATACTCTTATAGGCTCACATTAAAGCAGAACACGCTCCTTAAGATGTTAGTAGCGGCGTTCCTGTACATCGAGCCTCATCAGAATTTGGATTTCACTTTCTTTTGTAAGTATGGCTTATTTCACACATTCTTTATTTGGAGAGGGTGGTTTTTCTTGCACACTTTTTACTTGAAACCCTTATTTGGGTGCGTGGCTTACCTTGTACATTTTTTTGCTTCAAGCCCTTGCACTTTTTCTTTGTGGCTTGCCTCGCACATTTTTCACTTTAAGCCCTTATGTGGTTACATGGCTTACCTCGCGTATTTTTCACTTCAAGCCCTTATTTGGGTGCATGGGTTACCTAGCGTATTTTTCGTTTCAAGCCCTTGCACTTTTTCTTTATGGCTTACCATCGCGCATTTTTCATTTCCAGCGCTTATACATGTAGAAGGTACGATTAGTGACCTATTAATTATTTGAAAACCTTAATGGGCTATAAAATATCAACATAGAATAAATGATAGTTCAATAAATGAAATCTGAACCTATAGTTCAATAACAAGAAATAAATTGAATAAATCAAGTTTTACTGCCAATATGGTTGTAAGTGGTTGGTGTTCCATGTCTTTGCTATATTCTTGCCTTGTAAATTTACCAAGATACAAGTGCTGGGTCCAATCATCCTCCGGACTCCATAGGCCCCTTCCCAATTCGCCCTGAAATTCTCATCTTCTTTCAAAGCATTGGTGATGGCTTAGGTGGCATGACAATAGTAAGGGTTTCTTCCATTTGAATTCTCTTACATGTAGTTGACGCAACATTACACGTTTTTACTCTCTTTTTGATCTCCTCTTACCTATCCCACACCTTCAGGACTTGGGAACTTCATTAACAAATATTACAGAGAAAGTACGACCCTCATGTCACTTAATAATGGCCGTCTTAGAATAACGTTGTATGCTAGAGATGTCGATTTGACTACCATAAGTAAAACCTGTCTCATAACACTCTTAGGTGTTTCTCCCAAAGTAACGGGTAGTTCAATGGACCCTTCCACCTTCACTTTCTCTCCTGTGAAGCCAAATATGGGGCAGTCCCAAGCTTCAACCTATCTTCACTTAAATTCATTTTTTTAAAACAATTTTAATAGATAAGGTTCACCGTACTTCCATTATCTACTAGAATTCGACTTATCATATGTTTGGCCACAACTGCCGATATAACCATAGGATCGTCATGAGGGATAATCACATCTCCTTTATCAGTAGGCATGAAAGTAATCACATTTTCTTCTTCGATCATTTTCATCACATAATAGACTGGTATGCCTACTTAGTGTCACGACCCTCTTTCATATAAAAATCACTATAAATTTTTCGCTTTATACATTTACTTTTCCTGTCGTGAACAGTTTCTAACACCAAATAGTTGAGCTATGACCCGTAGTTAGTTACCTTTTACCCTATACCATATCATTTAACATTTATATACAATAACTGTAAACACTTAAATTGCTTACATTAAACTTCATTAATTCATACATGT
Source organism: Firmiana major (assembly GCA_033439115.1). Lineage (NCBI taxonomy): Eukaryota > Viridiplantae > Streptophyta > Magnoliopsida > Malvales > Malvaceae > Firmiana > Firmiana major. The sequence goes on along the minus strand of CM065897.1, from coordinate 69,805,137 downwards.
CTACAAATATTTACATCCTCCAAATTTACATTTCAAAAGTATTACTGTGCTGTACTTGTTTAGATACAAAACGATAATAATGTGTATACCTCTCAGCGATGGGCACTACTGGACACTAGGAGTCCAAGTCTCTGCTCGCTCTCAACCACTATGGATGTTCTATGCAGATAGAAAGTGAAAGGGTGAGCACAACTTGCTCTGTAAGGAACTAATGCAAGTAGGTAGACAGCTACACTATCTACGTGCTCATAATGACATGATATAAAATCATTTACATTAGGAACATGAGGTAAAATAAAACCATGCCACATAGATATGTATAGAATATATGAAAACTCATAAAATCAGGCATGTTAACACATGGAAAATCATCATGTAAAAATATCTAATGCTCATCATAACAAAACTCATCATAAATCACTTAAATCAAAACTAATCCCACCCATCGGGAACATCTTGTACAAAAACCACATTTCTTATAAAAACATTATCACAGGTATCACCCCTCCTTCGGGTTTACCTGGGTCCATCACTAAATTATGATATCACGTGAGGCATGTAGGTTACATTTTGGAAAAAAAAATTATGAATAATGGCCATGTATAAATCCTTATGATCCCAGGCTACGCGGATCCCGATGTGCGGGGCATCACAACTACAACGAGAGGTGAGGTCAACCCTACTTGTGCAATAACTCAACCAACTAGTCATAAAGACTACACGATACAATGTACTCCATGTGACATACACGGTACAATGTACTCCGTGGACCTACACTGTCTGAGGGTGTCTACCATAGGTCTTAGCCCACATCATTGTTTAGGGTGCCTACCACAGGACTTAGCCCACATGACTATTTAAGGTACCTATCATAGGACTTAGCCCATATCATGGTTCGAGGGTGCTTGCCATAGGTCTTAGCTGCCTTGTACCATATCGGTAACCATCTCATGTCTCAAAATACGCATGCAATATATCATCTCACTGTCATACACAGTCTACAGGAGGCTTCAGAACGGTTTATGCATGTCATGATATCGAACATCTCGTGCGAGCAATGCATCAGCACAATTTTTTGTAAAGCATGTAAAATCCTCGCACGAGCAATGCTCCAGTACAGCATTCATGCATAGTAAATCATTATAAATTCACGTACGAGCAAAACTCCAGTACGACTTTTCATGCATAGTAAATCAATATCAAATCACGTATGAGTAATGCTCCAGTACGACTTTTCATGCATAGTAAATCGGTAAAAACTAGTGCGAGCAAGGCTCTAGCAATATCAGCATATGTCAAAATATCGAAATCTAGTGCGAGCTAGGCTCCAGCACCATTTGTACTCACACAAATATGATAGGTGGCTCCAGTTAAAATCAAGTATTTTCAATGATACAACTTAGCATACAATCTGTGTTATTTCATGCAACCACATAAAGCAATAGCCAACCTATCCCCATTTCATTCATATCAAAGCATTTCATCATGAAAACATCAAAGTCAATGAAAATCCATGTATTTTAGGATTCTTACTACCCCTTTCATAAAATTCCTACCAAGGTAAACTTATCTTTTGTTTCCTTATTTTCGGAACCTTTCTAAAAAATTCTTAATGCATTACTAGATAGCTAGAGAAATTTACGCCCTATAATTCCCCTTAAAATACGTATAACTACCTTTAGGCACTTACAAAACCCCCTTACCTTGATTCACTTCGAGCGTAGTACAAGTTCCACTGCTGGAAGCTCGTCCAATCCAATTTGCTCCTAATCCAGTCTCTGGAGCTGTAAACATTCATCAATCACTTCATCATAATCGATATATCTTATTGGACATTATTATATTAAGCTTGGCCCTCCATGATTACATTCGGCCATGGCATGGTGGCTGAACACCTATCATGCCATTCCTAGCCAATTCGGCTATCAAATTCACTTAGTTATACTATCTAGCACTTGGCATGCAATGCTTTAATCTTAGTTTTCCATTCATTCAAGCATTTTCACAAGCACCAAATATGCACATTTTATCACTTTGACAAATCCCAAAAATTGATCTCACATAACCATCTCAAAATCATGCATATAACATTATTAACACCTTGGTATAGTCCATTTATCATTAAATCCACCATATCTCACTTTCTCACACTAAACCCATTTATAGGTCATGGTTGATTCAACATGCTCTAGGTAGTTTTCAACCTATAATACATACAACAATCAACTCATAACAACATCTAGATAAACATACTTAGAGTTGGTGTATTGGAAACTCACCTAGCTTGACTTTTCTCTTATTCAAAATTGGAAGACCCTTTTGCTCCTTCAATCCAACAAGTTGAACGTTGATTCCAATCTATGTTGTTCTCCTCCTCACAATGAAGAACTTTTCTCAAATAACTTTTTTCTCAAATCTAGTAGGAAGGTAAGGATATCCTAGAGTGAGAAAGCTTGCTCTTTTTGGGTAAAATGGAGAGGTTTTGGGATTTTCAGAGTAGAAGACTTGACTGACACCCCTTTGTATAGAAATCGCACCATGAGATCGATCTCTAATGTAAGAGATCGATCTTCCCTTACTTTGAACTCTTTCTGCATTCAGTTTGTAGGTTGTAGGATCGATCTGCTCATGGGAAGAGATCGATCTTTGCTAGCTAGAATCCTTTAGAGTTCGATCTATTTTTTGGGATGAGATCGATCCTTGCTACGCAGAAGCATACCGAGATCAATCTGCTTAAATGAAGGATCGATCTCCCCTTTACTGAATATTTTATTTTTGCATTTTGAGCACAATGAGATCGATCTGCTCTAGTGAAAGGATCGATCTGATCTTGACAGACTCAAATAGGGATCGATTTACACTAGGGAAAGGATTGATTTGTTCCTTACAAAATCACATGGGGTCGATTTGCTTGAATGAGAGATCAATCTACTTTGAATAAGAGATCAATTTGCTTTGAATAAAAGATCGATTTGGCCTTCCTCTGTAGGTTCCCAACTATAATTTTTCCAAAATTTTAAGGGAAAAACTTGTCTTTGATTGCTTCACTAGTCATTTTGCATCCCATTCACACTGAGGGCATGAAAAGATTCATTTCTTATGATTCTCGTGTTAAGGAACTTATGTGCACTTCTTGGAATCATAAAAGATACTTAGAATTCACGTTTCCTTGTATTATCATTTAGTGTTTTAAGTCCTTATATTCAGTCTGGATGTTTGAGTTCCATTTGTTTAGTCTGTGGCCACTTCAGCCCTTATTTTCCCATTACATGTATTCATAAGTATTCATGCATTCTCTTTGTAATCTCATTCACATTTATATGATCAAAATCATTCGTCTTATGATTCCATTAACATATAATAAAGTCATGCATACATGGGGCCTCACACTTCGTGTAAGCTTTTCGTGAAGCAGATGAGCTACCAGCTATGTACTCTCAGCCAAAAAATGACGTTAATAGCAGCTTCTTAAGGTTCATTGTCTACGTGCTGTTTCCCACATTCTCCCTTTCTTGCCTCATTTCCTTTTTCTTCATCTTTGCTGGCAGTTTCTCTGTTATTATCACGCCTATCACGCGGTTTATTATCTCCTTAACCATGTAGAGGGTATTGAATCCTTTCACTCCTCTACACATAGCGATCTAACTTCCATTCCTTAGTCGATTTCTCAAGTTGGTTCATTAGATCTCGACATCTTTCGGTTGTATAGCCAAAGGCATAGTGGAAACTACAATACGACCCAAGGTCTCGTCTTAAATTCTGCCCACCACTTCTAAGGAATTGAAGTATTCCAGTTCTTTCGATTGCAACTAAGATTGAAGCACGTGGCTCAGTACACTACGTGTAATTAGCATACTTCAACTTTAGAGCTTTACATGATTCATCTGATCTTCTTGTGTTTTTATCATCAGATTCTCTCTCTCGCTTCCTTCCTTCCTTGACATTGTGTGTTGGTATTATTTTCATGAGTTCTACTTAAACGATATACTTATTTGCTTGGGAGAACAAGTCTGAAATCATCATCGACTGATCCAATGATAGAGACTCTTATAACTTTTCAGAGTTTATCCTTTGTAGCATAGCTGTCATCACTACTCCAACTTATAAATCACGCATTTCAAGAGTAGCATCATGGAACCAATATACATAGCTTTTTAGTGATTCTTTGTTTCTTTATCTCAGGGTAAGCAGATAAGTGGCCTCCTTCTTCTTTTAGCTATTTATCACGATGCCTTAAAAAACTCACTCTTCAATTGATCAAAAGATGAAATGGACCCTTCTGCCAAACTATTGAACCACTTCAGCACATGACTAGTTAAAGTTAAACAGAATGCCCTTCATATAATTTCATCCTCTCAACTATGCAATAACATTAACGACTCATAATTCTGAATGAGGTCATAAGGGTTTGTTTTCCTAGTATATATCGTTAGCTGTGGTATCTTGAATTTTGGGGGTAGGGCTTTCCCCATAATCACTATATTGAACGCGATTCTTCTCTTTGGCTTTCTTTAGCTAAAACTAACTTTTTTTCTTCCAAAATTTATTCCACCATTTTCTTCATATTTGTAGCCTCTTGCACCTTGGGTGCAAGTTAATGTTTTTTTATCTTTTTGGTGTTACATGAATCAGGCTGATCTCAATCAACAACCTCCTTTCCCTTACTTGGTAAGTTATGAGTTGGCCTTTGATGAATCCGAGGTGGTAAGTTTACCATTTGCATTTCGAGGTTCCAAGTTGGATCCATTTTCGAGCCTGTCCTCCAAGTATGGGACCTTGTCGTTCCAACACCTCCTATACCATTCAAATATCAATATTCTGCTACACTCGGACTCCCCAGATCTCCAATATCTTGACGTCTCATGCTCTTTATAGTCTCACACACAGGGTCTCCTGTACCCTGGTGCCATGGCTCTCTAACACCATAACACCTCAAGTCTACCTCAACCTCATGCACAAGGTCTTCTACAGCTGGACGCCATGGCTTTCCAACACCCTGAAGCCTCAAGCCTGACGCAGTCTTACACACGGGGTCTCCTGCATCCTAACGCCTCAGGTCTGCTGCAGCCTCACGCACAGGGTCTCCTGTAGCCTGAAGGCATGGCTCCTTGACACCCTGACGTAGTCTTATGCATTGGGTCTCCCACATCTTGACACCTCAGGTCTACCACAGCCTCATATAAAGGGTCTCCCACAGCCTGACGCCATGGCTCTCCAACACCCTAACTCCTCAGGTCTATCGCAGTCTCACGCATAAAGTCTCCCGTAGCTTGAACTCTCAAATCTTTCGTAGCCTCATGCACAAGGTCTCTCACAGCCTGACATCTTAAGTCTGTCGTAACCTCATTCACAGGGTTTCTCACAACCTGACACCAAGGCTTATAAGTATATTGGCGTTCAACATTCTCTACGTCTAAAGTACACCTCATTTTTCTTCCTTCTCCCACCAGGTTTTGAACATTTGGAGGCAAGTTCATTTATGGGAATGCACCTCTAAACAAGTCAACCGTAACCTGCAATACAAGGGCTATGTTTTCCCCCTGCTTCTTTATGGCTTCAAATTCTACCACAAAGACTGTGTTCACATGCACCTCTCTCACCCTTTGAGCCTCATGGCCTGAGTTACCAATCGGGGAACTCACACTATCTTCATTTTCATCACTCCTCATTGCTGCAGATCGTGTCCTCACTACTGCAGATCGTGTCCTCACTACTTTTATAGAGTAAAGGGCTTTTCTTTCGTTTCCCACAATCGACACTAATTGTTATTACCAAACACAACAGTGATGTGTTGCTAACGTCCTCGGCTTAATCTTTGTGCCACGTGCTACCAAAAGCTCTGCAAGTGAAAGAACAATCACATGGATGCAGAGGTTTTTCCTTGCGTAAGCACTCCAATGCTTATGTTAGAAAGAGAATTTGGCAGAGTTTTAATCCCACTTCTAATTACATATTTAACCACTAATTAAGTGTCTCTTATTATATTATGGGTCCTGCATAATTAAAAGTATTTAAGGATAAAATCCTCTAATTATAAATTTAATCCGAACAAAATAAATTTCAATAAGTGGGCCCCTTGAGTGCGTAATCTTCCTACATGTAATGCCCTCGTACAAACAGTTCAAACTACTTCACGAGTATGCGAATAATAGCTCTCGTGCGCATGTGAGTGTGTCACGTGTCGTACACACAAAATTAGCTTCCCACCTGTGTGTGGAAGGGATAATCCTCCAGCCAATGTGTGGAAGGCAACACCCTCCCACCTTTTTTGTGGTGCACCTATAGTGTGAGCAGAAGGGTATCCTCCCACATTGCATGCAGGAGGTGCCTCCCGCATTCATGTAGAGGATGAATCCCCTGCATGGCACCACATGGCGCGTTTGGCTCGTGCAACATCGTGTAACCTTTTTATTTTTTTATTATTATTCACAACACATTCTTTTCGGTAACAAGAGTCTATATCTCGAAGCCTCTCAGTATAGATGGATGATTGAAAATATATGGCCACAGTACAAATGAGATTCAAGATGAGATCTTCAATTCATTTGATTAAGTCATTCACCTTAAAATTGAGAAAAAAATGTAATTGAACTTTAATAAAGATGAGACATTCCAAACTCTATGTTCAACTGAGATATTAGGCGAAAAAAAGATTGAATTATATGATAATTGCTCATGGAAAGGTTATCTTTAACTCATTGACATTTTCATTACTTGGGAGCCATGAAGCCTTACTATTAGTCACACGGATGAGATGCTCCCACATGCACTTGAGACTGAGTCAGTTATACATGATATGAGGTAGATAAGACCTACGACAGGCACCTCCAACCGTGATAAGGGTCCATGGTGTACATTGTACCGTGTTTATCACACAGAGTACGTTGTACCATGCGGTGATGATGTTGATTTATATTCTGACGGGTAGGATTTGACCCACCTCCCGTTACAGCATGATGCCCCACACACCGGGAACCATGTGGTCTGGGATGATAGGGACATAGTTGGCTAGCAAAGTCCTTGATTGTATACAGTGACCACCTATCTCACATGATATCACATGATTTTATATGCACTAAACATGATTTGTGTTATCTAGGGTAGACCAGAGGGAGGGGTCGAAATGTTTTTACAGGATAATATATTGTTTTATGATGAAACTGATAAGTTTTAATGTGGTGAGCATGAGATGTCATACATGATGATATTTCCATGTTTGTTTTATATGCTTGATTCCATGACTTATCTTATATGATAGATATATACATGTGGCATCATTTTTAGTCTTACCTCATGCTCTAAATGTAAACGATTTTATATCATGACATTATAAGCACATAAATAGTGTAGTTATCTACATGCTTGCATTATTGCCTTACTAAGCTAGTGAGCTCATCCCTTTCATTTTCTCCCTCTACAGAGTGCACACAGTAGTTAGTGAGTGGCAGAGGCGTTACATCCTGATATTCTCTGCTTCCCATCACTAAGAGGTATACACATTGGTATCTTTTTGTATCTAAACTTGTAATAGCACAATAATCATTTTGGAATGTAATATAGGGGATGTAAATATTAGTAAACACGTACAAGTATTAAACCTCAATTATAAAGTATACGTCTTTGCTTTTGAATAAATTAAAAGATAGATGGCATAGTAGATGGTAAAGAGTGACTAATACTGACTCATAGCCCAACTGTTTAGTGGTGATAATGTTCAGAACGGGGAAAGAAAAGGAAAAAGCAAAATTTTTTTAGTGATTTTAGGTAAAAATGGGTCGCGACAAAGGTGGTATCAAAGCTAAGGTGGCCTAATATGAGTCGATATTAGTAATTAGGAAAGTTACATCCCCATATTATTGTGCTTTGTTTAGATATCATTGTGTATATCGAGATGGAATTAGACTATTGAATGGTTATGGATGCATGAACTTAGGCATTATACCGATCATCTGCCGTGGTACGGGGTGAGTTCACGTGGTAGAGGCTGTAGGGGTAGGCTTAAGAGTTGTGCAGAGCCACAGAATGGTCAGGCTCTGTACGATCCTATTGAGAGATCAGAGGATACCGAGGCATGCTTCGCTAGGATTAAGTGGAGTATAGAGAGTCTTGTTGAGATAGTCATGCAGACATTAGGGGCTGGTGATAGACGAGGTCCAACCAGACAGCCTGCTGATACTGGATAGATAGCTGCAGAGAGACCTCAGACTACAGAGATCGTTACACCACCACTAGTTCAGGATACAATTTCTCATGTCGTTCCACAGCAGAGCGGTAATGATCTGGGTTATGACTGTGAGTTGGATAGGTTACGACAGTTCTAGAAGTTCAGACCTCCAGTTTTTAGAGGAGTGAAGGACTCGGTTGTTGCAGAGGATTGGATATATGAGATGGAGAAGTTTTATGGGCTCTTCAAGTGTACATCGATTGAGATGGTTGCCTTTGCCGTATTTATGTTGAAAGGTAAGGCAGAGTACTGGTGGAGATCCATAGTATCTATCCTGAGAGCCCGACACCTAGAGATTACATGGGAGATATTTTTGGAGGCCTTTAGGAGGCAGTATATTTCGGCCACTGCACAGCGAAAGCTACGAATGGAGTTTATGAGTTTGGTTCAGGGGAACTACTCTATTGATGAGTATGAGTCGAGGTTCATATCCTTGGGGAGGTATAACCCAGATAAGTTGAATAGTGAGACTCGGAAGGTCCAGAAGTTCATGAATGGATTGAGACCAACCATCATATCCAAATTTGTTTCATTAGACATTTGGACCTATGAGGAGGTAGTGCACAGAGCGTAGTTATGCGAGTAGGACTTTAAAAAGAATGCCTCTGAGTTTGGAAAGGTTAGTAGCAGGAGAGACAGAGACCGGAAGAGATCCGGAGGTGATAGAGATATCAGGAGAGGAGGTCAGAGACTATTTGGGAAGAGACCTCAGATTGAGGAGGTATAGGAGAGGACAGCTAAGCCTCATGTATATCTGGCCTTAACACCACCAAGAGGTGTAGTCATTGGGGGACCTTGACCTGTTATCAAGCAGTGTAGGAGATGTGGCAGATATCATGGTGTCATCGATGACCCTTGGAGTGTGTTACAGATATGGGAAGCAATGCCGTATCATGAGGTATTGCCCAGAGCTGATTGAGACTGCCTCACAGTAGGGCAAAGTGCTAGAGAGAGCTCCTGTTGAGACTTCTGCTCCTAGGAGGAGAGCTATAGCTGAGGAGAAAGGGAAATAGGTGGTTAGCAGAGGGTAAGTACATGCATTATGTCACGCCCCGAAAGCGTGGAAAATGGGATAATTTAAAACTTTTTATTCAATGTCTAAGTTGCGTGTCGTGTCCTTGTCTAGTTTTAAACCTCTTTTATTTTATAAATTTTGACAGCATAACGACTGCATTATGACTTAACCTAACCTGCAAAGTTTGAAATGCAGTTTATATTATTCAACCCACATCCTCAATACTTTTCATTCATATCTCAGAATCGTATAACAACTAAATATATCCATTAATTTATACTGCGTAACTAAGACTCTGTATACAATCATTTACATCTATTACATCCCAAAAGTTATATAAAATAGCGTCCATACATTACATCATGTATGGAATACAAAGTAAGTCAATACCTCTTAGCTAAAAAAAGTATTGTGGAAGGGTCAGACTTTTCCGTCTACGACCTCAGTAACTCAGGTGCAGTATTATCACTGTAAATAATCTGGAAGATAGAGAGGAGGGGGTGAATTTTTCAGACTCAGTAAGAGATACATTTAAAATAGCTTTAAATACTCAAAACTGGGTAAAACCTGTGGTTTTACTAATCATCATAAACATGGGTTATAGTATAGATGCTTAGTTTCATATATGCATTTCAAACATGCTTAAATCATTATTTACACAATATGCATCACTTTTGTAAAACTCAAATATAGTATGCATATCATACAGTGTAAAAAAGTAAAAAACATCTCATCTCATGAAATTATATATATCACATCTCAAGGGCTACCTTAAAACTTCAACATGTAAATCACATGCTAAAAAAAATAGATAGAATAAAAACCGGTAACAAGAAATGTGCTAAAAACATATATCATTCCGTCAATTCATCATGGGGCCAGGCATAATCATTTAGTACCGAAGGACTTCATACATCAGGGTTCTCGAAGGACCTTATCATCATAGGTACACATGGCCATTGTACAAGGGAGTCGTAGGACTGGATCAGGGTCGTACGCTGCCCTATCACGCACACCACCAAGTGTGGACTATACACATGAACGCACGTGCACCACCAAATGTGGACTATACGCGTATTTAAAGTCAGAGCTGCACCTGTTCCTTGGCTGTCGGCTAGGAAGATCCTCGATTGTCTTCATACACTACCCTATGTATGCAAGACTGACCCCAGATCACTCCGACATCAACATCATGCCTTTACGAGACTCTAACCCACTTACCCTAATAAAATCATTTTGGGACTCTAACCGATTTCCCAAAACATGGTTGTCATAAGCTATCTTGGGACTCTAACCCATATAATGAAACACTGCTTTCAAAATCGTCTCTTAGGACTTAAACCTATATAATGAAAACATCGTTTTCGAAGTCATCTCTCGGGACTTTAACCCGTAAAATCATAGAAAACATAGTTTTGTAAACATCCTCAAAATTTTAACCCGTATAATCATGAAATCATGCTATGTTTTCTTCTTATAATAAAAATCACATTTTCATAAACATGGGGTGTAAAATGTATCTCATGCAAGTGGAAAACATGTGGAAAAACTTGGGAAACGTTTTAGTTTCAGTTTCTCAGGCATTGCAACCTATTTTATAAAGTCTCATTCAACTAACATACATAAAGTCATTGATAAGGATTGTGGAGCACTAATGCTACCCTAAATTATATCCCTTACCTCCTAGCGACTGATGTAGAGCACTTTCCTTGATACTCGAGTTTGCCTCGTAAAACATGTTGGTAGACTGAGCTATTACATAACAAGGTCAACTTATCACTTATGGTTCAACATATCTCATAACAGTTCGTATGAGTACTTACATAAAAAAGGTTGACCAAAAGTTGACTTTTGAGTTAATATGCTCATTTTCCTCGATTTTACCGATGTACATCTCGATTTAATCATTTTAAACTTGTTCAACCTTTTTTTTATCCAATTTTCAATACCTTTAAGGTATATTCTGTGATTTCAACAATTCATTCCTTTGTTATACACTTCACTATTTCATTATATCAAGCTCTCTTTCGATAACTTAGTTATTCAGCTGCTCAATCATTTAGTCACTGTATAAATTTATCAGTCATCAACCACAATTCATCCCCTTTAATTTATCCAAGTGCCCTAAGATGTTGGAAACAACTCAAATAGCTTATACAAATTTTTTCTAGCCAATGTCATTTCATTGAAAATTCATCAAAAACACCAAAAATCATCATATATCAAATTTCATCATTATTCAACACTTTCACTCAACTTTCTCTCACCTTTGACTAACTTTGAATTCAATATAAAGTTTTTATAATTGCTCCTATGCTGTAAGACATTCATTAGCCAAATCAATTTAACTCAAAACACATCATAATTCAGCCACATTGCATCCAAGAATCGAAAACTTCACTTACATGAACAGGACAACTTTTGTGCTCAACTTCTCTATACCGTTTCTAGCATCAAATGACCTTCATTAAATCTGAAATTTTTATATATGTTAGAGGGGAGGTAAATGAAGATTTTTTTCTAACTGGACCAAGGTCTGAAAATGAGTGGAAAGCTGCTAGAAAAGTCCTACAAGTCAGCAGACCAATCCACGTTACAGTTCTGTCCTATTTTCATTTCTCTACCAATTCAGCTATCAAAAAGCCTCAATAAATTTTGGAATTTTTATATATCTTAGAGGAGAGGTATATGAAGGTTTTACCTGAAGAAATCGAGGTTTGTAAAATGACTGGAAGGTTGTTGAGAAATTCCCCAAGTAAGATGATGAACAACGCCTGCAACAGGGGAAGAGCTACTATTTTTGGGTTGTTAAGCTATCAAATGGTCTCTAAAAATTTTGGGATTTTTATATGTGTTAGAGGAGAGATAGATGAGGGTTTTATCTAATTGGATTGAAGCCTAAAACTGATGGGAAGCTAACTGGACAAATTCTACAATCCAGGTTGCAAGTGATGCCTGCGGCAAGGGAAAATATAATGGAGCTCTCGGGCTTGGATGGAATGAAGAGAGAAATTGGCTTTCTTTTGGAAGCTAAATGAAATATCTTTGTGCCAGAAGCATTTGGAAAATTTTTGACCTTCTAGAAGCAATTAAAATATACTATTTGTTAGGGGTTGTTTGGTGGTGTTAAAATCATGGAATTGTAGTCTTCATTTTAGAAAATTCACCAATTAAAATTTTGATCATTAGATTTCTTCAGAATTTCACTTCTTCATTCTTATAATACATTTATAGTATGTCCCATAAAAATTTGGTGTTACTTTTTTAAGGAAAATTTCATGAACGAGCTTATTTTGCGCGATTTAGCCAATACTGAGCAAAATGGAATTAAGGCTTCGATTCAGTTCAAAAATTCATTTGGACCCCTAAATCTCAATATTTCTTCATGACTTTTATTTTCCAAGTCAATTCCACCTTATATTAATTATTTATGGTGTCAGAATAATTTTCACAAATTTCTAGAATTTTATTCAAATTTATTTCCCTTATTAGGTCTGTTTTCTCAATTTAATTTAAAACCCGAGTTTAACTCACTTTTTCATTTCCAATCACTTAGTTTTTCCTTATACACATCATTTCATGCATGAACATGGCATTTCTAAGCAATTCTCGATTCTATGACCTTACGTCGATTTGCATGCCATTGAGCCTCGTGCTAAAACCGAATGCTTTAGTCATCTACGGGCCTGCAAAACGTCATATTGAGCTATAATTTACTTCTCATAAATATCATAATATGGAAAAATATCGAGTTTGACATTTCTCCCCACCTTTTAAGAATTCAGTCCTCTGAATTCAAGTTGGTCCATCGAATAGATGAGGATACTTCTCCTTCATTTGGCTCTTTAGCTCTCATGTAGTTTCTTCTGTCTCATGATGTCACCAGAGAACCTTCACTAGTGGGATAGTCTTAGATCTTAGTACTTTCTCCTTCCTGTTGAGAATCTGAATCAGTTGCTTAACATAACTCATGTTATGAATCCCTAGTGGCTCGTACTCGATGACATGATAAGGGTCAGGATGATACTTCCTTAACATCGAAACATGGAAGACATCATGTATACCCGATAACTGTGAAGGTAGTGCTAGCCGGTATGATACATCTCCCACTTTACTCAAAATCTCGAATGGACCAATGAAGTGTGGACTTAGCTTTCCTCTTTTCCCGAAATGTACTATACCTTTCATCGGTGACACCCTAACAAATATGGAGTCCCCAACCTGAAACTCAAGAGGATGTCTTCGCATATCTGCATAACTCTTTTGTCTACTCTGTGTCATCCTCAACTTGTTACAGATCAACTGAACACCTCTACTTGCCTTTTCAACTAACTTGGGAGTAAGGATCTTTCTGTCGTCCACTTCTTCCCAAGCAATAGGGGATCTGCATCTCCTGCCATATAGAGCCTCGTATGGAGCCATTCCAATGCTAGCTTGATAGCGGTTATTGTAAGTAAACTCTGAAAAAAGGCAAGTGGTCGTCCCATGAGCCCTTAAAGTCCAAGGCACACACTCTTAACATGTCTTCTAAGGTATGTATAGTCCGCTCAGACTGACCATCTATCTGAGGATGATAAGCGGTGCTTATGTTCAGTCGAGACCCTATAGCTTCCTGAAATCTAGTCCAGAATCTAGAATTGAAGTGAGAATCTCTATCAGATGTGATGTTCACAGGTGCCCCATGAAACCGTACTATCTCTCTAACATATAAATGAGCTAGCTTATCCAGTGAATCTGTGCTCTTGATGGCAATGAAGTGACCGCTCTTAGTCAGTCTGTCCACAATCACCCAGACTGCATCATGACCTCTCTAGGTCCTTAGTAACCTCATATTGAAATCCATCGTAATATGCTCCAATTTGCATGTAGGAATTGGTAGTGACTTCAACAGTCCTGGAGGTCTCTAGTGCTCAACCTTAATCTGTTGGCAAACTAGACATCTAGCTGCAAAGTTTGCCGTATCTCTCTTTATCCCAATCCACCAATACACCTTTTGGAGATCTTGGTACATCTTGGTACTACCCGAAAGCATGCTGAATCTAGAACAATGAGACTCCTTCAGTATGCTATGTCTCAAGATGTTATCGTGTGGCACGCAGATACAGCCTCTGTATCTAAGTAATCCATTATCACTGACCGTAAACTCAGACTGCGATCTCTCCTCTGCCTGGCTAACTATATCCAGTAATTTTTTATCATTCCTCTGTCTAGCTGTAATATGATCTAGTATACTGGGCTCCATTTGTAGGCTAGCCATGTATTCATGCTCAACTTAATCTACACTGATCTTGAGCTCGGTGAACTATCCTAAAAAATCCCACTCTCTGATCATCATGTAGGACACCATACCCTTTCTACTCCAGGAATCAGCTACCACATTCGTTTTGCCTGGATGATACAAGATCTCGCAATCAGAGTCTTTTAGAAGCTCTATCCATCTCCGCTGTCTCATATTGAGCTCCTTTTGATCAAACAAATACTTGAGACTCTTATGGTCAGTGAAGATCTAAAATCTCTCTCCATACAAATAATGCCGCCATATCTTTAGTGCAAAAACTACTGCGGCTAACTCTAAATCGTGAGTGGGGTAATTTCGCTCATGATCGCTTAGCTGATGGGATCCATAAGCTACCACTCTACCATGCTACATAAGCATACAGTCGAGACCCTAGTGGGAAGCATAACTGTATACCACATATCCCCCTGAACCACTCGAAATGGTCAACACTGGTACCGTAGTCAATAGACGTTTAAGTTCTTGGAAGCTCTGCTCACACTGCTCAGACCATGCAAACTTACCTCTTTACGGGTCAGTTTGGTCAATGGAGCTGCTATCCGTGAAAATCCCTCGACAAACCATCAGTAATACCTTGCCAATCCCAAGAAGCTTCTGACCTCCGTGACTATCTTTGGTCGTTTGCATTACAACACTGCCTCAATCTTGGACGAATCTATAGAGACCCTGTCCTTAGATACTATATGTTCGAGGAAGGAAATCTACTTTAACCAGAATGCACACTTACTGAATTGACCATATAGTTTCTTCTCAAGGAGAGTCTAGAGCACAATCCTCAAATGCTGCTCGTGCTCTTCTCGGGATCTAAAATAGATCAAGATGTCATCTGTTGAGTTAATATATTTTAAAATGACAAAATAAGTAAATTTAATAATATAAAGATGATGTAAAAACATGTTTAGAGGTTATCAGTACTAGAAACTGAGTCCTTGAGGATGAGAGATCAATCTGGTGAGATGAGAGATCGATCTCCTGGGTTTTCCAGTATGAGAGATCGATCTCATGAGGATATGAGATCAATCAGCTAAAGGATTGAACTTGTACAAGGTATTAAGGAAGCAGAGATCGATCTATAAGTGTTATAAGATCGATCTTTCTAATACAGGATGTTGATGAGATCGATCTGGTCTAGAAAGAGATCAATCTCCTCTAAAACAAATGGTAAAGGCAGTAGATCGATCTGTAGATCAATCTACACTCAAACAGAAAGTTCATGAGATCGATCTGGTATAGGAAGAGATCGATCTCCTCAAAGTCAGAGAGCTAAGGAGATCGATTTGGGTTGATTAGAGATCGATCTCCTCACTACGAGAATACTTGGTAGATCGATCTGTAGATCGATCTTGCCTCAAACAGAGAGATTGGAAGATCGATCTGCTTGTTCGACAGATCGATCTGCTCTAACATTTTCAAATTGTAAGATCGATCTCCACATATATGAGATCGATCTTCTTGCTTCAATTTGCTTTGACATAGCAGGAATTACAACTAAGAGATCGATCTGGTCAAGATTGGAGATCGATCTGGCATTCTACTTGAGGTTCCCAATGGCTCTTTCTGCAAAAATCTCAACGGGAAAAACAACATTAAATGCTCCAACTACCAACCCTTAAGTATAAAATCAAGCATTGAAGACACTGGGATTAGAGACACCATTGCTGCACATTCTGTACATTCTCAAGAATTTATTTCCTACATTCCATTTGTCTTCAATCCTCATTTATTGATATTGTTGTATAAACCTTTGTGCAAAAGCTATATTTATCCTACCCACATAAAAAGCTTGATCTTGTATTCATCCTTATTTTAAGAGAGAAGAGGAGTGTTCCTTAGTGAGAAAAACTTTGTAAGAGCGTGAATATATCTTTGTGTAAAAAAGGTAGAGAGGTTATTCCTTAACCTGAAAAAGGGAGTGTATAACATTCGGTGATAGAGTGAAAGAAAGCTCTTGACAAGGAGGTCAAGAAGAGAGGACGTAGGCAAGAGATTGGCCGAACCTCTATAAACTACGGTGTTTGATATCTCTCCCTTATCTTCCTTTAATTTATTACATTACATTATATTGTTTATTCATTATTTGTTAATTGGATTCAATTTATTTTAAATTTGCCATTAACATTAGAAAATCGATTCACCCCCTCTTGGTAGAGCCAACATCATCGATGAACACTATCACAAATCTATCTAGGTAATCTCGAAAGACATTATTCATCAGGCTCATAAATGTTGCTAGGGCATTAGGCAGTCCGAAGGGCATCACTAAAAACTCGTAGTGCCCATATAGGGTCCTAAAAGCTGTCTTCGGTATATTAGCCTCCTTAATCCTTTGATGATGGTAACCTGATCTCAAGTCTATCTTCAAAAACACTGAAGCCTCACTCAGCTGATCAAACACGTCATCTATCTCGGTAGGGGATACTTATTTTTAACTGTTGCTTTATTTAAAAGCCTATAGTCTATGTAAAGGTGAAGACTACCATCCTTCTTTCTGACGAACAATATTGGAGCACCTCATGGTGACACACTAGGTCTTATAAACCCCTTATCGAGTAGTTCTTGCAACTGCTTCTTTAATTCCTCCAATTCTACTATTGTCATTCGATAAGGTGGCTTGGAGATGGGTTCAGTATTAGGTGCTAGCTCAATGACATACTCAAATTCTCTCTCTGGTGGTAACCTCGGTAAGTCCTCTGGAAATACATCGGGAAATTCACATACCACCGGAACATCCTGTATACTTAGTGGTTCCCGACTCTCATCAGAAATATAGGCAATCTATCCTTTACATAATAAATTAAATATTATACATTAATCTTACACATATATATCATATCTTCACATAACACATAACACAAGAACTTTCATCACCATACACTTTTATTTCTTTCTCGCAAAACATACATTGAACTTTTCTGGTAAGGAGAAGGTCAAAGTCTTAGTGTAGCAATCTAAATTCATGCGATTGGTAGCTAACCAATCCATCCTTAATATTACATCAAAATCCTTCATGTTTAATAAAACTAGATCTGCTAGAAATTTCTTATCTCATACCAGGATTTCACATTCCTTCCATATCATATCATTCTTTTGCACTATGGGCATAGGTGTACTTATATATAACATGTAATTTAGTGACTCGGGTTTCTTATTCAGCTTACATGAAAATTATGGTGACACAAAAGAGAGTGCGGAACCTGGGTCAAACGATACATGTGCTTCATGGTTACAGACAATGTGAGTACATTTGATGGTGTCAGAGGATGTATCGGTTGTCTCCTTATCAATGGCATAGACTCGACCCTGTGAGATAGGTTTCTTGTTCTTGTCTGTAGCCATGGCTCTCTTCGGGGGTGCTTGCCTCTTTGGAGCCTAAGTTGGTCTCTCAATCTGTCTAGGTGCCTCTCGAGGTTCCTAAGACCACCTAAGTGGACAGTCTCTCATTATGTGCCTAGCTTCACCACATCTGTAGCAAGTAAAT
Source organism: Firmiana major (assembly GCA_033439115.1). Lineage (NCBI taxonomy): Eukaryota > Viridiplantae > Streptophyta > Magnoliopsida > Malvales > Malvaceae > Firmiana > Firmiana major. Next base: position 69,787,124 of record CM065897.1, on the reverse strand, counting down.
GTACCTGCTCGATAAGGTCTAGGGTGCATCTTGCCACATGTCCTACATCGTGGCACTCTCGTCTCAGAACTTATAATAACATTCATAGTACCCACTGTAGTCTTAGGCTTACTATCGCCTATCTGAGGTCCTTTCACCCTCTATCTCTTGGGCTGACCCCTTCTCAAATCATGTCGGGAAGTAACTACTATCTTCCTCTTATCTCTGACTAATCTCCTGAAACCATGCTCTGCTTGAGTAATATCCAAGCCCCTCTCTATCTCTTGGGCTTGCCTCAGAGCATGTATGAAATCCACAATGTTTTGACCCAATAGCCTATCTCTGATCTCGAATCTCCATCTTACCAGAAATCTCTATGTCCGGCACTCAGGATCTTTAACTGTCTCTAGATCATATCTCATCAGGGTCATAAATCTATTCTCATACTCGCATACTCTAGAACTTCCCTGTCTCAAATCCAAAAACTCTGCTTGCATCCTCTTTCAAGCTGCAAGCGGCACATACTGCTCTCGAAATGCGAAGAAAACGTCCCATGTGATTTCTAAGGGATCCTCAGCTAATATCATCTGTGTGGATCTCCACCAAAACTTAGCCTGGCCCTTCATCGTATAACCTACCATGGTCACTCTCTCCCTATCAGTACACCCCCACAACTGGAAGATCACCTCAATATCCACTATCCACTCCTTAGCCTTAATTGGGTCTTTAACCCCTGTGAACTCCGGAGGATATATGCCCAAGAAATCTCGTAACCTCCGAATCTCTCTGTCATCCCTATGTTGGGGAACTGCTGGCTTAGGGACTAGGGCTACTGGAGGAACTGGTGGTGGAGGATCAGGAGTAGGAGTAGTTGTATCTGCGCCAGGTGTACGTGTCCCAAGTTGCTGGGTAAACATAGTGGTAAGAGCTATAAGTCCGTCCCTTATACCCTGTACTGTCTCCTCGAGCCTCTTTATTCTCTCTCTCTCTCTCAATAGGGCTCTCGGGTTAAGGTGGGGATGGGGGAGCGGTTAAGCTTGTCTCCGTGGACGGCCCCGTCCGCCACTCATGATCAGTGATCTACTATCTGCACAAAATCCAAGAATTTAGTCATAATTTGATAGATACACTTACTTTATTACCATACTAACATAGACACTTTGGGATGTAATCTACTCTTACTTTTAGACACAGATAGTATCACACAACTATTGCTCTGATACCAAGCAAAGTTGTCACGTCCTGGAAGCGTATAAAATAGGGCTAATTTAAAAATTTTTATTCAATTTCTAAGTTGCATGTCGTGTCCTTGTCTAGTTTTAAACCTCTTTTATTTTAGAAATTTCGACAGCATAACGATTGTATTATGACTTAACCCAACCTACAAAGTTTGAAACGCAATTTATATTATTCAACCTACATCCTCAATACTTTTCATTCATATCTCAGAATCGTATAACTAAATATATCTATTCTTTTATACCACGTAACTAAGACTCTATATACAATCATTTACATCTATTACATCCCAAAAGTTATATACAATAGTGTCCATGCATTACATCATATCTGGAATACAAAATAAGTCAATACCTCTCAACTACAAAATGTAGTGTGGAAGGGTCATACTTCTCCGTCTATAACCTCAGTAACTTGCGTGCAATAGTATCACTGTAAATAATCTGGAAGATGGAGAGGAGGGGGTAAGTTTTTCAGACTCAATAAGAGATACATTTAAAATAGCTTTAAATACTCAAAACTGGGTAAAACTTGTGGTTTTACTAATCATCATAAACATGGGTTGTAGTAGAGATGCTTAGTTTCATATACGCATTTCAAACATGCTTAAATCATTATTTACACATTATGTATCACTTTGGCAAAACTTAAATATAGTATGCATATCATATGATGTAAAGAAGTAAAAAGCATCTCATCTCATCAAATTATACATATCACATCTCAAAGGATACCTTAAAACTTCATCATGTAAATCACATACCTTATGTATGCAAGACCGACCCCAAATCACTCTGACATCAACATCATGACTTTGCGGGACTCTAACTCGATTACCTCAATAAAATCATTTCGAGAGTCTAACCCGTTTCCCAAAACATGGTTTTCATAAGCTTTCTTGGGACTCTAACCCATATAATGAAACACTGCTTTCAAAATTGTCTCTTGGGACTTTAACCATTATAATGAAAACATTGTTTTTGAAGTCATCTCTCGAGACTTTAACCTGTATAATCATAAAAAACATAGTTTTGTAAACATCCTCAAAATTTTAACCCGTATAATCATGAAATCATGCTATGTTTTCTTCTTATAATGAAAATCACATTTTCATAAACATGGGGAGTAAATTGTATCTCATGCAAGTGGAAAACATGCGGAAAAACTCGGGAAACAGTTTAGTTTCGGTTTCTAAGGCATTGTAACCTATTTCATAAAGTCTCATTCAACTAACATACATGAAGTCATTGATAAGGATTGTGGAGCACTAATGCTACCCTAAATTATATCCCTTACCTCTTAGCAACTGATGTAGAGCACTTTCCTCAATACTCGAGCTTGCCTCGTAAAACGTGCTGGTAGATCGAGCTGTTACATAACAAGGTCAACATATCACTTATGGTTTAACTTATCTCATAACAGTTCATATGAGTAATTACATCAAAAAGGTTGACCGAAAGTTGTCTTTTGAGCTAATATGCTCATTTTCCTTGGTTTTACCGGTCTACATATCGATTTAATCGTTTTAAACTTGTTCAACCTTTTTTTTATCCTATTTTCAATACCTTTAAGGTATATTTTGTGATTTCAGCAATTCATTCCTTTGTGATACACTTCACTATTTCATTATATCAAGCTCTCGTTCGATAACTTAGTTATTTAGCTGCTCAATCATTTAGTCACTGTATAAATTTATCAGTTATCAACCAAATTTCATCCTTTTTAATTTATCCAAGTGCCATAAGATGTTGGAAACAACTCAAATAGCTCATACAAATTTTTTCCAGCCAATTTCATTTCATTGAAAATTCATCAAAAACACCAAAAATCAACATATTTAAAATTTCATCATCATTCAACACTTTCACTCAACTTTTTCACACCTTTGACTAACTTTGACATCAATCTAAAATTTTTAGAATTGTTCCTAAGTTGTAAGACATTCATTATCCAACTCATATAGCACATAATTCCATAGCACAGTAGCATTCACGGGCCTTACATCTCTTATGATTCCTATAGCATGTAACAAGTGTGTACATCATGGAATCATAAGGTGTCACGACCCTCAACTTACCAAAAATCATCACAAATTTTCCGTATTTCATGCATTATTTATTATTTTTTCTTACCTTACCTCGATCGTGATCAGCTACACTCTCAATAGTTGGGCTGTGTGTCAATGTCTACCTCATCCAACCATAACAATTTGATTTGCAATAAAATTTAGAAGTAAACACTTGTATAAATAAATTAGAGTTTCTATTTACATTTGTTTACATTGCTTTACATCCCCATTGATTACATTCAAAATGCTACTATGCTATGGAAGGTTTAGATGCAAAATTACACAAGTGTGTATACCTTTCGTGATGGGATGCAGCGGATACCAAAAAGGAAACCTCCAATCACCCTCAGTCTATACTCAATGCACTATAGAGAGGGGGAAAATAAGGGGGTGAGCAAACAACACGCTCAGTAAGGTAATCATGCGAACAAGCAGATACTGTACTATCTACGTGAGGCCATGCTTAAAACCATACAATTTCTCATTCACACCTCAAAAGCATTAGTCTATGCATGTGTTAATGGCATGTAAAGCAATTCATGCTATTTAATTCAGTGCATAAATCAATTTCAAAACATGGAAAACCATCATGCATATTTCATTAATAAGGCATGGAAAACCATCATGAGTAAGTGCACTTTAAAGCCATTATCATGCTTTCTCATCTCAATAAAATCAACACTTGTCAAGACTCAACCCCTCCCTCGGACTGTTTTGACCCACAAAGCATTTCAAAACATGGATTCATTCATAAATAAGAGACATGTGAGATAGGCAATATAATAGGGGAATGTGCTCTAGGACTATGGCCATATCCTCTGTAATCCCTGGCTACACTGATCAGGTGTGCGGGGTATCACCTCTATCTCCTTTCGCACGGGAGGTGGGTCATGTCCAACCCGTCGGTCCATAGCAGAACTAAACATTGTTCGAAGATGGTATATCATGATCTCAACACGGTACAACGTATTCCATGCTACCTACACGGTACAACGTACTCCGTGGACCCATGTCAACATATCATATCATGCCACATCTCAAAATGCACGTGCAAGCCTATTTAATCGGTGTAACACCCAATCTACTAGAAGCTCCTAGTATGGTGATCAACCATGTCATAAAACCAAGTGCGAGTAATCTCAACCATGACAATAAGTATGGTGGACATCTAATGCGAGCTATGCTCCAGCACCATGTCAAAACCAGTATAAAATCTTTATGAGCTAAGCTCCAGCACAACATCATAGAAATCCATGTGAAAACTAGTGCGAGCTAAGCCTAGCACTCATGCGTATAAAAACACATCAAATCTCATGCGAGTCATGCTCTAGCACACTTTCATTCTCATGAAATCCATGTAGGTGGCCCAATTCTTTGCAAAGCATGGTTTTTAAACCAAATCAAGTCATTTCTTATGCAAATCATTTCAAATGTAAGCCAACCTACCAGCACTTGCTAAAAAGTAATAAAACAAGATTTCAAAGCATCATGCCTTTGCTTTCATACACATTTTTCACAAAAATCGACTCTTGCCCTTCAATCACCCATTTAATTTCCTATTACCACATGCATTCTAGAAAAAAATTGTGCGCCAAATTGCGTACCGATATCTCTAAGAGTCCAAACAATTCCCTTACCTCGATTTACTCGGGGAACGGCTCTTTTCCTCTTAGCTTCTCGCGCTTTGACTTAACTTGCTCCGGTGTATCCTCGGAAGATGTAAATCATTCATCACTCACTTGAGTTAATGTTTCTAACTCACATTTTGACTCTAACTAGTCAATATATTTCATTGAGCCTATTTCATTACGTTTGGCCCATTTTTGCATTTGGCCATCATCAAATCATTTCCAACCAATTTATCTAGTAACTCACTTAGTTACTTGTTTAGGACTTGATGTGAAATACTCTACCCTCACACTCTCATTTATTTATGCATTTTACATAATGCATTAAATACTCATTTTACCCTTTTTGGGTAAGTCACACAATTCATTCCATAACAACATCTTAAAATCATACCCCCCAACACTATTATCACTTTAAAATTTGTGTGTTTTCATTTCACATTTACTTGATCCAAAATCAATCATTTTACAATTTCATTCACATATATAAAAAGTTATACATATATGGGGTCTCACATTCTCCCCCACTTAAAAAATTTAGTCCTCCAAATTGGAACCAAATCAATCAGTGAATAACTCGGGATACCTCTCCCACATCAAACTCTCTAATTCCCATGTGGCCTCTTCCACCATGTGATATTGCCAAAGGACTTTCACCAAGGGAATTATCTTTATCCTCAACACTTTCTCTTTAGTATCCTATATCTGAACCGGCTTCTCAATGTACATCATGCTTTCATTGAGCTTCAAGGGCTCATACCTTATCACATGTGTCGGGTTCGGGTGGTATTTTTCGTAACATGGATACATGGAAGACGTTATGTACACTCACTAGCTCGGGTGGAAATGCTAGCCTGTATGCCTTATCTCCCACTCTATCAAGTATCTCAAATGGCCCTGTATATCGAGGGCTCAACTTCCCCTTCTTCTCGAATCTCATAATCCCCTTCGAGGGAGAAACTTTCAAAAGCACTTACTCACCCACATTAAACTCTAGTGGTCTCTGTCTCCTATCAGCATAACTCTTTTGTCTGTTTTGAGCTGTCTATAACCTCTCACAAATCAACTGGACATCCTCAAAGGCTTGTCTAACCAAGTCAGGAGTAAAGATCTGTCTGTCACCAACCTCTTCCCATCTAGTAAGGGAACAACATCTACGTCTATACAATGCCTCATATGGTGCCATCCCGATACTCGCATGAAAACTGTTATTATAGGCGAACTCTACGAGTGGCAAATGGTCATCCCAGAAGCCTCCGAAATCCAACACACACGCTCTCAACATATCCTCCAGGGTCTGTATAGTCCTCTTTGACTGACCATCTGTCTGACGATGAAACGCGGTGCTAAAACTCAACTGGGTCCCCCTTTATACAGAGCGTTGATAAGGTAAAAGTTTACTTCTAACAATATAAGTGTTTACTTCTAGCAATACAAGTCTTCCCATCCAATAGGGGATCGACATCTGCGTCTGTTGAGATAATATATTTTGAAATGACAAAACAAGTAGATTCAATAATATAAAGATGATATGAAAACATGTTTAGAGGTTATCAGTACCAGAACTTATGTTTTTGTAGATGAAGGATCGATCTGGGTTATGAGAGATCGATCTCCTGGGTTTTCTTGGATGAGAGATCGATCTCATGTGCTAAGCCTTGAACTTATTCAAAGGTATTAAGGAAGAATGAGATCGATCTATATGGGTTATAAGATCGATCTTACTAATATAGGATGCTGGTGAGATCGATCTGGTATAGCAAGAGATCGATCTCCCCTAAAACAAAAGGTAAAGGCAGCAGATCGATCTGTAAGATCGATCTGTATGCAAATAGAGAGTTTGAGAGATCGATCTGGTATAGGAAGAGATTGATCTCCTCAAAGTCAGAGAGCTAAGGAGATCGATCTTGGTTGATAAGAGATCGATCTCCTCACTAAGACAATACCAGGAAGATCGATCTCTAGATCGATCATACTTCAAACAGAGAGGATGGAAGATCGATCTGCCTATTCGACAGATCGATCTCTTGTAACATTTTCAAATTGGAAGATCGATCTGCCAGTTCGACAGATCGATCTCCTTGCTTCATTTTGCCTTGATCTTGCAGGAACTATAACTAAAAGATCGATCTGGTCAAGAAGGCAGATCGATCTGGCATTCTATTGGAGGTACCCAACGGCTATTTCTGCAAAATCTCAACGGGAAAAACAGCATTAAATGCTCCAACTACCAATCCTTCAGTATATAATCAAGCATTGAAGACAATGAGAAGGAAGACACAATTGCTGTACATTTCTTACATTCTCAAGAGTTTAATCCTACATTCTATTTGTCTTCAATTTCATTTATTGAGTTTGTTGTTTTAAACTTGTGCAAAAAGCTGTATTTGTCCTACCCACATTAAGAGCTTGATATTGTATTCATCCTATCTTTAAGAGAGAATAGGATTGTTCCTCAGTGAGATAAATTTTGTAAAAGGGTGAATACATCATTGTATTAGAAAGGGTAGAGAGGTTATTCCTTAACCTGAAAAAGGGATTGTGTAACTTTCATTGAAAGAGAGAAAGAAAGCTCTTGGCAAGGAGGTCAAGAAGAGAGGACGTAGGCAAGAGATTGGTCGAACCTCTATAACTCAACGTGTTTGATATTCTCTTCCTTATCTTGCTTTAATTTGTTTCATTACATTATATTGTTTATTCATTAATTGTTAATTAAATTTAAATTAGTTTAAATTTTCCATTAACATTAGAAAACCGATTCACCCCCCCTCTCGGAAGAGCCAACAATTGGTATCAGAGCTAGGACTCTTTAATCACATAGGAATAACTTCCTAAGAGTTAGAAACGATCAAATGGCTCACAACAATATAGCAATTAGCTTAGTAGGAGAGGGGCACTCTACGGTTAGGCCTCCTATGTTCAATGGGGAACATTATGCTTATTGGAAGACTAGGATGATGTTATTCATTCAAGCAAATGACTATGAAGTATGTAGGATTATCACTAAAGGACCTCAAATCCCTACAAAAAGAATAGAGGGAAGAGATATCCCTAAGGAAGAAGATGAATGGGATTCAAACGATATTAAATGTGCTCAGCTGAATGCTAAGGCCATGCACACTCTCTTTTGTGCTTTAGGGCCAAATGAATACAATAGAGTCTTTGGATGTGACAATGCTAAACAGATTTGGGATAAATTGGCAATAACTCATAAAGGTACAACCCAAGTGAAGGAGACTAAGGTAGGAATGCTCACACATGACTATGAGCTATTTAGAATGAAAGATGGAGAGTTAATCAGTGATATGTTCACTAGATTCACTGATGTAATTAATGGATTAAAATCATTAGAAAAAATATACTTTAATATAGAAATGGTCAAGAAAATATTAAATAGCCTACCAAAATCATGGGAGGTAAAATGAGGAATCTAAGGATCCTCACACATTGTTTTTAGATGAATTAATAGGATCACTACTCGCTTATGAGATGAAGTTGAGAAGAAATGAAGAGCCACCCAAGAAAGTGGGAGTTGCTCTAAAATCTACTGCTCAAGAGGAGATTAAGAATGAGAGTGGTAGTGAAGAGGATCTTGAGATGGCAATGTTTGCCAAAAGATTTAACAAGTTCATGAGAATGAGAGCTAGTGGTAGTAATAGGAGAAACCTCAAGAGAGATCAAGAAGAGGTAGGAAGAAAAGATACAATCGTGTGTTATGAATGTAAAAAACTAGGACACATTAAGTTTAATTGCCCTCCTCTTAAAAGGTCCAATGATAGGTTCCACAAAAAGAAGGCAATGGTGGCTACATGGAGCGACAGTGACTGCTCCGATGATGACTCAAATGAGGACATTGCCAACTTGTGCTTCATGGCTATTGAGGATGAAAAGGTAATTTCAAAACTCAATGAATATTCTTTTGATGAATTGCAAGATGCCTTTGATGATCTTGCATTGGAATATGAATGCATGAGTATGAAATACAAAAAGATAATATCTAAATTAAAGAAAGAAAATGAGTTAATGCTAGAGGACAAATTAGAATGTGAAAAGAAACTAGAAATTACAAATCTTGAAATTTGTGACTTAAAAGAAAAAAATTGTAATTTACATAATTCCTTTAATAGATTTTATATGGGACAACAAAAGTTAGATAACATGTTAGAAACTCAAAGAGCATTCTTTGATAAAAATGGGTTAGGATATAATGCAAAAAGTAGAGACTCATCTCAAAAGCTTCATTGCTAGAAAGAGCGTGAATAAACCTTCAACTACTTGTTCATATTGTAATAAAAAGGGACATGCATCACATAATTGCAATATGAAGTTGACCACTTTAAGGGAAGGACAGTAAAAAGAATTTGGGTACCAAAAGAAATAATTAATTCAAAAGACTTTGATGCATTGGTAAAATGGATCCCAAAGGGATCAAGAATTGCTTTCACTAACCTCAAAGGACCCAAGAGAATTTGGGTACCTAAAACTTGAGTTGAATGTTTTGATTATAGGTGATTGAGCATAGCCACAAAGCTAAATCAAAGGAAGCTTGGTACTTGGACAGTGGATGCTCAAGGCACATGACGGGTGATAGAAGCCACTTCAACTCATTTAAATCAAAAGTTAGTGGAGAAGTCACGTTTGGGGACAACTTCAAAGGTCAAGTTGAAGGTAGTGGCTCAATAGGTAATGACTATTTTTCATTAGAAAAAGTATTGCTTGTTAGGGGTCTAAAGCATAACTTACTAAGCATAAGTCAACTTTGTGACAAAGGTTACAAAGTAATTTTTGATTGCATGAAATGTCATGTTCTAGATCCTAACTCAAATAAAGTTCTTTTTTTCTAGGTCATAGGCAAGGTAATATATACATTGTCTATCTTAATAAACTTAAGAATGAAAACATATGCCTAATGGTAGATAAAGAAAAAGAATCTTGGTTATGGCATAGAAGACTAGGTCATGCTAGCATGCATGTACTATCTAAGTTAGGTAGAAAGGATCTAGTTATAGGATTGCCCAAAATGTCCTTTGACTATGACAAAATATGTGAAGCTTGTGTTAAAGGAAAACATAAAAGGATAACATTTAAGCCGAAGAATAGTGTATCCACCACTAGGCCTCTTCAATTGCTCCACTTAGACTTATTTGGACCAACTAGAACAACAAGCCTTGGTGGGAAACACTATGGATTTGTAATAGTTGATGATTACACTAGGTTCACTTGGGTGTTCTTTTTAAGAATGAAAAATGAAGCCTTAAAAAAATTCATAGCTTATACTAAAGTGACTCAAAATGAAAAAGGATACACAATAACTAGTAGTAGAAGTGATCATGGCAAGGAATTTGAAAATATAGGATTTGATGAGTATTGCAATGATCAAGGACTTAGCCATAATGTTTCAGCCCCAGGACACCACAACAAAATGGTGTAGTTGAGAGAAGAAATAGGACATTGGAAGAAATGGCTAGAACCATGTTGTGTGAGAATAATTTACCAAAATAATTTTGGGCTGAAGCTATAAACACATCTTGTTATATCATTAATAGAGCTATGATTAGACCCATGCTAAAGAAAACTCCTTATGAGCTCTACAAAGGTAAGAAGCCTAACATTAGCTACTTCCATCCTTTTGGGTGCAAATGTTTTGTCTTAAATAATGGGAAAGATAACTTAGGAAAATTTGATGCCAAGAGTGATGAGGGAATCTTTCTAGGATATTCCTTGAATTCAAAGGCTTATAGAGTATATAACAAAAGAACATTGATGGTTGAAGAATCAATTCATGTTATATTTGATAAGTCAAATTATGTAGTTAAAGATTCAACCAATGATGAGGATGTTGGAATATTTGAGGAAATTCCAAATTTGGAAGAAGATTTAGTAGAAAAACTTGACTTAAATAAAGAAGATGAAGAAGAAATAGAGATATTAGAGAGAGAGTCTAGAGCACCAAGAGAGTTAGGATATGTAAAAGATTGTGAAATAGTAGGAGATCCAACTCTTGGAGTTAGAACTAGATCATCTCTAAGGAATGTGTGTCAATATATAGCCTTTGTATCTCAAATAGAACCTAGAAATGTAAATGAAGCCTTAGATGACAATAATTGGTTCTTAGTAATGCAAGAAGAATTAAATCAATTTGAGAGAAGCAAAGTGTGGAAACTAGTTCCTAGGCCTAGTGATCACTATATAATTGGAACTAAATGGATATTCAAGAACAAGATGGATGAAAATAGTGTGATCATAAGAAACAAGGCTAGATTAGTTGCACAAGGCTATAGACAAGAAGAAGGAATAGACTATGATGAAACTTATGCACCGGTAGCTAGATTAGAAGCTATTAGAATGTTACTTGCCTTTGCTTGCTATAAAAACTTCAAGTTATATCAAATGGATGTAAAGAGTGCATTCTTGAATGGTTTCATTAATGAAGAAGTCTATGTTGAGCAACCTCCCGGCTTTGAAAATCATGAATTTCCTGAACATGTTTTCAAACTATCTAAGGCACTCTATGGTTTGAAACAAGCTCCTAGAGCTTGGTATGAAAGATTGTCAAAATTCCTAATAGAGAAAGGATTTTCAAGAGGAAAAGTAGATACCACTTTGTTTATTAAAAATAAAAATAAAGATTTACTAGTTGTTCAAGTGTATGTAGATGATATTATTTTTGGATCAACTAATGAATCTTTATGCCAAGAATTTGCTAAGATCATGCAAGGTGAATTTGAAATGAGCATGATGGGAGAGCTCACTTTTTTCTTGGGACTTCAAGTGAAGCAAACAAAGGATGGAACCTTCATCAATCAAGCAAAGTATACTAAGGATTTGCTCAAGCGATTTGGAATGGACAATTGCAAACCTCAAGCAACTCCAATGGGCACCAACATCAAGCTTGATAAAGATGAAAGTGGTAAGTGTGTAGACACTAAACTCTATAGGTCTATGATTGGTTCATTGCTATATTTAACTGCAAGTAGACCAGATATATTGTTTAGTGTATGCCTTTGTGCTAGGTTTCAATCCTCTCCTAGGGAATCACACTTATTAGCAACTAAAAGGATATTTAGATACCTTAAGGACACTCCCTCTCTAGGACTTTGGTACCCCAAGGAACATTTCATGCATTTTCAGATGCAGATTTTGGTGGATGCAAAATAGATAGGAAATGTACTTCAGGTACTTACCAATTCTTAGGGAATAGATTAATATCCTGGTTCTCTAAGAAACAAAACAGTGTGGCTCAGTCTACAACTGAAGCTAAATACATAGCAGCAGGTAGTTGTAGTGCTCAAGTGTTGTGGATAAAACAACAAATGAAAGATTATGGTATTGACATGAAACAAGTCTCTATTAAATGTGATAATACCAGTGCTATCAATCTATCTAAAAATCCCATTCAACACTCTAGAACTAAGCACATTGAGATTAGGCATCATTTCCTTAGAGACCATGTGAAAAGGGGAGATATAATTCTAGAGTATATTGACACCCTACATCAAATAGCTGATATATTCACCAAACCTCTTGATAGAGATAGGTTTTGTGTCCTTAGAGGTGAATTAGGACTCATGAACGTTCCTTTAGATGTATATGCTTCAAAATCTTGATTTTAAGTCTATTTTAAAAGAGCTTTTCAAAGATTTTTCTAGGCAAAGAGTATGAGAGATCGATCTCCTATCAATATAGATCGATCTCCATACTTCAAATAAGCCTAAAGCATTAAGGTTAAGCTAGGCAGATCGATCTTCTATCCATAAGATCGATCTCCTTAAGCCTCTGTTAAACAGCAGATCGATCTGTGCATACGACAGATCGATCTCTTCAAGCCTCTGTATTCTGAAGATCGATCTATGCATTTGGCAGATCGATCTCCCTAAGCCTCTGTCAAACAGAAGATCGATCTGTGGATACGACAGATCGATCTCCTCAAGCTTCTGTATTTTGAAGATCGATCTTGTGGAACCACAGATCGATCTCTTCGGGCTTCTGGAAATGACAAATCGATCTATCGTCTCAACAGATCGATCTCCTGTGCCCTGGACTATAAAAACTAGCGAAAAATCCCCAAATTTCAAATTTCCAAAATCTCAAATCCCTAACCTCCTGTCGCACCTCCTCTCTCGATTCCTCCTCAGATCGATCTCGGTATGGTCTTTGTCACATCTCTCCTTCATTTACTGGCATAGTAACCCATATTCCTGATTTGTTTTCAAAATTTCTTAAGTTTTGTGCTCAATTTCTCAATAAGTCAAATCTAGCTACTGTTCCATTGGTTAGGTTGTTAGTGAACTAGTTTTTAGATTATCTAGAGTCCTTCAAGTGTCTAGAATAATGCCCAGACTTAAGAGAGTAGGCCAAAAACCTCCTCGACCTAGTGTCGATCATGGGTCATCTTCCCAATCCAATCCACCACCTTCAGTTACTACCTTTAACAGGTGTTTTAAAACACCTGCAAAAAGGAAGAGATATGAAGAGTATTTTTCCACCATGCCAATTAAACATTGGCGAACCATCGATTTTTCTTTCTTAAACTGTATTGATTTTCCTTATCTACCCAAATTTGAAGAATTTGGTTGGATTTCGTTTCTAAAAATCAATACTCCCGTACCCCCAAACATCATCAGGGCATTCTTTTCAAATGCCGAACTCACATATGATCCTGACGATACTTGTAAAATTCTCGGGTTTACAACATATGTCATGGGTAAGTCAATTGCAATAGACCCTGAAGTCTTAGCCCAAGCTTTCCACATAAGCAATGAAGGCTTGACCAATGAAGATGAGGAAGTCCCCTTGGAATTTGACATTCCTGGGGATAAGGCGAGTGATCTACCGATGCACCCACGGTTACTCCACCTCATTATCTCATGGCATCTTCATCCTTTCGGTACCCGTCATTCCACCGTTAGGAGATTAGATCATTTTTAGATCCACCACATCCACTCTACAAGTCAAAAACCCAACCTTGTCCATTTTATCTATGAAGACTGGTTGAAGATCGTACGCGGCCAAGCCACCACGATAGTTTTTCCGCAACCGTCAGCGTACTTTCGACAAAGACTTGGAGTGGACTGCAGTTGTGAAACGTGTGAAGTGCCCTCCCCGAAGAGCGTCTTAAACATTGGGACACTCCACCACATGGACTACTACAAGGACTTTCGAGGCGAATGGACGAAGAAACGAGAACAACCGCCTGCTGCAGCCATGGAGGAAGATCCCTCCGATACGCCCATAGATCCACCGGCTGCACCGACTGAGCGTCTATCATCTTCCACTGCTCAGCCCATTGCACCTGCTCCCTCACCCGCTGGCATGGAGCTCATTGTGATGATGATGAGTGAGCTGAACCGGAAGATCGATGAAGGTTTTTCAAACCTTCATGCCACTCAGCAGACGATGATCATGGAGCTGAACCGTAAAATAGATGAAGGCTTTGCAAATCTTCATGCTACTCAGCAGGTGATGTATGATGAGCTTCAAGTCACTCGTACTCACGTTGAGGATCTTATGGATCGAGTTCCTCCGCCGTAGGATATGAATGTTAAGATAAGCTTAGTTAGTTTTCATGTGTACTCCTTGTTGTTTTTGAAACTGTATTTGCTTGAATGAAATGATATATTCGTTATTGTTACCATATACTCTAAAGAATTACTATTTTGAAATGCACAATGTGTTGAAAGTTGAATTGTTCTTTTCACCTTTAGTGCCATTGATATGACAAAAAGGGGGAGAAGAGAGAACATGTGGGTTGATTAAAAGATGTTTAAATGGCTTTAAGAAACATGTGGGTTGATTAAAAGATGTTTAAACATGTCTAAAGGTTTAAAGGAATGATTAAAATGAGGGAGGGTTCAGAAAGTAACGAGGTCAAAAGCTAAAAGAAAGGGGGAGCTTAAAAAAAGGGGGAGCTTGTGCAAAATGAAAATAGGTAACTAAACATGTTGATTGAATAGGTTTTGTCATATCAAAAAGGGGGAGATTGTTGAGATAATATATTTTGAAATGACAAAACAAGTAGATTCAATAATATAAAGATGATATGAAAACATGTTTAGAGGTTATCAGTACCAAAACTTAAGTTTCTGTAGATGAGAGATCGATCTGGGTTATGAGAGATCGATCTCCTGGGTTTTCTTGGATGAGAGATCGATCTCATGTGCTAAGCCTTGAACTTGTTCAAAGGTATTAAGGAAGAATGAGATCGATCTATATGGGTTATAAGATCGATCTGACTAATACAGGATGCTGGTGAGATCGATCTGGTATAGCAAGAGATCGATCTCCCCTAAAACAAAAAGTAAAGGCAGCAGATCGATCTGTAAGATCGATCTATATGAAAACAGAGAGTTTAAGAGATCGATCTAGTATAGGAAGAGATCGATCTCCTCAAAGTCAGAGAGCTAAGGAGATCGATCTTAGTTGATAAGAGATCGATCTCCTCACTAAGACAATACCAGGAAGATCGATCTCTAGATCGATCATGCTTCAAACAGAGAGGATGGAAGATCGATCTGCCTGTTCGACAGATCGATCTCTTCTAACATTTTCAAATTGGAAGATCGATCTGCCAGTTCGACAGATCGATCTCCTTGCTTCATTTTGCCTTGATCTTGCAGAAACTATAACTAAGAGATCGATCTGGTCAAGAAGACAGATCGATCTGGCATTCTACTGGAGGTACCCAACGGCTATTTCTGCAAAATCTCAATGGGAAAAACAGCATTAAATGCTCCAACTACCAATCCTTCAGTATATAATCAAGCATTGAAGACAATGAGAAGGAAGACACAATTGCTGCACATTTCTTACATTCTCAAGAGTTTAATCCTACATTCTATTTGTCTTCAATTTCATTTATTGAGTTTGTTGTTTTAAACTTGTGCAAAAAGCTATATTTGTCCTACCCACATTAAGAGCTTGATATTGTATTCATCCTATCTTTAAGAGAGAAGAGGATTGTTCATTAGTGAGAAAAATTTTGTAAAAAGGTGAATACATCATTGTATTAGAAAGGGTAGAGAGGTTATTCCTTAACCTGAAAAAGGGATTGTGTAACTTTCATTGAAAGAGAGAAAGAAAGCTCTTGGTAAGGAGGTCAAGAAGAGAGGACGTAGGCAAGAGATTGGTCGAACCTCTATAACTCACTGTGCTTGATATTCTCTTCCTTATCTTGCTTTAATTTGTTTCATTACATTATATTGTTTATTCATTAATTGTTAATTAAATTTAAATTAGTTTAAATTTGCCATTAACATTAGAAAACTGATTCACCCCCCCTCTCGGAAGAGCCAACAATGTCCATACAGTGCCTCATACGGTGCCATCCCAATACTCACATGATTAATGTTATTATAGGCGAACTCAGATAGTGGTAAAGGATTGTCCCATGAGCCTCTAAAATCCAGCACATATGCTCTCAACATATCCTTCAGGGTCTGTATAGTCCTCTCTGACTGACCATATGTCTAAGGATGGAAAGCGGTGCTAAAACTCATATAGGTCCTCATTGCTTCCTAAAAGTGTTCCCAAAAGTGGGAAGTGAAGCGGGATCCCCGATCTGAAACAATGTTCACTGGAACACCATGTAATCAAACTATATCTCGAACATGCAAGTTCGCCAATCAACTCAAAGTATCGGTAGCTCTCATAGCTAAGAAATGGGATGACTTCGTCAACCGATCCACAATTACCCAGATGACATCATGACCTCTGCGAGTCCTCGGTAAACCCATCACAAAATCCATGGTGACGTGCTCCCACTTCCATGTCGGTATCGATAGAGGCTGCAATAACCCTGCAGGCTTCTGATGCTCTACCTTCACCTGCTAACAGATGAGACATTTAGCTACATACTCAGCAATGTCTCTCTTCATTCTAGACCACCAATAAACCCTTCGAAGGTTCTGATACATCTTGGTACCCCCCGGATGTATCGTATACCTCAATGAGTAAGCCTCTGATAAAAATCACTTTCCTGATCTCTGGATTCTCGGGAACACATATATTACCTCTGAACCTCAGCAATCCATCTGAACTCAAATTAAAATCAGTCTCTATACCCCACTATATCTGTCCGATAACATCACTGCACTGTTGATCAATCCATTGAGCCTGCCAAATACGATCTACCACATCTGGTTCCAACCGCAGGCTAGCTACTATAAAACCACTATCAGTATCAGGTGAGGTAACATCTAAATTGAGGCTCGTGAATCGTTCTAATAGCTCATGTTCCCTAGTCATCATGTACGATACCAACCCGAGATGCTTCCTACTCAGTGTATCAGCTACTATATTCCCCTTACCCTGGTGGTACAAGATTTCACAATCGTAATCCTTCAAGATCTGGAGCTATCTTCTCTATTTTATATTCAGCTCCTTCTGCGAGAATAGATACTTAAGGCTCTTATGATCCGTAAATACCTAAAACTTCTCACCATAGAGATAGTGGCGCCATACCTTTAATGCAAACATTACAGTCGCCAACTCTAAATCGTGAGTCGAATAGTTCCTCTAGTGATCCTTCAACTGTCTGGATCCATAGGCAATTACCTTCCCATCCTGCATAAGTACACAGCCCAGTCCTTGCTGCGATGCATCCGTATACACAGAGAAACCTCCTGAGCTGGTAGGAATGGTGAGAATCGGAGCAGTGATCAACCGACGCTTAAGTTCCTAAAAACTTCTCTCACACACCTCGTCCTACATAAACTCAACATCCTTCAGCATAAGACGTGTCAACGGAGCAGCTAGTCTTGAGAAACCCTCTACAAATCTCCAATAATAACCTGCCAACCCTAAAAAACTTCTAATTTCAGTGACTGTCTTGGGTTGTTCCTACTGAACAACTGCCTCAATCTTGGATGGATCTACAGATACCCCATTTCTCGATACAACATGGCCCAATAAAGAGATTTGCTCCAACAAAAAATCGCACTTACGGAGTTTGGTGTATAACTCCTTCTCTCAGAGGGTCTGCAGATGTGATGCCCCGAAAGTGCAAAAAACAGGGTAAATTTAAAACTTATTTAAATCAATACACGATTCTAAGTGCATTCCTGTATAGTGTCATGTATCATGTTATATAAATTATAAAACTTTCACCACAGGATCTCATCATCTAATATTCATGTATCATACCAACATACATTCCTCAATACAGAGTTAATTAGTCCTAATACATCCCATACATCATTGTTCATCAAGTGTCTGTAAATACAACTTTAGTCTGGGTACATGAAATGTTAAAGTATACCTCAAAATACAATATACGGCCTGGAGCTCAAGTCCTCTACTAGCCATTACTCTGTATGTCGCAGGAAACTCTCTTCACTTGAAGAAATTTGAGGGATATTAAAAATAGGGTGAGCTTCTAAATCACTCAGTAATGGGGTAAGGGAATCATTAACAAAAATGATTAATTACATAGCATAATCATTTTGTTTTATAGGTGAAACTCAATAAGCTTAATAGAAAACGTAGCACGAAATCATTAAAACCTCATTAGCACCTCATTTCTCTAAGATTATGCAGAAACATAAGAAAATGGCTCAGTAAAAAAACCATAGTTATAAGCATATGGAAATCAGGATACGATAATGGCTTTTCTCGTAAAAACGTGATAAAAATCACCTCATAGTAATGCACATGGCAGAGCCACAATCTTATGTATAAAATGGAAACTAGGCAATAAAAACTCAGATAAAAACATCCGTCCTGGCACATCAAAATAATCTCCTCTGGGTACACATCCCAGGCATCCTTAAAAGAGGGAACGTCAACAATATGGTCGTGTACATGGTGTATTGGTCTTACGTGTTACCAGAACAGGGCCCAAACTTACATGCTACCAGAGCAAGGCCTCTCCTCATACACACTATCGGTCTTACATGATACCAAAGCAAGGCCCAGACTTACATGCTACCAAAGGAAGGCTACCCAGCGCTACCAGAGCGGTGGTCATCTCATGTTACCAGAACGGAGGCATCTCTTGCTACCAAAGCGGAGGAATATCGGACTTACATGCTACCAAAGCAAGTCCTAGACTTACTTGTTACCAGAGCAAGGCCCGATGTGTTATCACATGACACGCCTAAGTCTCAGTATCAGCCATTATCATATAAAACTGTTTTGCCTTCACGTAGAGCTCATAGTGGTTTCTCTCATAAAACTCATATGAAAACCTTTTTGTACTCATTACAAAGAATGTTAAAATCGAGCTCAAACCGGTAAAACCACACACACATTTCTCAAATCTCAGTACGCCTTAATGTAGAGCCCAAATCTCGTTTCACTTTTTAAACTCAAACGGTTTGTAAAACAATTTCACACTTTGCTTACAACTCATAAAAATTGGGCCCTAACCGGCTATAAAATCGTGTGCAATAAATCAACCACAACTCGTAAAAATGCTTATTTTCTCAAAAAACATTTCATGCTACAATATCGTCACAAATCACATACACAAATGAGTTCGAGTTTTCACTTACCTCTTTGCACCATGTATAGTGCAATCGTTCCCCAGAACGACGGACTAGCCTCGTATTCCTCTTTGGAACTCCCGAGCTGTCCAAACGATGTAAAAACATCATCAACACGTCATCACATTGTCTCTAATTTCAGCATCGAGCATAATTGCTCACATTCTCATACTTTCTCAATACCTCAATAATTCTAACAACCCTAACCATTTTCAGTCTACTCATCAGAACATCTACAGCCACAATCGCAGAAATCTACTTCCAAATCAAGGAGTAAGCTTAGAAATTTACCCAAAACTTGTGAGTGCTCAATTCACGCCTCAGCTCAAATCATCCTTCGATTTTCAAGTATGTTGTTCTCTTTTTGATGAGGAATAACTTTCCCTCTTACCACAACCTCTGATTCGAACAGAAATGGGTGTTTTAAAGGAGAGGGAAAGTTAGGGATTTTGGTTTTTTAGAGAGAGAAAATATGAATTCCAGCAGAAACACAAGAGTCCTTATATAGGCGGAGGGCAGGAGATTGATCTACTCTTGTAGGAGATCGATCTGCCTTTGAATTTGGAAATATTTTGGGTACTTTTTATGCCTACCAGGTCTATCTATCGTGAGGGAAAGATCGATCTTATAATCTTGAGGAGATTGATCTGCTCCTTGTGTAGAGATCGATCTACATTTTACAGAAACATTTAGAGATCGATCTACTCCTATATGAGATCGATCCCTTTAAGGCAGAATCATAAGGAGATCGATCTACCTTCATTGGAGATCGATTTACTCATTTAAATTTCTCATTCCTTGTCACTTTAGCCTACCAGATCGATCCTATCATCTCAAAGATCGATCTAGCCTCATTGTTTCACCCTTTGGTTGCACACTTGACATAAAATCTCAATATAAAATTGTCATAATTTTACTCCCTAGATTATTTCTCTTTCAATACTCATTCATAACTTAGAAATTTCATTCCTTATCGCCTTAATATATGAGTGCATCACATTTAGCTCAATCAATTACACTTCATGTTCACATTACAAAATTAGATGTGTATAAAATTCTCAGGTCTCACAGCAGAACTATCCTTAAGTGCTACTCATGATCTTCCCTGGACTTTGAATAAACAAATATATCATCGATAAACACAATCATAAACTAGTCCAGGTATGGCTTAAACGCATCATTCATCAAAGCCATAAATGCAACGGGGGCATTCGTCAATCCAAACGGTATAACCAAAAACTAGTAGTGGCCATAAGGGGTATGAAATGCTATCTTGGGTACATCTCCACTCCGTATCCTCAACTGATGGTACCCAGACTGTAGATCTATCTTAGAAAAGACTTGTACTCCCTAGAGCTGATCCAATAGATCATCAACGCGTGGAAGGGGATACTTATTCTTAATGGTAACCTTATTCAATAACCAGTAATCTATGCACAGTCAGAGGCTTCCATCCTTCTTCCTCACAAACAAAACCAGAGCTCCCCAGGGTGAGACGCTCAGTCTAATAAACCCCTTCTCTAGCAACTCCTGCAACAGGTTCTTCAGCTCTTCCAATTCAATCAAGCCATTCTATACGGTGGTCGAGATATCGGTTCAATACCAGGTACTAACTCTATATAAAACTCCATCTCTCGGTCCGATGGTAATCTTAGTAGATAATCCAAAAAGATATTAGGAAACTCCGCAACCACTAGAATGTCTCTTAATTTTGGATGGACCTAATCTCTGTCAACCATGTATACAATGAACCCTTCACATTATTAATCATTTACTTAGCATAGAATTTCATCCATTCCGCTTATAACAACTACGGCTTTCATTACTTTACAATACATTTTTTGGGCAAATTTACAGTAACACTATCTACCCCTGACAATGTTACCGTCTTAAAAAAAAAAATCTAAAATAGCACGATTTGCAGCAAACCAATCCATTCTTAAAATCACAATCAAAATCACTCATATTTAATAAAATAAGATTGGTTACCTTATCTTTCCCTCCTATCTTCAGCTTACAATCCTAATATACATATTCGGTCAATCGATTGTCATTCATGGGCGTTAAAATCAATAACATTTTGTTTAATTATGTAGGCTCAACATATTTTGACAATTTACATGCAAATGAAGGCGATATGAGGGAATACGTGCACCAAGATCAAATAACACAAATGCTTCTAAATCAAAAATTATGACGATACCTTTAATCACATCCGCTGATGCATCTGTGGTGTCCTGGTCTAGTGCATATACTCGCCCTTTGCCAACAACCTGCTTCCCCTTCTCTATGACTATGGCTTTCCTCTTCGGAGCAGAAGTCTCGATAAGAGCTTTCTCTGACTCCTTCCTTTCTATGGGGTAGTCTCAATCATCTCAGGGAAATCCCGTATGATATGCCCTGACTTCCAAGAATGATAGCACACTATGGTAGACATCAGACAAGGCCTGTTACCATGATATCTACCACATCTCCTAACTGCTCGGTAGTCGACCGTGTCCCTTCAATAACTAAAGCTGGATAAACTAGAGGCTTTATCATTCTCTCCTGTACCTTATTAATCTAAGGTCTCTTATCCAACAGTCTTCGGCCTCCTCTTCTGACCAATCTATCAACCCCGGATCTCTTTCAGTCTCTGTCTCTACCTCTACTAATCTTCCCAAACTTAGAGGCATTCCGCTAAATGTCCTGCTCACATAACTGCGCCCTGTGCACAGCCTCTTCATATGTTGGGATATCAAATGGAACCAATCTAGATCTGATGATTGGTCTTAGTTCGTCAATGAACTTCTTATCCTTCTTCGTGTCATTACTCATCGTATCGGGGTTATACCTCCCCAGGGATTTAAACCTCGTCTCATATTCTTCTACAGATCTGTGTCCTTGGGCCAACCCTATAAATTCCATCTATAACTTCCTCTGAGTAGTATCTGAAACATACTGCCTCCGAAAAGCCTCCAAAAATACCTCCCAAGTGATCTCAGTGTGTGGGGCTCTCAAAATCGGTTTGTTGGACTTTCACCAATGCTCTGCCACTCCCTTCAGCATGGATACAGTAAAAGCGACCATCTTTGTCATCGTATACTCAAAAAAACTATACAACTTCTCGATCTCACTCACTCAATCCTCAGCAACTATTGGGTCCTTCACCCAACTGAATGAAGATGGTCTAAACTTCTAAAACTACTGTAATCTGTGCAAATCAAAACCATAACCCCAAACTCTACTACCCTGTTGTGGAACAACAGGTAATAGTATATCCTAAACTGGTGGGGGTGTAGGTGTATCTGTCACGTGAGGAATCTGTGCTGACTGCTAGGTATATTAGAAGCAACTGCCTATCCAACATCAGTAGCCTGGGTAGCTGGGCCCTGTCTCTCCCCAGCTACCTGCATAGACTGAGCAACTAGCTCCATAATAGTCTCCATACTCCGCTCCAACCTAGCAAAACGTGCCTCAATATCCCCAGGCCTCTCAGTAAGCTCCTGTAGGATATAATCAGTCTATGGCTCTACAAGTCTCTCAGGCCTCCCTTTATGCCCCCTAGCACATGCATTAGCCCCTCTACCACTGCGTGCGACAGGCATAATACCTAAATTCCTACATTCATAATTATTCATTAGTCTAACCCATCTGATATACACATTTATATCTAAACAAAACACAACACTATGTAGATGTAAATTCCCTTATTACTAACTCTGACTCATATCAGGCCAACTTTGCTCTAATACTACCTCTGTCATGACCCCCTTTCATCCAAAAATTACTATAAATTTTTTGCTTATACATTATCCTTCCCTGTCGTGACAATTTTAACACCAACTAGTTGAGCTATGACCCGAAGTTAGTTACCTCTTACCAAATACCATATCATTTATCATTTATATAAAGTAATTGTAAACACTTAAACTATTTACACTGTAACTTTATTATTTCGTACGTGTTTACAAATATTAACATCCCCTATATTTACATTTCCAAAAGTATTATTGTACTGTACTTGTTTAGATACAAAACGATATAAATGTGTATACCTCTCAGCGATGGGTAGCAGCGGACACTGGGAGTACAAGTCTGTGCTCGCTCTCAAACACTATGGATGCTCTGTAGAGATAGAAAGTGAAAAGGTGAGTACAACTCGCTCAGTAAGGAAATAATTTCAGCAGGTAGATAGCTACACTATCTACATGTTTATAATGTCATGATATAAAATCATTTACGTCCGGACATGAGGTAAAATAAAACCATGCCACATGAATATGTATAGAATTTATTAAAACACATAAAATCAAGCATGATAACACGTGGAAAATCATCATGTAAAAACATCTCATGCTCAACACAACAAAACTCATCAGTTTCATCTCAAATCATAGATTTCGTCATAAGTCATTTAAATCAAAGCTAATCCCACTCTTCGGGAATATTTAGTACAAAAACCACATTTCTCTTAAAACATAATCACGGGTGTTACCCCTCCTTCGAGTTTATCGGGGTCTATCAAGATAATATGATACCACGTGAGGCATGTAGGTTACATTACAGAAACAAATTGGGAACAATGGCCATATATAAATCCTTGTGATCCCAGGCTATGTGGATCTTGGCGTGTGGGGTATCACAACTGCTACGAGGGGTGAGGTCAACCCTACTCGTGTAATAACTCAACCAACTAGTCAACAAGACTACACGGTACAACATACTCTGTGTGACATACACGGTACAACATACTCCGTGGACCCACATGGTCTAGGGTACTTGCCATAGGTCTTAGCCCACATCATTGTTTGGGGTGCCTACCCTAGAACTTAGGCCACATAGCTGTCTGGGATGCCTACCATAGGACTTAGCCCACATCATGGTTCAGGGGTGCCTGCCATAGGTCTTAGCCGCCCTATACCATTGTGGTAACCATCTTATGTCTCAAAATATGTGTACGATATATCATCTCACTGTGACACATAGTCTACAAGAGGCTTCAACACAGTTTATGCATGTCATGATATCTAACATCTCATGCGAGTAAAGTATTAGCACGATTTTTTATAAAGCATATAAAATCCTCGTAAGAACAATGCTCCAGTACGGCTTTCATATATAGTAAATCAATATCAAATCACGTACGAGCAAGGTTTCAGTACGACCTTCATGCATGTTATCAGTAAAACCTAGTGCGAGCAGTGCTTCAGCACTATCAGCATAAGTCAAAACATCAAAATCTAGTGTGACCTAGGCTTCAGCACTATTTGTACTCATACAAATATGAGAGACGGGGACCCAGTTGACTTTTAGCATCGCTTTTCATCCTCAGACAGATGGTCAGTCAAAGAGGACTATACAGACCCTAAAGGATATGTTGAGAGCGTGTGTGCTGGTTTTCAGAGGCTCATGGGATGATCATTTACCACTATCCGAGTTTGCCTATAATAACAGCAATCATGCGAGTATTAGGATGGTACCATATGAGGCACTATATGGACACAGATGTCGATCCCCTATTAGATGGGAAGAGGTTGGTGATAGATAAATTTTTCTCCTGACTTAGTGAGATATGCCTCTGAGGACATCCAATTGATTTGCAAAAGGTTACAAACAGCTCAAAGTAGACAAAAGAGTTATGCTGACCGGAGATGGAGACCATTGGAGTTTGCTTTGGATGAGTCGGTATTCTTGAGAGTTTCTCCCTCGAAAGGGATCATGAGGTTCGGTAAGAAAGGTAAGTTGAGCCCTCAGTATATCGGGCCATTTGAGATACTTGATAGAGTGGGAGATAAGGCCTACAAGCTAACATTGCCACCCGATTTAGTAGGCATTCATAACGTCTTCCACATTTCAATGTTATAGAAATACCACCCAGATCCGACGCATGTGATTAGATTTGAGCCATTGGAGCTCAATGAGAGCATGTCGTGTAGTTCGGATATCAAATAGGAAAGAGAAGGTGTTTAGGTTGAAGCTGATCCCCTTAGTGAAAGTTCTTTGGCAATATCACACTCTGGAGGAAGTTACATGGGAATTGGAGAGTATGATGCAAGAGAAGTACCTGAAGTTATTCTCAGACTAATTTGATTCTAATTTGGATGACCAAATTTGTTTAGAGGGAGAGATTTATGAGACCCCATGTATGTATGACTTTATTATATGTTAATGGAATCATAGGAAGGGTGATTTTGATCATATAAATGTGAATGACATTGCAAAGAGAATGCATGAATACTTATGAATACACGTAATGGCTAAATAAGGGTTGAAGTAGCCACCGATTAAATGAATGGAATTTAAACCCTTCAGACTAATATAAGGACTCAGACATGAATTGATAATACAAGGCCAGTGAGTTCTATATACCTTTTATGATTCCATCATGTACACTCAAGTTACATAATACGTGAATCATAAGAAATGGATCTTTTCATACTCTATGTGTGAAAAGAATGCAAAATGGATACTGAAGCAATTGAATGCAAGTTGTTCTTTGAAATTTTGGGAAAAATTACAATTGGGAACCTGTAGATTAAGGGCAGATCGATCACTTATTCAAAGTAGATCGATCCCATATTCAAGCAGATCGATCTCAATGCAAAACTGCCTAGAAAGGATCGATCCCTTCCCAAGTGCATATTGATCCCCATTTGATTCTGCCAATAACAGATCGATCCCTTTCATAAGTGCAGATCGATCCCCATTTGATTCTGCAAAGAGCATATCGATCCCTTCACTAGAACAGATCAATCTCACCAGCTTACTTACTGAAAAATCGTGTAGTTCAACCCAAGAAAGTTTGATCTCTCACCTTGGGAGATCGATCTCACAATACCAATTCTATAAAAAGGCTCGATAGTCAAGTCGTCTTTCCCTGAAACATCAAACACCTCTCCATTTTCACAAAGTAACCTAGCTTTCTCACTCTAAAATATCATCACCTCCCTACCAGATTTGAAGAAAGTTGCTTAGGAAAAGTTGTTCATTATGATGAGGAGAACAACATAGCTTTGAATCAACATTCAAGTTGCTAAATTAAAGGAACAAAGTCTTCCCTTAAGATTTGGCCAAGTGATGAAGTGTAAGCTAGGTAAGTTTTCAATACACCAACTTCAAGTATGTTTATCTAGACATTGTTATGGGTTATTTAGTGTATGTATTGTTGGCTGAAACTACCTAGAATATGATGAATCAACCATGATAAAAAATGGGTTTAGTGTGAGAAAGTGAGATATAGTTGAATTATTGATGAAGTGATATACTATCGTGACAGTGATGTTATATGCGTGAGATGGTTTTGTGAAATCAATTAATAGGATTTGGTGAAATTATGAAATGTGCATATAAGGTGTTTGTGAAACTGCATGAATGAATGGAAAACTAAAGTTTAAGCATGCATGCCAAGTGCTTGACAAATAACTAAGTTAAGTGCTAGCCAAATTTGCTAGGAGTGGTATGATAAGTGTTCGGCCACCATGCCATGGCCGAATGTAATCATAGGCTAAGCTTGATGCAATAAGGTCCAATAAGATATATCGATTATGATGAAGTCGTAAAATGAGTTATCAGTGTTGACGGAAGTGATTGATGAATGTTTGCAGCTCTAGAGACTGGATTAATGACAAATTGGACTGGACGAGCTTCCAGCAATGGAACTTGTTCCACGCTCGACGTGATTCGAGGTAAAGGGATTTTGTAAGTGCCTAGAGGTAGCTATACGTATTTTGAGAGGATTTATAGGGCATGAATTTCTCTAAGCTACCTAATAATAGAATAAGAATTTTTTAGAAAAAATTCGATAATAAGGAAAGATGATGATTTTACCCCTGGTAGAGGGATTTTATGAAAAGGGTAGTAAGGATCCTAAAATGCATGGATTTTCATGATTTTGATGTTTTTATCATGATAAAATTCTTTGATATGAATGAAATAAGTATAGGTTAGTTATTGCTTTCTTTGGTTGCATGAAATAGCACAGATTATGTGCTAAGTTGTATTTTTGAAAATACTTTATTTAAACTGGAGCCACCTATCATATTTGTGTGAGTACAAATAGTGTTGGACCTTAGCTCGTACTAGATTTCACTATTTTGACTCATGTTGATAGTGTTGGAGCCTTGTTCGCACTAGTTTTTACTGATAAGATGCATGAAAGTCGTACTAGAGCCTTGCTCGTACGTGATTTGATATTGATTTACTATGCATGAAAGTCGTACTGGAGTGTTGTGTAAGACCCGATTTTATTTAAAACACGAAATGAGAAAAGATCAAATGAATGATCCAAATGGTATTTTCGAACATGTTGAAGGGCAAAACGGTCAAAAGATCAAAATTCGGTATTTATCGTCACAAGCAAATTGAATTAAAAATATGAGATTGAGAAATCTTGATCAATAACGAAGAAATAATTAAATTTCTTATTAAATTAATCAAGATATGAATTTATTGGAATAAACCGAAATTTTCACATCGAAAAATTATCCCGAAAATATTCAAAAAATTATCCCGAAAGATGAAATAATACCGAGAAATTCATTTATTGATTAAATGAATTAAATATAAAATTTTTTTAGATATTTTGGCAAAAATAATAATATTTAATTGATTAAAATAACAATAAAAATAATAAAAATAATAAAATAAAAAAAATAAAAAATTACAGGAACGCGAAAACGGAAGAAGGAAATGAAGCAGAAAATCGAGGCCTCTGGCTCCATCCGACGGCCACCGGAGAGCCCAGAGGAAGCCAGTCGAGAGGGGAGGAACCTATGTCGACGTCGACCCCAGACAAATCAGGCGAGGAGGCGAACGGTGGCGAGAGAAAGGGGGAAAGATAGAACCGAGAGGGAGAAAAGGAGTTTCCTGATGATCGGCGCTGATTTGGCCATGGCCACCACCAGCCGAGCGTTCCCAAGGCACAGGCAATGTGATTGGTGGTAGCACCGGCCAGTAGAACGAGGGCCAGCACCGACAACAGCAAGAAAGAGAAAAGTCACCGACGGCGAGGAGTGAAGAGGCCGGACCGACCACTATTCAGCCACCTCGGGTGAAACTGACCCCAGATTCATGCATCAGACGACCCCACGGAGCTATTGGCAACGAAAACCAGTGGAGAACGGACCGACGAAGCCCTGAACCAGTCGAACCAGATTGAACCAGCTAGACCGAACCAGTTTGAACCAGGTTGAACTGGATCGAACCGGTTTAGCCAAAAAGAAAAGGAAAAAAAAGGAAAGAAAAAGAGAACAAATTGGGAAAAATTCCAGTGATGCAATCGAGCTACGGATAAGTCAGTAAGCGATCGAAATTGACCGATATAAATTTTGGAATATTTAATTTGATAAATAATCAACTAAAAGTTTACTCGAAAAAATATTAAATTTTATAGCTCGACGATTGACGTCAACCGAGAGCTCGAGATAATCTCGATTTACGTATTATCATGGAATCTCAAGTAAGTAACCTTTATTTACGATAATTTACATCGTTATGCGTGTTAGATAAATTACGAATTTAATTTCAGCATAAAATGAATTAATTTCTAGAATTAGAGATATATTGTCGTAAATAATTCATTAAGCTATCCGGGAATTTAGAACGATGTCTAATAATTATTGATGGGCCCAATGAGCCCAATAGGCCTCGATGATGTGAATAGTAAGTGAAAAATGGGCTTAAGGCCGATTAAGGCCCATTATGATATAATCGGGCCCAATATAGGTAAACATGCCTAATGATTTAAATTAAGCCCAAAAAATATGAAATACAATTAAATGTATTGTACTTGACCATATGTATATTTATACGTAGTTCCAAAGATTTGATTGAGAGCAAATCGGACTGCATGACGAGACATCAGTGAAAGGTCAGACTATACAGAAAAATGAGGTAAGAGAATTGTGTGAGTAGCTAGAGGTATCTACGTGTATTTTAATAGCTTTTGTATACACTGGATATGTATGTATACACTGATTAGGTATAAAAGTCCTAAAAATGGTTTAAAGATTTAAGGACTCG
Organism: Firmiana major; assembly: GCA_033439115.1. NCBI lineage: Eukaryota > Viridiplantae > Streptophyta > Magnoliopsida > Malvales > Malvaceae > Firmiana > Firmiana major. The sequence continues at coordinate 69,757,728 of CM065897.1, read as the reverse complement.
AAATAGGTAAAAGTCTATTTTACCCCTATTGAGGGAATTCACCTAAGGATGGTGAAAGCATGACATGTATGATTTAAGTAATTTCTGATTTAAGGAATTTTCTTGGTTTTTAAGCAAAGCAAATCGATAGATTGGCCAATAATTGCATAAATTTCACAATATAACACTACGTAAGTATTATTAAGATTTAAATGAAATTTCTTTGGAAAATGGGCCAACTATCAAATTTATATGGAAATAGATAGTGCTGGCATATAGCTCGCACTATATCTGCGTTTGTGAGTGTGCATAAATGTGCTTGAGCGGTTGCTCGCACCAACTTGTGTGACATCATATGCATGAAATGTGCTAGAGCGGTTGCTCGCACTAATTTTTCTTATTGTGAAATGCATGAGAGGTGCTGGAGCCTAGCTCGCACTCTGTTTTGACTATTTTGACCGTCTTGAATTATTTTGACTTAATATGCATAAAAAGGTGCTGGAGCAATTGCTCGCACTAGTTTTAATGATTTGACATGCATGAGAGATGCTGGAGCTTAGCTCGCATCCTGTTTTGATATGATAATTGCATAAAAACTGTGCTGGAGTGTAACTCGCACGAGATTTGATTTATTATGCATAAAGCCATGCTGGCGTGTAACTCGCATGAGATTTGATTTATTGATGCATAACACCATGCTGGAGCTTGCTCGCACGTGATTTTCTATGGATTTATAACTATTTTAAAGTCGTACTGGAGTTCTACTTGTACGTAGATTTTACTGATTTTCTATGAAACCATGCTAGAGCTTCGCTTGCATAAGATTTTTAGATATCATGAATATACTTGGAGTCGTGCTAAAGGTTCGCTCGCACAGGGATTTATATTACATGCATATAGCCATGTTAGAACCTCCTGTAGACTGTGTGTCACAGTGAGATGATATGTCCACACATGCATACTGAGACAGAGATGGTATGGGTGGATAAAACCAATTGCAGGCACCCCCTGATTGAGATTAGGTTCACAAAGTACGTTGTACTGTGTATATCACATGGGGTACTCTATGCCGTGGGGATTGTTGGAGTGGAGTGGCATTAGCCATGAGGCAACAAGCCTTGCCATCGCAATCCTGATGTTATGTTGTTCTGGTGGTAGGATTGACCCACCTCCATTTCAAGTGTGATACCCAGCACACTAGGTATTGTGTTGCCAGGGATCACTAGGTTATGGCCATAGTCCTCGTTGTTACCGATATAGTCACCTACATGTCTCACATGATATAACTTGTGGTCTCGATAGACCAGGGTAGACTCGAGGGAAGGGTCAGGCCCTCGATTTTGTGATTTTCACTGAAATGTGCTTTACTACTATCATGCTAGATTTTTTAGAGAATTTTATAACGAATTGATTTATGAGATGCTTAACCCCTTCGTTTTTTTACACTGCAGATTTAATGAAATGATTTAAATCCAGTAGCATGATGAGTTTTTCATGCTTTAAAGGATAAATTCATGAAAAGAATTATTTCTCATGATTTGGTTTAAATGGCATGAACTAATACATGATCATGATTTACCTCATTCTAAGTATGATTTAAAGATGTCACATAAAATTCCATTAATGCATAAGTAGTATGATTTATATATGCACGAACAGTTTTATAAACTAAGTCATTGATGACATACATGATTTTATGCTTGAGATTTTAATGAAAAGAAATGGATTTTAGGGCATGGCATTATGAGCATGTAGATAGTGGAGCTATCTACTTGTATAATTGCCTTACTGAGGGTGTGGTTTGCTCACCCCCCTTATTTTCCCATCTTTTTAGAGCACTCGTAGTAATTAGTGAGCGGCTGATGACTTGAATTCTTGGTATCCGCTGCTTCCCATCGAGAGACTGGTATACACATTTGTATAGTTTTGTATCTAAATATGTAATGCACAATACTGTAAATGGATATGATGTCGGGGATGTAGAGTTATAAATACCATTGTGTATGTACTTAGTTAAAGTCAAAAGATAGTAAACTCTGCTATGTGAAAGTGATTATGGAATTGGAATGGTAAATAGGTGAGAGGTGACTAACACCGAATCATAGCCCAACTGTTTGGTAAGATGGTCACAATGAGAGAAAGGTAAGAATTAAATATAATCGAAAAGCGAAAAATTTGTAATGATTTTAGGTAATTTGGGTCACGACACGTTACTCATACGAGGATTTTATATGCTTTACAGAAAAACGTGCTAATGCTTTACTCGCACAAGATGTTAGATATCATGACATGCATAAACCGTGCTGAAGCCTCTTGTAGATTGTGTGTCACAGTGAGATGATATATCATACGTGTATTTTGAGATATGAGATGGTTACCGGTATGGTATAGGGTAACTAAGACCTATGGCAGGCACCCTCGAACCATGATGTGGGCTAAGTCCTATGGTAGGCACCCCAGACAGTTATGTGGGCTAAGTCCTATGATAGGCACCCCCGACAATGATGTGGGCTAAGACCTATGGTAGGCACCCCAGACAATGATGTGGGCTAAGACCTATGATAGGCACCCTAGACCATGAGGGTCCATAGAGTACGTTGTACCGTGTATATCACATGGAGTACGCTGTACCGTGTAGTCTTGATGTCTAGCTGGTTGAGTTATTGCACGAGTAGGGTTGACCTCACCTCTCGTAGCAGTTGTGATGCCCTGCACGTCAGGATCCGCGTAGCCTGGGATCACAGGAATTTATATATGGCCATTGTTTCCAATTTGTTTTCGTAATGTAACCTACATGCCTCACGTGATATCATATTATGTTGATAGACCCAGGTAAACTCGAAGGAGGGGTAACACTTGTGATTATGTTTTAAAAGAAATGTGATTTTTGCACTAAATATTCCGAAAGAGTGGGATTAGCTTTGATTTAAACGACTTATGATGAAATCTATGATTTGAGATGAAATTGATGAGTTTTGTTGTGATGAGCATGAGATGTTTTTACATGATGATTTTCCATGTGTAATCATGCTTGATTTTATGAGTTTTCATGTATTCTATACATATTCATGTGGCATGGTTTTATTTTACCTCATGCTTTGGACATAAATGATTTTATATCATGACATTATAAGCATGTAGATAGTGTAGCTGTCTACCTGCTTACATTATTTCCTTATTGAGCGAGTTGTGCTCACCCTTTCACTTTCTATCTCTACGGAGCATCCATAGTGGTTGAGAGCGAGTAGAGACTTGCACTCCCAGTGTCCACTGCTGCCCATCGCTGAGAGGTATACACATTAATATTGTTTTGTATCTAAACAAGTACAACACACTTTTGGAAATGTAAATATGGGGGATGTTAATATTTGTAGACATTAATAATAAAGTTACAGTGTAAAGAGTTTAAGTGTTTACAATTACTTTATATAAATGATAAATGAAATGGTATATGGTAAGAGGTAACTAACTCTAGGTCATAACTCAACTATTTGGTGTTAAAATTATCACGATAGGGAAAGATAATGTATAAGCAAAAAATTTGTAGTGATTTTTGGATAAAACGAGGTCGTGACATATTCTATTAACATTCAAAATCAATACCAAAATACATGCGACAAATTTTTTGCATTAAAGCGTATTTCGCCCTGCGAATATCAATTGAGACAGATTTTGCTATTCACCAATATAATTTTTATTTCAATACCCAGTCGTCTGTAACACTTGATAATCCATCTCCACCAATTTTTTTTTTTTGTAATTTTTGGATAACCCGATCTCCTAGAAAATATCGTTTTAGAAATATTATAATATTTTTCTTCCGTTTGACATTTCAGCAATAACAATTCATTTACATCCCAATATCATTAATATCAATAATATAAACATATACAGACTTAATACACATCATATCCTAAGTATCGTTACAAATTTATCTGAAATTAAAGTCATTTAGACAGTATAAAACTATACCAAAAGCACACTACGAATATGCTGAAGTCATAAACTTGAGTACTAGATATTAATATGGAGGGAATCTAATTCTACGCTTAACCGATGATGGAAAGTAAAGGTGGTGAGTTTTGGGGAGCTCAGTAAGTTAACCACATAAGAGCAAAATTAATCACTTACATCTTATTGGGTCAAATACGCATGCTGCACGAAAATACGTTTCACGATAACATTTCATATCACAAAATCATATGAAGCTTTCAATAACTTTTCTATAAATCTTATTTTTTGGGTTTTAGAATAAAACATTCTCTAGAAGCTAAACCTTAAACCTAGCCACACTAAAACAGTTATAAGAACATATAAGTTTTGATAATGGTAATATAAAGTAATGCTGAAAACATTAAATCGATGCATTATCATAAAACGGTAATATTAATAGCTTATAAAACAATTCATAAATCAGTAAAATTTCACTGATTTCTTTGTACAATTTGAAAATAGTAAACAAATTCTAAAACCATCATGCTTATAAACACTCGGTTCAATCACATGGTTCGATAAAATGATAAAACACTTATCTGTTCAGTCACATAGTTTGAAAAAATAATAAAACACTTTGGTACAGTCTCATGATTCAATAAAACGATAAATTATGTAAACAAGCAATACTCCCTTATTTGCCAATAAGAGCTATTCCCACTGTAGATATCAGGGAGTGTATGGCTTAAAAACTAGGACTTTACCTATGGCCATAGATCTTGATTCCAATCCCCGGTGATCTATTGTGATTGGATACTTACCATGTGTAAGACCTGTAATTTAATATGTACTCTTTATGATTTTTGATGTACGGACAAGTCACATTTGATATAAATCATAAGGAATGAATGTTTTTAAGTTACAAATGTGTATGAAATGCAAAACGAGTAGTTAAGCAAATCGAAAATGAATGTAACAGTGATTTTTGGGAAAAATTGCAGCAAAACTACAGCAGAAGAGGAGCAAATTGATCTCATGGCTTGAAAATACAATGTCACAGCATTTGCAAGAGGTAGATCAATCCCTCAACAAGAGCAAATTGATTATTAACAAGTTCGTTGAAGCAGATTGATTTCCAAATGGTTCTTGATAGAACAGATCGATCTCATAGCAAGACCAGATCAATCTCCTTAAGGTTCTATGTAAAGCAGATTGATCTCATGCTAAGAGCAGATCAATCCCCTAAGCTTAAAAGGTCATTTTCTAAAGAGAAAGATGCAGGGCAGATCGATCTCTCACCATTAGGAGATCGATCTTACAAGAGAAATTCTATAAATACACAACTCTGTACTTCAGTTTTCCTGAGCAAACCAATTTCCATTGAAAACCAAAGTGTAACCTAACCTTTCTACTCCAAAAATCTTCATCTTTCAAGTAGTTTTGAGTGGGATTCATTTCAACAAAGTTGTTCTTAGTAAATAGTAGAACAATATAGTTGGAAACTAGAAGTTTGAATCAAAGATTGAAGGAACAAGGTGGATCTTACAAAATTTGGCAAAAATATGAAAAATCAAACTAGATAAGATTCAATACATCAACTTCATATATGTAAATATAGGTGTCTTGGTGAGTTGATTGGTGTATGTTTGAATGGTTGAAAACAAATTGATCATGAAAAATATCCATGACCTAGATATAGGTATGAAGTTGAGAAAATGATGAGGAAGTAAGTAAACATGGATTTAAGGATGAAATAAGTATGTATGGAAGATTGTAAAATGATTTTATGAAATACATAGATCGAAATAGATGAGAAATGAAAATAGGTGTATGAGAATTATGGTAAAATACCATAATGGGAGAAAGTGATGAGATTGAGAGGAGTTAAATGCGTTGATTTATAGTCATGCAAGTGAAAAACAAAGTATATTAAGGTATACTGATGAGAATGATTATTAACAGTGTCAGAAGTTGATATTGGAAGCTGATCAGACTGCGAGGTTTAGCAGCACCGAGGAAGTGAGGTCACGTGACGTGATCTGAGGTAAGGGAATTTTGTGAGTAGTTAGAGGTAGGTACACGTATTTCGAATAGAATTTTGATTATTATACTATATATGAAATCTCGTGTATAGAAAAGTTGTTATAGAAACCAATAAGGTAAAATGTGGTTTTATCCAAATTAAGGATAAAAACTTAGGAAGCATGTTTGTGACTGATTTTATTATTGCATGGATAGAATGGCTAATGTTTTCCTGTATATGCGAAAACAACACATTTAAGTGCCTATTTGATTTAATTGAGTGGAATTCAATTTGAATAGGCCATCTATCGGGTTTGTGTGAAAACCATGAGTGCTAGAGAATACTCGCACCATATTTTATGAATGCATCACATAGTACTTGAGTATATTCTCGTACTTAATTTTAATGCGATTTATGCATGATAGAGTATTGAGAGCATTGCTCATACTCTATTTTATTGATTGATGCATGATAGAGTATTGGAGCATTGCTCATACTCAGTTTTACATGACATAGTGCTGGGAGCATTGCTCGCACTAGATTTATATAACTTGTGTATGTGGTCATGTTGAGAGTTTACTCACATGTATCGATTTTGAAAGAGAGAGCATGAAACAGCCGTGTTGGGAGCCTGTACTGACTGTGTGTTGCACCAATTATATGCTCACACGTGCAAGCTTTGAGATATGGCCCAGGGCTATCAAAAATATTATCCATAGTATAAGGGTTAAGACTTATGAAGCACCCCGACTATGAGGTATATCCAAGGTATGGTGGCTAAGACTTATTGTAAGTACCCCGACCTTGAGATTGGGTCCATGGTGTACTTTGTATCGTGTATGTCATATGGAGTAAGATGAATCATGAGTACACGATGTGATTGAGTTGTGAGCTGACGGTAAAGATTTGACCCATCTTCCGTTACAGCAAATGTGAGACCTCGCACACCAAGTACTGTGTAGCCTGGGATCATGAAAAATGAGTTATAATCATAATCTCGAAACATGTAGTCGCCTATCTCATTTCATTCACTTGAGATTTCTTGAATGAATTATCACATAATTTTATAATCTAAACATGTGACTTTGTCTGTGAAAAGGGTAACTTGAGGGATGGGTGAGGCCCAGATTTCCATGTTTTTAACATGATGAAATGCCATATTATTTTGATTTAATTGAAATGGCATGATAACATGTGATTTAAATAAATTACATGAGAAATGCAATGTTTTGCATAAACTGCTGAGATTATTAAACCAGCATGATTTCAGTTTTATAACTGACGATTTATATCTATATGTATATATTGCATAAATGTTTAAATAAAGACACATGCTTTAGATATGAGTCGAAAAGGAAATGAATTAGTGGCATGAGCATTTTATTTTATAAATAGTACGATTATCTACTCACTTGCCTTATTTCCTTACTGAGCAGTGAGCTCACCCATTTTTTATTCTTCCTCTCTACAAAGCGTTCACAGTAGTTGGACACAGATGAGGACTGGTATTTCTTGATCCGCTGCATATCCATCTTACGAAAGGTATACACATTTGAACATGTTATACTGAATAATGTAAAAGCATAGTTATGTAAATGAATGTACGGTCGGGGATGTATATGTATAAGTATTTGTATAATGTATATGAATTACTTTTAAGAAAGAGTACTTACAGTCAATAGATAATTGTATTGACATGTATACTTGTTATGGAATGAATGTGGTTGAGGTGACTAATATCGAATCATAACCCTACGGTTTGGTATTGAGTTATTATAGAAGGAGAGGTAAGTAAAAAGGCGAAAAATTTGTGGTGATTTTGGTATGTCACGATAGGGGAGGTCGTGACACCATGACATATACTATCAAGCATAAATACCCACGATAAAGAGTAAAGTACTCGGGTAGTTTCCATGATTACTCTATCAACGTAACAAGATGTTATGAAGTGCCTATACAGTGAAAACATTATTCTAAAATAATGTTCTGAAAATCAATAGTGTAATGGATATATAGCAATCATGCTAAATCCATAAATTGATATGTTGTGAAATATAGCATAAGTTTCAATTACTGCTAAAACATGCTCAGTGTGAGAAATCAAGCTTTCCTGTGTCAAAAATGACATGTATGCAAGCTTAATGTAAGACCCATAAATTTATATGTAATGTTTATGATTATTGAATGTATAGACAAGTTACACAATAAATGAATCATAAGAATTGGATATTTTTTAGTGTTAAGTGTGAATAATATGAAAAATGGGTATTAAAGTAATTGAGTATAAGTTTAACTTAGAAAATTTAGGAAAATTGCAGCTAGAATGCTGTAGTAAGCATGGCAGATCGATCCCATGCAAGGAGAGATCGATCTCATAGCCAGGAAAAAACACAATGCCAAGCATTCTGTAGAGGGAGATTGATCCCTCACTCAAACAGATCGATCTCGTGCTGTCTCGGGTTGGACCAGATCAATCTCCTCCCCTAGGCAGATCGATCTCTATTGGTCTCTGGATAGGCCAGATCAATCTCCTCTTAAGGATAGATCAATCTCCAAAGCCTTCTGCCTAGAACAGATCGGTCTCATTACCTTGAGCAGATTGATCTCATGCACTTCAACAGATCGATCCCCTGCCTACAAATGTCAAATTTTGAAGGATTGAAGCAAGGCCAGATCGATCTTCCCTCTATAGAGATCGATCTCCTAAGGCTTTTTCTATAAAAACTGGACAATTGGATCTGCATTTCACGGGAGCAAACACATTTCCTCCATTTTTAACATTAACCTAGCTTTCTCACTCTAAAAACCATCACATTTCCATAAAGATTTGAGAAAAAGCTATTAGAGCAAAGTTGTTTATTGTGAAGAGAAGAACAACATAGTTGGAATCAACACTTCATTTGTTGGATTGAATGAGCAAAGGAGTCTTCAAATTTGAAAAAGAGGAAAGTCAAGCTAGGTGAGTTTCTAATACACCAACTTAAAGTATATTTATCTAGTTGTTGTTGTGAGTAGATTGGTGTATGTATTTATGATTGAAACTACCTAGAATGTAATGGAACAAGCATAACCTAGAATGGGTTTAGTGTAAGAAAATATGATATAGTTGAGTTGATGATAAATGGATTATACTAAGGTGTTAGTGAGGGGATAAGCATGATTTTAGGATGATTGAATGAAGCTACATCGTGAGATTAGTCAAGTTATGAAAATAAGCATATGAGGTGTTTGATAAATTGCCATAGTAAAGGAAATGATGAACTAGAGGCATTATGGACTTAATACCGATTTCGTGTGAATCAATTGGCCTAAAGAGTTCGATAGACTCTTGAGAAATAAGTAGAGCAATCAAAATGGGGCCTTATAAGTGTTAACGAAAACTATAAGTCGAATCGACTATAGTAAACACAAGAATTTTATTATGTTGGATTAAATTGATATGATATGTAATTTCGTGCAGTCCCAGAGACTTTGTTAGAGACGAATCGAACTGCATGATCGCGCAGCTCTAAGGAACTAGAATCACTCGACGCGATTCTAGGTAAGGGAATCTTGTAAGTACTTAGAGATAGCTGCACGTATTTTATGGGTGTATATAGGGCTTTCAAATTGCTTGGTTATCTAGAAAAGAATAAATGGTTTGTGTGAACGACTATGAATATAGATGATTTGGTTTTGAAGTGAATCTTACAAAAAGGGATAGTAAGGTTAATAATTGCATAACTATCATGTTTTAACAATTTTATAAAATACATTGCTTTGGTTTAAGCGAACTTGTGAATAGGTTGGCTATGTGATTTACATGATTTCATGAAATAGCACGAGTCAGGTCTAAATTGTGATTTTGAATGTGTTTTGTTGAAGTGGAGCCACTTATCGGATTTGTATGAGTTAAATCATAATGGAGCTTCGTTCGCACTGGATTTTGATGTTTTGATATGTATGAAATGTGCTAAAGCTTTTGCTCATACGTGGATTTCAATTGATTTTCTTATGCATATAATCGTACTGGAGCTATGCTCATGCGTTATTTGCTCATTAATTTTTATGTATAAAGTCGTACTAGAGCGTTGCTCGTACGAGTGAATTTATTAATGATGCATAAATCTTGCTGGTGCTTAGCTCGCACTGGTTTTGACACTGTGATATGTAATGAGTTGTGCTGGATGCCTCATGTAGACAGTGTGTCACACGGATGAGATGCTCACACGAGCCGTGCTGGATGCCTCGTGTAGATTGTTAGTCACACGGATGAGATGCTCGCACATGCACTTGAGACTGAGTAGGTTATACATGGCATGAGGTAGATAAGACCTATGGCAGGCACCCCCAACCATGATGTGGGTCCATGGAGTACGTTATGCAGTGTACATCACACGGAGTACGTTGTACCATGAGGTTATGATGATTGATTTGAAAGTCTGGCGAAGGACTAACCCACCTCCGTTCCAACATGATGCCCCGTACATCGGGATTCATGTGGTTTAGGATGATAATGACATAGTTAGCTAAGATAGTCCTTGATATATATAGTGACCACCTGTCTTACATGATATCACATGGTTTTGTATACTGAGTATGATTGTGTTGTCCAGGGTAGACCCGAGAGAGGGGTTGAGCCTTGTGGGATGTTTTTAAAGAGATGACACATGTTGTTTGTGATGCGTTTTGATATGTTTTGAGAAAGTGATAAATCCTGAAGGATGGTTTTGTGACGAGTTACCCTTTTTATGATGAGTTTTATTATGAATAGCATGAGAGGTTTTACATGATGATTTTCTATTTTTTACTTGCTTATTTTCATGTTTTCAGTACATGATATATGTGATACATGTGGCATAGTTTTATTATTACCACATGCTCTGGATATTAATGACTTTTATGCATGACACTATAAGTATGTAGTTAGTGTAGTTATCTACCATGCTTACATTATTGCCTTACTGAGCATGTGGTTGCTCATCCCATTCAGTTTCCCCCTCTATAGAGCGTGCATAGTAGCCTACTGAAGGACTGAGACGCTATAGTTGGATATCCGCTGCTTTCCATCACCAAGAGCTATACACACAGGAATTCTTTTTGTATCTAAACGTGTAATAGCACAGTAATCATTTTGAGTTGTAATATGGGGGATGTAAATATTAGCAAACATGTCATGTATAAGTACATGACTTAAACTTGCAAATGCATGTTGTTTTTTTTTATTAATTGAAAGAGGTATGGTAAATGATGATTAATACTGACTCGCAGCCCAACTGTGTTTGTAAGAGTTGTTCACAACCGAGTAAGTTAACGACTAAAGCAAAAAATTTGTAGTGATTTTTAGATGAAATGGATTAAAATGGTCGTGACAGAGATTAGCATCAGAGCTGAGTTGCTACCAATAAGTAGGAAAGTTACATCCCCATATTACTGTGCTTTTGTTTAGATATAACTCTGTATGTCGAGATGGAATGAGATTAATAAATGGTTATGGATACAGGAAATTAGGTAGTAAACCTATAACACGACGAGGTAGAGGGGCGGGTACACATGCTAGAGGCCAAAGAGGTAGGCCTGAGAGCCGTGCAGAGCCATAGACTGATCAGGCTCCATAGGACCCTATTGAGAGACCAGGGGATACAGAGGCACGCTTCGCTAGGATAGAGCGGAGTATCGAGAGCCTTGTGGAAATAGTCACGCAAGCACTGGGTGCTGGAGATAGACGAGGTCCAGCCGTGCAGCCTACTACTACTGGATAGGCAGCTGTAGAGGCAAAGAGGCCTCAGACTACGGGGACTGTCACACCACACCCTATACAAGATACGGCTTCTCCTATCGTTCCACAGCCGAGCGAGAGTGACCTGGGATATGATTGTGAATTGAGTAGGCTATGATAGTTTCAGGAGTTGAAACCTTTAATATTTAGAGGGGTGAAGGACCGGTTGCTACAAAGGATTGGGTTTATCAGATGGAAAATTTGTATGGGTTCTTCAGATGCACATCGACTGAGAAAGTGGCTTTTGCTGTGTTTATGTTGAAAGGCGAGGTAGAGCACTAGTGGAGATCCACTGTATCTATTCTGAGGGCCTGACACTCCGAGATCACATGGGAGATATTCTTGGAGACCATCAGAAGGCAATACATTTCATTCACCGCACGGAGGAAGTTGTGGATGGAATTTATGAACTTAGTTCAAGGGAACCATTCAGTCGATGAATATGAGTCCCGATTCATATCCTTGGGAAGGTATGACCCTGATACATTGAGCAGTGAGGCAATGAAGGTCCAGAAGTTCATGGATGGACTGAGACCATCCATCATATCTAGATTGGCTCCATTCGACATCCTCACTTATGAAAAGGCAGTGCGCAAGGCGCAGTTATATGAACAGGACTTTGAGCAGAATGCCTTTGAATTTGGAAAGGCTAGTGGCAGAAGAGACAGAGACCTGAAGAGATCTAAGCTTGATAAAGTGTTCAGGAGAGGAGGCTAGAGACTGTTTGAGAAGAGGCCCAAGATTGAGGAGGTACAAGAGAGATGTGAGACACCATGTATCTATGACATTATTATATGTGGATGGAATTATAAGACAAATGATTTTAGATCATGCAAATTCGAATGAATTGGAAATGAGAATGAGTAAGTATCATGGATGGATGTAAAGGTTAAATAAGTGATGAAGTGCCCTCAAACTAAACAAATAGAACTTAAAGCATCTGTACTGGAGATAAGGACTTAAAACACGAGAAGAAAAAGCATGGATTGCGAATTCATGTATCCATTTTGATTTCCAAGCAATACACACAAGTTCCATAACATGAAACTTATAGGAAATGAGCCTTTCCATGTTCAAAGTGTGAATAGATTGCAAAATGACTAGTGAAGCAATCGAATGCAAGTTTTCTGTTGGAAAATTTGGAAAAATACAGCAGGAAATGCCCCAGACAAAGGACAAATCGATCCCTTGTTCAAAACAAAACAACTTTCAAGTGAATCCGCTAAGGTCAGATCGATCTCCCCAATGAGCAGATCGATCTGTATTTACCTCTTCCTAGCAGAGATTGATCCCCTATTAAGTGCATATCGATCTCCATTTGATTCTGTAAAAGCATATCGATCTCTCCCCCAATAAGGATTCTAGGAAAGTAGAAGCTCCGCTGCAAAGCACGATGGATGAAAATAGAGAAATTAGGACTGTAGGTGATTATGTTGTCCCGGCTATTGGAGGTTATTATATTGGCATTAGGCCACCAGCTGTCCCAGTAAACAACTTTGAAATTAAGCCTTCGATCCTCCAGATGATCCAAACTTCGCTACAGTTCAGTGGGCTTCCCCATGATGACCCACATGCTCACTTAGGGCAATTTCTAGATCTGTGTAACACTTTTAAGCATAGTGGACTCTCAGACGATGCCCTTAGGCTTAGCCTATTTCCTTTTTCTCTTAGGGATAGAGCTAGACACTAGTTGACTTCTTTACCTCCAGGATCCATCTCCACTTGAGACTAGTTAGCCCATCAATTTTTAGCTAAGTTCTTTCCTCCTTCCAAAATGGCTAAACTCCCTAGTGACATATCTTTCGTTGCTCAATTCGACTTTAAATCTCTTTATGAAGCATAGGAACGATACAAAGACCTTCGTAGGAAGTGTCCTCATCAAGGCCTACCCTTGTGGCTTCAAGTCCAGACCTTCTATAACAGACTCACTAACCAGAATAGGACCATGATGCTACTATGGGAGGAGCTTTGATGTGTAAGATGAAGGAGGAAGCTTATGGTCTGTTAGATACGATGGCAGCTAACAATTATCAATGGTCGTCAGAGAGGCAGTTGCCTAAGAAAGCCGTAGGTATTTATGAGTTAGACACACTGTCTACCTTGACTTCTCAAATAGCCAATCTCACAAAGAAGGTAGAGTCACTCAGTTTTAATACCCTTAATTTTTGTAAACTCCCATTTAATTATGTAAGGTGTATTGTGAGATGAATACACGCAAGTTTTAAAGTGTATAGCGAGTGTAAGAAGGATATTTCCATAAGTGGAATGTGAATATATTGAGTTTTGAGTGGTGTGGTAAAATGGAATGAAGTTCCATGAGTTGCGTAAATCTTTGCACTTCCATTTAGTTTTGTATTGTATACCTTTGGTTATACAATGAATGCACACAAGTTTTAATGTGTATAAAGTATGAATGGATGTCATTTTCAAGTCTTAAAGGTGGTTGGATGAGAAAATGACTATGGCAGTAAAGTTAAGGATGTTTTGTGTGAGTTACTGCAGAAAGGTATACAATACAAAACTAATTGGAAGTGCAAAGATTTACGCAACTTACGCTACTTCATTCCATTTTACCACACCACTCAAAACTCAATATATTCACATTCCACTTATGGAAATATCCTTCTTACACTAGCTATACACTTTAAAACTTGTATGTATTCATCTCAGAATCCAATATACACCTTACATAATTAAATGGGAGTTTACAAAAATTAAGGGTATTACATTCAATCCTCCTTAAGAAATTTGGTCCTCCAAATTAGAACCAAGTTAATCTTCAAAAAGTTGGGGGTACCTTTCCCGTATAGAGTTCTCAAACTCCCAAGTAGCTTCCTCTGAGTTATGGTGTTGCCAGAGAATCTTGACAGGTGGAATCGTCTTGCTCCGTAGCACCTTTTCTTTCCTATCCAGTATCCAAATCAGTTTCTCTACATATGACAAATCACTCTTGAGCTCCAACGGCTCATACCGAATCACATGGGTTGGATCTAGTTGGTACTTCTGAAGCATTGATACGTGGAAGACGTTATGTATGCCTGCTAGCTCCGGTGGCAATGCTAGCCTATAGGCCTTATCTCCCACACTCTCCAATATCTCAAACGGTCCGATATACTGAGGGCTCAACTTACCCTTCTTACCGAACCTTATAATCTCTTTCGAGGGAGAAACTTTTAAGAAAACGGAGTCACCCACAGTGAACTCTAGTGGCCTTCATCTAATGTCAATGTAACCTTTCTGCCTGCTCTGAGCTGCTTTCAATCTCTCATATATCAACTCAACAACCTCAGAGGCTTGCAGTACTAAGTCAGGAGCAAACATTTTCCTTTCACCCACTTCTTCCTAACCAATTGGGGATCGACACCTTCTACTGTACAAGGCCTCATATGGTGCCATCCCAATACTCGAGTGGGAACTATTGTTGTATGCAAATTTAGCTAACAGTAGGTGATCATCCCAAGAGCCTTTAAAATCCATAACACTTGCTCTCAGCATGTCCTCTAATGTTTGGATGGTCCTTTCTGACTGACCATTAGTCTGAGGATGGAAAACAGTACTGAAACTCTATCAGGTTCCTATAGCTTCTTGGAATTGTTCCCAAAAACGAGAAGTGAAGCGAGAATTCCTATCCGATACGATGCTCACTGGAATACCATTCAGCCTCACTATCTCTCGTACATACAACTCTGCCAAACTACTCAAGGTGTCTGTAGCTTTCATGGCTAGAAAGTGGGTGGATTTCGTCAATCTATCAACCACTATCTAGATAGCATCATGGTTCCTCTTAGTCCTCGGCAGTCCCATGATGAAATCCATGGTGACATGCTCCCATTTCCAAGTAGAGGCTGCAATAACACTGCTGGCTTCTGATGCTCTACCTTCACTTAATGACATATCAGACATCTTGCCATAAATTCTGCGATATCTTTTTTCATTCTTGACCACCAATACACTTTTCGAAGGTTCTAGTACATTTTATTACCTCCTAGATGTAATGTATATCTCGATGAATGAACTTCTATCAAAATCAATCTCTTTAATTCTGGGTCATCGGGAATGCAAATCCTGCCTCTAAACATCAGTAGGCCATCATCACTCACAAAGAAATCGGCCACATCACCCCTCTGAATCTAACTCGCACGATCCTCGAACAGTAGATCGACATGTTGAGCCTGGCGTATCCAATCAATCAAATCTGGTTCCACTCGCCGTTTAGCTATCACACAGTCTCTGTCAATATCAAGAGGGTCTATATCCAACCTGAGGTGAGCAAACTGCTCGAGCAGGTCATATTCCCTGACCATCATGTGCGATACCATTCTGAAACTCTTTCTACTCAGGGCATCATCCACAACATTAGCCTTTTCTAGATGGTACAACATCTCGCACTCATAATATTTTAGAAGCTCTATCCATCTTCTCTGCCTCATATTCAACTCTTTTTTGTGAAAATAGATATCTGAGGCTCTTATGATCTATATAAACTTGAAATTTCTCACCATATAAGTAGTGGCACCATATTTTCAATGCAAATACCACGGTTGCCAACTCTAAATCATGGGTTGGGTAGTTCCTCTCATGGTCCTTAAGCTGTATGGATCCATAGGCTACTACCTTCCTGTCCTGCATTAACACACAGCCTAGTCCCTGTCTCGAGGGATCTGTATACACTGTATAACCTCCTGAGCTGGTGGGTATGGTGAGAATAGGTGCGGTGGTCAGTCTATTCTTTAACTTGCAGAAATGTTTCTCACATTTTGCCACACCACTCAAAACTCGATATATTCACATTCCACTCATGGAAATATCCTTCTTACACTCGTTATACACTTTTAAAACTTACATGTATTCATCTCACAATCCAATATACACACTTTAAAGCGATTATCATGCTTTCTCATCTCAATAAAGTCAACACTTGTCAGGACTCAGCCCCTCCGTTGGACTGTCGTAACCCATAAAACATTTGAAAACATGGATTCATTCATAAATAAGAGACATGTGAGATAGGTAATATAATAGGGAAATATCCTCTAGGACTATGGCCATATCCTCTATGATCCCAAGCTACACTGATCAGGTGTACAGGGTATCACCTCTATCTGCTTCTATACGGGATGTGGGTCACGTCCAACCTACCGATCCATAGCAGAACTAAATATCATCTGAAGACGGCATATCACAATCTCAACACGATACAACGTACTCCATGCTACCTACACGGTATAACGTACTCTGTGGACCAATATTAACATATCATATCACGCCACGTCTTAAAATGTACGTGCGAGCCTATTTAATCGGTACGACACCCAGTCTACCCAAAGCTCCTAACATGGCTATCAACATTTCATAAAACCACGTGCGAGTAATCTCAAGCACAGTAACAAGTATGGTGGACATCTAATATGAGCTATGCCCAGCACCATGTCAAAACCAGTATAAAATCTTTGCAAGCTAAACTCCAGTACAACATCACAAAAATCAATGTGAAAACTAGTACGAGTTAATCTCCAGCACTAATGCGTATAAAAACACATCAATTTTCGTGCAAGTCATGCTCTAGTACGCTTTCACTCTCACGAAATCCATGTAGGTGGCTCAATTCTTTACAAAGCATGGTTATAAAACTAAATCAAGTCATTTTTTATGCATTTTTTTTTCAAAATCTTAGCTAGCCTACAAATTACTTGCTAAAGCAACAAAACAAGATTTTCAATGCATTGTGCTTATGTTTTCATGTATATTTCTCAAAACCCAACTCTTTGCCCTTCAATCACCCATTTCATTTCCTATTACCACATGCATTCTAGAAAACATAATGCACCCAAAATGCGCACAGATATCTCTAAAAGTCCACACAATTCCTGTTACGACCCTTTTTATCCTCTTATTACCGAAAATCACAATAAATTTTTCGTGTTTTACTGTTACCTTACCCGGTCGTGAACAAACTTACTACACACAGTTGGGCTGAGAGTCAATAATAATCCACTTTCAATATCCATTCTCAGTTAATAAAAGTGATGTCATACATTTGAACGTCAATCATTCATTTATACAAAATATGATTACTGACATCTACATCCCCCATAATTACATTTCAATTGGCTACTGTGCTTTTATATTGTTTAGATACAAAAAGGAATCACTGTGTATATACCTCTGAGTGATGGAGATGCAGCGGATGTCTTAACCAAAATGCCTCAGTCCTTACTGGGCCACTATGTACGCTCTGTAGAGGGGGAAAATAGAGAGGGATGAGCAAACCACACGCTCAGTAAGGTAATAATGCAAGATTGGTAGATAACTACTCTATCTACATGCTGATAGTGAATGCATAAATCGTTTATAGTTTGAAGCATGAGGAAAACAAAACTATGCCGTATGCGTATACATATATCATCTATTTAAATCATATAAATTGGCATAATAAAACACGGTAAATCATCAAGTACAAGCCATCTCATGCTCAATTGTCAAATCACATAATAAAAAGGGAAATTCACTTAAAACATCCTTTTTAAATCACATCTCTTTCTCAAACACATATAATCCCATCATAAACCATTTTCTCAATCACAAACATCATTACCATTTCACAAATCCAATCCCACAAGATTCGACCCCTCCCTCGGGTCTACCTCGGATAATCATAATCACACATATGTAATAAAAATCAGGTCACTATATCAAAAGTGCCTATGTGGACAAACTACATCATAAATCATCCCAGACCACATGTATCTAAGTGTGCGGGGTATCGTGCGGGCACGAAGGTGGATTATCCCTCGCCAGACTTTCTCATCACATAACCATCACGCAGTACATCGTACTCCATGTGATATACATGGTACAGCGTACTTCGCGGACTCATATCGTGATTGGGGATGCCATTCCTAGGTCTAACCTACCCCATACCAAGAATTTTCCATATCCATGTAGGAGAGCCTCCCTGCTGAACAGAGCCTCCCAGCCTCTCCAGGGCTTAAGGATGTTGGCTTAAGGATCCTTCTATACCCATGTAGGAGTGCCTTCCTGCCGAACAGAACCTCCATGTCCCTCCAGGGCTTAAGGATGTTAGCTTAAGGATCCCTCCGTAAAATAACCTCCCCGCCTAACAGAGCCTCCTCGCCTCCTCGGGCTTAAGGATGTTAGCTTAAGGATGTAGGGCTTAAAGATCTTACCGTGAGAGAGCCTCCGCACCGAACAGAGCCTCCCCCCTAACAGAGCCTCCTCGTCTAATCGAGCTTAAGGATGTTAGCTTAAGGATATAGGGCTTGAGGATCTTACCAACTTTCATGACCTCATACGTATCACAATGTGCAAACTTGTGTGAGCAAAGTTTTAGCATGACTCATGCATCCTATCATAAAGAGACCACGTACGAGCATAGCTCTAGTATGGTTATACTCATAAGAAAAACCATTCGAAAGCCACGTATGAGCAAAAGCTCCAGTATGGTTTATAAACATCATCATAACTTCCAAATCAAGGTGCGAGCTAAGCTCCAGCACATTTCATACAAATGAAAACATCGAAATCTAGCGCGAGCGAGGCTCCAGCACTACTTAAATCACATACACACGATAGGCGGCTCACATACATTCAAAACATCTCTAAACATGTTTAGCGCCTCACATGGGCTATTTCACAACATCATTCAAGTACTAGCCAGCCTATCCTTTTATTTGCTCAAATCAAAGCATTGTGTTTTGTGAAAACATTAAAAACACGTGATTTATGTAATTATTAGCCTTACTATCCCTTTTTATACATCCATATAAACAAAATCATATACATACTCATAATTGTTCACATACATCATCAACCACTTTTCCAAACCATCATGCAATTTTACAACACCCTATATACCCACAAAATACAAGCAACTACCTCTATATACTCACAAAATCCCTTACCTGGAATTGCGACGTGTGATTCCACTTCCTTAGAGCTGGTTACTCGTACGGTTTGATTCGTCACCAACGAACTCTCTGAAACTGCACATAAACGTATTCCACAATGTTTTAGCCCATTATAATCCAACTCTCGCGTTTACTATAGTCGATTCGGTCTATAGTCTCTATTAATGCTTATGAGGCCTCGTTTCATTACTCTACCCATAACACAAGTCTATGGATTCTTTTAGGCCTATTTACTCATTCCAAATCGATATTAAATCGATGTTAAGCTCATAATGTTCATTTTTCATAGATTTCCTTCACTATGGCATATTATCAAGCACTACATGTGCTCATGCTCATCAATTCACAAAACCCACAATATAGCTTCATTTACCCATTTCTAATCATCCACATTACACAAATAACAACTTATCATAATCCATAAACCACCAATTCATCCAAATTACACTTTCTCACACTAGATTCATTCCATCTTCTAGGTCACATTAATTGCAATACTTCCTAAATGGTTTCAATCATCCATTTACATGCCAATCAACTCCAAAATCAATAAAATAGACAATGTACTTGGATTGGAGTCTTAGCAACTTACCAAATCATATTTCTCTTCTTGCTCCAAATGACAATGTCCTTTAGCTCTTTCAATACCAACAATGGGATTTTGGGTTTCAACTATGTTGTTCTCTTCCTCAAGATGAACAACTTGATACCTAATAGCCTCCCCTCAATTCTTACTGGAAATGGCTAATTTTAGAGAGATAAATCTATGTTTTGGGTGAAAAATGGAAGGATGATGTTGTTTTTCCAAAATTTTCAGATTTCAGCGCTCATTTTATAGAAATAGCTTGAGGAGATCGATCTGCACTAGGAGGATATCGATTTGGTCCCCTTAAATCCCTCTTTCTCATGACATTTTAAGCATGAGATCGATCTGTCGAAGCTTGAGATCGATCTACTCCCAAACAGAGAGCTAAGGATATCGATCTGTATACTTCAGGATCGATCTGGCCCCATTGGAGATATATCTTCTCTATTCCATGGCTCAAATAAGAGCATTCTAGCTCTTTCAAATCGATCTTTCATCTTATGAGATCGATCTGGCCTTCATACTTACCAGATTTTTTACAATTTTTTGCAGTAACTCAGACCAAAAGACCCTTAATCTACTGTCATAATCATTTTCTCATCCATCCACCTTTATGACTCAAAAATGGCATCCATTCATACTTTATGCACGTTGAAACTTGTGTGCATTCATTGTATATCCAAAGGTTTACTATATAAAACCAAATGGAAGCATTTATATTTTACAACTCTCTTCCATTTACCACACTACTTGTTTTGAGTTCCAATCACATTCCTTACTTATAAAAGTCCATTTCTTCATATTCATATAAAATGGAACTTCTGTGTACATTACAAATCATATTACATGTATGTACATCGAATCTATGAACTTACATCAATCATACTTTACATTACAAGTCCATTCACATTTATTTAATCCAATAACACATATTACAACTATACATATACGGGGTCTCACATTCTCCCCTCCTTCAAGGAATTTGGTCCTCCAAATTAGAACCAAGTCACTCTTCAAAAAGTTGGGGGTACTTCTCCCATATCAAGTTCTCCAATTCCCATGTGGCCTCTTCCACCGTGTGATGTTGCCAAAGAAATTTCACCAAGGGAATTGTTTTATTTTGTAGCACCTTTTCTTTTCTGTCTAATATCCGAACCAGCTTCTTAACATACGTCATACTCTCATTGAGCTCAAACTGCTCAAATCTTATCACGTGTGTTGGGTCCGGGTGATACTTCCGAAGCATAGAGACGTGGAAGACATTATGGACATTTGCCAAGTCCGGTGGCAATGCCAACCTATACGCCTTATCTCCCACTCTCTCCAAAATCTCGAAGGGTCCGATATATTTAGGGCTCAGCTTGCCCTTCTTACCAAACCTCATAATACCCTTCGATGGTGAAACTCTCAGAAATACCGACTCACCCACATCAAACTCTAGTGGTCTCCGTCTCTTGTCAGTATAACTCTTTAGTAGGCTCTGAGCTGACCGTAATCTCTCATATATCAACTAGTCATCCTTAGATGCCTGCTGCAGTAAATTCGGAGCAAAAATCTATCTGTCACCAACCTCTTCCCATCCAATGGGGGATCGACATCTGCGTCCATACAATGCCTCATAGGGTGCCATCCCGATACTCACATGATAGCTATTATTATAGGTGAACTCGACTAACTGCAGGTGGTCATCCCAAGAGCCTCTAAAATCCAGCACACACACTCTCAACATATCCTCAAGGGTCTGTATAGTGCTCTCTGACTGCCCATCTGTCTAAGGATGAAAAGCGGTGCTAAAACTCAGTCGGGTCCCCATCGCTTCCTGAAAATGTTTCTAGAAATGGGAAGTGAAGCGGGCATCCCTATCAAAAACAACGCTCACTGGAACACCATGTAGTCGTACTATCTCTCGAATATATAGGTTCACCAACTGACTCAGTCTATCAGTAGCTCTTATATCTAAGAAATGGGAGGACTTAGTCAACCAGTCCACAATAACCCATATGGCATTATGACCTCTGCGGGTCCTCGCTAATCTCATCACAAAATCCATGGTGACATGCTCCCACTTCCAAGTTGGTATCGGTTAAAGCTGTATTAATCCTGTAGGCTTCTGATGCTCTACCTTCACCTGCTGACAAACGAGACACTTCGCGACATACTCAGCAATGTCTCTTTTTATTTTGGACCACCAATAAACCTTTCGAAGGTTTTTATACATCTTGGTGCTCCCCGGATGTATCGTATACTTCGATGAGTGAGCCTCTGATAAAATCAGCCTCTTGATCTCAGGATCATCGGGTACACATACTCTGCCTCTGAACCTCAATAACCCATCGATGCTCAGCTCAAAATCAATACCCACACCTGTCTGTATCTGCCTCAGCCAATCGATACACCATTGGTCACTCTGTTGAGCCTGCTAAATACGACCAATCAGCTCTGGCTCTAATCTCATACTAGCCATGATATCTAATCTCTCTGATCGAGGTGGTGTTACATCTAAACTGAGGTTTGCAAAGTGTTCCAACAATTCATGCTCCCATACCATCATATAAGACACCAACCCAAGGTTCTTCCTGCTCAAAGCATCGGCAACTACATTTGCCTTACCCAGGTGGTACATGATTTCACAATCATAGTCCTTCAGGAGCTCGAGCCATCTCCTCTGTCTCATATTCAGTTCTTTCTGCGAGAATAAGTACTTAAGGCTCTTATGATATGTGAACACCTAAAAGTTCTCACCATAGAGATAGTGGCATTATATTTTCAAAGCAAATACTATGGCCGCCAACTCTAAATCATGGGTCGGGTAGTTCCTCTCGTGGTCTTTCAACTGTCTAGATCTATAGGTAACTACCTTTCCATCCTGCATAATTACACAGCCCAATCCCTGGTGTGATACATCCGTATACACCGAGAATCCTCCGGAGCTAGTAAGAATGGTGAGAACTGGAGCAGTGGTCAATCCATGCTTAAGCTCCTCGAAACTCCTCTCACATGCCTCATCCCATACAAACTTAACATCCTTACACGTGAGGCGTGTCGACGGAGCAGTTAGTCTGGAGAAACTCTCTACAAATCTCTAATAATACCCTGTCAATCCTAAAAAACTTCTTATCTCAATAAATATCTTGGGCTATTCTCACTGTACAATTGCCTCTATCTTGGATGGATCTATTGATACCCCATCTTTCGACACAACATGGCCCAAAAATGAGATATGCTCTAACCAAATGTTACACTTACTGAGTTTGACATATAACTCTTCCTCTCGGAGGGTTTATAGAACTATCCTTAAGTGCTCCTCGTGATCTTCCCTGGACTTGGAATATACTAATATGTCATCAATGAACACAATCACAAACTTGTCCAAGTATGGCTTGAATATATCATTCATGAGTGCCATAAATGCTGCAGGAGCATTCGTCAATCCAAATGGCATCACCATAAACTCGTAATGGCCATAATGAGTACGAAATGCTATCTTGGGTACATCTCCACTCCTGATCCTCAACTGATGGTACCCTGACCGTAGATTTATCTTTGAAAACACTTGAGCTCCTTGGAGCTGATCCAACAAATTATCTATGCGTGGAAGGGGGTATTTGTTCTTAATGGTGGCCTTATTCAACAACCGATAATCTATACATAGTTGGAGGCTCCCATCCTTCTTCCTTACAAACAATACCAGTGCTCTCCATGGTGAGACACTCGGTCTTATAAACCCCTTCTCCAGCAACTCTTGCAACTTCTTCTTTAGCTCTTCCAACTCAATCAAAGCCATTCTATATGGTGGTTTCGATATCGGCTCTGTATCAGGCACTAACTCTATGCAAAATTCCATTTCACTTTCAGGTGGTAGTCCTAGTAATTCGTCCAGAAAGACATCAGGGTAATCCGTAATTATGGGTATGTCCCTCAATTCCTGGTGTGCCTCATCTATATCGATCATGTAGGTAATGAACCCTTCACATCATTCTTTCTACCATTAGTATCACAAGTCATTACATCAATATTCAAAATAAACAAATGAATTTATCTCTCAAATATCATAAATTAGGATTATATTCTTTCATTTAAAACAGATATACTCTTTTTATATCATTTCTTTTCATCAAAGTTTACAATAAGATTGTCTAATCCTAAAAACATCAATGTAGGTTTCACATGCTTCAACAATTTATGTGCAAAGGAAGGTGATATGAAAGAATGCGTGGCATCAGGATCAAATAATACTAATGCTTCTAAATCAAAGATTCGGATGGTACCTTTAATCACATCCGTCGAAGCATCCGCGGTGTCCTGATTCAGTGCATGTACTCTTCCTCTGCTTACACCCGCTACTTACTTCCCCTTTTCCTTAGCTGTGGCCCTCCTCCACGAGGCAGCCGTCTCAACTGGAGCTCTCTCTGGCTCCTTGCCCTTCTGTAGGGTAATCTCCATTTTCTCGGGATAATACTTAGCTATATGTCCTGGTCTCTTGCATCTGAAACACACCATAGGGGTCATTGGACAGGGTCCGGTTCTATGAAATCTCCCACATCTCCTATACTGATCAGTAGTAGGTCATGGTCCTCCAATAGCCATACCCCTTGGTGCAGTCAAAGCAGGGTACACGAGTCTTAGGTCTCTTCTCAAAATACCTTGGGCCTCCCCTCTTGGCCACTCTATCCCTTCAGGATCTCTTTCGGTCTCTATCCTTTCTGACACTAATTCTTCCAAGCTCAGAGACATTCCGCTCAAAGTCTTGCTCGCATAATTGAGCCATATGTACAACCTCCTTATAGGTCAAAATGTCGAAGAGAGCTAGCTTAGTCCGAATGGCCAATCTCATTCCATCCATGAACTTCTGTATCTTTCGGGTCTCACTACCCATCGTGTTTGGGTCATATCTCCCCAAGGACATGAACTTGGACTCATACTTGTCCACAGTACATTTCCCTTGAACCAAATTCATGAATTCCATCCGTAGTTTCCTTTGTGCATTAGCTGGAATGTACTATTTCCTGAAGGCCTCTAACAATATCTCCCATGAGATCTCGGAGTGTCTGGCCCTCAAAATAGCCTCGGTGGACCACCACCAATGCTCAGCCTCGCCTTTCAACATAAACACAGCAAAGGCTACCTTCTCAACTGAAGTGCATCGAAAAAACCTCTACAGTTTCTCCATCTCATACACCTAGTCCTTCGTAACAACTGGGTCCTTCACCCCTCTGAACACTGGGGGTTTCAATGTTTAGAACTCTCGCAGTCTGCTCAAGTCGCAGTCATACCCCAAATCACTACCGCTCTGTTATAGAGCGATAGGAGAATTTGTATCCTGTATTGGAGGTGTCATCGTCTCAGTAACCTAAGGTCTCTCCACCTTTACAACTGCCTGTCCAGTCATAGGCTATGCTATGGGACATTGTCTATCACCGACATCTAAGGCCTGTGTGACTATCTCCACCAGGTTATCAATTCTTTGCTCTATCCTAGCAAAGCGAGCCTCAGTATCTTCTGCTCTCCCAGTAGGGTCCTATGGAGCTTGATCAGTCTGTGGCTCCACACGGCTCTCAGGCCTACCTCTATGGCCTCTAGCACATGCTCTCACCCCTCTACCTTGGCGCGCAATTGGCATAATGCCTAACTTCCTATATTATAATAATTTATTAAGCTCAATCCATCACAGTATACACAGTTATATCTAAACAAAAGCACAATAATCTGGGGATATACATTTCCTACATTTTATTACTGACTCACATCAAGCCAACATAGCTCTGATACTAATCTCTGTCACAACCCATTTTATCCTCATATTACCCAAAATTCTCAATAAATTTTTCATGTTTTACTATTACCTTACCCGATCATGAACAAACTTACCACACATAGTTGAGCTGTGAGTCAATAATAGTCCACTCGCAATATCCATTCTCAGTTAATAAAAGTGATGTCATACATTTGAACGTTAATCATTCATTTATATAAAATATGTTTACTGACATCTACATCCCCCATAATTACATTTCAATTGGCTACTGTGCTTTTACATTGTTTAGATACAGAAAGGAATCACTATGTATATACCTCTGAATGATGGAGATGCAGGGGATGTCTTAACCAAAATGCCTCAGTCCTTAATGGGCCACTATGTACGCTTTGTAGAGGGGGAAAATAGAGAGGGATGAGCAAACCACATGCTCAGTAAGGCAATAATGCAAGCATGGTAGATAACTACTCTATCTACATACTGATAGTGAATGCATAAATCGTTTATGGTTCAGAGCATGAGGAAAACAAAGCTATGCCATATGCGTATACATATATCATCTATTTAAATCATGTAAATTGGCATAATAAAACATGGTAAATCATC
This sequence comes from Firmiana major, assembly GCA_033439115.1. Classification (NCBI taxonomy): domain Eukaryota; kingdom Viridiplantae; phylum Streptophyta; class Magnoliopsida; order Malvales; family Malvaceae; genus Firmiana; species Firmiana major. The sequence goes on along the minus strand of CM065897.1, from coordinate 69,731,160 downwards.
ATTTACAAGCCATCTCATGCTCAATTGTCAAATCACATAATAAAAAGGGAAATTCACTTGAAATATCCTTTTTAAATCACATCATAAAGCTCTTTCTCAAACACATATAATCCCATCATAAGCTATTTTCTCAATCACAAACATCATTACCATTTCACAAATCAAATCCCACAAGGCTCGACCCCTCCCTCGGGTCTACCTTGGATAATCACAATCACACATATGTAATAAAAACCAAGTCACTATATCAAAAGTGCCTATGTGCACCAGCTACATCATAAATCATCCCAGGACACATGCATCCAGGTGTGTGGGGTATCGTACTGACAAGAAGGTGAATTATCCCTTGCCAGACTTTCTCATCACATAACCATCGTACGGTACTTCGTACTCCATGTGATATACACGGTACAGCATACTCCGTGTACTCATATCGTGATTAGGGATGCCATTCCTAGGTCTTACCCACCCCATACCAAGAATTTTCCATATCCATGTAGGAGAGCCTCCCTGTCGAACAGAGCCTCCCCGCCCTTCCAGGGCTTAAGGATGTTGGCATAAGGATCCTTCTGTACCCATGTAGGAGAGCCTCCCTGCCGAACAGAGCCTCCCTACCCCTCCAGGGCTTAAGGATGTTGGCTTAAGGTTCCTTCTGTAAAAGAGCCTCCCCGCCTCCTCGGGCTTAAGGATGTTAGCTTAAGGATGTAAGGCTTAACGATCTTACCGTAGCAGAGCCTCTCCACTGAATAGAGCCTTTCCGCCTAACAGAGCCTCCCCGCCTCCTCGGGCTTAAGGACGTCGGGCTTGGGACCTTACCAACTTTCATGACCTCATACGTATTACAATGTGCAAACTTGTGCGAGCAAAGTTCTAGCACGACTCATGCATCCTATCATAAAGAGACCACGTACGAGCATAGCTCTAGTACGATTATACTCATAAGAAAATTCACTCGAAAGCCACGTACGAGTAACAGCTCCAGTATGGTTTATAAACATCATCATAGTTTCCAAATCAAGGTGCGAGCTAAGCTCCAACACGTTTCATACAAATGAAAACATCGAAATCTAGCACGAGTGAGGCTCCAGAGTGACTTAAATCACATACACACGATAGGCGGCTCACATACATTCAAAACATCTCAAAACATGTTTAGCGCCTCACATGGGCTATTTCACAACATCATTCAAGTACTAGTTAGCTTATCCTTTTAGTTGTTTAAATCAAAGCAATGTGTTTTGTGAAAACATTCAAAACACGTGATTTTACAATTATTAGCCTTACTATCCCTTTTTATACATCCATATAAACCAAATCATATACATACTCATAATCGTTCACATACATCATCAACCACTTTTCCAAACCATCATGCAAATTTACAACACCCTATATACCCATAAAATACGAGCAGCTACCTCTATATACTCATAAAATTCCTTTATCTGGAATCACGATGCGTGATTCCACTTCTTTAGAGCTGCTTACTCGTACGGTTCGATTCATTTCCAACGAACTCTCTAAAACTGAACATAAATGTATTCCACAACGTTTTAGCCCATTATAATCCAACAGTCGCAATTACTATAGTCGATTCGGTCTATAGTCTCTATTAACGTTTATGAGGCCTCGTTTCATTACTTTACCTATAACTCGAGTCTCTGGATTCTTTTAGGCCTATTTACTTATTCCAAATCGATATTAAATCGATCTTAAGCTCATAATGTTCATTTTTCATAGATTTCCTTCACTATGGTATATTATCAAACACTACATGTATTCGTGCTCATCAATTCACAAAACCCACAATGTAGCTTCATTTACCCACTTCTAATCATCCACATTACACAAATAACAACTTATCATAACCCATAAACCACCAATTCACCAAATTACACCTTCTCACACTAGATTCATTCCATCTTCTAGGTCACATTAATTCTAATACTTCCTAAATGGTTTCAATCATCCATTTACATGCCAATCAACTCCAAAATCAATAAAATAGACAATGTACTTGGATTGGAGTCTTAGAAACTTACTGAATCATATTTCTCTTCTTGCTCCAAATGACAATGTCCTCCAGCTCTTTCAATACCAACAATGGGATTTTGGGTTTCAACTATGTTGTTTTCTTCCTCAAGATGAACAACTTGATACCTAATAGCCTACCCTCAATTCTTACTGAAAATGGTTGATTCTAGAGAGATAAATCTAGGTTTTGGGTGAAAAATGGAAGGCTGATGTTGTTTCTCGAAATTTTCAGATTTCAGCGCTCCTTTTATAGAAATAGCTTGAGGAGATCGATCTGCACTAGGAGGAGATCGATCTGGTCCCCTTAAATTTCTCTTTTTCACGGCATTTTAAGCATGAGATCAATCTGTCTAAGCTTGAGATCGATCTGCTCCTAAATAGATAGCTAATGAGATATATCTTTTCATTACAAAATGCTTAGGAGATCGATCTACTCTATTCCATTACTCAAATAAGAGCATTCTGGCTTATCCAGATTGATCTTTCATCCTATGAATTGATCTGGCCTTCATACTTTCCAGATTTTCTATAGTTTTTCTTCAGTAACTCACACCAAAACACCCTTAATCTGCTGCCATAGTAATTTTCTCATACATCTACCTTTACGACTCGAAAATGGCATCCTTTCATACCTTATGCACATTGAAACTTGTGTGCATTCATTGTATATCCAAAGGTATACTAAATAAAACCAAATGGAAGCATTTAAATTCATACAACTTTCTTCCATTTACCACACTACTCATTTTGAGTTCCAATCACATTCCTTACTTATTAAAGTCCATTTCTTCATATTCATATAAAATAGAACTTGTGTGTACATTACAAATCATATTACCTGTATGTACATCAAATCCATGAACTTACATCAATCATACTTTACATTACAAGTCCATTCACATTTATTGGATCCAATTACACATATTACAATTATACATATACGGGGTCTCACAATTCCCTCACCTCGATTTACTCGGGGTGCAACTCTTTTCCTCTTAACTTCTCGCACTTGGCTCAACTTGCTCCGGGGGTATCTTCGAAAGTTGCAAATCATTCACCAATCACTTGAGTTAATTTGCTAACTCACATTTTGACTTCAACTAGTCAATATATTTCAATGAGCCTATTTCGTTAAGTTTGGGCCATTTTTGCATTTGGTCATCATCAAGCCATTTCCAACCAATTTATCTAGTAACTCACTTAGTTACTTGTTTAGGACTTGATGTGAAATACTCTACCCTTACTCTCTCATTCATTTATGCATTTTACCTAATGCCTTAAATACATATTTTACCTTTTTGGGGTAAGTCTCACAATTCATTCCATAACACCATCTTAAAATCATACTCATAGAGATCGATCTAGCCCTTCAGGGGATCGATTCCTTCTACAGAGAATGCTTAGCAGATCGATCTGGCCCCATTGGAGATCAATCTGCCCTGTTCTTTTGCTCAAATAAGAGCATTTTTAGCTCTTCCAGATCGATCTTTCCTTTTATGAGATCAATCTGGCATTCATATTTTTCAGATTTTGCTACAGTTTTCTGCAGTAACTCACACGAAACATCCTTAATTTTGCTGTCATAGTCATTTTCTCATCCAATCACCTTGAAGACTTGAAAATGACATCCATTCATACTTTATACACATTAAAACTTGTGTGCATTCATTATATAACCAAAGATTTACGAAACTCATGCAACTTCATTCCATTTTACCACACCACTCAAAACTCTATATATTCACATTCCATTCTATAAAATAGTTTAAAGTTTTATTTTTAAAAGCTTTATTGTGAGATTTTATTTTTTTTGTTTTCATTTTCAAGCAATTCTCATTAATAGTTTATTTTTAGCTACCATTGTTCTTACTACCAGTTTATTACTGCTCATAGCTTCCTTCAATGAAATAGAAATTTTCATTTTAGTTTTTCATTAAGCTCGATTTTACTCTTTGCTTTTATGATCATTTTTTTTCTTTGGATCTATTTTATTATTGTTACAGTACCTCATCATTTAAATATCTCCATGCTTCTCTTCATTTTTCTGTCTTGATTTAAGTTGTTTATTATTTAAACTTTTTCGATTTTTCTGCATTTCACCTCCTTGTCTCGGTTTCGTGGTTTGCTCTTCTTATCGGTAGTTACTAGCACTGGTGTTGTCCAGTAAATGCTTTCCTTTTGTACTGCTGTTTGTCTCGGCTTTAGCATGGAATGTGTGATTGAGGCTGCCCGGTGTAGTTCAAAGCAGCAGTGGACTGCTACAGAGGACAAGGACTATGTTCATTCTCTGCTTTACTCTGTTTCTTATGTTATTTACTGTTCATCTTCTTTCTTTGCTTTAGTTTTTGGTTTCATTCATTTTATGTTTTCTATCTTTCATTCACTGCCTTAAGCTTACACGTTATCAATTTTGTTTGTGTTTTATCTGTTTTCTCGTTCGGTTTCATCTATTGTTCATCACTTTGGTTTCATCCATTTTATGTTTTAGCTTGTGTTCTATCTTATTTCCCGTTTTGTTTTACAGAGCATTGCAGAAAGATTGGGTGTACAGCTCGGCAAGACGTGGTGAAAGCAGCTGTTGTGTGTGCATCTTACTCCAGTAACCAGTGCCCAGTTGATTGCAGCAGTGCAGGACAGAGCACACCGAGAGCACCTGGACAGACCGAGAGTGCAGGACCATTTCGTGGAGGACGACATTTCCTGCTAGCTGGGCAGAGGTCGCGCGAACAAGAAGTAGTATGGGTTCGGGAGCAGAAGCAAGACACGCCTTTAGTAGTAGCTGGAGTAAACTTAGACGAGACATGGAGCAGAAGCACAGGACCGAGAGTAAATAAGGAATTAGAGAAGAAGACAGTGCACAGTGCAGTTATCGGGACCACTTTGATGTGTTGCAATTTGTTAAGGCCATGTTTGGCCACATTCTTTCTTTTATACTTTAATACATATTGCATTTATAATATTTTGCTTTTATTAGTTGTCAATTTAGGTTAGTTGTTTGTTGATAATTGTAGGTTTAATCTAGTGTTTTAGTTGTTAATTTAATTTTTAGTTTTAATTTTTTAGTTAGTAGTTAATTTTATATTATATGTTTTAGGATTTTATTTTAGTTTAGTACTTTATGAGTTGCATTTAGAATTAATTTAGATTAAATGCGTTTCATGTATTTTTGATTTACTCTTCACTTTTATTAGATTTTAGGATAGTTTAATTTGCAATTTTTATTAATTAGTTTAATTACATGCATATTTTATTTTAGGTTTATTTAATGTTAGTTTAATTAATTTTGTTTCTTTAATTTTCATATTTGCATTTTATTTTAATTGCATTAATTAATTTTAACTGTTTTAATTTTCTTTTGTAGGTTGTTGTTTTTAATTTGCTTGAAGCATTGTATGTACTTTTAGCTCGGTTTTATTTTCTTTAGTTTATAGCTTTTATTATTTTTAGTATTTTTAATTTCAAACTTAGTAGACCACCCAGTTAAATTTTGTAATTTGCTAGGATATACTTAGGGTAAGATTAACTGATAGTTAATTAGGCTAATCAACTTCTCTGTGGGATGATAACTCGGGACTCAAATCTCATTATTACTTGTACGACCCGTGCACTTGCGGACAATATGTTTAGATCATACCAAGTTTTTGGCGCTGTTGCTGGGGAAGCCTTAATTAGCCAGTAATTAATATTGGTGAAATTATGCTTAGGTGTAATTCTAGCTTGTAAATATTTAGGTTGTAAATATTTAGAGCTTTAATCTAGATTTGTTAATTTTCAAAAAAAAAAAACAATGAAAAATTTAAAAACTTAAAAAATTTTCTAAGGGCTTTTTGATGACTATAAGCGTAGAGCTAGGAGTTACGATTGCTTTCCTTTAAATCCTGAAATTGAAAGAACACTTAGAAAAATTCAAAAGGATTCTAGGAAATTATTAGCTTCGCTGCATAACATCATGGCAGAAAATAGGAAAATTAGGACAATTGGAGATTATGTAGTGCCGACGATTGGAGGATATTATTCTAGCATTAGGCCATCAGCTGTCCATGCAAACAATTTCAAAATCAAGCCTTCAATTCTCCAGATGATCCAGACTTCTCTACAGTTCAGTGGGCTTCCGCATGACGACCCACATGCTCACCTCGAGCAATTCTTGGACTTGTACAACACGTTCAAGCACAATGGATTATTTGATGATGTGCTTAGGCTTAGTTTATTCCGCATCTCGCTTAGGGATAGGGCGCGAAACTGGTTAACCTCCTTGCCTCCAGGATCCATTTCTACATGGGACGAGTTAGCCCATCAATTTCTAGCTAAGTTTTTCCCTCCCTCTAAAATGGCCAGACTCCGTAGCGACATATCTTCCTTTGCCCAGTTCGATTCGAAAACTCTTTACGAAGCATGGGAATGATATACGGAGCTTCTTAGGAAGTGCACTCACCATGGCCTACCTTTGTGGATGCAAGTCCAGACCTTCTACAACGGACTTACAAGCCAAAATAGGACCATTGTTGACACTGCTACAGGTGGAGCCCTGATGTGTAAAACAGAGGATGAAGCTTACGAGCTATTAGATAAGATGGCAGCTAACAACTATCTATGGTCCTCGGAGAGGCAATTGCCAAAGAAGTCGGCAGGTATTTATGAGCTCGACACGCTATCTACCTTGACCTCTCAAATCGTTAATCTTACGAAGAAGGTAGAGTCACTCAGTACCCAACATAATCCTTCCTCCAGTCTTAATCATGTTTATTCTGTCTAAAGTCCTTTTCTTTCCTACGAGCTATGTAGTGGTACCCATTCTGTAGATAGGTGTTCGCTCAACTTAAAATCGGTTTACTATGTTTCCTATTCTCAAACACAACAGAACAACCCCTTTTCAAACACCTACAATCCAGGGTGGAGGAACCATCCTAACTTTTTCTGGAGCCAAAACCTAGGGCAATCTTCTAATTCTAGACCTGTAGGACCCCCTAGTTTTCAAGCTCCAACGGTTCATATGCCACCACAGCCACAACTTCCATATCATCCACCTCATCACTCTTATCACCCACTCTCATTTCAATAATTTCAGCATCATTCATCCCCACCACCACCTATCCAGCCACAGCATATACTTCCACCAGCGCCAGCAGTTGAGAAGAAGCCCTCGCTTGAGCAGATGTTCACAACGATCTTGCAAAATCAAGCTGCCTCAATCAAGAATTTAGAAGTTCATGTTAGACAGATAACCAACGCTCTTAGTCAAGATCCACAAAGGACCCTTCTTAGTAACACTGAAGTTAATCCTGTTAAGCAAAGGGAGGGTTAGGAACATGTTAGATCTATAACCCTTAGGAGTGGCAGAGAGGTAGATGATCCACAAGTTAAGTCCAATCCTGTGAAGCCCACAGTGTTAGAGCCTTTATGGTCTAAAGAGGCAGCTCAGAAAGAACAAGAACATCAGGATCAAGCTGCAAAAGAATCCAAGCTAGGCATTTCTTCATCTATACCTTCTTTATCTTCATTTTCTTCCTCGTCCTCTGATTCTATACAGGTTCCCACTATATTGCCTCTAGTTAGACCACCAATACCTTTTCCTCAGAGGTTTCAAAACGAAAAGCTTGATCAATAATTCGTTAAATTTCTTAAGGTTTTTAAGAAACCTCACATCAACATTCCTTTCACAGATGCCTTAGAGCAAATACCAATTTATGTGAAGTTTCTAAAGGATATCCTCTCTAGGAAAAGAAGATTGGAAGATTATGAGATGGTGCCCTTAACTGGGGAATATAGTGCAATTATCCAGTGGAAATTACCCCCCAAGCTCAAGGATCTCGAGAGTTTTACCATACCTTGCACTATTGGAAATATATTCTTTGGTAGAGCCCTGTGTGATTTAGGAGCCAATTCAATCTGATGCCTTTGTCTATCTACCAAAAGTTAGGAATAGGGGATGTCAAGCCTACCACAGTGACCCTTCAGCTAGCTGATCGATCCATTAAATATCCAAAGGGGGCCAATGAGGATGTGTTAGTAAAGGTGGAAAAATTTATTTTCCCTGTGGATTTTATTCTACTGAACAGGAAGAAGATAGGGAAGTCCCCATTATACTAGGCAGACCTTTCCTAGCGACTGGTAGAACTTTAATTGATGTGCAAAATGGGGAGTTGACTATGAGAGTCCTAGATTAGGAGGTGACATTTCATGTTTTCAAACCTTTGAAGCTCCCTGATGACTCTCAAAAGTGTTTTAAGATGGATATTGAGGAGGATATAAGGCTTGAGCACAAGAAATATGAAAGAAGGAGGGAAGTGGATAGAGTTAAGGAGGATTTAACTGTCAATATTTTGTCACCACTCTGGCTGATCCTCATACTCTTCGCCCTGCTGCTAAGTGTTGTGTTCTTTAGCTGCATTTGAAGTACCATATTTTTCTTTCCACTTTGTATATAGTTCTTTTTCTTTTTTTTTTCGTTGTTTCTTTCCTTGTTTATTTTGTAGGTTTCTTTTCTAGTTTTATGTTTTGAATCAAGCTTCGTTTGTTCATAAACATCATCAAAAATGGGAGTACTCTGTTCTTGAGCTTAAATGTTTATATTATCTATAAAATGAGGACATTGTGCACTTTAAGTTTGGGGGAGGGGATATCACTTGAGCATTTTTCAAAAATTTGGGCAAAATTGAAAACATTTTCAAAATTTTTCAAAAATATGAGCTTAAATTGTTTGATTTTGGAATGATTTAGTACTTAGCATGTAGTTTTCCCATATTCCGATGATATGACCCCATGATTAACTCTTACTTTGATTGAATAAGAAGCATAAGTATAGGAAAAGCATGAAGTTGAGTTCTTGAATTTGTCTTGATTCTGATTGTGATTTTCTCACCTTATGTACATGTCATGTCATGAATCTGTATATTTATTTAGAGAAAGCTTATGTGGACATAGGATTGCATTTGTTCAATTGATTTTGTACATCATATTCTAGAATTTGTTTGATCTTGTCTCGAGGTAAAATATTAGATCACACTTAATTAGGGAGATGATTTAGGCCATCTTTGGATCGTTTGAGCCTTTCTAGCCATCCCTGTCCATATTTTACCCCTAGTCACCCATCTGGACCAAATAAACTTTTCTCTATAAATACGCTTGCATATTTTCTTCAGCTTAACCACTCTTTTCCTATCCCTTACCCCGAAAGCATGGAAAGGCATTGGATATATTTTGAGTTTTGTACATATGGGTATCTGGTGATAGTGAAGGTTCGAAAAAAAATGAAGAAAAAGAAAAAAAAGAAAAAAAGAAAAGAAAAAAGAAGAAAAATACAAAAATAGAATAAAATGTTTAGCAAAATAAGTTTGGGGGAAATAAATTTGAGCTCTTACATTAAGATCCTAGAAGTAATGCATGTTAAGTGGTAATTAAACCTAAATCGACTTTATCATACCTTAACCCTAGCCTTACATTACAAGCTTAATGAAGTCTTATTGATCTTTGATTGAGTGTGACTACATTAGTGGAGAGAGAAGTGAAAAGCAAACTTATGGGAATGATCACATGTCATTGACTTTGCATTCAATGTGTTTACATAATCTGATCCGAGTAATGCACTGTGAAGTGGCTTTGACATTTTCATACACACACGAGGAGTCCAATTTGGGTTAGGACTTATGATGGAATAATTCAAAATGTTGGACTTGTAATTGTGATTCTTTAAGATCATAGTTTGTACTTTATCTTTGAGGATAATATTGGAGAAATTATTATGTTAGTACTTATCATTCCTGCAATTGTTTGGTTTTGCTTGAGGACAAGCAAAAGCTCAAGTTTGGGGGTGTGATAATTCTATTTTTAATAGAATTATTTGTGCTTAATTTTATAATTATTTATTTAATCCCAAGTTATTTTATTAATTATCCTCTTATTTAATTAAAATTCTTTAATGTGCAGGTAAATTAAATCAGGATGAAAGCTCAGTCGTTTCAGTCAAAATTGGGCTAAAAATAGGCTAAAGGAGATTGGACCACTTTCAATTTGCAGACCAAGTCATCAAGTCGTCTGGACACACGTGATGCCAGGTGTCCGTATTTTATTCGCTCCGAAATGATAAGATCGACGGACACCGTGCCAACCCTCTAGAAGACACACGTCGGGCCACATCGCACAACCAATTGGATAAAAACACTGATGACATGGAAATATCTACTCTGCAGCAAATCAATGGAAGAGAAGTGGCCAAACAATGCCAACTCATCTAGGATGGAAAAATTACCATTTGTACCCCTAAGTGTGTGTATAAATAGAACATGATGGCAATTGAAAAGTTAAGTAGGTAGCCTAGGCTAGGAGTAGTGTAAAGTAATTTAGGAGTAGTTTTAGAATAGTTTAAAGTTTTATTTTTAAAAGCTTTATTGTTAGATTTTATTTTTTTTGTTTTCATTTTCAAGCAATTCTCGTTAGTAGTTTATTTTTAGCTATCATTGTTCTTACTACCATTTTATTACTGTTCATGGCTTCCTTCAATGAAATAGAAATTTCCATTTTAGCTTTTCATTAAGCTCGATTTTACTATTTACTTTTATGATCATTTTTTTTCTTTCGATCTATTTTATTATTGTTACAGTACCTCATCATTTAAATATCCCCATGCTTCTCTTCATTTTTCAGTCTTGATTTAAGTTGTTTATTATTTGAACATTTTCGATTTTTCTGTATTTCACCTCCTTGTCTCGGTTTCGTGGTCTGCTCTTCTTGCCGGTAGTTACTGGCACTGGTGTTGTCTAACAAATGCTTTCCTTTTGTATTGCCGTTTGTCTCGGCTTTAGAATGGAATGTGTGATTGAGGCTGCTTGGTGCAGTTCAAAGCAGCAGTGGACTGCTATAGAGGACAAGGACTATGTTCATTCAATGCTTTGCTCTGTTTCTTATGTCATTTATTATTCATCTTCTTTCTTTGCTTTAGTTTTTGGTTTCATTCATTTTATGTTTTCCGTCTTTCATTCACTGCCTTAAGCTTACATGTTATCAATTTTTGTTTGTGTTTTATCTGTTTTCTCGTTTGTTTTCATCTATTGTTCATCACTTTGGTTTCATTCATTTTATGTTTTAGCTTGTGTTCTATCTTATTTCCCATTTTGTTTTACAGAGCATTGCAGAAAGATTGGGTGTACAACTTGGCAAGACGGGGTGACAGCAGCTACTGTGTATGCATCTTACTCCAGTAACCAGTGCCTTGTTAAATGCAACAGTGCAGGATTGAGCACACTGAGAGCACCTGGACAGACCGAGAGTGCTGACCATTTCTTGGAGGACGACATTTCCTGCTAGCTGGGCAGAGGTTGCGCGAACTAGAAGTAGTACAGGTTCAGGAGCAGAAGCAGGACACGCCTTTAGTAGCAGCTGGAGTAGACTTTAACGAGACATGGAGTAGAAGCACAGGACAGAGAGCAAATAAGGAATTGGAGAAGAAGACAGTGCACAGTGTAGTTATCGGGACCACTTTGATGTGGTGCAATTTGTTAAGGCCATGTTTGGCCGCATCCTTTCTTTTATACTTTAATACATATTGCATTTATATTATTTTGCTTTTATTAGTTGTCAATTTAGGTTAGTTGTTAGTTGATAATTGTAGGTTAAATCTAGTGTTTTAGTTGTTAATTTAAATTTTAGTTTTAATTTTTTAGTTAGTAGTTAATTTTATATTATATGTTTTAGGATTTTATTTTAGTTTAGTACTTTATGAGTTGCATTTAGAATTAATTTAGATTAAATGTGTTTCATGTATTTTTGATTTAGTCTTCACTTTTATTAGATTTTAGGTTAGTTTAATTTGTAATTTTTATTAATTAGTTTAATTACATGCATATTTTATTTTAGGTTTGTTTAATGTTAGTTTAATTAATTTTGTTTCTTTAATTTTCATATTTGCATTTTATTTTAATTGCGTTAATTAATTTTAACTGTTTTAATTTTCTTTTGTAGGTTGTTGTTTTTAATTGCTTGGAGCATTATAAGTACTTTAAGCTCAGTTTTATTTTCTTTAGTTTATAGCTTTTATTATTTTCAGTATTTTTAATTTCAAACTTAGTAGACCACCCACTTAAATTTCATAATTTGCTAGGATATACTTAGGGTAAGATTAATCGGTAGTTAATTAGGCTAATCAACTTTTCTATGGGACGATAACTTGGGACTCAAACCCTATTTTACTTGTATGACCCATGCACTTACGGACAATACGTTTAGATCGTACCAGTACACACTCTATAAATAGGTCCCCACTAAATTTAGAGTCTGTTCAATATGTTGCCCCACCTCAAAGGTAACAGAACAACCCATTCTCAAACACCTACAATCAAGGGTGGAGGAATCATTCTAATTTTTTTTGGATCCAAAATCAAGGGTAATCTTCTAATTCAAAACCTATGGGACCCCCGGGTTTTCAAGCTTCACCTTTTCATGTACCACCACCTCAACAGTTTCCACCTCATCCACCACCACAACTACCTATGCAACCCCATCACTTACCTGCACTAGCTGCTGCAGCTAAGAAGAAGCCCTTGCTTGAGGAGATGTTCATGACTATCCTACAAAATCAAGCAGCCTCTATTAAGAATTTAGAAGTTTAGGTTAGACAAATAGCTAGTTTTCTTAGCCAGCGTCCACAAGGGACCCTTCTTAGTAATACCGAAGCTAACCCTATTAGGCAGAGGGAGGGTAAGGAGCATGTTAAGGCCATAACCCTTACGAGCGGTAGAGAGCTAGATTATCCACAAGTTAAGTTTAGTCTTGTTAAACCCATAGTTGCAGAATCCATAGGTTCTAATGAGGCAGTTCAAAAAGAGCAAGAACAAAAAGATCAGGTTGCAAAGAAAATGAAGTTAGGCGCTTCTTCATCTTTATCTTCTTCTTCACAGACTTCCTCTTCATCTAATGCTACACCTGTTACCACAACACTTCCTCCAGTTAGACCCCTATTACCTTTTCCTCAAAGGTTCTAAAACCAGAAGCTTGATAAGCAATTTGCTAAATTTCTTGAGGTTTTTAAGAAGCTTCACAGTAACATTCCTTTCACAAATGCTTTAGGGAAAATGCCTAGTTATGTGAGGTTTATGAAGGATATCCTCTCGAGGAAGAGAAGATTAGATGATTATGCGACAATGACATTGACTGAGGAGTGTAGTGCAATCATTTAGAGGAGATTACCACCCAAGCTCAAAGATCTAGGTAGTTTTACCATACCTTGCACCATAAGAAATTAGTTCTTTCGTAGAGCTCTATGTGATCTAGGAACTAGTATTAATCTTATGTCTTGGTCCATTTACCAGAAGTTAGGAGTAGGAGTTACAAAGCCTACTACAGTGACCCTTCAATTAGTTGATAGATCTATTAAGTATCCGAAAGGAGTCATTAAGGATGTACTAGTCAAGGTGGACAAGTTTATTTTCCCTGCAGACTTTATTGTGTTAGAAATGGAGGAAGGTAGGGAAGTCCCCATTATTCTAGGCAGACCATTCTTAGATATTGGTAGGATATTGATTGACATGCAAAAGGGGGAATTGACCATAAGAGTCCTAAATCAGGAGGTAACATTTAATGTTTTCAAATCTTTGAGGTTCCTTGATGACTCTCAAGATTGTTTAAGATGGAGGTTAAGGACGATAGAATGTTTGGGTACAAGATATCTGCGAGAAGGATAGAAGTGGATAGAGCTAAGGAGGATTTGACCATCAGCGTTTTGTCACCACTTTAGCTGACCCTCCTACTTCTAACCCTGCTGCTGAGTGTCATTTTCTTCAGCTGCATTTGATGTGCTTTATCTCTCTTTTTACTTTTTGTACAGTTCTTTTATGCTGTTTCTTTCTTTGTTTTCTTTTACAGATAGTCTTTGCAGTATCATTTTCTCATCAAGCTTCAATTGTTCTTTATCATCATACAGGAGAGTATTCTAGTCTTGAGCTTCAATTCTTATATTATCTGCACACTGAGGAAACTGTGCACTTTAAGTTTGGGGGTAGGGATATCACTTAAGCATTTTTTAAAATTTTGAGTAAAATTGAAAAAACTTTTCGAAAATATGAGCTTACATTATTGGATTTTGGATGATTTAGTACTTAGCATGTTTTTCTCATAATTCGATGATATAACCCATGATTTATTCTGACTTTGATTAAATAAGAAGCATGATTATAGGAAAAGCATGAAGTTAAATTCGTGAATTTATCTTGATTTTGATTGTGTTTTCCTCATTTTATGCACATGTTATGTCATGAATCTGTATATTTATTTAGAGAAGGCTTATGTGGACATAAGATTGCATTTGTTCAGATGATTTTGTGCATCATATTCTAGAATTTGTTTGATCTTATCTCGAGGTGAAATATTAGATCACACTTAATTAAGGAAATGATTTAGGTCATCTTTGGATCGTTTGAGCCTTTCTAGCCATCCTTGTACATATTTTGCCCCTAGTCACCCATCTGGGCCAAATAAGCTTTTCTCTGTAAATACACCTGCATATTTTTCCTTAGCTTAAACACTTTGTTCCTATTCCTTATCCCGAAAGTTGTAAATTCACTAGGATATATCTTGAGCTATGTACATATAGGTTATAGGTGATAGTGAAATTTGAAAAAAAAAAAAAAAAAAGAAAGAAGAAGAAAAATACAAAAATCGAATAACTGTTTAGCAAAATAAATAAGATTGGGAGAGCAAATATGAGCTCTTATATTAAAGATCCCAGAAGTAATGCATGTTGAGGGGTAATTAAACCTACATTGGCTTTATCATACCTTAGCCCTAGCCTTACATTACAAGCTGAATGAAGTCCTATTGATCTTTGGTTAAATGTAACGACATTAGTGTAGAGATAAGTGAAAAGCAAACTTATGGGAATGATCACTTGTCATTGACTTTGCATTCACTGTGTTTACATAATCTGATCTGGGTAAGGTACTGTGAAGTGGCTTTGACATTTTCACACACACACGTGGAGTCCAATTTGGGTTAGGACTTATGATTGAATGATTCTGAGTGTTAGACTTGTAATTATGAATCTTCGATATTAGAGTTTGTACTTTTTCTTTGAGGATAATATTGGGGAGATCAATATATTTAGTACTTGTCAATTCCTACTTGTATTTTGTTTTTCTTAAGGATAAGCAAAAACTCAAGTTTGGGGGTGTAATAATTCTATTAAAATAGAATTATTTGTACTTAATTTCGTAATTAATTATTTTAATCCCCATATTATTTTATTAATTATCCCCTCAATTTAATTAAAATTTTCATGTTTGCAGATAAATTAAATCCAGATGAATTTTAATCGTTTTCGTAGAAAATGGACTGAAAATGAGCTAAAAGGAGATGGACCACTACCATTTCTCAGTCTGAGTCACCATTTGTCTAGACACGTGTGATGTCAGGTGTTTGTATTTTATTCGCCTCGAAAGGATAAGATCAACGGACACTGTGCCCACCTCATGGAAGACACACGTGAGACCACATCGCACATCCAAGTAGACTAGAAGACAAATGAAGTGGAAATATCTTCTCTACAACGAATGGAATAAAGACAAGTGGCCAAACAATGCCAACTCATCTAGGATTAGAAATTACAATTGTACCCCCAATTTTGTGTATAAATAGAATATGATAAGAAATTGAAAACCAAGTAGAATTTTAGGTTAAAAGTAATTTTAGGGTAAAGTAGAGTATAAGTAATTTTAGGGTAGCAAGTAGTTTTTAGAATAGTTTTATTTTTAGGTTAAAGTTTTTATGAGGTTATATTTCCTAGTTCTTAAAGCTTTCCCTTTGGTTTTATTCGGTAGCCACCATTACGTCTTGATTATGCAAGTTTACATTTTACTACTGTTCATCGCATTTTCATTCTGGAATTTTTCTTGTTTGACGTATTGTAGATTAGAATTAGTTTAAAGGTGGAGAAACGAACTGAGTGACGGCAGCCAAGTTTATTCACCTGTTTTGTTATTGCAATTTGTTTTTTTTAGTCTTTAGTTTCAATCATTTCTTAAAGTTTATTGGATTTTCATTTAGCTTTTGACAGTTTACTCATGTTCTACAAAAAAAAACTCAAGCTTCTCGTGCATCTTAATCTAATAAAATTATAGTTTGCTTTTATTTCTTCTCCGTGCACTGTTTTCGAATTTGGTTTACTGTTTGAGTGTTCCCTTAATATTTTTGGTATTAGTTTCTTTATGTTTCTGCATTCTGCTTTCTCAGTGTCTTTGTAAAATTCTCTTCCTTATATATTTAATACATCCATTGTTCGGATTTAGGTTTGAGTTGCATTAAATATCAGTTGGTGTAGATTTGGATTTAGTTTTGTTTTGTCCTTTGCTGTCCCCTGTTAGTATGATCATCGGGTGGGTGTACCTGCGTCATTGTTGTTAGTTTGCTGTTGTGCTCCTGTGTCGTGTAAGGTGCGGTTCTCGTTGCTTGTTGGCCTGTGTTGGGTGTGTTCGGTGTACAGCAGGAACACGATGCGAGCAGGCCATGAGGACAGTACATGGTTGGCTGTTGGTTTGCCTGTGTTGCTGCGTGAACTGGGGTGCTTTATTTGTTGGGATCATGTGGTGCATTCCAGTGATCGGGAATGAAGTAGAAGAGCAAAGGAGCCGCACTGAAACTACCAGTGAACTAGCAGTACTAGGCAGAGTGTACCTGGATAGTCCGTGAGCTCGACTGTGGCAATGGCAGACAAACACCATGCTCTGTTCTCCCCTGTTGCAAGACTTCATTTATTGTTCCTCTTCTTTCTGTTCTTTAACTTTTGGTTTCAAGAATTTTAAAAGTTATTTGTTTTTCATGAACTACTTTAATCTTACAAGTTAATAGCCTCCATTTGTACTTAGTTGATATTTTGTTTTGCATTACCGGTTGTTGCCAAAGGGAACTTTGCTGCTAGGCAAGAGTTGAAGCTGTTGTTTCGATTACAGCTGATGTCCTAGTCAGTGTGTTTAGCTTCTGTTTAGCCTTTTCTTTCTCTTATTTCAGGATAGTGGTGTGGCTGCCGGATTGCTACTCCCAGTTGCTGGACATTTCCTGGAGCACTCTGTTCTGCTGCATGAGACGCATGTGAAGCAAGCAAAGACAAGGCTGTTGTGTTTTGTTTCCATTCGAGTATTGTAGAATATAGTCTCTGGGAGGAGGAGCTACTACTTCTTGCATGTCTTACTGCAGTTGTTAAGACAGGGCGGCCATTGTAGGTACGACTGGTGCAGAGAATGGAGGGCCGCTGCAGCTGGTGACACAGATATTATGTCCTGAAGCAGCTGCTGTAGCACAGTACAGTACAGTGCAAAAATGGGGAGTACACAACCGAGTTCCAGCTGCTATATGGCCGATTGAAGCAGGAGGTGGCGTGAGCAAGTCACACGATTCTGTACTGGCAGTAACGCATGGCAGGGATGTTGGCAGAACAGAACATGGCCGAGTGTCATTTTCTGTTGTACCTGTGTTGCAATATATTATATATTAAGATGTTCATTAGTATTAGTTAGGATTATTTAAATTCATTACTTTTTCAAGTAGTCGAATTAAGATTTCAATAGTTTAATTAAATTACGTATGTTTAGGATTGTTAGATTTAAGATCTTTAGATTAGATTAATTTTTGATGCAACTGAAATTTTAATTTAATTAATTTTCCTACAATCATTTAGGAAATATTTATTTTTCATGCGTCATTTATAGATTATTGTATTTAGATAGTTTATTGAGTTAGTAATTAGTTAGAGTTATATCTAATTTGCATTTTAGTTCATTTACATTAATCAATTTTAGTTTCAGTATTTTTCTTTTGCAGATTATAGCTTTTATTTACTTGGAACTCTGTAAGTAATCTTTGCTTTATTTTATTTATTTTATTTATTTTATATAATTTTCATTATTTTTAGTGTTTTACAGTATTTTTAATCTTATCCTTGTAGATCACACTTTTAAAATTCATAATTTGCTAGGATTACTTGAGGTAAAATTAACCTGTACTTAGTTAGGCTAACTGACTTCTCTTGGGACAATAATCCGAGAGTCAATTCTCATTATTACTTGTACGACCCGTGCACTTGCGGTTTACACGTCTAGGTCACTTAGGACGGTCATGTCAACTACCTAGAAAGTATGAATCAAGCATAACCTAGAATAGGTTAGTGTGAGAAAATGGGTTACGGTGGAATTCTATGATAAATAGGTTATATCAAGGTGTTAGAAGTGTTATATGCATGATTTTGAGAATGGGTTGTGAAAGCAAATTATGGGATAGGGCAAAGAGGGGAAATGTAAATATATGGTAATTGTTAAATGCATGAATGAATGGAGGAAGTAAGGTTTAAACATGCAAATCAAGTGTTTGATTTGCTAACCAAGTGAATTACTAGCCAAATTGATTAGGAACGACATAATGTTGGCCAAATGCGAAAATAGACTAAGTTTAATACTGTAAGGTTCGATAAGATGTATCAATTGTGATGAAGTGGTTTATGAATGTTTGCAGCTCCAAAGATTGGATTAAGGGCAAATTGGATTGAACGAGCCTCCAGTGGTGGAACTTGTACTACGCTCGACGTGATTCGAGGTAAAGGGGTTTTGTAAGTGCCTAGAGGTGGCTATGCGTATTTTGAAGGGAATTATAGGGCGTGAATTTATCTGCTATCTAATAATGCATTAAGAAATTTTGTGATAGGTTCCAAAATAAGGAAAGGAAATATAAGTTTACCTTGGTTGGAATTTTATGAAAGGGGTAGTAAGGATCCAAAATGCATGTGTTTTCATGACTTCGATGTTTTCATGATGAAATGCTTTGATACAAATGAAATGAGGATAGGGTGGCTATTTGCTTTGTGTGTTTGCATGAAAAGGCACTGATCATGTGCTAAGTTTTATTTTTGAAAACACTTGACGTTTTAACTAGAGCCACCTATCATATTTGCATGAGTGCAAATAGTGCTGGAGCTTAGCTTGCACTAGATTTTGATATTTTGATTTCAACTGATAGTGCTGGAGCCTTGCTCACACTAGTTTTATTGGTTTACTGTGCATGAAAGTCGTACTAAAGCTTTGCTCGTACGAAGATTTGACATGTTTTATAGAAAACCGTGTTGATGCCTCCTGTAGACTGTGTGTCACAATGAGATGATGAATCGTACGTGTGTTTTGAGACATGAAATGGTTACCGGCATGGTATAGGGCGGCTAAGTCCTATGGTAGGCGCCCCCAAACCATGATGGGGCTAAGTCCTATGACAGGCACCCCAGATAAATCGTCATGTGGGCTAAGACTTATGGCAGGCACCCTCAGACCATGTGGGTCCACGAAGTATGTTGTATCGTGTATGTAACATGGAGTACAATGTACCGTGTAGTCTTGATGACTAGTTGGTTTAGTTATTGCACGAGTAGGGCTAACCTCACCTCTCATTACAGTTGTGATGCCCCGCACGTCGTGATCCCCGTAGCCTGGGATCCCAGGGATTTATATATATATATATATATATATATATATATATATATATATATAGATATATATGTCCATTATTCCCGATTTATCTTCGAAATGTAACCTACATGCCTCACTTGATATTATGTTTTATCGATAGACTTGGGCAGACCCGAAGGAGGGGTGACACCCGTGATTTGGTTTTAAGAAGAAAATGTGATTTTATGCACAGGGTATTCCCGAAGGGTGGGATTAGATTTGATTTAAATGAATTGAGATGAGTTTTGATATGATGAGCATGAGATGTTTTATATGTTGGTTTTACATTTGATATCATGACTACTTTTACGAGTTTTTCATATACTATATACATATTCATGTGCCATGGTTTTGATCTACCTCATGCTCAAGATGTAAATGATTTTGATATCATGTCATTTTATGCATGTAGATAGAGTAGTTATCTACTTGCTTACACTATTCCTTACTGAGCGTGTGGTTGCTCACCCTTTCACTTTCAATCCCTACAGAGCATCCATAGAGGTTGAGATCGAGCAGAGACTTGCACTCCCAACGTCCGCTGCTGCCCATCACTAAGAGGTATACACATTATCGTCGTTTTGTATCTAAGCAAGTACAACATAGTAATACTTTTGGAAATGTAAATTCAAGAGATGTAAACATTTGTAGACATGTACGAATTAATGAAATTAATGCAAGAAATTTAAGAGTCTACAGTTATTCTTTATAAATGTTAGGTGATATTGTGTATGGTAAGAGGTAACTAGCTCCGAATCATAGCTTAACTATTTGGTGTGGAAAACTGTTCACGATAGGGTAAATTAAATTATTAAATGCGAAAAATTTTTAATGATTTTTGGATGAAGGAGGTTATGATAGAGATTGGTATCAGAGCGGAGTTGATCTGATATGAGTCGGAGTTAGTAATAAGAAAACTTACATCCCCATTTTGCTATACTTTGTTTAGATATAAATGTGTATATCTGATGGGTTAGACTAATGAATAACTATGGATGTAGGAATTTAGGCATCATGCCTGTCCCACGTAGTGGTAGAGGGGCAAGGGCACGTGCTAGGGGCGTAGAGGGAGGCCTGAAAGCCGTACAGAGCCGCAGACTTATCAGATCCCATAGGAGCCTATTGAGAAGCCAGAGGATATTAAGGTACGCTTCGCTAGGTTAGAGAGGAGTTTGGAGACTATTATGGAGCTTGTCGCTCAGACTATGCAAGGATCTGGGGAGAGACAAGGCCCAACTACCCAGGCTACTGATGCTGAACTGGCACTTGCTATTGATGCGTCTACATAACCAGCACAAATGCCACAAGCGGCAGATACACCCCCACCAGTTCAGGATATAGCATCACCTATTGCTCCACAACAAAGTAGCAGAGTGTGAAGTTATGGTTGTGATTTAGAGAGACTACGTTAATTTCAAAATTTTAGACCGCCATCATGCAGTGGGGTGAAGGACCCAATAGTTGCTGAGGATTGGGTGAGCGAGATTGTGAAGTTATATGGGTTCTTTGAGTGCAACACTACAGAGATGGTCCCTTTCGTTGCATTCATGTTGAAAAGAGCGGCAGAGCATTGGTGGAAGTCCACCAAGCCGATCTTCAGAGCTCAACACATTGAGATCACATGGGAGGTATTTTTAGAGGCCTTTCGGAGACAGTATGTTCTGGACACTGCTCAAAGGATGTTGCAGATGGAGTTTATTGGGTTGACTCAGGGGAACAGATCTGTAGACGAGTATGAGACAAGGTTTATATCCCTAGGAAGGTATAACCCGGATACGATGAGCAGTGAGACGAGGAAGGTGAGGAAATTCATTGATGGATTGACGCCAGTCATCAGATACAGATTGGTCCCATTTGACATCCTGACATAAGAGGGGGCTGTGCACAGGGCACAGCTATGTGAGCAAGACATTGAGGGTAATGCCTTCGAGTTTTGGAAAATTAGTAGAGGCAGAGACACCGACCGGAAGAGATCCGAAACTGATAGGCTGATCAAGAGAAGAGGTCAAAGACTAGCTAATAAGAGACCTCGAATTGAGGAGGTACATGAGAGGCCGGTGAAGCCTCCAGTATATCCAGCCTTAGCATCGCCACCGAGAGGTGTAGTTATTAGAGGGACACGGTCGACTACCGAGCAGTGTATGAGATGCAACAGGTACCATGGTAACAGGCCCTGTTCGATGTCTTCGGTAGTGTGCTATCATTGTAGGAAGCCAGGGCATTTTATACGAGATTGCCCCGAAATGATGGAGAGTGCCCCACAGAAGGGTAAGGAGTTAGAGAGAGGTCCTACTAAGACTTCTACTCTGAAGAGGAAAGCCATAGCCGAAGAGAATGGGAAGCAGGTTGTTGGCAGAGGGCGGGTGCATGCACTAGATCAGGACACAGCAAATGCATCAACGGGTGTGATTAAAGGTATCATCCTAATTTTTAACTTAGAAGCATTTGTGTTATTTGATCTTAGTGCCACACATTCTTTCCTATTGCCCTCATTCGTATGTAAGTTGTCAAGATATGTTAAGCCTACATCATTAGATAGAATTTTAATGATTTCTACGCCTATGAATGACAGTCAGTTGACTGAGTATCTGTATAAGGATTGTAAACTGAAGATAGGGGAAAGAGATGGCAACCGATCTTATTTTGTTGAATATGATGATTTTGATGTAATTTTAGGAATGGATTGGTTGGTTACAAATCGGGTTGTTTTAGATTGTTTCGCTAAAATGGTAACGTTTTCAAGGGTAGATAGTGTTACCGTAAGTTTCCCAAAAAGTACATTGTAAAATTTCCTTGAAAAGTAATGGAAGTAGTATTTATTATGAGCAGAATGGATAAATCTCTACATTGGGATTAATGAGTCTAATTAAAAGGATGAATTATGTTACTAACGGTGGCAATAATAATGTGAAGGGTTCATCACATACGTGGTTGATACAGATAAAGATCGTCTGGAATTGAGAGACATTCAAGTGGTTGTAGAGTTTCCTGATGTCTTTCCGAATGATCTACCAAGACTACCACCTGGTAGCAATTACACCCACTCGAAGTGACCTAGACGTGTTATCCGCAAGTGCATAGGTCGTACAAGTAATAATGGGATTTGAGTCCCGAATTATCGTCCCACAGAGAAGCTGATTAGCCTAATTAAGTACCGATTAATCTTACCCTAAGTATATCCTACAAATTCTGAATTCTTAGGGAGTGATCTACAAGGCTAAAATTAAAAGTACTGAAAACAATAAAAATTATATACTAATAAAATAGAGCAAAAATTACTTACAGAGCTCCAAGCAATTAAAAGAAATAACTTACAAAAGATAATTAAAACAGTTAAAATTAATTAATGCAATTAAACTATAATGTAAAGATGAAAATAAAGAAACAAATTAATTAAACTAAAATTAAACAATCCTAGAATAAAATATGCATGTAATTAAACTAATTAATAAAAATGCAATTTAAACTAACCTAAAGTCTAATAAAATAAAATTCTATTAATAAACTAAAAAAACTAATTACCTCTAAAATGATCCTAAATTAAATCTAACTCTAACTACTATACAACTAATGCATGAAAAATAATTGCTTTTGGATTTTTCTCAATTGAAAACTAAATTATGAAATAATTCTATCTCTAAATTAATTCTAAATGCAATACTAGAGATTTTTAATTAAAATAACATTACCATCCTAATGTAATCAAAAATTAATTATTATACTAATTAAAACTAAGTACTAAACTAACAAGCAATGAAAATCTATTTTTTTCTAACTTAACAAATAATGTAAATGGCACAATATATATATACTCCCAAACTTGCTAAACTAATTGTAACAGTAAAACAATATGGCCAAACAAGGCCTTAACCAAAACTCCCAACTAGCCTCGTGGTCCTGACTGTGCACGGGTACTGTGCACATTTTGTTCTCCATTTTACACCAGGCGCTATCCAGGTGCTGCCCAGGTGATGTCCTGCTCTACTCTCAGTCAGCTATTATGGTACCTCCTCCTCGGCTACACGGCACACGTCTGTGCCCAGTTATTCACTCTCTACACAGCAACATAATATACAGCTAACGTAGTGCTGCCATCAACCTTCTGCCAAGGAGTCGATACCAAAACTGCCTTCATGCTGGTTCTTGCCAGAGGTCTATCCGCATGTCTCAGACAGTTCTACCAAAATTCTAACGCACCTGTATTCCAATCTGTTAAGTAGAGTTGAAATGAATTCAACAGAAATAATATGAGATGATGAACAGTAAAAGACGATGAAGAACAAAGGAGAACAGAGCACGATTATGTGATTTTTTGTCCTTGCAACCGTGAGACTCTGCTGCATCGAATGGCATCAGCTCCTCAACATTTATCACTGGCCAGCAACAAGCATAAACTAATACAACTTGAAAATACCGAAAAGAACAAATGCAAAGCTAGAAACCAACACAACTTGAATGCTGAAATAAAAGATGAAATCTAACACTCTAAATGCAGAAGAAATAAAATGAATCCATGTAGTGCAGAAAAATGAAAATGAAAAAAAGAAACACAATGCAGTCACACGTTTTAAGCTTGAAACCGAAAGGAAATAAAGAAAATCAACAACTAGAAATTAACCCATAACTATCAACACCCGTAGGCACATTAACGTGGATGTCTAGCATCCTCGGGTTGCTTCAATTCCTGCTCCAACCGTGATTCCACATTGCTATTGATGTGGAAATAATGCTAGGCATCAAGACTACATCAAAGCACCAGAATCGAGTGGGACAGTACTGAAGGAGAATGAATCAACCGAATGAGCAGAGGAGACAGAGAAATGGAACCTTAATAAAACCGAGAATAAGAAAATGGAAGATAAATGAAATAAATAACAATACACATTGATTGAAAATGAAACAGGAGCAACGGATTGAGGAAGTTTACTGCTGTCACCAGCCCCTCTAACCCAGATAAACAAAAACAGAGGAATAAAAGCAAACTGAATTAAAAGAAATTATTCGCAGCTTAAAGGAAACATTTTTCATTTAAAGAAAATAAAATGGAGCTTGTAAATTTCTAAAACAATGGTGGCTACCGGAAAAATAAAAACTATTCCAAAACTATTTATACCCTACATACTCCTACTCCTAAAAACTAATTCACCCTAAACTACACTACTCCTAAATTACTTCTACCCTAAAAACTACCTAATTTTTCAATTGCTCATCATGTTCTATTTATACACAAACATAGAGGTACAATGGTAATTTTTCATCCTAGATGAGTTGGCATTGTTTGGCAACTTGTCTTCATTTGATTTGTTGCAAAGTAGATATTTCCACGTCACTTGTCTGTTTGTCTACTTGACTATGCGATGTGGCCAGACGTGTGTCTTCCAGAAGGTCGACACGGTGTCCGTCGATCTTATCGTTTCGGAGCGAATAAAATACAGACACTTGGCATCACGTGTGTCCAGATGGCTGGAAACTCAGTCAGAAAATTGGAAGTGGACCAGTCTCCTTTAGCCCGTTTTCAGCCCATTATTGACTGAAACAATTGAGTTTCATCTGGATTTAATTTACCTGCACATTAAAGAATTTTAATTAAATACAGGGGATAATTAATAAAATAATATAGGGATTTAAATAATTAATTAGGAAATTAAGCTCAAATAATTCTATTTTAATAGAATTATCACACCCCCAAACTTGAGCTTTTTCTTGTCCTCAAGCAAAATGAAATACATATAAGAATGACAACTGCCAAACATAATAATTTTCCCAATATTATCCTCAAAGAAAAAGTACAAACTATGATATCAAAGATTCACGATTATAAGTCCAACATTTCGAATCATTCAATCATAAGTCCTAACACAAATTGGACTCCTCGTGTATGTGTGAATGTGTCAAAACCACTTCACAGTATATTATCCGGATCAAATTATGCAAACACAGTGAATGCGAAGTCAATGACATGTGATCATTCCTATAAGTTTGCTTTTTCACTTCTCTCTCCACTAATGTAGTCACACTTAACCAAAGATCAATAGGACTTCATTAAGCTTGTAATGTAAGGCTGGGGCTAAGGTATGATAAAGTCGATTTAAGTTTAATTACCCCATAACATGCATTACTTCTAGGATCTTTAATGTAAGAGCTCAAAATTGTTTCCCCCAAACTTATTTATTTTGCTAAACATATTTTTTTGTATTTTTCTTCTTTTTTTTTCTTTTTCTTTTTCTTTCATTTTTTTCATTTTTTTTTCGAATTTTCACTATCATCTGATGCTCATACGTTCAAAGCTCACAATATATCCCAATGACTTTTCGTGCTTTTGGGGTAAGGGATAGGAATAGAGTGTCTTAGGCTAAGGAAAAATAAGCAGGTGTATTTACATAGAAAAGCTTATTTAGCCCAGATGGGTGACTAGGGGTAAAATATATACAGGGATGGCTAGAAAGGCTCAAACGATCCAAAGATGGCTTAAATCATCTCCCTAATTAAGTGTGATCTAATATTTCACCTCGAGATCAGATCAAACAAATTCTAGAATATGATGCACAAAATCAACTGAACAAATGCAATTCTATGTCCACATAAGCTTTCTCTAAATAAATATATAGATTCATGACATGACATGTGCATAAAATGAGGAAATCACAATCGGAATCAAGACAAATTCAAGAATTCAACTTCATGCTTTTCCTATAATCATCTTTCAGATTAAATCATGGGGTTATATCATCAGAATATGGGAAAACTACATGCTAAGCACTAAAACATCCTAAAATCACACAATGAAAGCTTAGATTTTTTAAAAAATTTGTCAATTTTGCCCAAAATTGCTCAAGTTATATCCCCACCCCCAAACATAAAGTGCACAGTGTCTTCAGTATGCAGATAATATAGAATTTTAAGTTCAAGAACAGAGTACTCCCCTTTCTGATGATGATGAAGAACAATCGAAGCTTGATTAAAAACGTACTAGAAAAGCAATCTGCAAAAGAAACAAAGAAAGAAACAACGGAAAAGAAAAAGAAAAAGAACTATACAAAAAGTGAAAAGAAAAACACAACCACTTCAAATGCAGCTAAAGAAAACAACACTCAGTGGCAGGGCGAAGAGTAGGAGGGTCAGCCAAAGTGGTGACAGAATGTTAACAGTTAAATCCTCCTGAGCTCTATCTACTTCCCTCCTCTCTTAGATTTCTTGTGCTTAAGTCTTATATCTTCCTTAACCTCCATCTTAAAACACTCTTGAGAGTCATCAGGGAGCTTCAAAGGTTTGAAAACATGAAATGTCACCTCCTGATTTAGGACTCTCATAGTCAATTCCCTCTTTTGTACATCAATTAAAGTTCTACCAGTACCTAGGAAAGGTCTGCCTAAAATAATGGGGACTTCCTTGTCTTCCTCTATAAGACCCGATTTTTATCGTAATTTCTTATGAAGGATTGAAATGGTCACAAATTAAATGAATGGGATTCGGACTGGAGATAAGGATTTAAAACAAGAAATGCATGAGTGTTCATGAAGGGAAGTTGGATTGGTTTGGTCCTTGATGTTGCCAAGCTGACTTACAGCAACAAGAATATGCCTTTCACGTAGTCTGATTGTACTAACGACAAAAGGGTGACGTCGATGCAATTTGTTCCACGGGATCTTCGTATATCCTGCAAAAACAACAGGAATCAGAGGGGGCAGAGATTTGTCCCTGCACGCGCACTCCGATGATTAAGTAAGTAATCGGAGTTGTGAATGTATGAAGAAGAGAATGTATTGCTTAAATCAGAGAGTTTAAGGCTTTTCCCTTCTTTTTTGTTCTTTTTTTTTTCATATCCCCTTTTCAGAGAGCTCACCTGGTATTTATAGGTTTCTGCAGGTCGGTTCGAGTTGAGGCCCAGGCGCGTGTCTGGGCCGCGACAGAGTCATAGAGCACTCTGTCATGCATCGAGTTCAAGCAGCTAGCGAGGGAGTCGGCAGGCGACAGAGTGCTCATGGACCTCTGCCGCAGACTATGCGAAAGACCTCTACTGCAGGTGTGCGGGAGACCTCTGCTGCAGGTTGTATGAGAGACCTCTACCGCAGTCTGTGCGGGAGGCTATGCCGCAGGCTGTACGGCAGACCTCTACCGAAGTCTGTGCGGGAGACCTCTATCGCGGACTGTGCGAGAGACCTTTGCCGCGAGGGCAATGCGGGAGACCATGCCTCGATATGGGCAATGGAGGTCTACCGCGCCTGCTGTGCGGCACATCGTAAGGCGACAGACTCCTATCGCATCGAACACTCTGTCGCACTGCTAGGAACTGTGCCACGTGGCCACTCTGTCGCCAATCTGCCACGTGGCTTGTTCTCGGTTTGACACGTGGCAGGCGGATAGTTGCACACGTGGATTCTGGTGACACGACCACCATCAATTGCTCCCCACTCTTTGGTAGGAATATTTCCTGCGAAAGAGTATCTGGGTCTGGACTTTTCTCGGGTCGGGTCGAATCTCCGCGCGTGTGTCGACGCAGGCGAGCCGCTATATATACTGGGCCCCTGCTGTCCTTATCGCTATTGAGTTCTCCCGTAAAAAGACACTCAGTCGCGATTTTCTCTGGACACTCTCTCGCAACTCTGCCGCAACTCCACCGTACTCTGCCGCAACTCTGTCGCGTACAAATCACTGTGTCGCAACACTGCCGCAGCTTCTTCATACTCTGTCGCCAGTTCCTCATTTTCTTCATTTTAGGTAATTTCATAGTCCGTAGTCTCACTCTTTTGATTTACGAACTCCTACAATAGCTGGCCATGGTGTAGGACAACAAATTGATCTAGGCGTTAAGTCGACTTTAAAGGAAGCCGACGTCCAAGACCTAGAATCTCGATTTCCTTTACCCGAGGGATACTCTTATAGGCTCCCAACTCCTCAGGAGAGCGACATACGTCGTGTGTCCGACGGGGCTGTCGTTTTTAGGGCAGCTTTGGAGTTAGGACTCCGCTTCCCATTATCCGACTTCGGGACTTCCTTCCTTAGGACGCACAGGGTATCCCCGGGGCAACTGCATCCTCATGCATGGATGCAATTGGTAGCATTCACCGTGCACTGCCATTTAAGGGGCGTCCCTCCGTCCCTTCCTCTTTTAGAAGTATTCTTTAGGCTTCGAGGGAGCCCCGGCTTAGTGCCTTACTCGCTTCAGTGGGTGTACCAGCCCGGTTTTAAGAACCGATTATTCGAGAAATCGGCTAACAAGCTTCATGATTTCGAGACGGAATGGCTGGTCGTAGAAGTGCCCGAGGGCCTGGATATCCCCACTCGTTGGGAGACTAGGCGTGAAGTCCCCAAAGGTCCCCGGATAGCCACACTTAGGGAGCAGTTGTCTTCTGACGTCAACAAACTGCTAGTCCCTCATCCCCTTAGCCTCGACACCCTTATATCAAATGAAAATTTGATATTAGCTGGTTAGGGTGTGGGTCCGGTCCCTGTTGCCGGACCCTCTGTTCCTTCGTCAGATCCTCTGCCTTCAGTTTCCCCCGAGTTAAATCCTGAAGCACCTAGGCCACAAGAGGATATAGGGAGCACCAACGTAGAATCAAGTTCTGGCAGCGAACCCTTAGCCGATCTGACTGGTTGGGAAGGGTTCGGCTCCACTTTCATGGTGCTCCCGGATGACGACGCGATAAATATCGAGTCCCTTCAGGAGCATTTAGACTCTCCTGAAGGTAACCTTTCATTGTTTCCCGTTGCTTATCGTTTCTGATCAATTTTTGACCATTGATGTATTTTCTTTCTTTTTTGTAGATATGAGTCATTTTCGACGATCGTTGGGTCGCCAGGTCTCTGAGGCTGGTCCTTCCAGCGCTCCTGCCAGGAAGAGGCATCGTTTGGCCGACGATGTCCCAAGTGAAGCACCGGTCCCCTCTCAGCCACCTCGTGCTCGGACCCCTCCTGTTTGTAGACAAGCAGTTCCTCCTCCTCCTACAAAACAAAGGGATCCCTCCCGGGATAGGGGAGAGTTGGCTCATCTTCACGGGGGGCTTCCAGGTCCTCCGGGTGATCTCGCTTCGAGGAGCGTGCGGAATGCAATATCATTCCGTCTCAGCGGAAGAATCGAAGGCGCTTGTACATCGAAGGTTCGATGGGAAGTAGGCCAATTCTTCCGAGGATAGGGCCTGTCGACGAGAGATCCTACCCCGTGGATGGGGGAAATATTATGAGGGGCCACGAGTTTCGAGTCTACCTCGGGGTTCGTGACAACGACATTTTGGACACTCCCGAGGTGGCTTCCCGGTTAAGCTGGTCCACTATCCTTCCTCGGGACGAGGCAAGGATATTCAGAAACTACCCGGAGGGGGAGGATTTAGCCGATATGGAGGCATTGAGGGTAAGTTTCATACTCCTCTTCGTTTGACTCCTTTTTGCCACATTCTTTGAATCTAACTTTTTACATTTCTTTGCAGCTGGCTCAACGAACTGTTAACATGCCCAGCATCGGGCTTATCGGGAGCGAGCCGATAGGGAAATTCGGGAGTTAAAGGACCAAGTTATGGAGTTACAGAATACTGTCAACAACTTGTCTAAACTTTCGGATTTAGTTCGCAGCTTGGAGGAGCAGCTTGCAAAGGTTCATCAAGACCTTAATCACGCTCAGGGGGATCTCACTGTAGAGACGTTCTGGTCTAGCAAATTTCAAGAGGATCTGCAGGAGGCCCATTCTGAGCTAGACCGTATGCAATCCAACTACGAGTCTCTGCTTGTTCGAAATCAGGAACTCGAGCAGCGTGTTGCTGAGTTGGAAAGTCAGGCAGCTCCTACGCTGACCCCAGTGGAGATCAATAGCATACGGGCCGAGGCCGTGAAGGAGTACCGCCTTTCTAAGGATTGCTTGAGGCGGAAGGAAGATTTCTCCAACCCTTATGTGAAGTACGGGTTCTACCTGGCCCGATCATGGTTAGAAGCACATAGGGAAGGAGAGGAATTCCCCGAACTCCAGTACACCAACGAGGCGATGCTATTTGAGGCCCCCGATTGGACTAAATATGAGCCTGAGGCCGAACCTGCAGACGAGTTATTCAAGAGGACCGCCCAAGATGACCTCGCCAACCTCACTGGTCCTTGGGAGCCCATGGATTTGGACGGTGCTCCCGAGCCTATCGAGGCTCTTATTGATTTAGACGACGAGGAGGGTCAGCAGTCCTTGGGAAGTGATGGTCCGTCTGCAGCTGATCCCGAGTTTCCTCCCGAAGAGTAGATAGCTATTTTTGTTTTTTGTATTTCTTTTCCAGTACTTTGTTGTTTTTTATTTTAACTTTGTACTTTTGTTGAATGTAATCGTAAAGATCTGTTCAAGATCTATTTGCAATGACTTTTGACTGAAATGAAATTGAGATTTTTGTTCATGCTTTGTATTGCATTACTTCTCTATTTATCATTTATCATTCTTTGTCTGTTTGTTTATTTTGCTTGAATGTATTCATTTGAATGTATTCGTGCATGCTCCCCAATTCTTGATAGAAAGGTAAACTTTCAGAAAGAATTTTTTGAGCGAACGTATAATTGTTTAAGGCTTGATTACTGTGACGTGTATGCGTCTTTAGTTTTTATAGCCTTGATATTTTTATCGCCTGGCCACAGTGACGCATAGCGCCTCAGGCTCTTACGGCTTGGTTGAACTATGCCTGGCCACAGTGACGCATAGCGCCTCAGGCTCTTATGGCTCGTCTGAACTACGCCTGGCCACAGTGACGCATAGCGCCTCAGGCTCTTACGGCTCGGTTGAACTACGCCTGGCCACAGTGACGCATAGCGCCTCAAGCTCTTACGGCTCGGTTGAACTACGCCTGGCCACAGTGATGCATAGCGCCTCAGGCTCTTACGGCTCGGTTGAACTACGCCTGGCCACAGTGACGCATAGCGTCTCAGGCTCTTACGGCTCGTCTGAACTACGCCTGGCCACAGTGACGCATAGTGCCTCAGGCTCTTACGGCTCGGTTGAACTACGCCTGGCCACAGTGACGCATAGTGCCTCAGGCTCTTACGGCTCGGTTGAACTACGCCTGGCCACAGTGACACATAGCGCCTCAGGCTCTTACGGCTCGTCTGAACTACGCCTGGCCACAGTGACGCATAGCGCCTCAGGCTCTTATGGCTCGTCTGAACTACGCCTGGCCACAGTGACGCATAGCGCCTCAGGCTCTTACGGCTCGGTTGAACTACGCCTGGCCACAGTGACGCATAGCGCCTCAGGCTCTTACGGCTCGGTTGAACTACGCCTGGCCACAGTGACGCATAGCGGCTCAGGCTCTTACGGCTCATCTGAACTACGCCTGGCCACAGTGACGCATAGCGCCTCAGGCTCTTACGGCTCGTCTGAACTACGCCTGGCCACAGTGACGCATAGCGCCTCAGGCTCTTACGGCTCTTTTGTATCCTGTCACAAGATTTAGATATACAAAAGTCGCAGATGTATGATAAAAGAACAATCTGCATAGTGTGTAAATAACAGTATCTTATGATAGTACAAGCAAATGATAATAATGTTTGGGAAAGAAAATATGGTGCTTAATTCAAATACAGCTTTAGGTGATTTGAATTCCATGTTTTCCCTATCTTCTTCCCTTGTAGAGTTTCCAGGACACAGGTGTTAGGTCCAATCTTGTATCTGATTCTGTAGGGACCTTCCCAGTTGGCTCTGAACTTCCCATCCTCCTTCAGGGCATTCGTGATCTGCGACTTTCTGAGCACTAGATCTCCCTTGAACATTGGCCTATCTCTCACCCGGCTATTATAGTAGTTTGCCATCCTCTGATGATAGGATGCCAATCGAATAGCCGTGGTTTCTCTATGTTCGTCGAGTAGGTCCAAGCCTTCCCCTAGAGCTTGTGAATTTTCTTCCGCTACTAAGGGTATCACTCTTGGTGATAACGCTCCAATTTCCACGGGGATCAGTGCTTCTGCGCCGTATACAAGGCTGAATGGCATTTCTTTAGTCGACACACGACTAGTGGTACGATATGCCCATAAAACACTAGGCAATTCATCTACCCATGCCCCTTTTGCTTTATTTAGCCTGGTCTTTAGCCCATGAAGGATAGTTCGATTACTGACTTCGGCCTGTCCATTAGCTTGAGGATATAACACTGAGGAGATCCTTAGCTGAATGTTGAGGCTCGTACAAAATTCACGGAAGGCATTGCAATCAAATTGCTTTCCATGGTCGGCATTTAAGATGCGGGGAATTTCGAATCGACAGATAATGTCTTTCCACACCATTGCCTCCACTTTCTTTTTCGTGATTGTGGCTAAAGGCTCTGCTTCAATCCACTTTGTAAAGTAATCAGTAGCCACTAATAGGAACTTTCTTTGACCCGTGGCCAATTGGAAAGGTCCAAGAATGTCCAATCCCCATTGTACAAAAGGAATTGGTTGTACTGTGCCTTGAGAGGGAGTCACTGGGGCTGTTGTGATAGGCGCAAACCTCTGGCATTTGTCACACCTGCGGGTTTGGTCCATCGTATCTTTCTTCAATGTTGGCCAGTAGAATCCCGATCGCAGTACTTTAGCAGCAAGAGCTCTCGCTCCTAAGTGTTCGCCGCAAATTCCTTCATGCACTTCAGCTAAAGCGTAGCTTGCTTGTTCCGTCCCAGACATTTCAATAAGGGTGACGAATATCCCCTTTTGTATAGTTCTCCATTGATGAGTGTGAACTTCGCCCCTTGTATTTTTAAGTGACGAGCCTCGTCCTTATCTTGGGGGAGTGTTCCTTCGGTGAGATACTGTTTGTATGGGGATCTCCAGTCCTCTCCCACTTGAATGTCACACACTTCGACCTCTTCAATACTAGGTCGTTCGAGCCTCTCCACCTTCACTATCCTTCCTCGTGTTTCGATGGAAGAGGCTAACTTGGACAATGCATCAGCATGTGTGTTTTCAGATCGGTTGATTTGTGTCAGCTGAAAGCTTTTGAAAGTCTGGGCCAGAAGTTGGACTTTCTTCAAGTAAGGGACCATTATCGGTTCCCGTACTTCGTACTCTCCGCTGCATTGGTTCACCACCAATTAAGAATCACTGTGTGCTATCAAGTGGTGAACCTGTAGCTTCTTCACTAACATCATCCCTGCTATCAGAGCTTCATACTCCGCTATGTTGTTCGAACTGGGGAATCCGAACCGTAGGGAGTATTCAAGGGATTTTCCTTCGGGTGATACCAGGACTATACCCGCTCCGCTTCCGTTGGCACTTGATGCCCCGTCGACATGCAGCAACCATGGGTGAGCCTCCCCTTCATTGCTGTCGTTTGGGATAGTGCATTCTACGATGAAGTCGACCAGAGCTTGACCTTTGATAGCCTGTCGTGGTTGGAATGTGATTTCGTATCACCCAGGCTCCACTGCCCATTTCACTAACCTTCCTGAGTGTTCAGGTTTTTGAAGGATCTGTCTTAACAGTTGATCTGTCAAGACGGTGATAGGGTGTACTTGGAAATATGGGCGCAATTTTCCCGAGGCCATCAAAAGGGCTAATGCTAGCTTTTCGGCCAGCGGATAGCGGGTCTCTGGATCTAATAACACTTTACTCACGTAGTAGATGGGACGGTGCACCGTTTCATCTTTCTTCAGTAGCACCGCACTGACGGCGAAATCACCGACTCCCAAATACATATAGAGTTGTTCTCCTTCCAGGGGCCTTGTTAATAAAGGCAACTGTTTCAAGTATTCTTTGAGGTCTTCAAAGGCTTTTTGACAATCTTTCGTCCATTCGAAGTTCTTTCCCCCCCGTAGAGTTTTGAAGAACGGCAGGCTCCTTTCTGCTGATTTTGACAAGAAGCGATTCAGAGCTGCTATTCTGCCTGTCAATCTCTGGACTTCTCTTATGGTGGTTGGGGGTTTCATGTCAATGACTGCGTGTACCTTCTCAGGATTTGCCTCAATGCCCCTGTTAGTGATCATGAAGCCTAAGAACTTCCCTGATCTTACCCCAAATGAGTACTTTTCAGGGTTTAGCTTCATGTTGAATCTCCTCAATACTTCGAATACCCTGGACATTTGATCAGTATGAGACTCTCCTACGCGGCTCTTGATTATCATATCGTCCACGTAGGCTTCCATGGTATTTCCCAGAAGATCTTTGAACACTTTTCTCACCATTCATTGATAGGTGGCTCTCGCGTTCTTTAGACCGAACGGCATTACCCTATAGCAATAGGTTCTGTCATCGATTATGAAGGAAGTCTTTTCTTCGTCTTCTGGGTGAAGCATGATTTGGTGATACCCGGAGAAAGCATCCAACTGAGGAATTCGTAACCGGATGTTTCGTCTACCAGTCTGTCTATCCGAGGTAGGGGGTATAATCTTTAGGGCAGGCTTTGTTCAGATCGGTGAAATCCACACACATTCGCCACTTCCCGCTAGATTTCTTTACCATCACTACGTTGGCCAACCACTCAGGGTAGTAGACCTCTTGGATGAATCCGGCTTCCAGGAGTTTACTCACTTCTTCAGTGATTGCTTTTTGTCGTTCCGTGGTGAAACTCCTCTTCTTCTGTTTGATAGGTCTGTGCCCGGGTATGACATTAAGCTCATGGCAAATCACTTCGGGACTGATTCCGGGTATGTCCGTCGGGCTCTAGGCGAAGACATCCGAGTTTCTCCTCAGGCACTCGACTATCTCCGCTTTTAGTTGTCCGCCCAATTGAGTCCCAATGAATGCCCTTTTTCCTCTATCTCCTTTGATCAGCTCAATGGGTTCTGTCTCCTCTACAGGCTGAGGTTTGGGCAGATCATCTATGCATAAGGTTTCTTTCCTCTGTGCTACCTTGTTGGCAGTGGAAGCGAGATAACAAGTACGGGCACTCCTTTGGTTTCCTCGTACTTTCCCGACTCCGTTGGGAGTGGGAAACTTCATCAATAGATAGCAAGAGGATATCACCGCCCTCATGTCATTCAGCACAGGTCTACCCAAAATCATGTTGTAGGCAGCGGAGGTTGACCTGACCACCATGAACAACACTTGCCGGGTCACGTTCTTCGGGTGCTCTCCGAGAGTCACAGGCAACTCTATGAACCCAACAACCTTCACTCATTCGCCCGTGAATCTATATAGTGGCATCATAACGGGCTTTAGCCTATCTTCGGATATGCTCATTTTTTCGAAGCAGTTCCAATAGATTAGGTTTACTGAACTCCCATTATCGACCAGAACCCTGCTCACCGGGTGTTTGGCCACTACAGTGGATATCATCATGGGGTCGTCATGGGGCATGACAATATCACCTTTGTCAGCCGGAGTGAACATGATGGGTTCTTCATCCGCCTGTTCTTCCATCACAACGTTAACCTCATACGCTTGCCTAGCGTAACTTTTGCGGGAAGTAGAGGAGCTTCCCGTTACTGATTTCCCGCCTGCAATAACATTTATTGTGGGGGCTGTAGGTTCGTTGTTTGGCGGATTGACTCGGGGGATAGGCCTGATTACTTCGTTTCTGGGCCTATTTCTTCTGTTACCATCGTTTGGCTCAGTCCTCGGGTGATCATTCCTTTGGTCACGTGGAGGATAACGGGATCTCTCGCTTCTCCACAGGAAGCGGTTGATCTTCCCCTCTCTGGCCAGTCTTTCCAACTGGTCCATTAAATCTCTGCACCTCTTTGTTGGGTGACCGTAAGCACAATGGAATTCACAGTAGGCTTCGGGGTTTCGTCCTACATCTCCAATTTTCTTCTTGGGGAATTCCAATAATCCTGCCCCTTCGATAGCTGCCAGTATCGCAGTACGAGGCTCGTTCAACCTGGTATAGCCTTCATACCTGAGCCTAGGGGCTTTGTCTACTCTCACGGGTCTTGGGGAGCTTCTCTCGGGTGCATCTCTCTTTCTCTTCTTTCCTTCCTTTGCCTCTTTGGGCTGTATCATTTTTATCACTTCTTCTTAAGCTACATACTTGTTAGCCCTGGCAAAGAGGTCAAAAATTATCATCGGTTGATCGAGAGAGAGGGATTCTTGTAGCTTTTCGGAGCTCGTCCCTTGCAGCATTGCAGCCAAGGCTACGCCTACCGGTAGATCTTCCACTTCCAAGGTTGCATCTCGGAAGCGGTCTACAGAGCTTTTCAAGGGTTCTTTATTCCCTTGTTTAAGCGTGAGTAGGTAGGTAGCATCTTTCTTCCTCTGGCTGTGGATCATGAAGACTTTGAGAAATTCATTTCTCAACTCGTCAAAAAAGGAGATTGAACCTTCGCTCAACCCATTGAACCACTTTAGAGCGTGCCCGGACAATGTGAGGGAAAAAGCCCTGCACATAATTTCGTCGTCCCACCCATGCAGTAGCATGAGGGACTCGTAACTCTGTATGTGGTCATAGGGGTCTGCTTTGCCAGTGTAAGTGGCCATGGAAGGCATTTTGAACTTCTTTGGCAAAGGTTTGTTCATGATCTCCAGGCTGAATGGGATCCTCCTCCTTTGGCCGTCATCTGGAGACACTAATTTTTTCTTCTCGAGGATCCTTTAGACGACCTTCTCCACGTCCTCCGATCCTGAGCATGGCCTTGTCCCTTCGGGTCTAGAAGAGTCCGACTGATAAACACCTCTTCCAGCACCTCCCATTCCGGGACTTGAAATTTCGAGACCTTCTTGTGGGTCTTGGCCTCTCTGTCTCCGTTGTTCCCCAGCCCTATAGGCTCCTAGATCATGTTCCGACTCTATGGGAGATAAGCTACGGCAGGTGGGGGAACTCTACCGCCTATGGGCTGCGGGGGAACTCTGTCGCCTAGCGGCCAAAGGAGAAGTCTGCCGCACATCGGGCAGAGGTGAAGTCTGCCGCATATTAGTGGCGGGAGAGCACCGTCGCGTACGTGATGCAGGATACCTCTGCCGGATGTAGTCCCTGGGAGAGTTCTGTCGCCGTTGAGTCGCGGGGGGACTCTGCCGCACATTTGGCGAACTCTGCCGCTTATCGGACAGAGGGGGACTCTGCCGCTGTTGAGCCGCGGGTGAGTTCTGCCGTGTGTTAGCTGCTGGCAGACACTGTCGCTCAGGAGCTACGGGTGAGCTCTGCTGCGCGTTTGCTGCTGGCGAACTCTGTCGCCCGTAGTCCGTGGGGAAACCCCGTCTTACTGGACTTGCAGTAGCGTTATTTTGCGTTCCTGCCTCTTGTCCAGTGTTTACCGGAGTAGAGGGCTGACCTCTCTCATAGGTCCGCCGAGGTGTGCTTTCCCCTACTAACTGCTGCACTTCATGGGGTAAGCTGAATTGGGGGAGAGCGTCTCTGAAGAAGCTCACCATAGCTTTCAATGCAGTTGTAGTCTCTTCATTTTTGCGCTTCAGGGTCTCAAATTCTTCTAGAGAAACCACGGCTTCTCTCTGACCCCTTTCACCATGTCTTCGTCTCCGCTCTGGTCCGATAGGGGGACTCACAGAATTTTGCCCTCCTGTCAACTCTGCTGTAGAGCATGTTCTCACCATTTTGATAAAGAACCTGACTTTTTGTCAGAATTCCCACAGACGGTGCTAATTGATGTTGCCAAGCTGACTTACAGCAACAAGAATATACCTTTCACGTAGTCTGATTGCACTAACGACAAAAGGGTGACGTCGATGCAATTTGTTCCACGGGATCTTCGTATATCCTGCAAAAACAACAGGAATCAGAGGGGGCAGGGATTTGTCCCTGCACGCGCACTCCGATGATTAAGTAAGTAATCGGAGTTGTGAATGTATGAAGAAGAGAATGTATTACTTAAATCAGAGAGTTTAAGGCTTTTCCCTTCTTTTTTGTTCTTTTTTTTTTCATATCCCCTTTTCAGAGGGCTCACCTGGTATTTATAGGTTTCTGCAAGTCGGTTCGAGCTGAAGCCCAGGCGCGTGTCTGGGCCGCGACAGAGTCATAGAGCACTCTGTCGCGCATCGAGTTCAAGCAGCTAGCGAGGGAGTCGGCAGGCGACAGAGTGCTCATGGACCTCTGTCGCAGACTATGCGAAAGACCTCTGCTGCAGGTGTGCGGGAGACCTCTGCTGCAGGTTGTACGAGAGACCTCTACCGCAGTCTGTGCGGGAGGCTATGCCGCAGGCTGTGCGGCAGACCTCTACCGCAGTCTGTGCGGGAGACCTCTATCACGGACTGTACGGGAGACCTTTGCCGCGAGGGCAATGCGGGAGACCATGCCGCGATATGGGCGATAGAGGTCTGCTGCGCCTGCTGTGCGGCACATCGCAAGGCGACAGACTCCTATCGCATCGAACACTCTGTCGCACTGCTAGGAACTGTGCCACGTGGCCACTCTGTCGCCAATCTGCCACATGGCTTGTTCTCGATTTGACACGTGGCAGGCGGATAGTTGCACACGTGGATTCTGGTGACACGACCACCATCAGTCCTGAACGTGTCAAAGAGTAAAACGATCAAAAGACAAAAATTAGGTATTAATAGTGACAGAAAATTTTATTAAAAATATGGGATTAAGAAATCTTAATCAATAACGAAGAAATAAATAAATTTCTGGTTAAATTGATCAAGACATAAATTTATTGGAATACATCGAAATTTTCACCTCGAAAAATATCCCCAAAAATATTGAAAAAATATATCGAAAAGACGAAATAAGACAAATAAATTTAATTATTGATTAAAAGAATAAAATATAATTTTTTAGATATTTTTGGGATTTTTAGAATATAATAATGAATAAAATAATAAAATAATAAATTATAAAAATAAAAAAACAAAAAAAAGAGGATTCCTGGCGAACGGGGACAATAAGGGGGAAGAGAAGACCG
Source organism: Firmiana major (assembly GCA_033439115.1). NCBI lineage: Eukaryota > Viridiplantae > Streptophyta > Magnoliopsida > Malvales > Malvaceae > Firmiana > Firmiana major. The sequence goes on along the minus strand of CM065897.1, from coordinate 69,691,931 downwards.
ACGAAGCAAGGTCGGCACCGAAGGAGCCTCCACAGACCAACACGCGCTCCCCAGCCACCGAAAATCACAAGAATGACAAGGAGGGGAGAAATCGAAAAGAGAAAAGAGAATCGGTGGCCACCGGCGCCAATCTGGCTAATCCCGCCCCCAGCCGAGTGTTCCCAAGGCAAAGACAAGCAAATTGGTGGTGGCCACGACCGACGAAACTGATAGACGATGCTGAAAATGACGGAAAGGAGAGGCACCACCGATGCGAAAGGGAGAAGAGCCGGACCGACCACTTTTCGGCCAGTCATGGTGAAATCGAGGCCAGATCTGTGCACTGGACGACCCCACAGAGCTACTGGAGATGGAAGTCGATGAAGCCTCGAATCGGCCTAATCGGACTGAACCAGCTGAATCGGACCGGTCTGAACCGGGCTAAACCAGACCGAACTGGTTCAGCCAGAAAAGAAGGAAAAGGAAGAGAAAAAAGGGAAAAAAAAAGAGAAAAAATTGAGAAAAAATTTTGGTGATGCAATATAGCTACGGGTAAGTCGGTAAGCGATCGAAATTGACTGATTTAAATTTCAGAATATTTAATTTGATTAATATCACAAAAAAATTGACCCGGGAAAATATGTAATTGTGTAGCTCGATAATTGACGTAAAACGAGAGCTCGAGATAGCCTCGATTTGTGTACTATCATGGAATCTCGAGTAAGTAACCTTTATTTACGACAATTTGCATCGATATTCGTATAAAATGAATTAAATTCTGGAATTTAAGATAAATTATCGTAAATAATTAATTGAGTTAGCCGAGAGTTTAGAACGAGGCCCAATAGATACTGATGGGCCCAATGAGCCAATAGGCCTCGATAATGTGAATAGTAAGTGGAAAAAGGGCTTAAGGCTGATTAAGGCCCATTAAGGTGCAACTAGGCCCAATAGGGGTAAACGGACCCAATGATTTAAATTAAGCCCAGTAAAAGTGAAATATGGATTAATATGTTTGGATTTAACCCGATAAATGATTATCTACAACTCCGAAGAACATATTGGGAGCTAAACAGATCGGGTGATCGGTAGCATTGGGAAAAGTCGGACTGTACAGAGTAAAATGAGGTAAGGGGATTTTATGGACTTTACGCAATTTTAACTTCATTTGCAGTCTCTTAAAGTGTCTGAAGGGTCTAGATTTAAGATAAAAATTTTAGTGCCTCGGATGGGTAAATTACCAAAATACCCTTGTGAAGGGTAAAATTTTCAAATTTAGGAAAAATTGGGAGGAGCAAAAACAAGAGGTCCTTACTTATTCTTGAGGTGTTTGACACATGCATGAGTAGGCTGGCTAATTTTTATATAAAATGCATAGCATTGCATAACTTTAATCAATGTTGATTTTCTCTAAAATTGATTTGAGAAATGTAGCCGCCTACGTGATTTATAGAAATGTGACGTGCTAGAGTTCAGCTCGCATGATTTTTAAATTTGTGTGATGCATGCATTAGTGCTAGAGCAAGAGCTAGCACTAGAGTTTTACATGCATTGGTGCTAGAGCCTAGCTCGCACCAGATTTTAACATGATTTTCGTGACAGGGTGCTAGAGTCTAACTCGCACCAGATTTTCACATGAATTGTTATGACAGAGTGCTGGAGCCTAGCTCGCACTAGTTTTACATGATTTTGACAGAGTGTTGGAGCTTAGCTCGTACTAATCTTATGAGATTTTATGAAACGCGTGTTGGAGCTTGGCTCGCATGAGATTTTCCTTGGATTTTATGAGAGTGTTGGAGCATCGCTCGCACTGGTTTTATGAGAACATGCGATGAGTCATGCTTAGAGTGTTGGGTAGACTGTGTGTCATGCCGATTAAATAGGCTCGCACGTGCGTTTTAAGACAGGGCATGAGTATGGATATGAGATATGGGTCCACGGAGTACGTTGTACCGTGTAAGTAGCATGGAGTATACTGTATCGTGCTAGGATAGATTATGTGGCATCTTCGGATGCGTGGCATCTTCGGATACGAGTGATCGGATAGGGCCGACGGGATGGACTGACCCACCTCTCGGGATGATCCCTGATCGTGGTGAGACCCCGTACACTAGGATCCGTGTAGCAGTGGGATCACGAGGACATATGGCCATCGTCCTAGTTAGTTGCCTGAGATATATATATATATATATATATATATATATATATATATTGCCTAGTCTCGCATGTTGATGTTTTTGAGAAATACGTTTTGTGGATTTTTGTATGAGTCTGGATCACTTAAGGGAGGGGTTCGATCCTGACTAAGATATGATTTTGATGAGAATGAAACTGGGTTTTAAACGGAAACTTGCATGATGTTATTTCCATGCTATTTAAACCCACGAATGATGTAAACTAGTTTTACATGATATTCATTGTATCACATGGTACTATTGCTTTGAAAACCATTTGATTTCATGGTTTTGTGTGAGTCAGGAACACCCGAGGGAGGGGTTGAGTCTTGACTGTGTTGTGAAATTTTAACGAGAATGAAATGTTTTAAATGGATTTGCATGTCGAGTTTTCCATGCTTTTGAAATCCATATGTGAACTTGTTTTACATGACATCATGACATCATGAATTGTAGAATCGATTTTGAAATGTGTGGAGAAAGGGTGGTTTATGCACGGTACCACGTTCATGTAGGTAGTATGGTTGCCTACTTGTTCGTAGGATTGCCTTACTGAGCTTGATGTGGTCTGTAATCTATACACAATCAGAGGCTTCCATCCTTCTTCTTCACAAATAAAATCGGTGCTCCCTAAGGTGAAACACTCGGTCTGATGAACTCTCTATCCAACAGCTATTGTAACTGTCTCTTGAGCTCCTTCAGCTCAACTAAGGCCTTGCAATACGGTGGTTTTGATAGAGGTTTAGTACCAAGCACCAAATGTATATAGAACTCCATCTCTCTGTCTGTTGCTAGCCTTAGTAATTCATCTGGAAAGATATTTGGGAACTCACTAACAATCAAAATATCTGCCAACTCTGGATGTGCCTTTTTCGTATCAACCACGTATGCAATGAAACCTTCAATAACATCCGACGAAGCATCAACTGTGACCTAGTCTAAGGCATATACTCACCCTCGTCCAATGACCTGTTTCCCTTTCTCATCTACCGTTGTTCTCATCCTCAGGGTAGACATATCAGCTGGAGCTCTCTTAGGCTCCTTGTCCTTTTGTGGGGTAATATCGATAACCTCTAGGTAAACTCTCGCCATATGCCCTAGCTTCCTACATCTGAGGCACAATCCACTAGAAACAAGATAAGGTATACCTCAATGGAATCTACCACATCTACTATACTGCTCAGTGGTAGGCCTCGATCCTCCAATAATAACACCTTTAGCTGGAGCTATAGCCAAATAGGTAGGAGATCTAACAATCTTCTCCTGTACTTCCTCGATCCTTGGTCTCTTACCAAAGAGTCTCTTCCCTCATTGATATCTGAAACCTCTGGCATTATCACTCATCGAACTTTTCCTATCTTAGTCTCTACCCTTGCCAAATGTCTTGAACTCAAAGACATTTCTTTCTTAGTCCTATTCATGGAGTTGTGCTCTGCCCACTGCCTCATTATAGGTAGAGATATCAAATGGAACCAGTTTAAATCGTAGCACTGGTCTCAATCCATCAATAAATTTACGGACCTTTCAGGTCTCACTACTCATGGTTTCGGGGTCATACCTACCCAGTGATATAAATCGTGTCTCGTACTCATCTATAGACTAAGTCCCTTGGCTCAACCCCAAGAGATTTCATCTGCAGCTTCCGCTGCGCTGTGTCCAGGACATGCTGCCTCCTAAAGGCATCCAAGAAGATATCCCAAGTGATCTCTCAATGTCGTGCTCTAAATATAACCCTGGTGGACTTCCACTAATGCTTTGCTGATCCCTTCAGTTGGAATGCAGTAAACACGACCATCTCGATCGTTGTACACTCAAAGAATCTATAAAGCTTCTCCATCTCTCCCAACCAATCCTTTGTAACCATGGGGTCCTTCACCCTACTAAACGACGGTGGTCCAAGCTTATGGAATTGTCACAATCTATCAAGCTCACAGCTATACCCCAAAGCACTACCGACCTGTCGTGGAGTAACATGAGAAGGTGTATCCTGAGCTGGTAGGGGTCTAAGAGTATCTATAGGTTGTGGCATCAGAGCTAGTCGTATAAGCATATCAGGTGCAGCTGCCTCTCCAGGCCCAGTCCCTACATCCTGCCCTAGTCCACCTGGTAAAGTCTATGCCAATAACTCGACTATGGTCTCAAGGCGACGCTCTAATCTCGTGAAACGTGCCTCGATACTCTCAGGTACCTGAGTGGGACATGTTGTCTCATCTTGGGTCTCAAGCCTACCACTACGACCTCGAACCCTACCTCTAGCCCCTCTACCACGGCTGGTATTTTATATAATGGCTCAATTCCTGCATTTATAACCATTAATTAGTCAGACTCCCATCTCGTATACACAATTTTAACTGAACAAAGCACAGTAATATGGGGATGTATACTTTCTAAATACTAATAATGACTCACATCAGACCAACTTCGCTCTGATACCATTCTGTAACGACCTCCCCTCCCGTGACCTACCAAAACCACCACAAATTGTTCGCATTTTACTTACCTCTCCTTTTGTCATAACTCAACACCAAACTGTTGGGCTGTGATTCGATAGTAGTCACCTCAACCACAGTCATTCCGTAATATGCATACATGTCAATACAATTATCTATTAATTGTAAATATCCTTTCCTTAAAAGTAAATTTCATATACATTAATTCAAATTCTTGTACATATACATCCCGAACCGTACATTCGTTTACATAACTGTGTTTTTAGATTGTTCAGTACAAAACATTCGAATGTGTATACCTTTCGTAAGATGGGTATGCAGCGGAAAAAAGAATACCGATCCTCCGCTGTGCTCAACTACTGTGAACGCTCTGTAGAGAAGGGAAATAAAAAAGGGGTGAGCTCACAGCTCAGTAACGAAATAAGACAAGCAAGTAGATAACCACACTATCTACAAAATACAATGCTCATGCCACTAATTCATTTCCTTTTCAATTCACATCTAAAACATGTGTCTTTCTTGATACATTTATGCAATATATACATAAAGATACAAATCGTTAGTATGCACTGAAAACATGCTGGTTTAATAATCTCACCAGTGTATGCAAAACATTGCATTTCTCATGTAATTAATATAAATCACATTTTATCATGCCATTTCAATTAAATCAAAATAATGATGGCATATCGTCATGTTAAAAACATGGAAATCTAGGCCTCACCCATCCCTCGGGTTACCCTTTCACACATAAGGTCACATGTCAAGGCTCAACCCATCCCTCAGGTCTACCCAATTTTTTTAAAACTCATGTGACAATTCAAACAAGAAATATCAGTAAGGTGAGATAGGCGACTACTTGTTCCGATATTATGATCACAACTCATTTTTCGTGATCCCAGGTTAAACAGTACTCGGTGTTTGGGGCTTCACATTTGCTGTAAGGGAAGTGGGTTAAATCCACAACCTTCAGCTCATAACTTAATATCATCGTGCACTCACGGTACATCGTACTCCACGTGACATACATGGTAGAAAGTACTCCATGGACCCAATCCTCATTGTCGGGGTGCTTGCCATAAGTCTTAGTCTTCATGTCATGGATAATAGTTTCGATAGCCCTCAACCATATCTGAAAATTTTGCACGTGCAAGCATATAATCGGTGCGACTCATAGACAGCATAAGCTCCCAACACGGCTGTTTCATGCTGTCTCTTTCAAAACCAGTATGTGCGAGTAAACTCCCAACACGACCACATGCACAAGTCATATAAATCTAGTGCGAGTAATGCTCCCAGCACTATGTCATGTAAAACTGAGTATGAGCAATACTCCAGTACTCTATCATGCACAAATCGCATTAAAATCAAGTACGATAAATAATCAAGTATTATGTGATGCATATCTCATAAAATCTAGTCCGAGCATTACTCTAGCACTAATGGTTTTCACACAAACCCGATAGATTGCTTATTTTAATTGAATTTCACTCAATTAGATCAAATCAGCACTATAATGTGCTATTTTCACATATAACATGAAAACATTAGCCAATCTATCTATGCAACTGTCAAAACTAGTCACAAACATGCTTCTTAAGCTTTTTACCCTTATTTGGGGTAAAATCACAATTTTACCTTATAGGTTCCTATCAAACTTTTCTATAATCAGAATTTTATATACAATATAAATAATCAAAATTCTATTCGAAATACGTGTAGCTACCTCTAGCTACTCACAAAATTCTCTTATCTCAGATCACGTCACTTGACCTCACTTCCTCGGTGCTACTAAACCTCGTAGTTCGATCAGCTTCTAATATAATCTCTGAAGCTCTAGATAACCATTCACATCAGTATACCTTAATATATTTAATTTTTCACTTGCATGAATCTGAAATCAATGCATTTAGCCCTTTTTACACTCATTTGGTCTTATTACAACTCATTGGACTTCACTCTTTCCTAAGTCCATTTCCAATACATGTATTTCACCAAACTATCTTACAATCATTTATACATGCTTAATAACTTCACTACATGCTTCAATTATCATTGAATCCATGCCTACTAAATTTTCTCTCATTTTCTCATATCAAGCCACAAATCTTGGTCATGGAGATTTTACATATTAAAGGTGTTTTCAGTAACTCAAACATACACCAATCAACTCACAAAGACATCTATATTAACATATTTGAATTTGGTGTATGGAATCTTACCTAGCTTGATTTTTCCTCTTTTTACCAAATTGGGGGAAATTCACCTTGCTCCTTAAATCTAAGGTTTCAACTTCTAGTTTTCAACTATGTTGTTCTCCTCCTTACAAGGAACAACCTTACTGAAACAAATCTCACTCAAAACTAATTGAAAGGGATGATTTTTGGACTAGGAAAGTTAGGTTTTACTTTGGTTTAATGAAGGATTGGATGTTCTTAGGGAAATGAGGTGCAGAGGTCCAGTATATATAGAATTTCACTTGGAATTCGATCTGCTAACCATGAGAGATCATCTTGCCTTGTGTTTATCTATTCAGAATTTGACTTTTTAAGCTAGGGGATCGATTTGCTCTTTAGCATGAGATCGATCTGCTTTAGACAGAATCTTATGGAGATCGATCTGGCCTTGGCAGAAACTTATAGAGATAAATGTACTTTAAATGAGGGATCGATCTCCCTTTTGTAGAATGCTTTGGCATTACATTTTCAAGCCATGAGATCGATCTTCCTTGCTTATGAGATCGATCTGTTCCTCATCTGTAGTAATTCTTGCTGCAGTTTTCCCAATTAATCATTGTTACATTCATATCCAATTTGCTTCACTACCCGTTTTGCATTTCATACTCATTTGGAACTTAAAAACATTTGTTCCTTATGATTTATATCAAATGTGACTTGTCCGTACATCACGAAATCATAAAGAGTACATATTATTTTATGAGCCTTACAAGATCTGACAATGGAGAAATGAGAGACCGATGCTGAAAAGAAGAGGAAGAAAAAGGGAGAGCCAACGTGAATCACCTTGCCGTTACCAACATTGAGCTTTGTTAGGCCGCTTGAAGCTGTTGAAAGGAGAAGAGGGTGCAAATTGGTCCAACAACCCTTAAACCAGGAACCAAATTAATAAAATGAGCTGAACCGACCATAATCGATTTAGCAAGAAAGAAAAAAAAGAAAAAAAAAGAAAAAAAGAAAAAGAAAATAAAATAAAGAAAAAGAAAATGGGAAAAGAAAAAAAAAAGAAGAGAAAAAATTCAGTGCCTTGATTTAAGGAAAATAGGTAAGAGAAGTCAAAATCACGTAGTTTTAAGTTCATGAAAATTTATGAGAATTATATTTGATGGATACTAAGTCTTCTTGATGATATTTGGCTATGCAGCACGACGATAAGGCGAATAGTGCGAGTTTAGTTAAGCACGATGTACACGCACTAAGCTCAGAAATCAAGGTAAGTGGGTTAAGTAAAACTTTCTAGTATCATATCGTAGGAGATATCTAAGTTTAATTAGTGATTAATTAACTTTTGAATTAAGTGGCACTATGATATTTATCGAACTGCTAAGGTAAGATAATGATATAAGTAAATTGTAGATTATATTGTTTGATACTATACTATATGTGATTTAATATGGCATGATGAATGGAAGGTGATGAAACATGAGATTTTGTAAGTAATAAACAAGAATTTGGGATTTGCATTTTTTATTTTGTAGCATAAATATATTTTTATAAATAAAAGATATTGTGATCATGCCTTGAAAAAATTGTTAGATGATGGTATTTAAAAGAGACATAGGTAAGATTGAAACATGTTTGTGAAGTTTGATTTATATTGCAAAATTATGATGAAAAATAAGCATATGATCATGATGGATTATTTAAGAAGCAAGGGTGATGGACCTATCATGAATTAATTGAGGAATTTTATAATTGAATCTTAGAATTTTAATGCCTTAAGGAACTTTATAATTGAAGCTTAGAATTTTAATGCCTTGAGGTATCACATTAATGAATTAAGAAATTTTGAATGCGTTGAGGAACTTTATAATTGAAGCTTGGAATTTTAATGCCTTGATGATTTACATGGTTAATCATGTAGATATGAAGTGTTTCGTGAATTGGGAATAAAACAAAGGAAGTATAAGTATTAAATTGATTTCATTTCACAATGACGATATGGAGTGAATGCTTAAATATAAATTTCGAGTTGTGAAATGATGATGACACTGAGAGAATTAATGATATGATATTCATAAATGCCTACTGGATTGTTATAGAATTGTTATGGAAGTATGTTATGAAATGATTATAGAAATAAATGTCAAATATTACAAAGGTAATATCTAAATATTTGTGAGATAATGAGAAAACCCACACATACGGTGAGGGTCTCCGCATCTATGATATGATGTAAAAGGGCTTGTAATGGCTCAAAAATATTGTGAGATATTAATGTATTTTTTATGCTACTTTGGTGAATGAGATGATGAATTGAGGTTACATGAAACATTTATGTTTTGAAAGTGTGACTAAATGAATTCAAAAGTTGTGGATATGTGATGATATAAGTATAAATGATTGAGTGATACGAGACTGTGAATTATATGATTACAGGAAGATTCTCAGAGTAACTCTTAAAGGAATTCCTTTTTGTTTGAATGACTTTGGTATCACTGTGGAAACTTGCTAAAAGTAATATTTAATTATTTGTGTGATACTATGAAGACCGATAATGATACTAGGGGTCTTAATTGTGAGACCCCATCTATGTATAACTTTGTAATATATATTAATGGAATTATAAGACAAATGATTTTGGATCAAGTAAATGTGAATCAATTTGCAAATGGGATGAATGAGTGTCAAGATACAAATAAAAGATAAATAAGGGCTGAAGTGGCCATAAACTAAACAAGTAAAATTGTAAACACTTGGATTGAAGATAAGGAATGAAGACACGCAATGATAATGCATGGATGGTGAATTTTGTTTATCCATTCTAAATTCTAAGCAACACACACAAGTTCCATAACACGAAAATCATAGGAAATGAGCCTTTCCATGCTCGAAGTGTGAATATATTGCAAAAAGACTAGTGAAGCAATCGATTGCAAGTTCTCTCTTGAAAAATCTGGAAAAATGCAGCAAAAGGGTTGTAGATGAAGGCCAGACCGATCTCCCATTAAAGCTAGATCGATCCCTTGTGCAAAACAGAGTCATTTCAAGTGAATCTGCCAAGGCCAGATCGATCTCCCCAATGAGCATATCGATATGCATTTGCCTCTGCCTAGCAGAGATCAATCCCCTCTTAAGTGTAGATCGATCCCCTCTTAAGTGTAGATCGATCCCCATTTGATTCTATCAAGAGTAGATCGATCTCTCCCCATAAGTAGATCGATCTCCTCAAGCTTCTGCCAAGCCAAGATCGATCTCTCCCCAATGCACAGATCGATCTCCCCTTTTAAAACTTGAGAATTTGATGGCTAAAACCAAAGGATGATCGATCTCCTCACCCTAGCAGATCGATTCATCACTCTCAATCTATAAATACCCCACGGTAAAACCTTTTTCTTAAACAAACCAACACATGTCTTCCATTTTCACCCAAAATACCAAGTTTTCTCTCTCTAGAATACACCATCTTTTAAACAGAATTGGGAAAAAGCTATTAGAGCCAAAGTTGTTCACTTTGAGGAGGAGAGCAACATAGCTTGGAGCCAACATTCAACTCATTGGATTGAAGGAGCTAAGGAGTCTTCCAAACTTGGAAAAGAAGAAAGTCAAGTTAGGTGAGTTTCCAATACACCAACTCTAAGTATATTTATCTAGTGGTTGTTGTTAGTAGATTGGTGTATGTATTGGTGAATGAAACTACCTAGATTGTAATGAAACAAGCATAACCTAGAATGAGTCTAGTGTGAGATCATAGAATGTGGTTGATTAGGTGATAAAAAGGATTATATCAAGTTGTTAGTGAGGTAATGTGCATGATTTTGAGATGATTGGATGAAGCCACATTGTGAGACTAGTCAAGTGATAAAAATGTGCATAAATGGTGTTGTAGAGAATGAATAAATGATGGAAGATTGTGGATAAACATTTCTGCCAAGTGTTTGATAAATAACCAAGTGTGTTGCTAGTTAAATTGACAAGAAATGACATAATGATGGCCAAATGTGATAATGGGTTAAACTTAATGATATAAGCTCGATGAGATAAATCGATTAGTTGAAGTTAGAATATGAGTTATTGGTATTGACTCATATGATTGATATATATTTGTAGCTCCAAAGGATAAAACCGGAGCCAGTTTAGCCACGCGAAAAGCGGGAAAAGAAGGAAGAGTTTCTTCCAAGAGAATCGAAGTAAGGGAATTGTGTTAGCCATAAGGATATTTGTATGCCTTTCGGGCACATGGGCGATTTTTAACGTAGCTAAGGGTATTAGGATGAAATGTTTGTTTGAAGAGCAAAGAATTGAGATTTTGATAAACGTGCATTAAAAGCAAGAACATGATGCTTTGAAATCTTTTTATTTATTTTTAGTATGTGATTGGTAGGTTGGCTAGCATTTGAAATGATTTGCACAAAAATGGCTTGATTTGGTTTTATAACCATGCTTTACATAGAATGAGCCACCTACATGAGTTTTATGGAAATGGAGCATGCTAGAGCGTTGCTCGCACGAGATTTGACGTGTTTTATATATGCATTAATGCTGGAGCGATACTCGTACTAGAGTTTTACATGCAAGAGTGCTGGAGCTTAGCTCGCACTAGTTTTCACATGGATTTTATGACATTGTGTTGGAGCCTAGCTCGCACTAGTTCTCATACGAGTTTTGACATGGTGCTGGAGCATAGCTCGCACTAGATGTCCACTATACTTGTTGTCATGCTAAAGACTACTCGCACGTGGTTTTATGACATGTTGGGAGCCATGCTTGGAGCTTCGGGTAGGCTGTGTGCCCGTCGATTAAATAGGCTCGCACGAGCGTATTGAGATGTGGCAGGATATATTGTGATGATATGGGTACACGGAGTATGTTGTACCGTGCAAGTAGCATGGAGTACATTATACCGTGTGTGATATTATATATAACATCTTCAGATGATGGATTCCGCTATGGATCAGCGGTTGGACGTGACCCACGTCTCGTGCAGAAGCAGATAGAGGTGATACCCCGCACACTAGGATCTGTGTAGGTTGGGATCACAAAGGATATGGCCATAGTCCTAGTTATTACCCTCATTGATATTGTATGTCTATCTCACATGTCTATTGCTGAATGAGAAATCCATGTTTTGAAATGTGTTTATGGGTTAGGATAGTCCATGGGAGGGGCTGAGTCCTTACGAGTGATGATTTTATGTCGGCTTGTGTTCAAAATTGGAAATGCTTTTAAGTACACTTTGCATGATGATTTTCCATGCTTTGATTTTGATTACGCATGATGATTTTTTCATGCTATGTTTTCAGAATTGTGCACTGATTTATATAGCATGATTTGCTTTACATGGCTGGTAGCGACTACGCCCACTCTGAGTGACCTAGACATGTTATCCGCAAGTGCACGGGTCGTACAAGTAATAATGGAATTTGAGTCCCGAATTTTCGTCCCCCAAAGAATCTAATTAGCCTAATTAAGTACCGGTTAATCTTACCCTAAGTATATTCTAGCAAATTATGAATTTTCAGTGGGTGATCTACAAGGCTACAATTAAAAAATATTGAAAACAATAAAAATTATAAAATAAAGAAAATAACACAGAGCTAAAATTACTTAGAAAGCTCCAAGCAATTAAAAGCAATAACCTACAAAAGATAATTAAAACAGTTAAAATGAATTAATACCAATAAACTAGAATGCAAATATGAAAATAAAGGAACAGAAATTGATTTGATTAAAATTAAACAATCCTAAAATAAAATATGCATGTAATTAAACTAATTAATAAAATGCAAATTAAACTAACATAAAGTCTAATAAAATATACTTCTATTAACTTAAAGAAATTCTTAAATAAAACTAAGAAACTAATTACCTATAAAATGATCCTAATTAAATCTAACTCTAACTAATTACTACTAATAAAACAAAATCTAAATAATGCATGAGAACTTACTATTTTTGGATTTTTAAATATAAAATGAAGACTAAATTAAAAATGCATGAAACAAGTTTAATCGAAATTAATTCTAAATGCAACTTATAAATTCTACACTAAAATTAAGTCCTAAATCATATTATATAAAATCAACTATTAACACAAATTAAAACTAAGCTTAAACTAAGTAACAAAGACAATATAAATAACATGCAAATTCAATTTCAAACTTCCTACTTTTACCTAAGTTGACAAATGATGCATAAAAATGTTGGGCAATTAATATAAGACATGATAAATAAAATGTGGAGATTAAACACTGCCAAACGTGGCCTTAAGCCAATTTCCAGCTAGCTTGGTACACCCCTTCACTGTAATGTGCACATTATGTCATTTCTAGGTGTTTATCTTGCTCCTGCTCCATTCTCTACAACACAACATCCCATACTGCCACCTTACTGCTTAGCAGTTTGCATCCACGACATGCACCAGCTTAATTCCCTGCCTGGTTCAGAACTGCTCTACTTCAGTCACCACGTCCTTCTGCACTTATCCTTTATACTGTACTACCGCGGCCACTTCAGGACAAGCATTCAATGTTACCAGTTGCAGTAACATTTTTCTGCTCTGCATAATGCCGCACCTTCACTCCTGATTGTATCTCCAGCAACAGGTCCTCCCTAGCTAACGCTTGTGTGCTATAGAGCCAGGACAGGAACTAGATATAGCATCCACGTCTTGCTTGCATCCCATGCATATCTTGCAGCAGATGGGGTGCACCTTGGACTGTCTATCAGCTGGAAGCAACAACGAACCTGTCATGACCCAAATTTCTTAAAATCACTACAAATTTTTCGTTTTTCTGTTTATTATTTTATTCTTACCTTTCTATCATCGTGACCATCCTACAAACAGTTGGGCTATGATTCGGTGTTAGTCACCTCTCACTTATTTACCATTCCATTTCCATAATTACATTCACAAATCAGAATTTACTATCTTTTGATTTTAATTAAATACATACACAATGGTATTTATAACTCTACATCCCCGACATCGTATCCGTTTACAGTACTATGCATTACATATTTAGATACAAAACCATAAAAATGTGTATACCTGTCTCTCGATGGGAAGCAGCGGATACCAAGATTGCAAGTCCTTAGCCGCTTACTAATTACTGTGAGTGCTCTGAAAAGATGAGAAAATAAGGGGGTGAGCAAACCACATGCTCAGTAAGGTAATTATGCAAGTAAGTAGATAGCTCCACTATCTACATGCTCATAATACCATGCCCCTAAAAATCCATTTCTTTTCATAAAAATCTCAAGCATAAAATCATGTATTTCATCATGACTTAGTGTTATAAAACTGTTTCTGCATCTATAAATCATACTACTTATGAATCAATAGCATTTGATGTGACATCATTAAATCATACTTAGCATGAATTAAATCAAAATCATGCATTCTTTCATGTCATGTAAGACAAATCATGAATTTGAAATGAAAGCATGGAAAACATCATCATGCTACTGCATTCAAATCAGTTCATTAAGACTGCAATATAAACTAACCCTTCCGGGTCTATCATCTCATAAAACAATTCATTAAAATTCATTATAAAACTTCGGTTATAAAACCCCCTTCTTTCAGGGTCACATATCATAAAATCATAAAATCAGGGGCCTGACCCCTCCCTCGGGTCTACCTTGGTCTATCGACCAATAGTTATATCATGTGAGACAAGTAGGTGACTATCAGTAACAACACAGGACTATGGCCATAACCTAGTGATCCCTGGCAACACGGTACCTAGTGTGCAGGGTATCACACCTAAAACGGGAGGTGGGTCGGTCCTACCCGCCAGAACAACATATTAGGATTGCGAGGGCAAGGCTTGCTGCCTCGTGGCTAATGCCACTCCACTCTAACAATCCCCACGGTACAACATACTCCGCGTGACATAGACGGTACAACGTACTCCGTAAACCCAAGCTCTCAGGGGTGCCTGCAATAGGTCTTATCCACCCATATCATCTCTGTCTCAGTATGCACATGTGAGCATATCATCTCACTGTGACACACAGTCTACAGGAGGCTCCAACACGGCTATATGCATGTCATATAAATCCCTATGCGAGCGAAGCTCTAGCACAACTCCATGCATATTCATGATATCTGAAAACCTCGTGCAAGCAAAGCTCTAGCATGATGTCATAAAAATCAGTAAAATCTGTGTACGAGTAGCACTCCAGTACGACTTAAAAATGAATGAGTTATAAATCCATATAAAATCATCTGCGAGCAAGCTCCAGAACAGTGTTATGCATCAATAAATCAAATCTCGTGCGAGTTACACTACAGCAAGGCTTTATGCATAAATAAATCAAATCTTGTTCGAGTTACACTCCAGCACAACTTTTATGCAATTATCTTATCAAAACAGGAAGCGAGCTAAGCTCTAGCACCTCTCATGCATATCAACTCATAAAAACTAGTGCGAGCAATAGCTTCAGTACCTTTTTCTGCATATCAGGTCAAAACAAGTCAAAACATGTCAAAACAAAGTGCGAGCTAGGCTCCAGCACTTCTCATAAATTTCACAATAATAAAAATCAGTGCGAGCAACCGCTCAAGCACATTTATGCACACTCACAAAGGCAAATATAGTGCGAGCTATATGCCAGCACTATCTATTTCCATATAAATTTGATAGTTGGCCCGTTTTCCAAAGAATTTTCATTTAAATATAAATAACACTTATGTAGTGTTATATAGTGAAATTTATGCAAATACTGGCCAATCTATCGATTTACTTTGCTTAAAAACCAAGAAAATTCCTTAATTCATAAAATTCCTTAAATCATGCATTTCATGCATGTCATGCTTTCACCATCCTTAGGTGAACTTCCCTCAATGGGGGTAAAATATTCTTTACCTATATCGAGTCCTTAAAATCTTTAAACCATTTCTAGGACCTTTATACATATTCAGTGTATACATATATATTCAGTGTATACTAAAACTATTAAAATACGCGTAGCTACCTCTAGCTACTCACACAATTCCCTTACCTCATTTTCTGTACAGTCTGACCTTTCCACTGATGTCTCGTCATGCAGTCCGATTTGCTCTCAATCAAATCTTCGAAACTGCGTATCAATATACGTCAGGTCAAATTCAATACATTTAATTGTATTTCATATTTTATGGCTTGATTTAAATCATTGGGTCCGTTTACCCATATTGGGCCTGATTGTACCATAATGGGCCTTAATCGACCTCAAGCCCGTTTTTTCATTCACTATTCACATCATCGAGGCCTATTGGGCTCATTGGGCCCACCAGTATTTATTGAGTCTCGTTCTAAACTCTTGAATAGCTTAATTTAGTATTTACGATAATTTATTCAAATTTTTAGAATTTAATTCGTTTAATGCAAAAATTAAATCTGTAATTTATCTAACACGCATAAAGATGCAAATTGTCTTAAATAAAGGCTACTTACTCGAGATTCCATGATAATACGCAAATCGAGGCTGACTCGAGTCTTCGTTTGACGTCAATTGTCGAGCTACACAATTTAATATTTTTTCGAGTCAACTTTCAGTTGGATAATAATCAAATTAAATATTTTGAAAATTAAATCGGTCAATTCGATTGCTTACCAACTTACTCGTAGCTCGATTGCATCACTGGGATTTTTTTCCAATTTTTTCTATTTTCTTTTTCCCAATTTTCTCTTTCTTTTCTTTTCTTTTTGGCTGAACCAGTTCGGTTCGGTTCAACCCGGTTCAGACCGTCGGTTCAGTCCAGTTAGGTCCAGTGGTTCAGTCCGATTCGACCGGTTCAGGCATCATTTTGCCATTCCGACGTCGTCTGGCTAGTTCTCCGAGTGTCGCTGCCGCCGTTCGACGTGCCACAGCTTGGGGACCTCTCGGCTGGCCTCGATCGGGACCAATCACCATTGGTGGTCGTCGTATTTCCTCTTTTCCTCCGCGGCCTTCCTCTCTTCGATTCGTCGGCTTCCGGCATCGGTGGAGGGGGTGACCGGTGCCGATGAGTGCGCACGGAGTCCCTCTCCATTTTTCGGCCACTTGACTGGCCGTTAGTCGCCGGTTGTGGCCATCTGGCCTCTCTTCTTCCTCAGCTTTCGTCTCGCGTTTCGCCATTTGCCTTCTTTCTGTTTCGCGATTTTCGTGATTCAGACTTTCTTTTTTTTCAGTTTTTTTCATTTATTTTATTATTTATAATTAAATTTTATCATTATTTTATTCATTAAAATAATAATAAAATCCTAAAAATATCCCAAAAATTCAGATTAAATCCATTTAATCCATAAATGAATTTATCAATCCGATTTTGTCTTTTCAGTATATTTTTTGATTATTTTCAAGATAATTTTTCAAGGTGAAAATTTCGATTTATTTCAATAAATTCATATCTTGATCAATTTAAGCCGAAATTTAATTATTTCTATGTTTTTGATCAAGATTTCTCAAATCCCATATTTTTAATTAAATTTTCTTCTCGAATTTATACCGACTTTCGATCTTTTGATCGTTTTACTCTTGCACCTGTTCGGGAATACCATTTCAATCCTTTTGCATTTTTAAATACACTCCAAAATTTCTATTCATTCCCTTTTTGCTCTTACGATAAAAATCGGGTTTTACAATTTCCCCCACTTAAGAAATTTGGTCCTCCAAATTAGAACCAAGTTAAATGGGTCCATACACACTACTCCTGTACGTCTATCGCATCATACTCTTTAATTTTCATAGGACTTTTTTCGGAGTGTAATACTACCAACATACTTAACTAGCGAGATCATCTTAAACCTCCACACTTTCTCCTTTTGTCTAATACCCGAATCGATTTTTTTCCAACATACGTTACACTTTCATTGAGCTAAGCTGTTGGAGCTCATATCCGATCACATATGCTAGGTCCGGATATTATTTTCGACACATCAAAAGATAGGAAACATTGTGGATGCCTGCTTATTCAAGAGGTAACGCCATCCTATAGGCTTTATCTCCCACTTGTCCAATATTTCAAATGATTCAATCTAACGAAACTCAATTTGCCTTCTTTCGAATCTCGTTATGCTCTTTAGACAAATAACTGCCAACATATTGATTCACCCTCGGTGAATTCCAATGGTTTCTATCTCTCGTCAGCATAGTGTTTCATGTCATGACCCAAATTACCTAAAATCAGAGTAAATTTTTTGCTTTTTCATCTATTATTTAATTCTTACCTTTCTCTCTTCGTGACCATCCTACAAATAATTGGGCTATGATTCGGTGTTAGTCACCTCACACTATTACCAATCCATTTCCATATTCACATTCATATATTAGAGTTTACTATCTTTTAACTTTAATTAAACACACACACATTGGTATTTATAACTCTACATCCTCCACATCATATTCCTTTACAGTACTGTGCATTACATATTTAGATACAAAACTATACAAATGTGTATGCCTATCTCTCGATGGGAAGCAGCGAATACTAATATGCAAGTCCCCCGCCGCTTACTAATTACTATGAATGCTCTGAAAAGATGGGAAAATAAGGGGGTGAGCAAACCACACGCTTAGTAAGGCAATTATACAAGTAAGTAGATAGCTCCACTATCTACATGCTCATAATGCCATGCCCTTAAATCCATTTCTTTTCATTAAAATCATCAAGCACAAAGTCATGCAAACATCAATGACTTAGTTTATCAAAACTATTTGTGCATATAGAAATCATGTAATTCATGCATCAAAGGCATTTTAAGTGACATCAGTAAATCATACTTAGCATGAATTTAATCAAAATCATGCATTCTTTCATGTCATGTAAGGCAAATCATAAATTTGAAATGAAAGCATGGAAAACACCATCATGCATTCAAATCAATTCATTTAAAATCATAGTATAAACTAACCCTTCTAGTCAATCATCTCATAAAACAATTCATTAAAATTCATTATAAAACTTCGGTTATAAAACCACCCTTCTTTCAGGGTCATTTGTCATAAAATCATAAAATGGGGGGCCTGACCCCTCCTTCGTGTCTACCCTGATCTATCGACCAACAGTTATATCATGTGTGACAAGCAACTGATTATATCAGTAACATCGAGGATTATGGCCATATCCTAGTGATCCCTGGCAACCCAGTACCTAGTGTGCTGGGTATCACACCTGAAACGGGAGGTGGGTCGTCTTACCCGCCAAAACAATATAACACCAGGATTGCGAGGGCAAGGCTTGCTGCCTCGTGGCTAATGCCACTCCACTCCAACAATCCCCACGGTATAGCGTACTCCGCGTGATATACAAGATACAACGTACTCCGTGAACCGAAGCTCAGTCAGGGGTGCCTGCAATAGGTCTTATCCACCCATATCATCTCTGTCTCAGTATGCACGTGTGAGCATATTATCTCACTGTGACACACAGTCTACAGGAGGCTCCAACACGACTATATGTATGTAATACAAATCCTTGTGCGAGCGAAGCTCAAGCACGACTCCATGCATATTCATGAAATCAGAAAACCTCGTGCGAGCGACGCTCTAGCACGGTTTCATAGAAATTAATTAAATCTGTGTACGAGCAGCGCTCCAGTATGACAAACTGATTATAAATTCAAGTAAAATCCACGTACGAGTAATGCTTAGCTACGGATATGTATAAAAACTCAGTGAAAACCTCGTACGAGAAAAACTCCAGTACGACATTAAAATGAATTATAAAACCATATAAAACTTCGTGCGAGCAACGCTCCAGCACGAGTGAATGCTCAAGTAAATCAAATCTCGTGCGAGTTACACTCCAGCACGGCTTTATGCATAATTAAATCAAATCTCATGTGAGTTACAGTCCAGCACGGCTTTATGCAAATTTCATATCAAAACAGGATGCGAGCTAAGCTCCAGTATCTCTCATGCATGTCAAATCATTAAAACTAGTGCGAGCAATCGCTCCAGCACCTTTTTATGCATATCAAGTCAAAACAAATCAAAACAGGTCAAAACATGTCAGAACATGTCAAAACAGAGTGCGAGCTAGGCTCCAGCACTTCTCATGCATTTCACAAGAATAAAATCAGTGCGAGCAACGGCTCTAGCACATTTCATGCATATGATGTCACACAAGTCAGTGCGAGCAACCGTTCCAGCACATTTATGCATATTCACAAACGCATATATAGTGTGAGCTATATGCCAGCACTATCTGTTTCCATATAAACTTGATAGTTGGTCCGTTTTCCAAAGAAATTCCATTTAAATTTGAATAACACCTACGTAGTGTTATCTTGTGAAATTTATGCGATTACTGGCCAAACTACCATTTTTCTTTGCTTAAAACCACGAAAATCCCTTAAATCAGAAAATTCTTAAATCATGCATTTCATGCATGTCATGCTTTCACCATCCTTAGGTGAACTTCCCTCAATAGGGGTAAAATAGTCTTTTCACCTATTTCGATCCTTAAAATCATTTAAACCACTTTTAGGATCATTATACAATAACAATGTATACATACAAAATCAGTGTATACAAAAACTATTAAAATACGCGTAGCTACCTCTAGCTACTCACATAATTCCCTTACTTCATTTTTCTGTACAATCTGACCTTTCCACTTATGACTCGTCACGCAATTCGATTTGCTTCGAATCCAATCCCTGGAACTGCAGATAAATATTCATCAGGTCAAATACAATACAATTAATTGTATTTCATATTTTTCTGGGCTTAATTTAAATCATTGGGCCCGTTTACCCATATTGGGCCCGATTAAACCATAATAGGCCTTAATCGGCCTTAAGCCCGTTTACCACACTTTATCGAGGCCTATTGGGCTCATTGGGCCCATCAATATTTATTTAGCCTCGTTCTAAATTCTCGGATATCTCAATTTAGTTTTTATGACAATTTATCCAATTTTCCAAAATTTAATCCATTTATGCAGAAATCAAATTCGTAATTTATCAACATGCATAACGATGCAAATTATCGTAAATAAGGGTTACTTACCGGTGATTCCATGATAGTACGTAAATCGAGACTGTCCGAGCTCCTGTTTGATGTCAATTGTCGAGCTACACAATTAAATATTTTTTTCGGGTAAACTTTCAGTCACATTTTAATTAAATTAAATATTTCAAAATTTAAATTGGTCAATTCGACCGCTTACCGACTTACCCGTAGCTCAATTGCATCGCTGGAATTTTGCCCAATTTTTCCTTTTTTTCTTTTTTTTCCCTTTTTCTCTTTTTTTGCTTTTCTTTTTGGCTAAACCAGTTCAGTCCGGTTCGGTTCAACTCGATTCAGACCCTCGATTCAGTCCAGTTCGGCTGGTTCAGTGCCTTGCTGGTCGGTTCTCCGTCGGTTTTCACCGTCAGTGGCTCCGCTGGGTCGTCTGATGCACGGATCTGGGGTTGGTTTCGTTCAAGGCCACCAAAAATTGGCTGGTCCGGCTCTTCTCCCCTCGCCGTCGGTACCGATTATGTTTCTTGTCGTTTTCTGGTGCTAGCCGCCGTCTCACTGGCCGATTCAGCCGCTTATCGGTCGGCCTTGGCGTGGGCTACCTTCGGGTGGTGGTGGCCTGCCCTAGATCGGCGTCAGTGACCGCCAATTTCTTTTCCTCTCTCGGTTCCCTGTTTTCTCACCGTTCCTCTCTCTTTCACCATCGATCGCTGCCTCCTTCGACCTCCACCAATGCCAGTGATAGCTCGGCTGGCCGATGGCTTTGGCCACCTCGCCTGGGTTCATCGTCGGTGGCTCCCTTGGTTCAGCTGATTCGGTTTCCTTTAGAAACTCGTAAAATGCGATTTTCTGTTTTTTATTATTTTTTATTTATTATTTATTTTTATTATTATTTTAATCAATTAAATATTATTAAATATCAAAATATCCCAAAAATATTCATATTGAATTCATTTAATCCGTAAATGAATTTCTCAGTCCGATTTTACCTTTTCGGTATATTTTTCAATTATTTTCGGGATTATTTTTTGAGGTGAAAATTTTGGTTTATTCCAATAAATTCATATCTTGATCAATTTAACCCGAAATTTAATTATTTCTTCGTTATTGATCAAGATTTATCAATCTCATATTTTTAATTAAAATTTCTTATCCTGATTAATACCGAATTTTGTTCCTTTGATCGTTTTACCCTTCACGTGTTCAGGAATACCATTTCAATCCTTTTGCATTATTAAATGCACTTGAAAATTTCTATTAATTCCATTTGCTCTTACAATAAAAATCGGGTCTTACAATCTCCCCCACTTAAGAAATTTGGTCCTCCAAATTAGAACCAAGTTAAATGATTCCTTAAACAACTCCGGTATGTCTATCATTTCATATAATGTCATCCTCAAGTGACTTTCTCCGGAGTGTAATACTACCATCATACTTAACTAGGGAGATCGTTTTAAACCTCAATACTTTCTCCTTCTGTTTAATACCCGAATCGATTTTCCAATCATATGTTATACTTTCATTGAGCTAAGCTGTTGGAGCTCAAATCCGATTACATATGCTGGGTCCGGATATTATTTTCGAAGCATCATAAGATAGGACACAGTGGATGCCAGCTAATTCAAGTGGTAATGTCAACCTACAGGTCTTATCTCCCACTTTGTCCAATCTCTCAAAGAATTCAATCTAATGAAACTCGATTTGCCTTCTTTTCGAATCTCGTTATGTTCTTAAGACAAATAAGTGTCAACAATACTAATTCACCCTCTGTGAATTTCCAATGGTTTTTGTCTCTTGTCAGCATAGCTTTTCTGTCTGCTCTGAGGTGTTCTTAATCTCTCACAAATCAACTGAACATCCTCAGAGGTTTGTCTTACAAATTCGAGAATAATTCTCTCTCTGTCACCCACTTTTTCTTATTCAAGTCGGGGAATAACCCCTACGGCCATACAATGCCTCAGATAAAGTCATCCCGATACTCAAGTGACAACTATCATTATTGGCGAATTCGATTAGTAACAACTGATCATCCTAGGAGCTTATAAAATCAATGGCACACACTCTCATCACATCCTCCAGAACCTGTACAGTCCTCTCTGACTGACCATCTGTCTGAGGACAGAAAGTTGTGCTAACACACAATCGGGTTCCCATAGCTTCCAAAACAATATTCCCAAAAGTGGAAGCTTCCAAAACAATATTTCCAAAAGTGAAAAGTGAAGTGGGAATCCCTATCTGATATCATGCTCACTGGAACGTTACATAATGTTTCACAATTTCTTCTAGTACTCTGCCTTGATCTTTCACTAGCTTATAAGCAATTGAAGGTGGTATGAATAAATACGTGGCACCAGAATCAATTAAAATAATTACTTCATTATTCTTAACCAGTATGGTATCTTCCACCACATCAGATGAAACATCAGTAGTATCCTGGTCCAAGGCATACACTCGCTCTCGTCCAACATCTTATTTTCGTGGTAACTACCACACATCCTACACTGTTTACACTTGCTACACTGCTACACTGCTCTCACTACTACGGAGCAAGTCGGGGTCCTCCAATCATAATACCTCTCATAAGTACTGAAATTGGATATACTGGGGCCTTACCAATCATCTTACCCCATGACTCATCAGCTCTAATCTTTTACCAAACTACTTTTTTCCCATTTTGACATCCTTGTCATTCTCTATTCTCTTTTGTCTCTATTTCGGCCCGTACTACCTTTTCCAATCTCAAAAGTGTGCAACTCATGATCTTATTCACACAACTGTAGTCTGCGCACTGCTTCGGCATAGGTAGTGATATCTAACGGGCTAATCGGACTTTAATTGACAATCTGAGCCCTTCCATGAATTTTTAAACATCTGGACTCTCACTGTTCATCGTGTTCGAGTCATATCTGCCTAGGAATATAGACTGAGATTCATACTCATCAATCAACCAATTCCTCTGGGTCAGAGTAAAAAATTTCATCAGTAATTTCCTTTAAACAATGTTCGAGATATTCTATCACCGAAAAACATCAAGAAATATTTCTCCATGTCCATTCTCGATGTCTAACTCTTAAGGTGGGTCGAGCGCACTTCGATCAATGCTCCAACTCGCCCATCAATATCTCATGCATACTCTGAGCAATTAGCTCGCAAAATATTCTGCACACTCCGCTCTAACCTCGCAAAGCGTGTCTCAAAACTGTCTGATCTCACTGTCGAATTCTGTCTGATCTCTCTATCAAACTTTGTGGGGCATACTCAATACCAGCCTTCACTTCAATCTCATCTTGAGTCTCATGTGGCGACTCAATACAACTCTCCTCGAGCTCGTGTACTCGTCCTTCTACCATGGCGGCTATCAGTTAATGTGTCTATATTCTTGCATTTAAAAATTAAATTCTTAGCTGCACTTCCATCTCGATATACACAATTGTATCTAAACAATGCACAATACATGAGGATGTAAACTTCCTTAACCACTAACACTGACTCATTTTAGGCCAACTCAAGCTCTGATACCAAAATTGTCACGACCTAAATTACCTAAAATCAGAGTAAATTTTTTACTTTTTCATTTATTATTTAATTCTTACCTTGCTCTTATCGTGACCATCCTACAAACAGTTGGGCTATGATTCGGTGTTAGTCACCTCACACTATTACCAATCCATTTCCATATTCACATTCATATATAAGAGTTTACTATCTTTTGACTTTAATTAAACACACACACATTGGTATTTATAACTCTACATCCCCCACATCATATTCGTTTACAATACTCTGCATTACATATTTAGATACAAAACTATACAAATGTGTATACCTGTCTCTCGATGGGAAGCAGCGAATACCAATATGCAAGTCCCCCGCCGCTTACTAATTACTGTGAGTGCTTTGATGTGAGTGCATCAAAGGCATTTTATGTGACATCAGTCAATCATACTTAGCATGAATTTAATCAAAATCATGCTTTCTTTCATGTCATGTAAGACAAATCATAAATTTGAAATGAAAGCATGGAAAACACCATCATGCTACTGCATTCAAATCAATTCATTTAAAACCACAGTATAAACTAACCCTTTCGGGTCAATCATCTCATAAAATAATTCATTAAAATTAATTATAGAATTTCGGTTATAAAACCACCCTTCTTTCAGGGTCATTTGACATAAAATCATAAAATCGGGGGCCTGACCCCTCCCTCGGGTCTACCCTGATCTATCGACCAATAGTTATATCATGTGAGACAAGTAGGTGATTATATCAGTAACATCGAGGACTATGGCCATATCCTATGATCCCTTGCAACACGGTACCTAGTGTGCGAGGTATCACACCTGAAACAGGAGGTGGGTCATCCTACCCGCCAAAACAGCATAACACCAGAATTGCGAGGGCAAGGCTTGCTGCCTCGTGGCTAATGCCACTCCACTCCAACAATCCCCACGGTACAACGTACTCCATGTGATATACACGGTACAACATACTCCATGAACCCAAGCTCAGTCAGGGGTGCCTGCAATAGGTCTTATCCATCCATATCATCTCTGTCTCAGTATGCACGTGTGAGCATATCATCTCATTGTGACATACAGTCTACAAGAGGCTCCAACATGGCTATATGCATGTAATATAAATCCCTGTGCGAGCGAAGCTTAAGCACGGCTCCATGCATATTCATGATATCAGAAAACCTCGCGCGAGCGAAGCTCTAGCACGGTTTCATAGAAATCAATTAAATCTGCGTACGATCAACGCTCCAGTACGACTTAAACTGATTATAAATTCAAGTAAAATCCACGTACGAGCAATGCTTAGCTACGAATATGTATAAAAACTCAGTGAAAACCTCGTATGAGAAAAACTCTAGTACGACTTTGAAATGAATTATAAAACCATATAAAACTTTGTGCGAGCAACGCTCCAGCACGAGTGAATGCTCAAGCAAATCAAATCTCGTGCGAGTTACACTCCAGCATGGCTTTATGCATAATTAAATCAAATCTCGTGCGAGTTACACTCCAGCACGACTTTATGCAAATTTTATATCAAAACAGGATGCGAACTAAGCTCCAGTATCTCTCATGCATGTCAAATCATTAAAACTAGTGCGAGCATTCGCTCTAGCACCTTTTTATGCAAATCAAGTCAAAACAAATCAAAACAGGTCAAAACATGTCAGACATGTCAAAACAGAGTGCGAGCTAGGCTCCAGCACTTCTCATGTATTTCAGAAGAATAAAATCAGTGCGAGCAATGGCTCTAGCACATTTCATGCATATGATGTCACACAAGTCAGTACGATCAACTGCTTCAGCACATTTATGCACATTCACAAACGCAGATATAGTACGAGCTATATGCCAGCACTATCGATTTCCATATAAACGTGATAGTTGGCCCGTTTTCCAAAGAAATTCCATTTAAATATGAATAACACCTATGTAGTGTTATCTTGTGAAATTTATGCTATTACTGGCCAAACTACCATTTTTCTTTGCTTAAAACCACGAAAATCCCTTAAATCAGAAAATTCTTAAATCATGCATTTCATGCATGTCATGCTTTCACCATCCTTAGGTGAACTTCCCTCGATAGGGGTAAAATAGTCTTTTCACCTATTTTTATCCTTAAAATCATTTAAACCACTTTTAGGATCATTATACAATAACAATGTATACTTACAAAATCAGTGTATACAAAAACTATTAAAATGCGCGTAGCTACCTCTAGCTACTCACATAATTCCCTTACCTCATTTTTCTGCACAGTCTGACCTTTCCACTGATAACTCGTCACGTAGTTCGATTTGCTCCGAATCCAATCCCCGAAACTGCGGATAAATATTCATTAGGTTAAATACAATACAATTAATGGTATTTCATATTTTTCTGGGCTAATTTAAATCATTGGACCTGTTTACCCATATTGGGCCCGATTAAATCATAATGGGCCTTAATCGGCCTTAAGCACGTTTACCACACTTTATCGAGGCCTATTGGGCTCATTGGGCCTATCAATATTTATTTAGCCTCGTTCTAAATTCTTTGATATCTCAATTTAGTATTTACGACAATTTATCCAATTTTCCAAAATTTAATCCATTTATGCGAAAATTAAATTCGTAATTTATCAACACGCATAACGATGTAAATTATCATAAATAAGGGTTACTTACCCGTGATTTCATGATAGTACGTAAATCGAGACTACCTCGAGCTCTCGTTTGACGTCAATTGTCGAGCTACACAATTAAATATTTTTTTCGGGTAAACTTTCAGTCGCATATTATTTAAATTAAATATTTCAAAATTTAAATCGATCAATTCGACTGCTTATCGACTTACCCGTAGCTCGATTGCATCATTGGAATTTTCTCCAATTTTTCCTCTTCTTCTTTTTTTCCCTTTTTCTCTTTTTTTTCTTTTCTTTTTGGCTAAACCGGTTCGGTCTGATTCGGTTCAACCCGGTTTAAACTGTCGGTTCAGTCTGGTTCGACCGATTCATTTCCTTACCGGTCGGTTCTCCGTCGGTTTTTGCTGCCAGTGGCTCCGCTGGGTCGTCCGATGCATGGATCTGGGGTTGGTTTCGTTCAAGGCCGCCGAAAAGTGGTTGGTCCGGCTCTTCTCCCCTCGTCGTCAGTACTGATTCTGTTTCTTGCCGTTTTCTTACGCTAACCGCCGCCTCACTGGCCAATTTAGCCGCTGATCGGCCAGCCTTGGCGTGGGCTACCTTCGGGTGGTGGTGGCCGGCCCTAGATCGGCGTCGGTGACCGCCAATTTCTGTTCCTCTCTCGGTTCCCCATTTTCTCGTCGTTCCTCTCTCTTTCACCGCCGATTGTTGCCTCTTTCGGCCTCCACCAACGACAGCGATGGCTCGACTGGCTGATGGCTTCGGCCACCTCACCTGGGTTCATCGCCGGTGGCTCCCTTGGTTCGACTGCTTTAGTTTCCTTTAGAAAATCGCAAAACACGATTTTCTGTTTTTTTATTATTTTTATTTATTTATTATTTATTTTTATTATTATTTTAATCAATTAAATATTATTAAATATCAAATATCCCAAAAATATTCATATTAAATTCATTTAATCCGTAAATGAATTTCTCAGTCCAATTTTACCTTTTCGGTATATTTTTCGATTATTTTCGGGATTATTTTTTGAGGTGAAAATTTTAGTTTATTCCAATAAATTCATATCTTGATCAATTTTACCCGAAATTTAATTATTTCTTCATTATTGATCAAGATTTCTCAATCCCATATTTTTAATTAAATTTTCTTATCCTGATTAATACCGAATTTTGGTCCTTTGATCGTTTTACCCTTCACATATTCGGGAATACCATTTTAATCCTTTTGCATTATTAAATGCACTCGAAAATTTCTATTCATTCCATTTGCTCTTACGATAAAAATCGGGTCTTACATTTCTATCTGCTTTGAGGTGTTCTTAATCTCTCATAAATCAATTGAACTTCCTCAGAGATTTATCTTACCAATTTAAAAACAATTCTCTATCTGTCACCCATTTCTTCTTATCCAAGTCAGGGAACAACCCCTATGGGCATACAATGCCACATAAAATGTCATCCCGATACTCAAGTGACAACTGTCATTATTGGCGAATTAAATTAGTAACAACTGATTATCCCAGGAGCTTATCAAATCAATGGCACCGCTTTCAACACATCCTCCAGAACCTGTACAGTCCTCTCTGACTGTCCAACTGTCTAAGGAGGGAAGCTGTGTTAACACTCAATCAGGTTCCCTTAGCTTCCTAAAAAATATTCCCAAAAGTGGAGAGTGAAACGGGAATCCCTATCTGATACCATGCTCACTGGAACGCTACACAATGTTTCACAATTTTCCATACACATAATTTCGCCTACACACTAGTATCTGGGGATTTCATAACCAGAAGGTGGGTAGACTTAGTCAACCTATCGACTATCACCCAGATAGCCTCGTGATTTATCCGGGTCCTCTATAACCCATAACAATATTCATGGTAACTTGTTCCCATTTTCGTGTCAATATAGGTAGAGGCTGCAATAACTCTGCAGACTTCTCATACTCTACCTTAATCTACTGACATACGAGACACTTTGCTACAACTCTACAATATTTCTTTTCATATCTGACCACCTATACCCTTTTTCAGAGATTTCGTTATATTTATTACTTCCTAGATGTACTGTATATCCCGAAGAGTGAGCTTCTATCAATAGCACTATCTCCTCAACTGTGGTCCTAGGGAGCACTTATACTGTGTCTGAACCTTTGTAAGTCATCATCACTTACTGTGAACTCTGTCACTATACCCTTCTGAATCTGACCCATACTATCGACACCATGCCGATCATCATGCTAAGCTTGGCAAATTCGGTCACTCAAATTCGGTTCTAACCTCAGGCTAGCTGTCACAAAATCACTGTCATCATCAGAAGGGATCACATCACTACTGAGGCTCACAACTGCTCTTGCAGCTTACGTTCCCTGACCATCATATATAATACCATCCCGATGCTCTTTTTGCTAAAGGCATCAGCCTTTCCTGGGTGGTACATGTGAGATCCACAATTTTTGTATGATATTCCTTATGATTTCCATATTGCATGACATTATTATATGTTAATGGATTCATAAGATGGTTGATTTGGATTTTGATAAATGTGGTTGAAAGGAAATAATGTACGTAAAATCGAATAAGGATAAATCAGGAAAATAAAGAAGCAACAAGTTTGTCTAAGGAATTAAATCGAGGTGACTGAAAATAAGGAAATTGAAAATAGGGAAAAGATTGTGGATTGATGAAAGAAAGTCAATTCAATTTAGTCCCGAACACGTACAAGGGTAAAATGGTCAACAGACTAAAATTCGATATAAATTCGATCAGTAATTTTCATTAAAATATGGAATTTACGAAATCTGGATCAATACCGAGGAAAATATTTAAATTCGAGGCGATTGATCTAGATATTAATTTATTGAAATTTACGAGAATAAATTTGGAATTAATCGAGATTTTTCATTCGAAAAATTATCCCGAAAAGAATCAAAAAATACACCGAAAAGATGAAAATAGACTGATAAATTCATTTATTGATTAAAAGAATTTAATAATAATTTTTAAGATATTTTTAAGAGATATTTGGATTATTTAATATATTTTAATTGATTAAAATAATAATAAATAAATTAATAAATAATAAATAAATAAAAAATGAAAATTGAAAATCTGAAAATCAGTTAGGTAGAGAGAAAGACCCGCGAAACCAAAACAGAACCAGCGAACCCGACAGCCAACCCAAGGAGTCCGACGAGCCACCGGCGGCCGTTGAGCCCGAGCGAAGGTCGAAAAAGGTAGAACGACGTCCGGTGGTTCCAACGGTACCAGTAACGGGCGTCGACGGCAGCTAATTTCGGTGAATCAACCGACGAAAGTTCCAGGGAGAAATCGCCTCTGTCCTGGCGAACGACGGCGTCTTAGTGCCGATTCGACCCCGCAGAATGATCCCTTGCCCGAGCCGGTTCTGTTGAACCCACTGGCGGTCGGCAAGATGGTCGAAATCTCCGGCAATGGTGAAATGCCCAAAACGGCACCGTAGCCAGGAAAGGGAGAAGGAAAAAAAAAGAAAAAGAAAAGAAAAAAAAAGAAAGGGGAAAAAAGGAAAGAAAGTACCCAGGGACGACTTGAAAATACAGGTAAGTGATCGAGGATCGGGATTGACCTGCGGATAAATCCCGAGAATTCAATTTAATATTATTTTATTTGGAAAATGGCCCGGATTTAAATAATTGTGCAGTGTTACTGCAGAGCCCGAACGAGAGTCGATTTAGCTCTGATTTTCGTACCCTGCACCATCTTGGGTAAGTACATTTTAATTACGTAATATGAGTCCTTTAATGCAGAGTTTCGATTATTTTACGAAAATTACGGATTAATTCTGCATAAAAGAAATTTTATTCGAAATTTCAAAGTAATTATCGTAAACAGTATCTGGGCTATCCACTGAGTTTGGAAAGAAACCTGATGATTATTGATAAATCAAATGAGCCCAGTAAACCCGAAGAAGAGATTTAAAAGTGGAAAACGGACTGAAAAAGGGGTTCGAGGCCCATTAAAGTGCAATCGGGCCCAATAGAGTAAAACGGACCCAGAGCTTTAGATTCGATCAGTAAGAGTGAAATATTGATTAGTCTATTGAACTGAACCCATATGTGGTTATATGCAGCTCCGTAGACGAGTGAATTGGACTGAGAGACCTGGTACGACCGAGTCGGGATAAGCTCGTGCGTGATTTCAAGGGAATCTTATGAACACTTAGAGGTAGCTGTATGTAATTTTGAGGGGATTTACATTATGCTAAATTCAATAGGCTACCCAAAAATAGAATAATAATTTTTGCGGAGAAATATGGAAATAGTGAAAAATGACTATTTTACCCCCAGTTAGGAAAATTTCAAAAAGGGTAGTAAGGCTATGAAATTGCATGAATTTCATGATTTTAATATTTTCATGATGATATTGCTTTAATTTAAGTAATTTATGGATAGGTTGGCTATTATTTTCATGTTTTAAGTGAAAAGGCACAAGTTAGGTGCCAGTTGATATTTATTTAACATGTTTTGATAAAATTGAGCCACCTATCAGTGTTATATGAGTTGTAACCGTGCTTGAGCACTGCTCGCACTGGATTTTATATTTTAACTCATACACAAAGTGCTGAGCCTTGCTCGCACTATTTTACAGATTTATTTTATATGACTACCGTACTGGAGTTTTTCTCGTACGAGGTTTTCACTAAGTTTTAATACCTATCCGTACTGGAGTAAAACTCCTACGTGGATTTGAATTGAATTCATAATCAGTTTAAGTCGTACTTGAGCGCTGCTCGTACGCAGATTTCATTGATTTCTATGAAACCGTTCTAGAGCTTCGCTCGCACGAGGTTTTCAGATATCATGAATATGCATGGAGTCGTGCTGGAGCTTCGTTCGCACAGGAATTTATATGACATGCATATAGTCGTGTTGGAGCCTCCTGTTGACTATGTGTCATAATGAGATGATATGCTCACACGTGCAGATTGAGATATACTTGACATGGGTGGATAAGACCTATTACAGGCACCCCTGATTGAGCTTGGGTTCACAGAGTACGTTGTACCGTGGGGATTGTTGGAGTGGAGTGGCATTTGCCACGAGACAGCAAGTCTTGCCCTCGTAATCCTGATATTATGCTATTCTGGCGGGTAGGATGACCCACCTCCCGTTTCAGGTGTGATACCCCGCACACTAGGATCCGTGTGCCAGGGATTACGAGGTTATGGCCATAGTCCTGGATATTACCGATATAGTCATTTACATGTCTCACATGATATAACTATTGGTCTTGATAGACTAGGGTAGACCCGAGGAAGGGGTCAGGCATCGATTTTCTTATGATTTCAATTGAGATTTGATTATTCCCATGGAGGGATTTTATGAGACTTTCATTGATTTGTAACCCTGTAAGAAAGGTGATTTTATAACGGAGATTTGAAAATAAAGAATTTCGTTGAAATGAATTTTGATTTGTGAGTGTATTATATTTTGACCCAGATGGGGTAATTTAAAATGTGTTGTTTCATTGAGCATGAGATGTTTTCACATGAGAATTATTCCATGTTTTAATATGCTGATTTCGTGTTTTAGAGCAGATGATATTATATATATGGCATATCATTGTTTTACCTTATGCTCACATATATATCCTGATTTCTTATCAGCATTTAGATAGTATAGCTATCTACCCGTTTGTATTATTGCCATACTGAGCATGTGGAGCTCATCCTTTCATTTTTCACCCACTTTCAGTATTTCCACCGTAGAGATAGCAGGTGTAGAGAGTCGACGGCATAGCTGATATCTTTGTTTCCCATCGACTGTCAGGTATACACCACGTATAGAATTTTGTATTAGTATGCTTACAGCACAGTATTGTATATGAAAGAATATTTAGGGATGTAAATATAGAAGCATGTGATGTATAAACATACCGACCACTCTATTATAATATGATTGATGTAATTATATATATATATGTACATGTGATATTTTAATGGTTAAAAAGGGTATATCAATATTGATTCACAGTCCGACCTGTTAAGAGGAATATGTCACGAGGAGGTAAGAAAGTTTTTCCAAAAGTGAAAAATTTGCACTGATTTTAGTAGTATTGGGTCGTGACAGTAAAAGTGGTATCAGAGCAGAGGTTGGCCAGATGTAAATCAGTATCGATAAGTAAGCAATTATGAGTTAGAGTTGGTCGGATAAGCGTCGATTGTGGTCGTTAAGGAAAAATTACATCCCCTTATTACTGTGCTGTATGAGATGTCAAAGTGTGTACTAGATGGGAATTAAATTAACAAATGATCTTGGAATACAAAATTTACATATACTGATCACCCGCAGTGGTAGAGGGGCTAGTACACATGCTAGAGGTCGTAGGGGCAGGCCTAGAGGCCGTGGTGATGATATACAGACTGGTCAGGTACCCGAGGGTACTGCTGTAAGACCAGATGAGACTGAGGCATGCTTCGCTACACTTGAGCGGAGTATTGAGAGCTTGGCTGAGATTGTAGTCCAACAGGCAACGCTCGGGACTAGAGATAGGCGAGATCTAGTGGGACAAGCGGCAGCTGATCCCTAGATACCGGCACAAGCCGCAGAGTTACCCGAGGTTCAGGCTTAGGCTGCAGAGGCAGTGAGACCCTAGCTAGCTCAGGATACTGGATATAAGTGTGATCAGGATAGATTTAGACATTTTTAGAAGTTTAGACCTCCAGTCTTCCATGGGAGGAAGGACCTAATAATAGCTGAGGATTGGGTGTATCAGATGGAGAAGCTATATAGGCTTTTCAGGTGTACTACTACTGAGAGGGTTGCTTTCGCCGTATTTGTGTTTCAAGGAGCGGCAGAGCATTGGTGGAGATCTACCGAGCTGATATTGAGAGGTCGACATGCTGAGGTCACGTGGGAGATATTTTTGGATGCCTTTAGGAGGCAGTATGTTCCCGTTACTGTAAGCAGAAGTTGAGGATGGAGTTTTTGAGTTTGGTTCAAGGGAACCAATCTATTGATGAGTATGAGACTCGATTCATCTCGTTGGGGAGATATGATTTGGAGACGATGGGTAGTGAGGATCGGAAGGTCTAGAAGTTTATAGATGGACTGAGACCAGCTATCAGATCTCGGTTGGCTCCCTTTGATGTTTCGACTTATGAGGAGGCAGTACATAAAGCTCAGCTGAGTGAGCAGGATTATGAGCGGAACGTCTCCGAGTCAGGAAAGTTTAGTAGGAGTCGAGACAGAGACCGAAAGAGATCTGAAGAGACAAATTTATTAGGAGAGGGGTACGACTTTTTGATAAGAGACCGAAGATTGAGGAGGTTCAGGAGAGGACAGATAGACCCCCTGTTCATCCGGCTTTACCACTAGCTAGAGGCATTGTCATTGGAGGACCACGCCCTACTACTGATCGATGTAGATGATGTGGCAGATATCATGGTACCAGACCTTATCCAGTGCCTATAGCTACTATTGTAGTATGTTATAGATGTGGGAGGCCAGGGCATGTGATGAGAGATTACCCAGAGAGACAGGACACTGCCCCACATAAGGGCAAGGAGCCGGAGAGAGCTCCAGTTTAGGTTCCTGCTCAGAGGAGGAGAGCTACTACCGAAGAGAAAGGGAAGCAAGTGATGGGTACAGGGCGAGTTCATGCTTTGGACCAGGATACGGCAGATCAGTCGTCTGATGTGGTGAAAGGTACCATCTTGATCTTTGATTTAGAAGCATATGTTTTGATTGATCCTGGTGCCACGCATTCATTCGTATCGCCTTCATTTCCATGTAAATTGTCTAGGTATGTAAAGTCTATTCCTCTGAGTAGTAAATTGTTAATACTTACCCCCACAAACAGAAGTCAGTTAGTAGAGTATGTAGTCAGGGACTGTAAGTTGAAAGTCGGGGAAAAAGAAATGTCAGTCGACCTTATTGTGATGTATATGAGGGACTTTGATGTCATATTTGGAATGGATTGGTTGGCTGTCAATCGTGTTGTGTTAGATTGTTTTTCTAAGACGTTAACATTTAATACCCTCGAAAGATATGTTGTAAAATTTCCCTGAAAAGTAATGGAATCAGTGGTTGTTCTAAATGGAGCAATGAATTTTACTGACTTAATGATTTAGGTTTTGAAGGATTCATCGCATATGTGGTTGATACGGACCAGGTACGATCGAATTTGAGAGATATTCCAGTGGTTAGAGAGTTTCTTGATGTCTTTCCAGACGATTTACCAGGATTACCACCAGCCAGAGAGATAGAGTTTTTGATAGATTTAGTACCTAGTACAGAACCGATTTCGAGACCACCATATAGGATGGCTCCGATTGAGTTGGAGGAGCTGAGAAAGCAGTTACAGGATTTGCTTGAGAAGGGGTTTGTGAGACCGAGCGTATCACCCTGGGGAGCTCCGATCTTATTTGTGAGGAAGAAGGATGGCAGCCTCCGATTCTGTATGGATTACATATTGTTGAATAAGGCTACCATTAAGAACATGTATCCCCTTCCACGCATTGATGATCTATTGGATCAGCTTTGGGGAGCACAAGTCTTTTCTAAGATTGATCTGAGGTTTGGGTATCATCAGCTGAGGATACGGAGGGAGGATGTGCCCAAGATAGCATTTAGGACCCGTTATGGTCATTATGAGTTTTTGGTTATGCCATTCGGGTTGACTAATGCCCCCCAGCATTCATGGCTTTGATGAACGATGTGTTCAAGCCATACCTGGATTGGTTTGTGATTGTATTTATCGATGATATTTTGGTATACTCCAGATCCAGGGAGGACCACGAGCAGCACTTGAGGATAGTGTTACAGACCCTCAGAGAGAGACAGTTGTATGCCAAACTCAGTAAGTGTGACTTCTGGTTGGAGCAGATTTCTTTTTTGACCATGTAGTATCAAGGGATGGAGTGTCAGTAGACCCATCTAAGATAGAGGCAGTTGTTTAGTGAGAGTGGCCCAGGACGATCACAGAGATACCGAGTTTTTTGGGTTTGGCAGGATACTACAGGAGATTTGTAGAGGGTTTCTCCAGATTAGCTGCTCCGTTGACACGTCCCACACGTAAGGCTATTGAGTTTATGTGGGATGATGCCTGTGAGAGGAGTTTTCAGGAGCTGAAGCATCGATTGACCACTGCTCCAGTTCTCATCAAACCTACCAGCTCAGGAGGTTTCTTGGTATATACAGATACATCGCATCGGGGATTGGGCTGTGTATTGATGTAGGATGGGATGGTAGTTTCCTATGGATCTAGACAGCTGAAAGATCACAAGAGGAACTATCCGACCCACGATTTGGAGTTGGCAGCCAGAGTGTTTGCACTGAAGATATGGCGCCATTATTTATATGGTGAGCAGTTTCAAATATTTACAGACCATAAGAGTCTGAAGTATTTACTCTCCCAGAAGGAGCTGAACATGAGATAGAGGAGATTGCTCAAGCTCCTGAAGGATTATGATTGCGAGATATTATACCACCGGGGTAAGGCTAATGTAGTTGCTGATGCTTTGAGCAGGAAAAGCCTAGGGTAGGTATCATTTGTGATGGTTCGAGAACATGACTTGTTAGAGTAGTACGCGAGCCTCAGTTTGGACATAGCACCCATTGAGATTGACAGAGTTGAGATCATTGCGAGCCTGAGATTGGAGCCGGAGTTGATTGATCATATTCGGCAGGCTCAGCAGAGTGATCAGGGATGTATTCAATTGATGAGGTAGGTACAGGCAGGTACAGATACAGATTTTGTATTGAATATTGATGGATTACTGAGGTTCTGCGGTAGGATATATGTTCCCGAGGATCTTGAGATCAGGAGGATGATTTTATCAGAGGCTCACTCAGCGAGGTATACAGTACATCCGGGGAATACGAAGATGTATCAGAATCTTCGGAGAGTTTATTGGTGGTCTGGGATGAAGAGAGACATAGCAGAGTATGTTACGAGATGTCTCATCTGTCAGTAGGTAAAGGTAGAGCATCAGAAGCCTGCAGGATTATTGCAGCCTCTACCGATACCAACATAGAAGTGGGAGCATGTCACCATGGATTTTGTGATGGGATTACCGAGGACTAGCAAAGGTCATGATGCCATCTGGATGATTATGGATAGACTGACGAAGTCCGTCTATTTCTTAGCTATGAGAGCTACAGATGCTCTGAGTACGTTGGCGAACTTATATGTTCGAGAGATTGTCAGGCTACATGGCGTTCTAGTGAGCGTTGTTTCTGATAGGGATGCCTGCTTCACTTCCTATTTTTGAGAACATTTTCAGTGAGCGTTGGGGACCCAATTGAGATTTAGCACTACTTTCCATCCTCAGACAGATGGTCAGTTAGAGAGGACTATACAGACTCTGGAGGATATGTTGAGAGCGTGTGTGCTGGATTTTGGAGGCTCCTGGGATGATCATTTACCGTTAGCCGAGTTCGCCTACAATAACAGTTATCACTCGAGTATTAGGATGGCACCGTATGAGGTACTGTTACAGACCCTCAAAGAGAGACAGACCCTTGAGGATAGTGTTACACACCCTCAGAGAGAGACAGTTGTATGCCAAACTTAGTAAGTGTGACTTCTGGTTGGAGCAGATTTCTTTTTTGGACCATGTAGTATCGAGGGATGGAGTGTCAGTGGACCCATCTAAGATAGAGGCAGTTGTTCAGTGAGAATGGCCCAGGACGATCACAGAGATACGGAGTTTTTTTGGGTTTGGCAGGATACTACAGGAGATTTGTAGAGGGTTTCTCCAGATTAGCTGCTCCGTTGACACGTCCCACACGTAAGGCTGTTCAGTTTGTGTGGGATGATGCCTGTGAGAGCAGTTTTCAGGAGCGAAAACGTCGATTGACCACTGCTTCAGTTCTCACCAAACTTACCAGCTCATGAGGTTTATTGGTATATACAGATGCATCGCATCAGGGACTGGGCTGTGTATTGATGCAGGATAGGAGAGTAGTTTCCTATGGATCTAGACAGCTGAAAGATCACGAGAGGAACTATCCGACCCATGATTTGGAGTTGGCGGCCAGAGTGTTTGCACTAAAGATATGGCGCCATTATTTATATGATGAGCAGTTTCAAATATTTACAGACCATAAGAGTCTGAAGTATTTATTCTCGCAGAAGGAGCTGAACATGAGACAAAGGAGATTGCTCGAACTCTTGAAGGATTATGATTACGAGATATTATACCACCTGGGTAAGGCTAATGTAGTTGCTGATGCTTTGAACAGGAAGAGCCTAGGGTAGGTATCATTTATGATGGTTCAGGAACATGACTTGTTAGAGTAGTACGCGAGCCTCTGTTTGGACATAACACCCATTGAGATTTACAGAGTTGAGATCATTGCGAGCCTGAGATTGGAGTCGGAGTTGATTGATCGTATTCGGCAGGCTCAGCAGAGTGATCAGGGATGTATTCAGTTGATAAGGTAGGTACAGGCAGGTGCAGATACAGATTTTGTATTGAGTATTAATGGATTACTGAGGTTCTGCGGTAGGATATGTGTTCCCGAGAATCCTGAGATCAGGAGGATGATTTTATCAGAGGCTCACTCAGCGAGGTATACAGTACATCCAGGGAGTAAGAAGATGTATCAAAATGTCCGGAGAGTTTATTGGTGGTCTGGGATGAAGAGAGGCATAGCAGAGTATGTTACGAGATGTCTCGTCTGTCAGCAGGTAAAGGTAGAGCATCAGAAGCCTGCAGGATTATTGCAGCCTCTACCAATACCAACATAGAAGTGGGAGCATGTCACCATGGATTTTGTGATGGGATTACCGAGGACTAGCAAAGGTCATGATGCCATCTGGGTGATTGTGGATAGACTGACGAAGTCTGCCTATTTCTTAGCTATGAGAGCTACAGATGCTCTTAGTACGTTGGCGAACTTATATGTTCGAGAGATTGTCAGGCTACATGGCGTTCTAGTGAGCGTTGTTTCTGATAGGGATGCCCGCTTCACTTCCTATTTTTGGGAACATTTTTAAGGAGTGTTGGGGACCCAATTGAGATTTAGCACTGCTTTCCATCCTCAGACAGATGGTCAGTTAGAGAGGACTATACAGACTCTGGAGGATATGTTGAGAGTGTGTGTGTGCTGGATTTTGGAGGCTCCTGGGATGATCATTTGCCGTTAGCCGAGTTCGCCTATAATAACAGTTATCACTCGAGTATCAGGATGGCACCGTATGAGGCACTGTATGATCGCAGATGCCGTTCCCCTATTTGATGGGAAGAGATTGGTGACAGACTGTTATTTGCTCCTGACTTGGTACAGCAGGCTACTGAGGATGTCAGGTTGATATGCGATAGATTACGGATGGCTCACAGTCGACAGAAGAGTTATGCTGATAGGAGATGCAGACCACTAGAGTTTGCAGAGGGTGAGTCGGTGTTTTTGAGAGTTTCTCCTTCCAAGGGTATCATGAGGCTCGGTAAGAAAAGTAAACTGAGCCCTCATTTTATTGGACCCTTTGAGATTCTGGAGCGAGTGGGAGATAAGGCCTATAGATTGGCATTGCCACCAGAGTTGGTAGGTGTACACAATGTCTTCCACGTTTCTATGCTTCGGAAGTACCATCCGGATCCGTCACACGTGATTCACTACGAGCTGTTAGAGCTCAATAACAGTATGACATATGTTAAGAGACCAGTTCAGATTTTTGATAGGAAGAAGAAGGTATTGCGATCCAAGACAATCTCCCTGGTGAAGGTTCAGTGGCAGTATCACACTCCGGAGGAAGCTACCTGGGAGCTAGAGAGCATGATACAGGAGAAGTACCCGGAGTTGTTTACCGATTTATTTGGTTCTAATTTGGAGGACCAAATTCTTTTAGTGGGGGAGATTGTGAGATCCGTAATTTTTGTATGATATTCCTTATGATTTCCATATTGTATGACATTATTATATATTAATGGATTAATAAGATGGTTGATTCGGATTTGATCAATGTGGTTGAAACAAAATAATGTACGTAAAATCGAATAAGGATAAATCGAGAAAATAAAGAAGCAACAAGTTTGTCTAAGGAATTAAATCGAGGTGACTGAAAATAATGAAATTGAAAATAGGGAAAAGATTGTGGATTGATGAAAGAAAGTCGATTCAATTTAGTCCTGAACACGTACAAGGGTAAAATGGTCAAAAGACCAAAATTCGGTATAAATTCGATAAGTAATTTTCAATAAAATATGAAATTTACGAAATCTGGATCATTACCGAGGAAAATATTTAAATTCGAGGCGATTGATCTAGATATTAATTTATTGAAATTTACGGGAATTAATTTGGAATTAATCGAGATTTTTAATTCGAAAAATTATCCCGAAAAGAATCGAAAAATACACCGAAAAGACGAAAATAGACTGATAAATTCATTTATTGATTAAATGAATTTAATAATAATTTTTAAGATTTTTTAAGAGATATTTGGATTATTTAATATATTTTAATTGACTAAAACAATAATAAATAAATTAATAAATAATAAAAAAATGAAAATTGAAAATCTGAAAATCAGTCGGGGAGAGAGAAAGACCCGCGAAACCAAAACGAAACCAGCAAACCCGACAGCCAACCCGAGGAGTCCGACGAGCCACCGGTGGCCATTGAGCCCAAGCGAAGGTCGGAAAAGGTAGAGCGATGTCCAGCGGTTCCAACGGTACCAGCAACGCTCACTGACAGCAGCTATTTTCGACGAATCGACCGACGAAAGTTTTGGGGAGAAATCACCTCTGTCCCGACGAACGGTGCCGTCTTAGTGCCGATTCAACCCCGCAGAACGATCCCCTGCCCGAGGCGGTTCTGTTGAACCCACTGGCGGCCGGCAAGATGGTCAGAATCTCCGGCAACGGTGAAATGCCCAAAACGGCACCGTAGCCAGGAAAGGGAGAAGGAGAAAAAAAAGAAAAAAAAAGAAAGGGGAAAAAAGGAAAGAAAGTACCCGGGGATGACTTGAAAATACAGCTAAGTGATCGAGGGTTGGGATTGACCTACGGATAAATCTCGAGAATTCAATTTAATATTATTTTATTTGGAAAATGACCCGAATTTAAATAATTGTGCAGTGTTACTGCAGAGCCCGAACGAGAGTCGATTTATCTCTGATTTTTGTACCCTGCACCATCTTGGGTAAGTACATTTTAATTACGATAATATGAGTCCTTTAATGCAGAGTTTTGATTATTTTACGGAAATTATAGATTAATTCTGCATAAAAGGAATTTTATTCGAAAATTCAAAGTAATTATCATAAACAGTATCCAAGCTATCCATTGAGTTTGGAACGAAACGCGATGATTATTGATAAATCAAATAAGCCCAGTAAACACGAAGAAGAGATTTAAAAGTGGAAAACAGACTGAAAAAGGGGTTCGAGGCCCATTAAAGTGCAATCGGGCCCAATAGAGTAAAACGGGCCCAGAGCTTTAGATTCGATCAGTAAGAGTGAAATACTGATCAGTATATTGAACTGAACCCATATGTGGTTATATGCAGCTCTGTAGACGAGCGAATTGGACTGAGAGACCTGGTACGACCGAGTCGGGATAAGCTCGTGCGTGATTCCAAGTAAGGGAATTTTATGAACACTTAGAGGTAGCTGTATGTAATTTTGAGGGGATTTACATTACGCTAAATTCAATAGGCTATCAAAAAACAGAATAATAATTTTTGCGGAGAAATATGGAAATAGTGAAAAATGACTATTTTGCCTCCAGTTAGGAAAATTTCAAAAAAGGTAGTAAGGCTATGAAATTCCATGAATTTCATGATTTTAATGTTTTCATGATGATATTGCTTTAATTTAAGCAATTTATGGATAGGTTGGCTATTATTTTCATGTTTTAAGTGAAAAGGTACAGGTTAGGTGCCAGTTGATATTTATTTAACATGTTTTGATAAAATTGAGCCACCTATAGTGTTATATGAGTTGTAACCGTGCTTGAGCACTGCTCGCACTGGATTTTATATTTTAACTCATACACAGAGTGCTGGAGCCTTGCTCGCACTATTTTACAGATTTATTTTATATGACTACCGTACTGGAGTTTTTCTCGTACGAGGTTTTCACTAAGTGTTAATACCTATTCGTACTGGAGCAATACTCGTACGTGGATTTGAATTGAATTTATAATCAGTTTAAGTCGTACTTGAGCGCTGCTCGTACGCAGATTTCATTGATTTCTATGAAACCGTGCTAGAGCTTTGCTCGCATGAGGTTTTCAAATATCATGAATATGCATGGAGCCGTGCTGGAGCTTTGCTCGTACAGGAATTTATATGACATGCATATAGCCGTGTTGGAGCCTCCTGTTGACTATGTGTTACAGTGAGATGATATGCTCACACGTGCAAATTGAGACATACTTGACATGGGTGGATAAGACCTATTACATGCACCCCTGATTGAGCTTGGGTTCACGGAGTACGTTGTACCGTGTATGTCACGCGGAGTACGTTGTACCGTGGGGATTATTGGAGTGGAGTGGCATTAGCCATGAGACAGCAAGTCTTGCCCTCGCAATCTTAATATTATGCTGTTCTGGCGGGTAGGATGACCCACCTCCCGTTTCAGGTGTGATACCTCACAAACTATGATCCGTGTGCCAGGGATCACAAGGTTATGGCCATAGTCCTGGATATTACCGATATAGTCGTTTACATGTCTCACATGATATAACTATTGGTCTTGATAGACCAGGGTAGACCCGAGGGAGGGGTCAGGCCCCGATTTTCTTATGATTTCAATTGAGATTTGATTATTCCCATGGAGGGATTTTATGAGACTTTCATTGATTTGTAACCCTGTGAGAAGGGTGATTTTATAATGGAGATTTGAAAATAAAGAATTTCATTGAAATGAATTTTGATTTGTGAGTGTATTATATTTTGACCCAGATGGGGTAATTTAAAACGTGTTATTTCATTAAGCATGAGATGTTTTCACATGAGAATTATTCCATGTTTTAATATGTCGATTTCCTGTTTTAAAACAGATGATATTATATATATGGCATATCATTGTTTTACCTCATGCTCACATATATATTCTGATTTCTTATCAGCATGTAGATAGTATAGCTATCTACCCGTTTGTATTATTGCCTTACTGAGCATGTAAAGCTCACCCTTTCATTTTCCACCCACTTTCAGTATTTCCACCGTAGAGATAGCTAGTGTAGAGGGTAGACGGCATAGCTGATATCTTTGTTTCCCATCGACTGTCAGGTATACACCACGTATAGAATTTTGTATTAGTATATATAGAAGCATATGATGTATAAACATACCTACCAC
Organism: Firmiana major; assembly: GCA_033439115.1. Lineage (NCBI taxonomy): Eukaryota > Viridiplantae > Streptophyta > Magnoliopsida > Malvales > Malvaceae > Firmiana > Firmiana major. Next base: position 69,648,788 of record CM065897.1, on the reverse strand, counting down.
TCTATTATAATATGATTGATGTAATTATATATATATATATAAATATATATATGTACGTGTGATATTTTAATGGTTAAAAAGGGTATATCGATATTGATTCACAGCCCGACCTGTTAAGAGGAATATGTCACGAAGAGGTAAGAATGATTTTCCAAAAGCGAAAAATTTGCACTGATTTTAGTAGTATTGGGTCGTGACAGTATAATGTTCACAATCATAATCCTTAGAAGCTCTAACCCTCTTGGTTATCATATCCGACTCTTTCTGTGAAAACAGATACTAGGGGTTTTACGATCAGTGCATGCTCAAAATTTCTTACCATTTAAGTGGTGGAGCCATACTTTCAGTGTAAACGCTACGGCTGCCAACTCTGAATCATGGGTCGGATAGTTGCTCTCATAGTCCTTGAACTATCTGGATCCATAAATGAATGTCTTCCCATTTTACATTAATACACAGCCCAATCCTTATTTTGAGGTATCCATACACACTGAAACCTCTTGAGCTGTTGATTATGGTGAGAATAATTACGGTGGTCAATTCATTACTTCAATATACCAAAACTCACGGAAGCCACTTTCATACTTATCATCCTAGTGACATACAATCTTTTCTGAACATGATGTGTCAACTAAGCAGTCCATTTCGAGAAACTCTCAACAATTGGTCTATAAGACAGTTTCCTGTTGCTACTCATGCTCTTCCTTAGACTTCGAATACATCGAAATATCATCGCTAAAGATGACAATCAATTAGTCCAGGAAAGGTTTAAATACCTCATCGTAGTTGAGTTCCACTAAATATTTCAATCACCCATATCCTTGACCTATGTACACATAAACGTATAATGTCATTTTCGAAATCGCTTCCGTTTAAGATAATAACCCGCGTCATTTCCTTTTTTCTTATATTAACGGCTTTTATAAAATTTAATTTTTAAACCTTCATGATTAATCGAATTCTATATTTCTTTATCGTACCAGTAAAGGTATCCAAATTTTGAATGTATATATTACAACTGTCTATTTCAATTTATAGGTTACGTGTGCGCTTCCAGACGTTGTCAAGTCTTCAGGCGGGGAAGTATTTTGAAATACCTTTGTTAACCCTCAGACTTGACCACATAGACTGGGTGTGGATATATCCACCCTTATCCTTAGCTGCAATTCATATTCACTACATATCGTTTAATCCAATTTACTTTACATATCCAAGATATTCTTACCTTACATATGCCTCTTATTCCAGTATATCTTGTATTCAGGATCTATCACATCTCAAAGCTTATCTCCTTTCATAAATCACTTATAACAAGCTCTTTCATTATTGTCAAAACTTACAGTATACTTTTTAGAGGTGAAAACATCACTCTCTTAGGATGGTTATCTTAACAGCATAGTTTGCAGCTGAATCAATCTATTCTTAAATATTACTTTAAAATTATTCATATTCCATTGAATAAAATCGGCTGACATATCCTTTTTCCCTCGTTTTCAACTTATAATCCCTATACCCATATTCAGTTAGTGAAAATCAGCTAACTATCATCATCTTATCTAAGGGTACAGGCTTCAAATCTTTCACTCGCTTATAACCAACTGAAGGCGGTATGAATATATACATGGCACCAAGATCAAGTAACATAATTACTTCATTATTCACAACCAGTGTGGTATCTCCCACCACATCAAATGAAACATCAATAGTATCTTGGTTCAAGGCATACACTCGCCCTCATCCAACATCTTATTTTCGTGGCAACTACCACACATCCCACACTGTTTACACTTACTATAGAATAGCTCGGGGTCCTCCAATTGCAATACCCCTCAAAAATACTATATTTGGATACACTGGGGCCTTACCAATCATTTTACCCCGTGACTCATTAGTTCTAATCTTTTACCAAACTACCTTCTTCTTATTCTAACATCTCTGTCATCCACTATTCTTTTTTCTCTATTTCGGCCCTTACTACATTTCCCAATCTCAGAGGCGTGCAACTCATGATCTTATTCACACAACTGTAGTCTGCGCACTGCCTCGACATATGTAGTGATATCTAACAGCCCAATCGGACTCTAATTGACAATCTGAGCCCTTCCATGAACTTTCAAACATCCCGACTCTCACTGTTAATAGTGTCAAAGTCATATCTGGGCAGGTATATAAACTAAGATTCATACTCATTAATCAACCAGTTCCTCTGGGTCAGAGTAAAGAATTTCATCTGTAATTTCCTTTAAGTAATGTCTGGGATATTCTGTCACCGAAATACATCTAAAATTATTTTCCAAGTCCATTTTGGATATCTAACTCTTAATATGGGTTAAGCGGACTTCCACTAATGCCTCGAATCGTCCTCAAATCCTGTACATACTCTGAGCAATTATCTCTCAAAATATTCTCCACACTCCACTCTAACCTCATGAAGCATGTCTCAATACTGTCTGATCTCTTTGTCAGACTCTGTGGGGCATACTCAATACCAGCCTCCACGTCAATCTCATCTTGAGTCTCATGTGGTGACTCAGTACGACTCTCGGGCCTACCTCTATGGCCTCGAGCACGTGTACTCGCCTCTCTACCATAGCGGCTATCAGTTAATGAGTCTATTCTTGCATTTAAAAATCAAATTCTTAGCTACACTTCTATCTCGATATACACAATTGTATCTAAACAATGCACAATACATGGGGATGTAAACTTCCTTAACCACTAACACAAACTCATATCAGCCAACTTAAGCTCTGATATCATTAAACTGTCACGACCCAAATTTCCTAAAATTATTACAAATTTTTCACTTTTCCGTTTATTATTTTATTCTTATCTTTCTCTCATCGTGACTATCCTACAAATAGTTGGGCTATGATTCGGTGTTAGTCACCTCTCACCCATTTACCATTCCATTTCCGTAATTACATTCACATATCAGAGTTTACTATCTTTTGACTTTAATTAAATACATACACAATGTTATTTATAACTATACATCCCCGACATCATATCTGTTTACAGTACTGTGCATTACATATTTAGATACAAAACCATACAAATGTGTATACCTGTCTCTCGATGAGAAGCGGCGGATACCAAGATTGCAAGTCCTCAGCCACTTACTAATTACTGTGAGTGCTCTGAAAAGATGAGAAAATAAGGGGGTGAGCAAACCACACGCTCAGTAAGGCAATTATGCAAGTAAGTAGATAGCTCCACTATCTACATGCTGATAATGCCATGCCCCTAAAAATCCATTTCTTTTCATTAAAATCTCAAGCACAAAATCATGTATTTCATCATGACTTAGTTTATAAAACTGTTCGTGCATCTATAAATCATACTACTTATGAATCAATAGCATTTTATGTGACATCATTAAATCATACTTAGCATGAATTAAATCAAAATCATGCATTCTTTCATGTCATGTAAGACAAATCATGAATTTGAAATGAAAGCATGGAAAACATCATCATGCTACTGCATTCAAATCATTTCATTAAGACTGTAGTATAAACTAACCCTTCCGGGTCTATCATCTCATAAAATAATTCATTAAAATTCATTATAAAACTTCGGTTATAAAACCCCCTTCTTTCAGGGTCACATATCATAAAATCATAAAATCGGGGGCCTGACCCCTCCCTCGGGTCTACCCTGGTCTATCGACCAATAGTTATATCATGTGAGACAAGTAGGTGACTATCGGTAACAACATAGGACTATGGCCATAACCTAGTGATCCCTGGCAACACAGTACCTAGTGTGCGGGGTATTACACCTGAAACGGGAGGTAGGTCGGTCTTACCCGCCAGAACAACATATCAGGATTGCTAGGGCAAGGCTTACTGCCTCGTGGCTAATGCCACTCCACTCCAACAGTCCCTACGGTACAGTATACTCTGCGTGACATACACGGTACAACGTACTCTGTGAACCTAAGCTCAGTCAGGGGTACCTGCAATAGGTCTTATCCACCTATATCATCTCTGTCTCAGTATGCACGTATGAGCATATCATCTCACTGTGACACACAGTCTACAGGAGGCTCCAACACGGCTATATGGATGTCATATAAATCCCTGTGCGAGTGAAGCTCTAGCATGGCTCCATGTATATTCATGATATCTGAAAACCTCGTCCGAGTGAAGCTCTAGCACAGTGTCATAAAAATTAGTAAAATCTACGTACGAGTAGCACTCCAGTACGACTTAAAAATGAATGAGTTATAAATCCATATAAAATCACGTACGAGCAAGCTCCAACATCGTTTTATGCATCAATAAATCAAATCTTGTGCGAGTTACACTCCAGCACGACTTTTATGCAATTATCTTATCAAAACAGGATGCGAGCCAAGCTCCAGCACCTCTCATGCATGTCCACTCATAAAAACTAGTGTGAGTAATCGCTCCAGCACCTTTTTATGCATATCAGGTCAAAACAAGTCAAAACATGTCCAAACAAAGTACGAACTAGGCTCCAGCACTTCTCATGCATTTAACAATAATAAAAATCAGTGCGAGCAACCGCTCTAGCACATTTCATGCATATGATGTCACACAAGTCGGTGCGATCAACCGCTCAAGCACATTTATGCACACTCACAAACACAGATATAGTGCGAGCTATATGCCAGCACTATCTGTTTCCATATAAACTTGATAGTTGGCCTATTTTCTAAAGAATTTCCATTTAAATATAAATAACACTTACGTAGTGTTATATTGTGAAATTTATGCAAATACTGGACAATCTATTGATCTACTTTGGTTAAAAACCAAGAAAATTCCTTAATTCATAAAATTCCTTAAATCATGCATTTCATGCATGTCATGCTTTCACCATCCTTAGGTGAACTTGCCTCAATAAGGGTAAAATAATCTTTACCTATATCGAGTCCTTAAAATCTTTAAACCATTTCTAGGACCTTTATACATATTCAGTGTATACATACATATTCAGTGTATACTAAAACTATTAAAATACGCGTAGCTACCTCTAGCTACTCACTCAATTCCCATACCTCATTTTTTGTATAGTCTGACCTTTCCACTGATGTCTTGTCATGCAGTTCGATTTGCTCTCAATCAAATCTTTGGAACTCCGTATAAATTACATCAAGTCAAATTCAATACATTTAATTGTATTTCATATTTTCTGAGCTTAATTTAAATCATTGGGCTCGTTTACCCATATTAGGCCCCATTGTACCATAATGGGCCTTATTCGGTGTTAAGCCCGTTTTTCCATTCACTATTCACATAATCAAGGCCTATTGGGCTCATTAGGCCCACCAGTATTTATTGAGTCTCGTTCTAAACTCTTGAATAGCTTAATTTAGTATTTACGACAATTTATCCAAACTTATCTAATACATATAACGATGTAAATTATCATAAATAAGGGCTACTTACTCGAGATTCCATGATAATACGCAAATCGAGGCTGACTCGAGTCCTCATTTGACGTCAATCATTCAGCTACACAATTTAATATTTTTTCGAGTCAACTTTCAGTCGGATAATAATCAAATGAAATATTTCAAAAATTAAATCGGTCAATTCGACCGTTTACCGTCTTACCCGTAGCTCGATTGCATCACTGGGATTTTTTCTCAATTTTTCTTCTTTTCTTTTTCCCCTTTTCTCTTTCTTTTTCATTTCTTTTTGGATGAACCGGTTCGGTTCGGTTCAACCCGGTTCAGGTCGTCGGTTCAGTCCAATTCGGTCCAGCGGTTCAGTCCGGTTCAGTCTGTTCAGGCATCATTTTGCCGTTCTGAAGCCGTTCGGTCGGTTCTCCGAGTGCCGCTGCCGCCGTTCGACGTGCCACAGCCTAGGGACCTCTCAACTAGCCTCGATTGGGACTAATCACTGTCGGTGACAGCCGTATTTCCTCTTTTCCTCTGCAGCCTTCTCTCTTCAATTTATCGGCTTTCGGCATTGGTGGAGGTCGTGATCGGTGCCGATGAGTGCGCACGGAGTCCCTCTTCATTTTTCGGCCACTTGACTGGCCGTTGTCCTCCGGTGTTGGCCGTCCGACCTCTCTTCTTCCTCGGCTTCCGTTTCGCGTTTCACCATTTGCCTTCCTTCTATTTCGCGATTTTTGCGATTCGGACTTTCTCTTTTTTTTTTTTTCAGTTTTTATCATTTATTTTTTATTATTTTATTCATTAAAATAATAATAAAATCCTAAAAATATCTCAAAAATTTAGATTAAATTCATTTAATCCATATATGAATTTATCAGTCCGATTTTGTCTTTTCGGTATATATTTTTATTATTTTCGAGATAATTTTTCGAGGTGAAAATTCCGATTTATTCCAATAAATTCATATCTTGATCAATTTAACCCGAAATTTAATTATTTCTTCGTTATTGATCAAGATTTCTCAAATCCCATATTTTTAATTAAAGTTTCTTCTCGAATTTATACTAGCTTTCGATCTTTTGACCATTTTGCCCTTGCACGAGTTTGGGAATACCATTTCAATCCTTTTGCATTTTTAAATGCACTAGAAAATTTCTATTCATTCCCTTTTTACTCTTACGATAAAAATTGGGTTTTACAGAATCGACCTCCTGCCATGCGTCTGTCTCCCACACAACTCATGTAGAAGAACTAGAGAAGAACAGCAACACTGTCATTAGGAAACCTTTAGCAATGCAGACCTAGAATTAAATAAGACTTAAGGAGAAGGTGTTAACATATAAATATAACAGTAAATGAAGAGACAAAGAAAATGCAAAATGTCTAAAACCAAAAACTAAAGACAGAAAGAAAATGAACAATAGAAGAAGTCGTGAAACAAAGGAGAGTTGAGCATGGTTGTGACAGTGTCACGCCTCCATCATACAACAGACGGGAGAATGGAACTGAGCTGTGCTTCGAGCATGAACCACTGTCCAGAAGCACGGTAGCGATTATCACCTCATTGCACCGTCCCCTGCTAACTTTTCCCCTCGACAGTAACAGTGGTAGTGCAAAACAGTAGCTCCTCTGGACAGCTGCAATCCTGGCTTTCCAGCTACACCAAGAGCTTGAGCATTCCAGGATTCTGGTCCCAGCTCCAGCGAGAAATATTTTACCTTGATTCAGCTTCTCATGCCAACAAGGTACTCATCGAGCAGAAGCTAGAAACACATCCTAAGAATTCACTATTACAAGTTTCAAAAAAATAGAGTTTCTGGAAATCAGGAACAATAAAATAAAATGGGAGCAGTAACGTGTAACATAAAGTAGGTGAGTAAGTGATGCAAGGTAACTTTGCTCTAGTCACTAGGATCCTTCCCTCCGTCTAAGAAAAAAAATTTAACAGTGAAGGAAATGAAAAATAAACACCAAGCCGAGAATGAATACTATTAAATGGAAATAAGGATGTTCATTAAAGGAGCTTAGATGGGTTGAAAAATAGTAAATGGGAACTTATAAGAACCTATAACAATGGTGGTTGCCACCAACGTGAAAAGGCTAGAGGAAACAAAAGAGAATGAAACTTTTCATAAAACCAAAAGTTAAAGGTGCCATGAACAATAGCTAAGCAAAATAAAATCAATGGTGGTTTGATAAGGACTACGAGAAAGCTTGAAGAAAACTAAAGGAAAGAAAACTTTTAACCTAAAAACTATTCTAAAAATTACCCTAACACTACTCTTACCCTAGACTACATGGTTTTCAATTGCTCATCATATTCTATTTAGACATAAAATTGGGGGTACAAATGTAATTTTTAATCCTAGATGAGTTGGCATTGTTTGGCCACTTGTCTTCATTTGATTTGCTGCAGAGTAGATATTTCCACGTCACTTGTTGTCCACTTGACTGTGCGATGTGGCCCGGCGTGTGTCTACCTGAAGGTTGGTACGGTGTTCGTCGATCTTATCATTTCAGAGTGAATAAAATATAGACACCTGGCATCATGCGTGTCCAGACGACTTGTGACTCGGTCTACAATTTTGAAGTGGTTAATTCTCCTTTAGCCCATTTTTAACCCATTTTTGACTGAAACGACCGAGTTTCATCCGGATTTATTTTATCTGCACATTAAAGAATTTTAATTAAATTCAGAGGATAATTAATAAATTAATATGGAGATTTAAATAATTAATTAAGGAATTAAGCATAAATAATTCTATTAGAAATAGAATTATCACACCCCTAAACTTGAGCTTTTGCTTGTCCTCAAGCAAAACAAAATAAATGTAGGAATGACAAGTACCAACATAATAATTTCCCTAATATTATCCTCAAAGACAAAGCACCAACTATGATCTCAAAGACTCGTAATTACAAGTGCAACACTCAGAATCATTCAATCATAAGTCCTAACCCAAATTGGACTCCACGTGTGTGTGTGTGAAAATGTCAAAGCCACTTTAGCGTAAATTACTCGGATCAGATTATGCAAACACAGTGAATGCAAATTCAATGACATGTGATTATTCCCATAAGTTTGCTTTTCACTTATCCCTCCACTAATGTAGTTACACTTAATCAAAGATCAATAGGACTTCTTTAAGCTTGTAATGTAAGGCTGGGGCTAAGGTATGATAAAGTTGATTTATGTTTAATTACCCCTTAACATGTATTACTTCTAGGATCTTTAATGTAAGGGCTCAAAATTTGTTCCCCCAAACTTATTTATTTCGCTAAACATTTTTATTCTATTTTTGTATTTTTCTTCTTTTTTTTTCATTTTTTTTAACTTTCACTATCTCCTGATACCCCTAGCTCACAATATATCCCAATGAATTTTCAGGCTTTCGGGGTAAGGGATAGGAATAGAGTTTTTAAGATAAGGAAAAATAAGCAGGTGTATATATAGAGAAAAGCTTATTTGGCCCAGATGGGTGACTAGGGGTAAAATATGTGCAAGGACGGCTAGAAAGGCTCAAATGATCCAAATATAGCCTAAATACTTTCCCTAATTATGTGTGATCTAATATTTCACCTTGAGATCAGATCAAACAAATTCTAGAATATGATGCACAAAATCAACTGAGCAAATGCAATCCTATGTCCATATAAGCTTTCTCTAAATAAATATACAGATTCATGACATGACATGTGCATAAAATGAGAAAATCACAATCAGAATCAAGACAAATTCAAGAATTCAACTTCATGCTTTTCCTATAATCATGCTTCTTAGTCAATCAGAGTTAGACTAAATCATGGGGTTATATCATCGGACTATGGGAAAACTACATGCTCAGCACTAAATCATCCAAAAATCAAACAAGGTAAGCTCAAATTTTTGAAAAAAATTTAAAATTTTTTCAATTTTTCCCAAAATTTTAAAAAATGCTCAAATGATATCCCCACCCCCAAACTTAAAGTGCACAGTGTCCTCAGTGTGCAGATAATGTAAGAATTGAAGCTTAAGAATAGAGTACTCCCCTATCTGATGATGATGAAGAATAACCGAAGCTTGATTGAAAAGGTAATACTGCAAAAGAAATCTGTAAAATAAAAATAGAAAGAAACAATAGAAAAGAAAAGTATACAAAAAGTCAAAAGAAAGTAAAGTGAAGCTAAGTAGCAGGATCAGAAGTAGGTGGGTCAGCTAAAGTGGTCACAGAATGCTGACGATCAAATCCTCTCTCAAAATAATGCTTCAGTCTGCCCCCATTAACCTTAAAGGGTTGCTTCAGGGTCTCATCCATAATTTCAATGGCTCCATGATGGAATACTTATGTAATGGTAAAAGGTCTTGACCACCTAGACTTAAGCTTTCCTGGAAACAACTTCAAGCGTGAATTAAATAGTCGAACTTGTTGGCCTGGCTCAAAGTGTCTGTCCTTGATTTTCTTATCATGCCATCGCTTAGTCTTTTCCTTGTATAGCTTGGCATTCTCATATGCCTGTAACCTGAAATCATCTAACTGATTGAGCTGTAGCAGCCTCTTCCCCTACTGCATCTAAATTGAAATTCAGGTTCTTAAGGGCCCAATAGGTCTTGTGCTCAACTCCATTGGTAAATGACAGGCTTTACCATAAACAAGCTGATAAGGGGACATTCCTAAAGGTGTTTTGAAGGTTGTCCTATAGGCCCAAAGTGCATCATCTAACCTAATGGACCAGTCCTTCCTACTTGGGCTCATTATCTTCTTCAATATCCCATTAATTTCCATATTGGACAACTCTACTTGGCCACTCGTCTGTGGGTGATAAGCAGTGGCTACCTTATGTTTGACCCCATATTTCTTTAAAAGCCTATCAAAACTCTGATTGCAAAAGTGGGATCCCCTATCACTAATGATAGCCCTATGTGTGCCAAATCTTGTAAAAATATTTCTCTTTAAAAACTTTATCACCACCTTGGCATCATTAGTCTGTAAAGCCATTGCTTCAACCCATTTCGACACATAGTCTACAGCTACTAAAATGTAGAGATTGCCATATGATGGAACAAAAGGTTCCATGAAGTCAATACCCCATACATCAAAGAGTTCTACTTCTAAAATATTAGTCAGAGGCATCTCATTTCTTTTGGAAATATTACCTACCCTCTAACATCTATCACATTTCAGCATAAAGTAGTGGGCATCCTTAAACAATGTGGGCCAATAATATCCAGATTGTAAAACCTTGGTAGCAATCCTTTCTTTTTCAAAGTGCCCTTCATAATCAGAAGAATGGCAATGTCTAAGTATATCTTCTACTTCATCTATAGGGACGCACCTCCTCAAAATCTGATCTTTACATTGCTTGTAAAGGAAGGGTTCATCCCAAACATAATACTTGACATCACTCAAAAAAATTTTCTTTTGCTGGGCAGTCAAATCAGGTGGCATTACGTTGCTCACCAGGTAATTCACAAAATCAGCATACCAGGGCAATCTGGAGTGCCCAAAAGTAAATAACTGCTCATCAGGAAAGGACTCATTAATAGCTATACCATCCTCCTTAAGTTCGCTCTCCAATCTAGATAGATGGTCAGCAACTTGATTCTCTATTCTTTTCCTATCCATAATCTCCAAGTCAAACTCCTGTAGCCGGAGGATCCATCTAATCAATCTAGGCTTTGCATCCTTCTTAGAGACTAAGTACTTAATGGCAACATGATCAGTATAAACTACTACCTTAGTGCCAATGAGATAGAAGCAAAACTTATCAAAAACAAATACTACAGCCAACAACTCCTTCTCTATAGTAGCATAGTTCAACTGAGCCTCATTTAAGTTTTGCTTGCATAGTAGATAGCATAAAAGACTCTTTCTTTTCTTTATCCTAGTACAGCCCCAACAATATAATCACTTGCATCGCACATAAGCTCAAAAGGTAAACTCCAATCCCGAGCTATGATTACAGGGGCTGTAACTAATTTTTCCTTTAAAGTCTCAAATGCTCCTAAGCATCATTCATCAAAGAAAAATGCAGTGTCTTTTTCCAAAAAATTACATAAAGGCTTAGCTATAAGAGAAAAATCTTTAATAAACCTTCTGTAAAATCCTGCACAGCCGAGGAAACACCCGATTCCTTTAATAGAGGTAGGAGGAGGTAACTCCTCAATAATTTCCACCTTAGCCTTATCTACTTCTATCCCCCTAGTAGAGATCTTGTGCCCTAACACTATACCTTCTTTCACCATAAAATGGCACTTCTCCCAATTAAGTACTAAATTTGTTTCTTCACACCTTTTTAACAGAAGTGCCAAATTATTCAAACACAACTCAAAGTTATCCCTAAATACAGAAAAATCATCAATGAAAACTTCAAGAAAATCCTCCACCATATCATGAAATATGGCCATCATACAACGCTAGAAGGTAGCAGATGCATTGCATATGTCACGACCCAAACTACCCAAAAATCAGAGTTAATTTTTTTCGCGTTTTATTATTTACTTAAATTCTTACCTGTCCTCGAATCGTGACCAACACTCCACTAATAATTGGGCTGTGCGTCAATGCCAGTCCCACCATTCAATTACCATCTAACTTATTTATTCTCCAGTCATTTATATTTGTTTACAATATTTATACATCCCCTAAAGTTACTTACAAACATGTTACTGTGCTATGCTTATGTAGATACAATAAGTACAAGTGTATATACCTTATGTTGATGGGCAGCAGCGGATATTCTGGAATGCAGTACTGAGTCGCCTCAACTTCAACTGTAGATCATCTGTGGGAGAAAATGAAATGGGTGAGCACATCAAGCTTAGTAAGGCAATCCTACGAACAAGTAGGTAACCATACTACCTACATGAACGTAGTGCCATGCATAAACCACCCTTTCTCCACACATTTTAAAACAATGCTATGCATTATGATGATATGTAAAACACATTTGCACGGAAAATCAACATGCAATTATTATAAATCATTTCTTTCTCAATTAAGATTATCACAATAAAGTCAGGACCGACCCCTCCTGCGGGTGATCCTGACTCACACAAAATCATGAAAACGTTTACATTACACGTGGGTTTTGAAAAGCATGGAAATACCATCATGCAATTTAGTGTTAAAACCCAGTTTAAATCATCATAAAAGTCATCAACATGCGAGACTAGGCAACGTCTGTATATAGGTAAATAACTAGGACTATGGCCACATCTGTCCTCGGGAGTTCCACAGCTACACGGATCCTAGTGTGTGGGTTCTCACCATGATCGGGAACCGCTCGGGAGGTGGGTCAGTCCATCCCGTCAGTCTTATCCGATCCTTGGCATCCGAAGATGCTGCATCCGGAGATGCCGTATCCGAAGATACCACACGGTACATCGTACTCCATGCTACTTTCACGGTACATCGTACTCCGTGAACCCATATAATATCTCTAGGTACTCCAGCCCAATTGGCCTGCTTCCCACAGAGGTTTTGTTTCTCAATACTCATGCCATGTCTCAAAACGCACGTGCGAGCCTATTAAATCGGTGACACACAGTCTACCTGATGCTCCAAGCACGGCTCATCGCATGTTCTCATAAAAGCTATGCGAGCGATGCTCAGCACTCTCATCAACTCAAATAAAACTGGCAGAGCCCGCTTTACATCCCCACAAGGCCGCCAACCTCATCCCTCACTCTCACCCCACCTAAGAGGTCTCTTGAGCCTGTTGGGCCTTTTGGCTGACTCCAAGGGCAGACAGCGGTACTCCACAAATCCGGTAAAACTAGTGCGAGCTAAGCTCAGCACTCTGTATGCAAATCGTATAAAAATCTGGTGCGAGCGAAGCTCTAACACCCTGTCTCAAAATCATATAAAAATATGGTGCGAGTTAGACTCTAGCACCCTGTCACGAAAATCATATATATATGTATACAAATCTGGTGCGAGTTGGACTCCAGCACCTATGCATGTAAAACTCTAGTGCGAGCTCTCGCTCTAGCACTAATGCATGCATCACACAAATCAAACATCGTGCGAGCTAAGCTCTAGCACGTCACATGTAAATAAAAACACGTAGGCGGCTCTGTTTCCTCAAAACAGTTTTCAAAACAATTTCACGTTGAAAGTATGCAATGCTGTGCATTTTCTTTCAAGGTGAGCCAGCCTACTCATGCATGCATCAAAACACCTCCAGAATGAGCAGAAACCTTTTGTTCTTGCTCCTCCCAATTTTTCCTAAATTTTTAGATTTTACCCTTAACAAGGGTATTTTAGTAATTTTGCCCATCCGGGGCCCTAAAATTATTATTCGACCTCTAGACCCTTCAGATAAATTTTAAAGGACTGCATATGAATTTAAAATTGCGTAAAGTTACCTCTAGCAGTCCGCAGAATTCTCTTACCTCGATTCTCGTCGAGTCTGACCTTTTCTTTTCCAATGTTGTCTCGTCGCGCAGTCCGATATGCTTCCAATCCAATGCCCGGAACTGCGTATTAACATTCCTCAGGTCAGATAACATATAATTTAATTGTATTTTATCTTTCTGGGCTTAATTTAAATCGTTGGGCCCATTTACCCCTATTGGGCCCGATTGAACCTTAATGGGCCTTAATCGGCCTTAAGCCCGTTTTCCATTTAATTTTCACTTTATCGAGGCCTATTGGGCTCATTGGGCCCACCAATAATTTATTGGGCCTCGTTCTAATTCTCGAATAGCTAAATTTAATATTTACGACAATTTAACTAATTTTCCATAATTTAATTAAATTTATGCGGAAATTAAATCAATATCACGCATAACGAGGTAATTGTCGTAAATAGGGGTCACTTACCCGAGATTTCATGCTAGTCTGTAAATCGAGACTGTCTCGAGCCCCCGGTGGATGCCAATCGTCGAGCTACACAATTAAATATATTTTTCGGGTAAACTTTCAGTCGATAATTAATTAAATAAAATATTCCAAATTTAAATCGGGTCAATTTGACCGCTTATCGACTTACCCGAAGCTCGATTGCATCATAGGAATTTTTTCCCAATTTTTTTCTCTTTTTCCTTTTCCCTTTTCTCCCCTTTTTCTCCTCTTTTTGGCTGAACCGGTTCAGTCCGGTTCGGACCGGTTCAGACCGCCGGTTCACCCCGATTCGATCGGTTCACCGCCGGTTCACCCCCTTTCCGGCCGGTTCTCCGCCGGCTTCCACCGCCAATCGCTCCGTTGGGTCGTCCGCATCTCAAATCTGGGCTCGGCTTCGCCCAAGGCCGCCGGAAAGTCGCCGGTCCGGCCGTTCTCCTCCTCCGTCGGTACCCACTTTCCTCTCTTTCTGTTTCCGGCGCCGTCCGCCGGTTTCGGTGGCTGCCACCACCACCAATCTGCTCACCGTCACCTGGGCTTCCAAAATCGAGCCTTGGTGGGGCTCGAATCGCCGCCGTTCGCCGTCGATCGGAGAATTCCTTCCCGCGGCTTCTCCTCCCGATTGCGGCCTCCTCCCGGTCATCGGCCGCCGGACAGCTCGTCGGGCTTTTCGGTCAATTGCCTCCTTTTTCTTTCTCTCTCCCCGACCACTCTCTCTCTCTCTTCCCTTTTTTTTGTTTCAGATTCATTTTTTTTTTGTTTATTTTATCAATTATTATTATTATTATTATAATCATTAAAATACATTAAAAATACCCAAATATCCCCTAAAATATCCTTAAAATTATAATTTTATTCTAATTTAATTAATTTAATTTAATTTAATTTATTTATTATATTTCAACCTCTTTTTCGGGTATAATTTCTCGATTATTTTCGGGATTATTTTTCCAAACTAAAAATCCCGATTAATTCTCATAAATTAATATCTTGATCAATTTAACCCAAAATAAATTTATTTCATCTTTATTGACCAAGATTTCTCAAATCCATATTTTAATTAAATTTTTCTTATCGAAATTATACCGACCTTTGGTCTTTTGACCATTTTGCCCTTACACGTGTTCGGGATTAATTTAACCCGACTTCCTTCACAATTACTCCTTTATTTCATATTTACTTTTCATATTTTAATTAAATTCGGGTCTTACAACTCTCCCCCACTTAAGGAATTTGGTCCTCCAAATTAGAACCAATTCATATGAGTCCATATACAACTCCGGGTACATCGATCTATCATACTCTTAAATTCTTACATGACCTTTCTCCGGAGTTTATTACTACCAAAGGACTTTAATTAGGGAGATCGTCTTAAACCTCAATACTTTCTCTTTCCTGTTTAATGCCCGAATCAACTTCTTCAATATACTTGTATTTTCATTAAACTGAGCTTTTGGAATTAATATCCAATCACCTATGCTGGATCTGGATAGTATTACCAAAGCATCAAAAGCTGAGACACATTGTGGGTGCCTGTTAATTCTCGTGATAATATCAACCTACAGGTCTTATCTCCCACTTGTCCAATCTCTTAAAATATTCAATCCAGCGAAACTCAATTTACCTTCTTCCAAAAGCTCGCTATATCCTTATTCTCTTAGGACAAGAATTATTTCAACCACACTAATTCATCAAGGGTGAATTCCAATACTTATCTATCTGCTCTGAGGTGTTCTTAATCTCTCATCCTTAACTAAACATCCTCAGAGACTTATTATCCAAAGTCGTAAATGATTCTATCTGTCACCCACTTTTTCTTATCCAAATTTGGGGAACAACCCCTACAGCCATACACTGTCTCATATCTTGTTATCCCGATACTCAACTGCCAATTGTCGTTATTGGCGAATTCAATTAGAAATCAACTGATCATTCCAGGAGCTTATAAAATCAATGGCACACGCTTTCATTGGATCCTCCAGAACTTGTACAGTCCTCTCTGACTGACCATCTGTCTGAGGATAAAAAGTTGTGCTAATACTCAGTCGGGTTCCCATAGCTTCCTAAAAATATCCTCTGAAGTAGGTAGTGAAGAGGGAATCCCTATATGATATCATGCTCACTGGAACGCTACATAATGTTCCACAAACTGCCTTACACATAAATCCTCATACACACTCTGAGTATCTGGGGAGTTCATAACCAGAAGGTGGGTGAACTTAGTCAATTTGTCGGCTATCATCCAAATAGCCTCGTAATTCACCTGGGTTCTCTGTAACCTATCATGAAATTCATGGAGACTTGTTCTCATTTTCCGTGCCGTGTCGATATAGGTAGGTGCTGCAATAACTCTGCAGACTTTTAATACTCTACCTTATTCTGTTGACATACTAGGCACTTCTTCACAATCTCTACCATGTGTCTTTCCACATCTGACCACCAATACCCTTATCGAGATTTCAATATATAATCATTACTTTCTGTATGCACTGTATATCCCGAAGAGTGAGCTTCTGACAACATTACTATCTCATCAACTGTGGTCTTGGGGAGCACTCATACTGTCTCTGAATCCTCAGTAACTCATCATCACCCACTGCGAACTCTATCACTGTACCCTTCTGAATCAGACCCAAACTATCGATATCCGGTCGATCATCACGCTAAGCCTGGCAAATCCGGGCACTCTCATCCGGTTCTAATCATCAGGCTAGCTGTCACATAATCATACTAATCACTGTCATCATCAGAAGGGATCACATCTATACTGAGGCTCACAACTGCATCTAGCAGCTCACGCTCCCTGACCATCATATGTAATACCATCCCGAGGCTCTTTCTACTCAAAGCATCAGCCTTTCTTTGGGTGGTACAATTTTCACAAATCAAAATCTCTCAGAAGCTCTAACCCACTATGTATTCTCATATTTGCCTCTTTCTGTGAAAACAGATACTCGGGCTTTATGATCAGTGCATATCCATAATTTCTCACCATGTAAATAATAGTACCATATCCTCGGTACAAGTACTACTGCTGTCAATTTTTAAATCATGGGTATCTTCCCATTATACATCAATACACAGCTCCATCATAACTTTGAGGTATCCATGCTCACTGAGAACCTCTTGAGCTATTGGGTATGGTGAAATTATTCACGGTGGTCAGTTCATACTTTACTACACCGAAATTTATATCACATCCATCATCTTATTTATTATCTCATTCCAAGACCACGTTTCTTAGTTAAACGTGTTGTCAAGGTATATCCTTTTTGAACTCGCAACAATCCATCTGTAAAAGCCATCTTCAATTATTGCTTATAATTTGCCCTGGACTTAAACTAAACCCAATATATCATCAATAATGATGATTACAACTCGATTCAATCCTTGACTTATTTACGCATAAGCGTATAAGATCCTTTAAAATCGCTTACGTTTTCAGGTACTAACCTGCGCCATTTCCTTTCCTTATCTTAACGGCTCTTCTTAAATTTTACTATGTTAGCCTTTATGATTCGTCGAATTTTTAATATTCTTATCGTCTTAGTAAAGGTATCCTAAAGCTAAAGACATTTATTATGATGATCGACTTCTCGTTATAGGTTATATATATATATCTAGACGCTGTCAAGTCTTCAGGCGGGGAGGTATTTTAAAATACCTTTTTTAGCCCTCAGACTTAACCACAACTACTGGTTATGGTTATACCCATCTTTATCCTTGGTTATAATTTATATTCCTTACTAATTGCTTAATCCCAATTACTTCATATCGTAAGGATGTTCTTACCTAGCATACGCCTCTTACTCCAATACGTCTTGTATTTAGAATCTACCTTATCTTAAAGATTTTCTCCTTTGCGTATCAATTATAATAAAACTCTTGTCTTTATTCATTCTGTGAGTACAATCCCTTCCTCCTGTAAATTCAACTGTTGCACCCCTGTTTTTAACTTAAAGTCTCAATATCCCTATTCCGTTTATTAATCCTCCTCTATTGGGATACTCATTTATCTGTATTGCGCCCAATGATGTAGGCATTCATGCCTTTTACTCACTTATATGCGAATGAAGGCGGTATGAATAAATATGTGGCACCAGGATCAATAAACATATGTACTTTATTATTCATAACAAGTGTGGTATCTCACACCACATCCATGAAACATCAATAGTGTCCTGGTCCAAGACATCCTCTCGCCTTCGTCCAACAACCTACTTTCCTTTTTCTTTTCGGCTAGGGCCTCTCTTTTCGTTGCGGCTATACCAACGAAGTTGTTCTGTCTCTTTACTTTTCTGTGGGACGATCTCGCCCAATTCTGTGCAATCAAATCAATGGTCCGTCTTATCACACTTAACGGCCATTTTCATCTATACCGTGTAGGTATAAACCTTCCTTCCGTGGTATCCACCACACATCTCACACTGCTTACAGTGCTCACACTGCTACACTGCTTCGTAGCAGGTCGGGGTCCGCCAATCACAATGCCCCTCAACAGTGCCAAAATTGGATGCACTAGGGCCTTACCAATTATCTCAGCCCATAACCCATCAAATCTAATCTTTAACCAATTACCATTTTCTCATTCAACATCTTTTTCATTTCTCGATTCTCTTTTCTGTCTCTATTTCAGCCCTCTCTACCTTTCCGAATCTCAGAGGTGTGCAATTCATATTTTTATTTATCTAACTGTAAATCTGCGCACTGCCTCGGTATAGGTAATATCTCGCGGGCCAATCAGACTCTAATTGGAAAGTTGAGTCGTTTCATGATCTTTAGACATCTCGACTGTCACTTTTCATAGTGTCGAGGTAATATATGCCCAAAATTATAACTGAGTTTTCATACTCATAATCAATTTAGTATTCCTGGGCAATGTAAGAAATTTTTCCTTTAAATCATGTCCGGGATATCCTGTCACCGGAATACATCCATAATCATTTCTCATCTCAGCTCTGGATGTTTAACACTTAAGATGGGTCGAGCGGGTTTCCACCAATGCTCCGCTGCGCCCTCTGATCTCATACATAATCTGAGCAATTTGCTCCTCAAAATAATACCCATGCTCCGCTTCAATCTCGCGAAGCGTCTCTCAATACTGTCCGATCACTCTGTCGGACTCTGTGAGGCATACTCAACATTAGCCTCCATTTCAATTTCATCATGATTCTCATAGTCAAACTCTGCACGACTTAGCAGATTCAGGTCTACCTCTACGACCTCTGCCTCGTGCACTATCTCATCTAACGCGACTCATATTAAGCATTCCTGCATTCTCAACCATTTCTTAGTCAAGCCCATCTCGATATACACTATTGTATCTAACTAAGCACAGTAACACGGGGATGTAATTTCCTAATTACTGACACTGACACACATCAGACCAATTGTGCTCTGATACCACCTTTATTGTCACGACCCAAACTACCCAAAAATCAGAGTTAATTTTTTTCGCGTTTTATTATTTACTTAAATTCTTACCTGTCCTCGAATCGTGACCAACACTCCACTAATAATTGGGCTGTGCGTCAATGCCAGTCCCACCATTCAATTACCATCTAACTTATTTATTCTCCAGTCATTTATATTTGTTTACAATATTTATACATCCCCTAAAGTTACTTACAAACATGTTACTGTGCTATGCTTATGTAGATACAATAAGTACAAGTGTATATACCTTATGTTCAGCGGATATTCTGGAATGCAGTACTGAGTCGCCTCAACTTCAACTGGAGATCATCTGTGGGAGAAAATGAAAGGGGTGAGCACATCAAGCTCAGTAAGGCAATCCTACGAACAAGTAGGTAACCATACTACCTACATGAACGTAGTGCCATGCATAAACCACCCTTTCTCCACACATTTTAAAACAATGCTATGCATTATGATGATATGTAAAACACATTTGCACGGAAAATCAACATGCAATTATTATAAATCATTTCTTTCTCAATTAAGATTATCACAACAAAGTCAGGACTCGACCCCTCCTGCGGGTGATCCTGACTCACACAAAATCATGAAAACGTTTACATTACACGTGGGTTTTGAAAAGCATGGAAATACCATCATGCAATTTAGTTTTAAAACCCAGTTTAAATCATCATAAAAGTCATCAACATGCGAGACTAGGCAACGTCTGTATATAGGTAAATAACTAGGACTATGGCAACATCTGTCCTCGGGAGTTCCACAGCTACACGGATCCTAGTGTGCGGGTTCTCACCATGATCGGGAACCGCCCGGGAGGTGGGTCAGTCCATCCCGCAGTCTTATCCGATCCCCGGCATCTGAAGATGCTGCATCCGAAGATGCCGTATCCGAAGATACCACACGGTACATCGTACTCCGTGCTACTTGCACGGTACATCGTACTCCGTGAACCCATATAATATCTCTAGGTACTCCAGCCCAATTGGCCTGCTTCCCACAGAGGTTTTGTTTCTCAATACTCATGCCATGTCTCAAAACACACGTGCGAGCCTATTAAATCGGTGACACACAGTCTACCCGATGCTCCAAGCACGGCTCATCGCATGTTCTCATAAAAGCTGTGCGAGCAATGCTCAGCACTCTCATCAACTCAAATAAAACTGGCAGAGCCCGCTTTACATCCCCACAAGGCCGCCAACCTCATCCTTCACTCTCACCCCACCTAAGAGGTCTCTTGAGCCTGTTGGGCCTTTTGGCTGACTCCAAAGGCAGACAGCGGTACTCCACAAATCCGGTAAAACTAGTGCGAGCTAAGCTCAGCACTCTGTATGCAAATCGTATAAAAATCTGGTGCGAGCGAAGCTCTAACACCCTGTCTCAAAATCATATAAAAATATGGTGCGAGTTAGACTCTAGCACCCTGTCACGAAAATCATATATATATGTATACAAATCTGGTGCGAGTTGGACTCCAGCACCTATGCATGTAAAACTCTAGTGCGAGCTCTCGCTCTAGCACTAATGCATGCATCACACAAATCAAACATCGTGCGAGCTAAGCTCTAGCACGTCACATGTAAATAAAAACACGTAGGCGGCTCTGTTTCCTCAAAACAGTTTTCAAAACAATTTCACGTTGAAAGTATGCAATGCTGTGCATTTTCTTTCAAGGTGAGCCAGCCTACTCATGCATGCATCAAAACACCTCCAGAATGAGCAGAAACCTTTTGTTCTTGCTCCTCCCAATTTTTCCTAAATTTTTAGATTTTACCCTTAACAAGGGTATTTTAGTAATTTTGCCCATCCGGGGCCCTAAAATTATTATTCGACCTCTAGACCCTTCAGATAAATTTTAAAGGACTGCATATGAATTTAAAATTGCGTAAAGTTACCTCTAGCAGTCCGCAGAATTCCCTTACCTCGATTCTCGTCGAGTCTGACCTTTTCTTTTCCAATGTTGTCTCGTCGCGCAGTCCGATATGCTTCCAATCCAATGCCCGGAACTGCGTATTAACATTCCTCAGGTCAGATAACATATAATTTAATTGTATTTTATCTTTCTGGGCTTAATTTAAATCGTTGGGCCCATTTACCCCTATTGGGCCCGATTGAACCTTAATGGGCCTTAATCGGCCTTAAGCCCGTTTTGCACTTAATTTTCACTTTATCGAGGCCTATTGGGCTCATTGGGCCCACCAATAATTTATTGGGCCTCGTTCTAATTCTCGAATAGCTAAATTTAATATTTACGACAATTTAACTAATTTTCCATAATTTAATTCAATTTATGCGGAAATTAAATCAATATCACGCATAACGAGGTAATTGTCGTAAATAGGGGTCACTTACCCGAGATTCCATGCTAGTCTGTAAATCGAGGCTGTCTCGAGCCCTCGGTGGATGCCAATCGTCGAGCTACACAATTAAATATATTTTTCGGGTAAACTTTCAGTCGATAATTAATTAAATAAAATATTCCAAATTTAAATCGGGTCAATTTGACCGCTTATCGACTTACCCGAAGCTCGATTGCATCATAGGAATTTTTTCCCAATTTTTTTCTCTTTTTCCTTTTCCCTTTTCTCCCCTTTTTCTCCTCTTTTTGGCTGAACCGGTTCAGTCCGGTTCAGACCGTCGGTTCACCCCGGTTCGACCGGTTTACCACCGGTTCACCCCCTTTCCGGCCGGTTCTCCGCCGGCTTCCACCGACAATCGCTCCGCTGGGTCGTCCGCATCTCAGATCTGGGCTCGGCTTCGCCCAAGGCCGCCGGAAAGTCGCCGGTCCGGCCGTTCTCCTCCTCCGTCGGTACCCACTTTCCTCTCTTTCTGTTTTCGGCGCCGTCCGCCGGTTTCGGTGGCTGCCACCACCACCAATCTGCTCACCGTCACCTGGGCTTCCAAAATCGAGCCTTGGTGGGGCTCGAATCGCCGCCGTTCGCCGCCGATCGGAGAATTCCTTCCCGCGGCTTCTCCTCCCGATTGCGGCCTCCTCCGGCGTCGGTTGGCCGTGCTGCCGGTGCCATCTTGCTCACCGGCCTCCCCTCTTCTATTTTCGACCCTTGGCCCGGTCATCGGCCGCCGGACAGCTCGTCGGGCTTTTCGGTCAATTGCCTCCGTTTTTCTTTCTCTCTCCCCGACCACTCTCTCTCTCTCTTCCCTTTTTTTTGTTTCAGATTCATTTTTTTTGTTTATTTTATCAATTATTATTATTATTATTATTATAATCATTAAAATACATTAAAAATACCCAAATATCCCCTAAAATATCCTTAAAATTATAATTTTATTCTAATTTAATTAATTTAATTTAATTTAATTTATTTATTATATTTCAACCTCTTTTTCGGGTATAATTTCTCGATTATTTTCGGGATTATTTTTCCAAACTAAAAATCCCGATTAATTCCCATAAATTAATATCTTGATCAATTTAACCCAAAATAAATTTATTTCATCTTTATTGACCAAGATTTCTCAAATCCATATTTTAATTAAATTTTTCTTATCAAAATTATACCGACCTTTGGTCTTTTGACCATTTTGCCCTTACACGTGTTCGGGATTAATTTAACCCGACTTCCTTCACAATTACTCCTTTATTTCATATTTACTTTTCATATTTTAATTAAATTCGGGTCTTACAGCATAGGCTAAAAGGTATTCTCCTAAAAGCAAAGGTCCCATAGGGACAGGTGAAAGTAGTATTTTCTTGGTCTTTCGAGGCTATAACTATCTGATTGTACCCGGAATATCCATCCAGCAAGTAATAAAATTCATAACCAGTTAATCGATCTAACATTTGGTCAATGAAGGGTAAATAGAAGTGGTCTTTCCTGGTGGCCTTGTTGAGTTTCTTATAAGCCATGCATACTCGCCAACCAGTGATAGTCCTAGTGGGGATAAGCTCATTATTTTCATTTTCAATCACTGTCATCCCTCCCTTCTTAGGGACACATGGTACTGGGCTCACCCAGGCACTTTTAGAAATGGATAGATGATCCCTGCGTCTAACCACTTGATTATCTCCTTCTTAACAACTTCTTTCATCACAAGGTTTAGTCGACGTTAGTGCTCTATTGATGACCTATACCCCTCCTCTAATAGTATTTTATACATACAGATTGAGAGACTAATACCCTTAAGATCAGAGATAGACCAGCCTATAGCCTTTTGGTGCTCTCTCAAAACTTGTAATAATTTTACTTCCTAATCATTGGAGAGAGCAGTAGACACTATTACCGATCTAGTGAAGGATTCACCTAAGTAAGCACACCTAAGGTGTGAGGGTAAAGGTTTGAGCTCTAAGGCTGGATGATCACCGGTGGATGGAAAGATATCTGAAGCTAGAATAGATGAAGTGTCTAAAATCTCAAATTGGGCAATTTCCTCAAAAAAAGTAACCTCTAATAATTGTAAAGCTTCGTAGACCTCATCATCATCTTCACTGTATTCTTTAAGATCAATAGATTTCACTAAGGAGGCTTCTAGAGGGTTCAATGGATGGGCCTTGGAAAACTCCTTAGTGATGTCCTTATCCACTAAATCCATCCTAAAACAATCGTGAGAGTCATCAGGGAACCTTAGAGATTTAAAAACATTAAACTTTACTTCATGATCTTGAACTCTCATAGTTAACTCCCCCTTCTGTACATCAATTAAGGTTCTAATAGTTGCTAGGAAAGGTCTGCCTAGTATAATGGGGACTTCCCTTTCTTCCTCCATGTCTAATACAATAAAATTCGTAGGAAAAATAAATTTGTCCACCTTTACTAGCACGTCCTCAATGACTCCTTTCGGATATTTAATAGATCTATCAGCCAGCTGAAGGGTCACTGTAGTAGGCTTTACATCCCCTACTCCTAACTTCTGATAAATCGACCAAGGCATAAGATTGATACTGGCTCCTAAATCACATAGGGCTCTACCAAAGAATAGATTTTCAATAGTGCAGGGTATGGTAAAACTCTCGAGATTTTTTAGCTTGGGGGGTAATTTCCTCTGAATAATTGTACTACATTCCTCAGTTAAGGCCACTGTCTCGTAGTCCTCCAATCTTCTTTTCCTCGAGAGGATGTCCTTCATAAACTTCACATAACTCTGCATTTGCTCTAAAGTATCTGCGAAAGAAAATGTTGATGTGAAGTTTCTTAAAAACCTCAAGAAATTTGGTGAATTGGTGATCCAACTTTTGATTTTGGAATCTCTGAGGAAAAGGTACTGGTGGTCTAACTAGGGAAGGTGAATTGGAAACATGTGTAGCATCAGAGGACGAGGAAGGTTGTGAAGAAGAAACAGGTAAAGATGAAAAAACACCTAGCTTTGTTTCCTTTGCAGCCTGATCTTTGTGTTCCTTCTCTTTTTGAGCTGCTTCGTTAGAATCTATGGGTTCTTCAACTATGGACTTTTTAGGTCTGGACTTAACTTTTGGATTGACTAGCTCTCTGCCACTCCTAAGGGTGATGGCATTAACATGTTCCTTACCCTCCCTTTGCCTAACAGGATTAGCTTTAGTGTTACTAGGAAGGGTCCCTTGAGGACGCTGGCTAAGTGCATTCGCTATTTGTCCCACCTGAACCTCTAAATTCTTAATTGAAGCGGCTTGATTTTGCAGGATCGTTGTTAACATTTCCTCAAGTGAGGGCTTCTTTTCAGTTACTAGTAAGTATTGGGGCTGTGGTGGTGGTGGATGGTGAAATTGAGGTGGATGGGGATGATTAGGTGGATGATGTGGAAACTGAGGTGGTTGATGTATGGAAATTGCTGATGTGGTGGTACATGAACAGGTGGAGCTTGAAAACCAGAGGGTCCTACAGGTCTAGAATTAGAAGATTGCCCTTGATTTTGGCTCCAGGAAAAGTTGGGATGGTTCCTCCACCCTGGATGGTAGGTGTTTGAAAAGGAGTTGTTATGTTGCTTCTGAGATGGGGCAATATACTGAACTGATTCTAAATTAACCAGACACCTATCTACAGAGTGTGTACCACTACACTGATCACATGAAAGAAAAGGACTTCGTACAGAATAAATAGGGTTAGGACTGGTGAAAGGATTATGCTGGGTTTTGAGCAACTCTACCTTTTTCGTAAGGTTAGCTATTTGAGAGGTTAAGGTAGACAGCGTGTCTAACTCATAGATACCTGCCGATTTCTTAGGCAGCTACCTCTCCAAAGACCATTGATAGTTGTTAGCAGCTATCTTGTCTAATAGACCATAAGCTTCCTCCTCTGTTTTGCATATTAGAGCTCCACCTGCAGCAGCGTTAATGATGGCCCTATTTTGGCTTATAAGTCTGTTGTAGAAGGTCTGGATTTGTAGCCATAAAGGTAGGCCATGATGAGGGCACTTCCTAAGAAGCTCCATATATCATTCCTAAGCTTTGTAAAGAGATTTAGAATCAAATTGGGCAAAGGAAGATATGTCACTACGGAGTTTGGCCAATTTAGAGGGAGGGAAAAACTTAGCTAAAAATTGATGGGCTAACTCATCCCAAGTAGAAATGGATCCTAGAGGTAAGGAGGTTAACCAGTGTCGCGCCCTATCCCTAAGCGAGAAGGGAAATAACCTAAGCCTTAGTACATTGTCCGATAATCCATTGTGCTTGAATGTGTTGCATAGGTCCAGAAATTGCCCGAGGTGAGCATGTGGGTCGTCATGAGGAAGCCCACTGAACTGTAGTGAAGTTTAGATCATCTGAAGGATTGAAGGCTTAATTTCAAAATTGTTTGCAGGGACAGCTAGTGGCCTAATACCGGTATAATACCCTCTAATAGTCGGCACTGCATAATCTCTAACGGTCCTAATTTCTCTATTCTCTACCATGGTGTTCTACAGCGGAGCTATTAATTTCCTAGAATCCTATCTGATTTTTTTAAGAGTTCGTTCAATTTCAGGATCTAAAGGAAAGCAATCATAACTCTAGGCTCTACGCATACAAACAAGAAAAAGTCCTCAGAAAAATATTTTAAGTTTTTTTTTTAAATTTCTTTTATGAGAGAGAAAATTAACTAATCTAGATTAAAGCTCTAAATATTTACAACCTAAGTATTTATAAGTTAGAATTAAACCTAAGCATAATTTCACCGATATTAATTAATGGCTAATTGTCTCCCCGGCAACGGTGCCAAAAACTTGGTAGCGACTACACCCACTCTGAGTGACCAAGACGTGCTATCCGCAAGTGCACGGGTCGTATAAGTAATAATGGGATTTGAGTCCCGGATTGTCATCCCACAGAGAATCGAATTAGCCTAATCAAGTACCGGTTAATCTTACCCTAAGTATATTCTAGCAAATTATGAATTTCAGTGGGTGATCTACAAGGCTACAATTAAAAAGTATTGAAAACAATAAAAATTATAAAATAAAGAAAATAACACAGAGCTAAAATTACTTACAAAGCTCCAAGCAATTAAAAGCAATAACCTACCAAAGATAATTAAAACAGTTAAAATGAATTAATACCAATAAACTAGAATGCAAATATGAAAATAAAGGAACGAAAATTGATTTGATTAAAATTAAACAATCCTAAAATAAAATATGCATGAAATTAAACTAATTAATAAAATGCAAATTAAACTAACCTAAAGTCTAATAAAATATACTTCTATTAACTTAAACAAATTCTTAAATAAAACTAAGAAACTAATTACCTATAAAATGATCCTAGTTAAATCTAACTCTAACTAATTACTACTAATAAAACAAAATCTAAATAATGCATGAGAACTTAATATTTTTGGATTTTTAAATTTAGAATGAAGACTAAATTAAAAATGCATGAAACAAGTTTAATCTAAATTAATTCTAAATGCAACTCATATATTCTACACTAAAATTAAGTCCTAAATCCTATTATATAAAATAAACTATTAACATAAATTAAAAGAAGTAACAAAGACAATATAACTAACATGCAAATTCAATTTCAAACTTCCTACTTTTACCTAAGTTAACAAATGATGCATAAAAATGTTGAGCAATTAATATAAGACATGATAAATAAAATGTGGAGATTAACATTGCCAAATGTGGCCTTAAGCCAATTTCCAGCTAGCTTAGTACACTCGTGCACTGTACTGTGCACATTGCATCATTTCTAGGTGTTATCCTGCTCCTGCTCCATTCCCTGTAACACAGCATCCCATACTGCCACCTTACTGCTCAGCAGTTTGCAACCACGGCATGCACCAGCTTAATTCCCTGCCCGGTTCAGCAGTGCTCTGCTTCAGTCACCACATCCTTCTGCACTTGTCCTTTATACTATACTACCGCGGCCACTTCAGGACAAGCATTCAGTGTTACCAGTTACTGTAACATTTTTTTGCTCTGCACAATGTCGCACCTTCACTCCTGATCATATCTCCAGTAATAGGTTCTCCCTAGCCAACACTTGTATGTTGTAGTGCCAGGACAGGAACTAGATATAGCATCCACGTCTTGCTTGCATCCCATGCATATCTTGCAGTAGATGGGGTGCACCTGGGACTGTCTAACAGCTGAAAGCAACAGCGAATTGGCCTCTTGCCATGCGTCTGTCTCCCACACAACTCATGTAGAAGAACCAGAGAAGAACAACAACACTGTCATTAGGAAACCTTTAGCAATGCAAACATATAATTAAATAAAACTTAAGGAGAGCTGTTAACATATAAATATAACCGTAAATGAAGAGACAAAGAAAATGCAAAATGTCTAAAACCAAAAACTAAAGACAGAAAGAAAATGAACAATAGAAGAAGTCGTGAAACAGAAGAGAGCAGAGCATGGTTGTGACAGTGTCACGCCTCCATCACACAACAGACGAGAGCGTGGAAATGAGCTGTGCTTTGAGCATGAACCACTGTCTAGGAACACGGTAGCGATTATCACCTCATTGCACCATCCCTTGCTAACTCTTCCCCTCGACAGCAAAAGCGGTAGTGCAAAATAGTAGCTCCTCTAGACTGCAGCAATCGTGGCCTTCCAACTACACCAAGAGCTTGAGCATTCTACGCTTCTGGTCTCAACTCCAGTGAGAAATATTTTACCTCGGTTTAGCTTCTCATGCTAACAAGGTACTCATCAAGCAGAAGCTAGAAACACATCCTAAGAATTCATTATTGCAAGTTTCAAAAAAATGGAGTTTCTGGAAATCAGGAACAATAAAATAAAATGGGAGCAATAACTTGTAACATAAAGCAGGTGAGCAAGTGATGCAAGGTAACTTTGCTCTAGTCACTAGAATCCTTCCCTCCATGGAACAAATTTTATGTTTTTTACAGTGAAGGAAATGAAAAATAAACACCAAGCCGAGAATGAATACTATTAAATGGAAATAAGGATGTTCATTAAAGGAGCTTAGATGAGTTGAAAAATAGTAAATGGGAACTTGTAAAAACCTATAACAATGGTTTAAGTATGGCATCATGATCACGTAGATAGTACAGTTATCTATTGCTCGCATGATTTCCTTACTGAGCGCGCGGTTTGCTCACCCTTCTTTATTTTTTTCCCTCTACAGAGCACTTATAGTAGATAGTGGGTAACTGAGGATTGAATTTTTGGTGTCTGCGACATCCCATCACACGAGGTATACACATTTGTATGATTTTTGTATCTAGACATGTTAACGCACAGTAATGTCTTTAAATGTAATTTTGGGGGATGTAAGAGATTGTGAACACATGTAAACAGTAACTCTGATTTAGTAATACAATTGTTTACATTTTAATTAATTGTAATTTGAAATGGTATGATTGGATTATATTGACCCTGATACATAGTCCAACTGTTGGAGGCGTAGCTATTCATGATCAGGTAAAGGTAGAGAACAAACAATAAGAATTGGATTAAATAATAATCGATAAACGAAAAAGAAAAATTTGTTGTGGATTTTCGGTGGATTGAGGGTCGTGACATTAATATCTAAATTTTGATGCAAAAGTGATAAAATGATTTTATAATACGTATGATATTGATTTGTGAATGTATATTTTGAGACTTAGAGGACCTATAAATAATGAAATTTGAGAAATGAGTATTGGGATTTTCATGAATTGAGTACAATCATTCAGCTAATAGCGAACATGACCTTTGTGTAACACGATTGTGCAATTAGGACTTAATAGCCAAGGGATTCATATGGAAACAAAGTAATAAATAAGATGATTATAACTAAATCATTGGGATGTCGAAAGGACAACTTAGTATTGTAGTGTGGTATATACCACTGGCATTTCATTGGAAATGTGTTTATGCATTAGCTATAGGCATCATCTCATATTTGAGATCTATGTACTGTTTTGAATAATCATGTTATTGTAAACCCCACAAAAGTTTCTTGTATCTAGTTAATGAAATAAACAACTGAAATTATAAATGTATGTATTGATAATAAATTTCTATAGTGAGAGACTAAAATCAATGGGAAATAGTTCTAAGGATGAATATCAATGGGAAATAGAAATAAATTTTATTTACATATGAGCTAGGGAAATATCTATATGAAATATAAGTACAACCACTAGACTAAAATCATTTTTATATATACTATAAAGAAAATTCATCAAGTGCATAGATATATATATATATGTGGGTGTGTAATATTTTACTCATTATTCAAATTTATTGTGTGGGTATATGTATATATATATACACATAGACATACATATATATATATATATATATGTACATGGCCGATAGTCCATTTAGAAATATATATATATATATATGTTGCTGCTAGTAGCAATAGGATAAGAAATTTGAAGCACGAGATTGAAGGAAATAAGTAGTGTGGAGGAGTATCCCATCATACTACCACATCTTAATTTTAAGGGGAAAGGTCTGAAATATATGGCACTGCATGGGAGGGATACGAAGACTGTTGCTTT
The DNA here is from genome assembly GCA_033439115.1 of Firmiana major. Classification (NCBI taxonomy): domain Eukaryota; kingdom Viridiplantae; phylum Streptophyta; class Magnoliopsida; order Malvales; family Malvaceae; genus Firmiana; species Firmiana major. The sequence goes on along the minus strand of CM065897.1, from coordinate 69,618,282 downwards.
TTGTCATTTACAAAAAAAAATGGTGAGAGACAAAAGGGAAAAAGGAAGTAGAAGGCGTGCAAGAAAAAATAAAAGAGAAAGAAAGATATATAAAATGAAATGACATGATGTTGGAAAGTCAGAATAGAGGGGAGGGAGCTGGTAGGGAAAATCATATCTAACTTACTCGATTTCCTTTAGCACAGCACTTACTCCATCAACCTTCAACATGCCAAACTTCATCATTCACAACCTCATTTCTTAGCACCGAAACCTGTAGTGGAAGAGAGAACCAAAAACAGTAGCCAATGTAGCAGTAGAAGAGAGAAGAGCAAATAAAAATAATAATAAAAAACATTTGAATGGCTTCTAGAGGAAGCCATTCAAATGCTGACCTCTCCAATGTTTGTAATTAAAAGAAAAATGAAATAGAGAACGAGTCCTCTACAACTCGAGAGCCTAGAACGAAAGTGAAAAAGTGATTTGGTGAGAGAGTAAGAGAGTTTTGGAGAATGAAGTAGAAACAGACAAGGCTGGAAGAGAGAGAAGAGTGAAACAAAAGGAAACAGCAAATGAGAGGGAAGAGTGAAGAAACGAACAGCGACGGAAGGCCTCCATTAATGTGGAATAGAGGGCATTCTTTGGGTTACAGGCACGCCAAATGGAAGAAGACAACTTAATTTTAAGGGAAAAGGTCTGAAATACATGGCAGTGCATGGGAAGGATACGAGGACTGCTGCTTGTTGTCGTTTGCAAAAAAAAAAAATGGTGAGAGACAAAAGAGCAAAAGGAAGTAGACGGCGTGAAAGAAAAAGCAAAAGAGAAAGAAAGATATATAAAATGAAATGACGATGTTGGAAACTCAGAATAGGGGGGAGCTGGTAGGGAAATCAGATCTAACTTACCCAATTTCCTCTACCTACCCTGCCCAAGGTAGAGCACTTACTCCATCAACCTTCAAAATGCCAAACTTCATCATTCACTACCCCATTTCCTGGCACCGAAACCAACAGTGGAAGAGAGATCCGAAAACAGTAGTCGATGTAGCAGTAGAAGAGAGACGAGCAAGTAAAAATAATACTAAACAATAATTAAATGACTTCTAAAGGAAGCCAATCAAATGTTAACCTGCTCTAACGTCTGTAATTAAAAGAAAAATGAAGTAGAGAACGAATCCTCTATAACCTGAGAGCCTATAACGAAAGTGAAAAAGTGATTCGGTGAGAGCATAAGAGAGTTTTAGAGAGTGAAGCAGAAACAAACGAGGCTAGAAGAGAGAGAAGAGTGAAACGAAAGGAAACGGCAAATGGGAGGGGAAGAGTGAAGAAACAAATAGTGACGAAGGGCCTCTATTAACGTGGAATAGAGGGCTTTCCTTAGGCTACAGGCATGCCAAATGGAAGAAGAAAGATGCCATTAGAGCTGGTAGAAGTCAGGGGACTTGAGTTGGGAGAACACAATGAAGAGGGGTGAAAATAGGGGAAACCTTATGGGTTGCAGCACCACCGTGATAGGAGCATTATGAAGAATAGATCTAGAATAGGAAGGAGTCAGTGAGGGGGGTTTCCTCTATGTGAACAGAAGAGAAAGCTTGAGTCTCTCAGTTTTAAAATGCCGATGAAGATTATGAATAGCGTCGAGAGACCGTGGAGAAGACAATGAACAGTGTCGCAAGAATGGGGCAGTGAAGAAGAAAGGAAAAAGGCATGAAAAAGAAAAGAAAGAAGGGAAGGAAAAAAGAAAATAAAAGAAGAAAGCTCTGGAGGAAGCGGACGAACAAGAACGGACCAACTGACCAATGGTACTGGGGCATAAAAGAACTACTGTCTACCATCCGAGGTAAGGAAAATTGCTTTGAGCTATTAGTGATACCTACATGTATTTTCTGTTGGACCGTATATATAAATTATAGGAAAATTTTTACAGTAAGGAAAATTGTTGTGAGCTGTTACTAATATTTTCACGTATTTTCTGTAGAATTGTAGATATAGAACCTTAGGTCGATGTTATAGTTATCGAAAATAATAAAAAACTCTAGACCAATTTTATAGTTAACAAAACTACTGAAAAGCTTTAGCCTCAGTTAATCGATCTATCTTTACCGATATAAATTTATATAAATATCAATGTGTTTTGATTATTGATTTTAATCAAAAAATCCCTAGCATTAATTTCCACAGACTACACACTAGGATTTTTAATCGAAAAATAGTGTGCTAACCTTTTTTTGAATCGTTTATGTATTGAACTGAATTTATAAATGATTTGATGAAAATAAGATGCTTCTAACTAATACCGATAAAATGTACTTGAGCGTGTGCTGACTGTGTATCGTACGACTTGACTCGCACTGATTTTAAGACAAAGGCGATGGTTAATCATATTGTATTATTACTATTACTGTAATGCTATTGTTACTGTGTTTGATGAAGTACGATGTACCGTGCAACATGCATGTGAGTACGTTGTACCATGCTATCGATCTTCGGACATACTATTTTATGAGCCATTTGGGTAGCTGACCACTCTCATGGCGATTGACATCCCAGCACACCTCATCATTGATGCTCGGAGTCACCGACATTGGTCAATTGTCATACTGATTATTGTTATAACATGTTCCTCCTTGTCTCGTCTATTTGATTTATTGAATTGATTGTATGAACAATATTATTGTATGGAAATCATTTATTCTACAGTATAAAGTTTTAGAACCTGTATTTTTTGTAGTTCAATGTTTATACTATCGATATCGAAACTGTTATTGATTTCCAACTCTGTTTTTACTGGATTGCTTGGTATATTTTACATAATAAGCCTATTATAAAAATATGTAGATAGTGTATTTATCTATCTACCACATATTTTTCTTATAGAGCACGTTGAGCTCACTCCTTATTTTTCTCCACAGAGCCTCACCAGTAGCTGGACCACTGACGTAAGTAGGGTTATTTTTACACAGCCATAGTTCCACGAAGTATTCTTTTACGTTTAAAGGTATGCCCATGACATCATTATTTTGTATCTAAAATTTTTGTAAGTACAATAATGTATAGGAAAATGTATCAGGAGAACGTGAACGGGGACATTTTGCTAAAGAATAATTATTCTGATTTATCAAAAAATATTTTCTTTAGTTTTGTGCAAAGATTTACTGTTTGATCTAACATCGACTCGTAGCGCAACCATATTGTATTGTAAAAAGAGTAGTTATAGTCTTAACTCGGGTTATTTTTCAAATAAGTTTGCAATGCCTTGCATTATGCTTTAGCTAAAAAACATGGCTTTGAACTGAATATGTGATTAATGGCTTTCATGAATAGCATGTTTTGATACAAGCTGTTTTTATGCCTAAGTTTTAAAATGAATTAAATTATTTTCATAGCTTGAAAAGTACTGGTTTTGAGTTGACGTTTGAAACAAATCATATTTAAACAAATTTGAAACTCGAAACTGTTTTAAGCAAATATCTTGAGATTATAGAAGCCACCTTTAAAATCATAAGGAACATTAGTGTTATACGGGTACCTCCAAAACTGTGGGAGCTAACTCTAGAAATTCTAAGGGAATTAAGTGTTATAGAAGTGCTCCATTTTTAGCTCTATTTTCGAGTAAAGGCAGATCTATTGACCTTCAGGTCACTCGAGCCTATAGAGCTTTGCTCTAGGTTCCATTACTTGTCTATCGAGCTCTATGTTTTAGACTTACTTATCCTTATCAGTGCTTATCGAGCTTCACTCAAGGAAAACTATGCTTGTCTAGAAAACCAAAAAATAAGTTCTAGCTTTCGACTGATCAGTGGAACTGTAGACCTCTATGCCTAAAGATTTACTGTGGAAGCCACCTCTAGAGTATTGAGGGAGCTACATGCTATAAGGATACCTTCAAGACCGTGGGAGCCACCTCTAGAATCTCAAAGAAGATACGTGTTACACGAATATGTTGCTTGAACACTTTCTCCATCACTAGCAAGGATGGATGTCTATATCTGTATATGTTATATGGGATTCTTGCCTAACTCCATCAATATATGTGTAAGACCCATATTTTTGCATGTAAACTTTATAAAATCAGGAGTGTAGTGATGTATTTGCAATGTCAGCATAAGTGGTGTAAGTCCATGGATTCAATATACATACTTGTAAATGGGTTTGTAATGTACATACAAGTTTCATTGTGTATGAATATGAAGAAATGAGCTTTTATAAGTGATGAATGTGATTGGAACTCAAAATGAGTAGTGTGGTAGAATGGAATGAAGTTGTACTTCCATTTGGTTTTTGTAATGCATACCTTTGGATATACGATGAATGCACATAAGTTTGAATGTGTATGAAGAATGAATGAATGTCATTTTCAAGCCTTAAAGGTGGTTGGATGAGAAAATGACCATGGTAGCAAATTGATGATTTTTTATGTAAAGTTATTGCAGAAAATCTAGAAAATATGAAGGCCAGATTGATCTAGAAGAGCAAAAAATATTCTTATTTGAGCTATAGAATAAGACAGATCGATCTCCAATGGAGCCAGATCAATCTGCTAAATATTTAATAAAATGAGGATTGATTTTTAAGGCAAACAACTTGATTTTCTTAGCTCTCGGGTTGGAGCAGATCGATCTCCTTAAGCTACTACCTGAGATAGATCGATCTCAAGCCTTTGATAAATCGATCTTATGCATTCAAATTGGCATGAAAATAAGAGATTTAAGAGGACTAGATCGATCTCATCAAGTAATTTCTATAAAAAGAGCAGTGAAATCTACATTTTTCTGGGATAGAACCATTCTTTCCATTTCAACCTTTAAAACCTAGTTTTATCTCTCTAAAATAAGCCCATTTCAAATAAGAATTGAAGGGAAGCTATTGATATAAAGTTGTTCAAATCCAAGAAGAGAACAACATAGTTGGAAATCAAAACCTCACTTGTTGAATTAAAGGAGCTAAAGGCATTATCATTTGAAGCAAGAGGAGAAGCTAGATTTGGTAAGTTTCTAACACTTCAGCCCAAGTACATTTGTCTATTTGTTGATTTTGGAGTTGAGTTGGACGTGTATTGATGGATAAATTATCTAGGAATGTGATGGAATTAGTGTGACCTAGAAAACCTATAATGGGTATAGTGTGAGAAGATATGGGTTGAATGAGTTGATGATTTATGGGCATGCTAAAGTTGTTATTGAAGTAATGTGTATGATTTTAGATGGTTAAATGGAACTACATTATGGGTTTAAGTAAAATTATGAAAATGAGCATATGCAGTGTTTGATGAATGCCATAGTGAAAGACTGATGAATTATGAACGCTAGGAGTTTACTATCGATTTATTATCGATTTGGTAAGAATCAATAGACTCGAGATTATGAGTAGAACGATAAAGCTAGGCCTCATAAATGTTAATGGAGGCTATAGGTTAGATCGAATATAGCAAACACCAAAGTTGTGTTATATTGACTAAATCAATGTGTTATACGATTGTGTGCAATTCCAGAGAGTTCGTTGGAGACGAATCGAACCACACGAGTAAGCAGCTCAAAAGAAGTGGAATCACGCGACACGATTCCAGGTAAGGGAATTCTATGAGTATATAGAGATAGCTGCTTGTATTTTAAACTCGTGGGTGAATATAGGGCGTTTATGAAATGTATGATTATTCAAGAAAATGATTGTTGGTACGCGTGAATAACTATAAGTATGTGTATAATTTGGTTTTTATGTAGCTGTTATAAAAAGGAATAATAAGGCTAATAATTACAAAAATCATGTGTTTTTAATGTTTTCAGAAAACACAATACTTTGTTGTGGACAAATAAAAGGATAGGCTGGCTAGTGATTTATTGATGTGGTGGAATAGCCCATGTGAGGTGCTATTCATGTTTTGTGATTTGTTTTGAATGTATATGAGCCGTCTATTGAGTTTATGTGGATTAAATCGTGCCGGAGCCTAGCTTGCATTGGATTTTGATGCTTTTACTTGTATGAAACCTGCTAGAGCTTAACTCGCACCTTGGTTTGATCCATGATAATATTATATAAACTGTACTGGAGCTTTTGCTCGTACGTGGATTTCGAGTGATTTTCTCATGCATAAAGACGTACTGGAACTGTGCTCGTACATGGTTTTCTTCATGTTTTTATGCATAAATGTCGTACTAGAGCATTGCTCGTACGAGGAGGTTTCTTTACTATGCATATATTGTGCTAGAGCTTAGCTCGCACTGGTTTTCACACTGTGGTATATATGATACCGTGGTGAGGGTAATACGGATTAATGTCTAGGGAACCCAACAGGCCTGATAGACCTCTAGAGTTGGGTGAAGGTAAGGGGCTAGTACCTGACATTAATCCACTTCAGGGAACCCAAAAGGGGTGAGAAAGGCCATGAGAGGCTAGGACCTGATACGGTGTTCAGGGAACCCAAAAGGGGTGTGTAAGGCCATGAGGGGCTAGGACCTAACATCGAAAGAAAATACTTCCACGTGCAGTTGAGACTATAGAGGTTACACTAGGTATGGGCTAGATAAGACCTACGGGAGGCACCCCCAACCATGTTATAGGTCAGCGGAGGATGATGTACCATGTATATCACATAGAGTACGATGTACCGCGTGGTGGAGATACTGATGAGAAAGTCTGGCGAAAAACTAGCCCACCTTCGTTCCAGCATGATACCCCGCAGACCGGGATCCATGTGGGCTGGGATGATTTACGACATAGTTGGCCTACATAGTCCATTGAGATGTAGTGACCTGTATCCTTGCTTATTACATAATACCACACGATTTGATACTTGAGTGCAATTTTGACTATCTAAGGTAGACCCGAGGGAGGGATAGAGCCTTGTGGGATATGATTTTTGTAATGGTAATGATGTCTGTGATATAGAAAATGAATTATGATGGGATTGTATGTATTTGAGAAAGAGATGTGATTTCAAAAGGATGTTTCTTAAATGAATTGCCTTTTTCTATGAGATTTAACGATTGATGAGCATGAGATGATTTGTACATGATGATTTTACCATGTTTTATATGCCAGTTTCCATGATTTAAATACATGAATATGTATATGCATATGGCATAGTTTTGTTTTCCTCATGCTCTGATTATAAATGATTTATGCCTAACACTATCAGCATGTAGATAGAGTAGTTATCTACCATGCTTGCATTATTGCCTTACTGAACGTGTAGTTGCTCATCCCTCTCTACTTTCCCCCTCTACAGAGCGTACATAGTAGCCCAGTGAGGACTGAGGCGTGGTATTTTGGACATTCGCTGCCATCCATCACTAAGAGGTATAAACATGAAGATTCTTTTTGTATCTAAGCAATTATAAGCACAATAGTCATTTTGTATCGTAATGTGGGGGATGTAAAAGTTAGAAAATGTGTCATGTATAACTTAACTGGAAAGGAATGACAGTTCTTTTGATTTAATTGAGAATGAATGTTGAGTGATGTTTATTACTGCCTCACAACCCAACTATGTATTAGTGAGTATGTCTATGACCAGGTAAGGGAAAAGGAAAACGCAAAAAAATTGGCAGTGATTTTTAAATAAATTGGATAAATAGGGCCGTGACAAAGATTAGTATTAGAGCTGAGTTGGCCTAATGTGAGTCAGTAATAAAATGTATGAAAAGTACATCCCCATATTATTGTGCTTTTGTTTAGATATAACTGTGTATACCGTGATGGATTGAGTCTAATAATGATTCTAATATAGGAAGTTAGACATTATGCCAGTTAAGTATAGAGGTAAAGGGGCGAGAGCACGTGCTAGAGGTCGTAGAGGTAGGTCTGAGAGCTGTGCAGAGCCACAGACTGATCAGGCTCCATAGAACCCTGCTGAGAGATCAGGGGATACAGAGGCTCGCTTTGCTAGGATAGAGCGGAGTATAAAGAGCCTAGTTGAGATAGTCACGCAGGCTTTGGGTACCGGTGATAGACGAGGCCCCGCAGCGCAGGTTAACACTACTGGACAGCCCGCAACAGAGGCGAAGAGACCTCAAACGACAGAGACTGCTACTGTTACACCACCTCCAGTCCAGGATACAGCCTCTCCTATCGCTCCACAGCAGAGCGGTAGTGACTTGGGTTATGATTGCGAGTTGAGGAAATTCCAAGAGTTTCAAGGGTTGAAACCTCCAGTGTTCAGAGGGGTAAAGGACCCAGTAATTATGGAGGATTGGATGTATGAGATGGAGAAACTGTATCGGTTCTTCAGAAGCACATCAGCTGAGAAGATAGCCTTTGTCGTGTTTATGTTGAAGGGCGAGACAGAACATTGGTGGATATCCACCGAGGCTATTTTGAGGGCCAAACACTTTGAGATCACTTGGGAGGTATTTTTGGAGGCCTTCAGGAGGCAGTACATCCCAGCCACCACACAGAGGAAATTGCAGATGGAATTTATGAATTTGGTTCAGGGGAACCGTACGGTGGACAAATATGAGTCGAAGTTCATTTCCTTGGGTAGATATGACCCAGATACTATGAGTAGTGAGACCCGAAAGATTTAGAAGTTCGTGGATGGATTAAGATTCGCAATCCGAACTAAGCTAGCCCTATTTGATATTTAGACTTATGAGGAGGCAGTACACAATGCTCAGTGACGCGAGTAAGACTTTGAGAGGAATGCCTCCGAGCTTGGAAAGATTAATGTCAGAAGAGACAGAGACCAGAAGAGATCTGGGATGGATAGAGTGGCCAAGAGGGGAGGCCAGAGATATTTTGACAAGAGACCTAAGATCGTGGAGAGTAAGACCCACTTTTATTATCTGTTGATGTATTCCTTATGATTCATGTGATGTACGTATACATATATTCAAGGAATCATAAGAAGAGCTTTGACTGAAATATAATTTGCAAATAGAATAAAAATGAAATCTCGGTGAACGTCGGAAGTAGCTAAATAAGGATCGAAATGGTCACAGGCCAAACGAGAAGGATAGAAAATAAAGTTTACCGAAAATACGAAATTAAATAAGAAAATATGGTGGATGTATGAAGGAAAGTTAGGTTAATTTGGTTCCGAAACAAGTGTAGGGGTAAAACGGTCCAAAGACCAAAATTCGGGATAAATTGGATAAAAAAATTTAATTAAAAATAAGGATTTAGGATATCTTGATCAATAATGAGGAATTATACAATTTCGAGTCCAATTGATCAAGATCCGAAATTTTTAGAAATACCGAAAAGTCACCCGGGACAATATCCCGAAAATACGGAGGAATTATACCGAAAAAATAATTTAAAAACTAAATAAATTTAATTTAATTTAATTTAATTAAATTGGTGGAATAAAATAATAATAAGTGTAGATATTTTTAGAATATATTGAATATTTTATTGAATATTTTAATAATCAAACAATTGGTTAAATAATAATAATAATAATTCAAAAAAAAAGCCTGAAATCGGGAAAAACCCGAAAAGAAGAAGAAAAGAAACCGATAGCCGACCCGAGAGAACCCACTGCCGATTCCCACGCACCGGCGACCGTCCGCGTCCGACGAAGGTACCAGGAGGAAGAGGAGAGTCCGGCGAACACGTGGGCACCGGAATCGAGCCGCCAGGTGGCCGGAGCAGGCCGATCCGAGCTTCGAAAATCCGAGGGAGAAACGGGGTGATCGCCGGTGAACCGCCGCGACTGGGCCGGAAAGGAGACCACCGACGCACTCAGGGGAGGAAGCCGATTCTTTTGAGACCGGTCTTGGCCGGTGAGACCGCTGAAAACTCCGGCGACTACAAGTGACAGTGAAACGGTGCCGTTTGGCTGAAAGGGAAGGGAAGGAAAAGGAAGGAAAAGGAAGGAAAAAGGGGAAAGAAGAGAAAGGAAAAGGAAAGAAAGGAAAGGAAAAAGGGGGGAGGAAAGGAAAGAAATTTACCGGGGACGACTCGAGGTTCGGGTAAGTTGATCGAGGGTCGAAATTGACCACGGGTGAATTTCGGAAATTTAATTTAATATTATTTTAATGGAAAATAATTCGGATTTACCTAATTATGCAGCTTCACGACGGAGACCGAACGGGAGCCGAGTGAGCTCTGATCTTCGTACCCCGCATCATATCGGGTAAGTACAATTTAATTTCGGTATTCAGAGTTCTTTAAATACCGAGTTTTAATTATTTTACGGAATTACGGATTAATTTCACATAGGAAAGAATATTAATTCGAAGTTGTAATAAATTGCCGTAAATGGTATACGGGCTATCCAATGAACTTGGATCGAAGCCCGATAATTATTAGTAAGCTGCATAAGCCCGATATACCCGGAGAAGGAAATTAATAGATATAAAAGGGCTGAATAGGGCCAAGACCCAATAAGGTAAATAGGGCCCAATACCTTAAAGTTGGTCAGTAAATACGATATATTGATCAAGATAAGTGAATTAACCTCGACTATGTGGTTATATGCAGTTACGTACCTTTGGTTGACGTGCACTTGGGCCGAGAGGTTCGGTATCATCGAGGCAGGTTAAGTCTGCGCGCGATTCCAGGTAAGAGAATGTTATAAGCACTTAGAGGTAACTGTACGTAATTTTGAGGGGATTTACATTACGTTAAATTCATTAGGCTACCCGAAAACAGAATAATAATTTTTGCGAAAAAATATGGAAATAGTGGAAAATGACTATTTTGCCCCCAGTTAGGAAAATTTCAAAAAGGGTAGTAAGGCTATGAAATTGCATGAATTTCATGATTTTAATGTTTTATATGATTATATTGCTCTGATTTAAGCAAATATGCACATAGGTTGGCTATTGATTTCGTGAGATATACGAAAGAGTACCGGTTTGCACCGGTTACTATTTTAAAAGATATTTTGTCGAGATTTAGCCACCTATCGTATTTATACAAGTAAAAAGAGTGCTAGAGTCTTTCTCGCACTCAAGTTTACTGATTTAATTATCATGAAAAGCCGTACTGGAGTATTGCTCGTACGAGAAATTTGTGTGTGCATAAAACCGTGCCGGAGCTTCGCTCGCACGAGATTTTAGATATCATGATATGCATAGCGTGGTGCTGGAGCTCCGTAAGCCTGTGACCTGGTGTGGGACGGGCAGCAGGATGCTCACATAAACGCACTAGACGCGAGTTGACATGCATATAGTCGTGCGGAAGCCTCCTGTAGACTGTGTGTCACAGAGAGTTGAGATGCTCGCACATATACTTTGAGACATGGGTTGGTTATCGACATAGTATTGGGCTGGATAAGACCTACGGCAGGCACCCCCAGACTATGATATGGGTCCACGGAGTACGATGTACCGTGTATGTCACACGGAGTACGCTGTACCGTGCAGTCATGATGACTCTATTATGTTACTCGATATTCTGGCGGGTAGGACTTGACCCTACCTCCCGTTGCAGTTGTGATACCCCACACACCGGGATCTGTGTGCCTGGGATCACAGGGACAAAGTATGGTCATAGTCCTCGATTTTTCATACAGTAACCTACATGCCTCACATGATATCATACGGTCTGGATAGACCAGGACAAACTCGATGGAGGGGTAGTCCCGATTTATGTTTTTAAAAGAGCTGTGATTTAATGAATCAAGGTATTCCCGAGAGATGGGTTTGACCTTGATGAAGTTGTTTTATGATGAGTTTTGTGATTAAACGAATAAGTTTTAAAGTGAAGAGTTTTATGATGAACAAATGAGTTTTAATGTGACGAGCATGAGATGTCATACATGATGATTTTCCATGTTGAATTATATGTCGATTTCATGATTTATTGTATATGATATATACATACATGTGGCATCATTTTAATCTTATCTCATGCTCTAAAAGTAAACGATTTTTATATCATGATATTATCAGCACGTAGATAGTATAGTTATCTACCTGCTTATATTATTGCCTTACTGAGCTGTTTATGCTCACCCTTTCATTTTCCACCCTCCACCGAGCATCTACAGTAGTCGAGGGTGGGTAGAGATTGCCTTCCTAGTTGTCCGCTGCTCCCACTGTGAATCGGTATACACATTGTACAGTTTTGTATCTAAACAATTAATAGCACAGTTTTGTAACGTATATCATTATGGGGATGTAAATATATGGAAACAGATGTATATGCAGTTGTATAATATATGTACTTATTATTACACTGTTTGGAATTCTAATATGATTACCATGGTAAGAATGATATGATCAATTGGGATAATAGTTGGGATTATTACTGACTCATAGCCCAACTCGTTAAAAATGGAATTGTCACGAGAAGGTGAGAAATATAGAAAAAGCGAAAAATTTGTAGTGATTTTAGGTAATTTGGGTCGTGACAAAAGGTGGTATCAGAGCTATAGTTGGTCGGATATGAGTCAGTAATAATAGTTAAGAAATTAAATCCCCATAATACTGTGCTTTGTTTAGATATAACTGTATATACCAATATGGAACTAGACTAATAATTGGTCGTGGATGCAGGGACTTAGGCATTATGCCTGTTACTCGCAGTGGTAGAGGGGCAGGTTCACGTGCTAGGGGCCGTAGAGGTAGGCCCGAGAGCCGTGCAGAGCCAGAGACTAGTCAACCTCCACAGGACCCCATTGAGAGATCAGGGGATACTGAGGTACGCTTCGCTAGGATTGAGCGGAGTATAGAGAGTCTTGTTGAGATAGTTACACAGACTCTAGGGGCTGGTGATAGACGAGGCCCAGTTGGACAGCTTACTGCTACAGGACAGACTACAGATACTGTTACACCACCACCGGTACAGGATACAGCTTCTCCTGTCACTCCACAGCCGAGCGGTAGTGATCTGGGCTATGACTGTGAGCTAGAGAGGCTACGACACTTCCAAGAATTTAGACCTCCAGTTTTCAGAGGAGTGAAGGACCCGATTATTGCAGAGGATTGGATTTATGAGATGGAGAAATTATATGGGTTCTTCAGATGTACCTCAACTGAGAGGGTTACCTTTGCCGTGTTTATGCTGAAGGGCGAGGCAGAGCACTGGTGGAGGTCTACTGTGTCTATCTTGAGAGCCCGACACTTGGTGATTACTTGGGAGATATTTCTAGAGGCTTTTAGAAGGCAGTATATTCCGACCACTGCACAGCGGAGATTACGGATGGAGTTTATGAGTTTGGTTCAGGGGAACCGCTCCGTTGATGAGTATGAGTCGTGGTTCATATCCTTGGGGAGGTATGACCTAGATACATTGAGCAGTGAGAGTCGGAAGGTGCAGAAGTTCATAGACGGATTGAGACCAGCCATCAGATCCAAGTTAGCTCCATTTGATGTCTCTACTTATGAGGAGGCAGTGCACAGGGCTCAGTTGTGTGAGCAAGATTTTGAGCGGAGTGCATCAGAGTTTGGGAAAGTCAGCAGAACTAGAGATAGTCGGAAGAGATCCGGAGGAGATAGGGTGATCAGGAGAGGAGGTCAGAGGTTTGCTGATAAGAGACCTCGGATTGAGGAGGTACATGAGAGGACGGGTAAGCCTCCTTTATATCCGACTTTACCGTCATCGAGAGGTATAGTTATTGGAGGGACACGGCCGACTACCGAGCAGTGTAGGAGATGTGGCAGATTTCATGGTACCAGGCCTTGTCCGACGACTACTGGGGTATGTTTTCATTGTGGGAAGCCGGTGCATGTCATAAGAAACTGTCCCGAGATAATTACGACTGCCCCACAGAAGGGCAAAGAGCCAGAGAGAGCTCCTGCTGAGACTCTTGTTCCTAGGAGAAGAGCCACTGCTGAGGAAAAAGGGAAGTAAGTTATGGGCAGAGGGCGAGTGCATGCATTGGATCAGGACACCGCAGATGCTTCAGCTGACGTGATTAAAGGTACTATTCTAATTTTCGATTTAGAAGCATTTGCGTTATTTGATTCTGGAGCTACACATTCCTTCATATCGCCTGCATTTGCTCATAAATTGTTGAAGTATGTACAGCCTACATTGTTAGATAGAATGTTGTTAATCTCTACACCTATGAATGACAGTCAGTTGACTGAGTATGTATATAGAGATTGTAGGCTGAGAATAGGGGGAAAGGACATGTCAGTCGATCTTGTCTTACTGAACATGAGGGATTTTGATGTAATTTTTGGAATGGATTGGCTGACTGCAAACCATGCTGTTTTAGATTGCTACGCTAAGACAGTAATGTTTTTAGGGACAGATAGTCTTACTGTAAGTTTTGATGGAAAGAAATAAAAAGCATATAATTACTGCATTTGGAAAAGTATAGTGGTAATTCATCATATTTGTGAGGTAAATTATTATTTAATAATGGATACTTATATATGATGAATTATGTTACTAATGGTGGAAAATGGTATCTTGAAGGGTTCATTGCATATGTGGTTGACATGGATCAGGCGCGTCCGAAATTGAGAGACATTCCAGTTGTGAATGAATTTCCAGATGTATTTTCGGATGAGTTACCAGGGTTACTGCCAGTGCGAGAGACAGAGTTCATTATTGATTTGACACCTGGTACAGAGCCGATATCTAGACCACCGTACAGGATGGCTCCAGTTGAGTTAGAGGAGCTGAGGAAACAGTTGCAGGAATTATTAGAGAAGGGGTTCATCAGACCAAGTGTGTCGTCGTGGGGAGCACCGGTTCTGTTTGTGAGGAAGAAGGATGGGAGCCTTCGGTTGTGTATCGATTATCGATTGTTGAACAAGGCTACCATCAAGAACAAGTATCCCCTTTCGAGGATTGATGATTTACTGGATCAGCTACGGGGAGCACAGGTCTTTTCTAAGATTGATCTGAGACCTGGGTACCATTAGTTGAGAGTTCGGGATGGAGATGTACCCAAGACAGCTTTTTGCACCCGTTATGGTCACTATGAGTTTATGGTCATGCCATTCGGGTTGACGAACGCTCCCGCAGCTTTTATGTCATTGATGAATGAGGTGTTTCGGCCTTATTTAGATCGGTTTGTGATTGTCTTCATCGATGACATTCTGGTTTATTCGAGATCCAGAGAGGAGCATGAGCAGTATCTGAGGATTGTATTGCAGACCCTCCGTGAGAAGCAGTTGTATGCTAAACTCAGTAAGTGTGATTTTTGGCTTGAGCAGATCTCCTTCTTGGGACATATGGTGTCGAGGGATGGTGTGTCAGTAGACCCATCCAAGATTGAGGCAGTAGTTCAGTGGCAGAGGCCTCAGACAGTTACGGAGATCAGGAGCTTTCTGGGTTTAGCTGGATATTATAGACGATTTGTGGAGGGGTTTTTGAGATTGGCTGCTCCGTTGACACGTCTCACTCGGAAGAGTGCTCCATTTGAGTGGGACGACAGATGTGAGGAGAGTTTTCAGGAGCTGAAGCGTCGATTGACCACTGCTCCGATTCTCACCATTCCTACCAGCTCAGGAGGTTTTTCTGTTTACATAGATGCTTCTTACCAAGGACGGGCTGTGTATTGATGCAGGATGGGAAGGTAGTCGCTTATGGATCCAGGCAACTGAAGGATCATGAGAGGAACTACCCGACCCACGACTTAGAGTTGGCGGCCGTAGTGTTTGCATTGAAGATATGGCGCCACTATCTGTATGGTGAGAAATTTCAGGTATTTACCGACCACAAAAGCCTTAAGTATCTGTTCTCGTAGAAGGAATTGAACATGAGACAGAGAAGGTGGCTTGAGCTTCTAAAAGATTATGATTGTGAGATCCTATACCACCCGGGTAAGGCGAATGTAGTGGCTGATGCGTTGAGCAGGAAGCACCTTGGGTTGGTCTCTTATATGATGGTATGGGAGCACGAGTTATTGGAGCAGTTTGCGAGCCTCAGTTTGGATGTGACTCCGCCTGATATTGGGAGTGGTTATATGATTGCTAGCCTGCGGTTAGAGCCGGATTTGATGGATCGGATCAGACGGGCTCAGCGTGAGGATCAGCAGTGTATGAAGATAGTCAAGCAAATGCAGAGAGGTATTGAGACTGAGTTTGAGTTGAGTTCAGATGGATTATTGAGGTTTCGAGACAGGATATGTGTTCCCGAGGATCCAGAGATCAGGAGGTTGATCTTGACAGAGGCTCATTCGTCGAGGTATACCTTGCATCCGGGTAGTACAAAGATGTATCAGAATCTCTGAAAGGTATACTGGTGGTCGGGGATGAAGAGGGATATAGCAGAGTTTGTGGCGAGATGTCTCGTCTGTCAGCAGGTGAAGGTAGAGCATCAGAAGCCTGCAGGGTTATTGCAGCCTCTACCTATACCGACTTGGAAATGGGAGCATGTCACCATGGACTTTGTGACGGGTTTACCGCGGACTCGCAGGGGAAATGATGCCATATGGGTGATAGTGGACAGATTGACGAAGTCGGCACATTTCCTAGCTATGAGAGTCACCGATACTCTGAGTAGATTGGCGGAGCTATATGTGCGCGAGATTGTGAGACTGCATGGTGTCCCAGTGAGTATTGTATCGGATAGGGATTCTCGTTTCACTTCCCGTTTCTGGGAACACTTTCAGGAAGCTATGGGAACCCAGTTGAGATTCAGTACAGCTTTCCATCCTCAGACAGATGGGCAGTCAGAGAGGACTATACAGACCCTCGAGGATATGTTGAGAGCTTGTGTACTTGATTTTAGAGGCTCCTGGGATGATCATCTACCACTCTCAGAGTTCGCCTACAATAACAGTTATCATTCGAGTATCGGGATGGCACCATATGAGGCCTTGTATGGCCGTAGATGTCGTTCTCCTGTAAGATGGGAGGAGGTTGGTGACAGGCAGATATTCGCTCCCGATTTGATACGTCAGGCCTCTAAGGATGTCCAGTTGATTTGTGAGAGGTTGAGGACAGCTCAGAGTCGACAGAAGAGTTATGCTGACAGGAGACGTAGACCGTTGGAGTTTACAGCAGGGGAATCAGTATTTTGAAGGTTTCTCCTTCCAAGGGTATTATTAGATTCGGAAAGAAAGGAAAGTTGAGCCCTCGCTTCATAGGACCTTTTGAGATACTCGAGAGAGTGGGAGATCGAGCTTATAGGCTAGCGTTGCCACCAGAGCTAGCAAATGTCCATAACGTCTTCCACGTCTCCATGCTTCGGAAGTATCAGCCGGATCCGTCGCATGTGATCAGATACGAGCCACTGGAGCTCAGTGAGAGTATGTCCTATGTCGAGAGACCCATCCAGATTGTGGATAGGAAGGAGAAGGTATTGAGATCGAAGACGATTCCTCTGGTGAAAGTATTATGGCAGCATCACACTCCAGAGGAAGCGACTTGGGAGTTAGAGAGTTTGATGAAAGAGAAGTATCCGGAGTTGTTCAGAGACTGATTTGGTTCCAATTTGGAGGACCAAATTTTTTTTTAGTGGGGGAGATTATGTAAGTCCCACTTTTATTATCTGTTGATGTATTCCTTATGATTCATGTGATGTACGTATACATATATTCAAGGAATCATAAGAAGAGCTTTGACTGAAATATAATTTGCAAATAGAATAAAAATGAAATCTCGGTGAACGTCGGAAGTAGCTAAATAAGGATCGAAACGGTCACAGGCCAAACGGGAAGGATAGAAAATAAAGTTTACCGAAAATACGAAATTAAATAAGAAAATATGGTGGATGTATGAAGGAAAGTTAGGTTAGTTTGGTTCCGAAACAAGTGTAGGGGTAAAACGGTCCAAAGACCAAAATTCGGGATAAATTGGATAAAAAAATTTAATTAAAAATAAGGATTTAGGATATCTTGATCAATAATGAGGAATTATACAATTTCGAGTCCAATTGATCAAGATCCGGAATTTTTAGAAATACCGAAAAATCACCCGGGACAATATCCCGAAAATACGGAGGAATTATACCAGAAAAATAATTTAAAAACTAAATAAATTAAATTAAATTAAATTTAATTAAATTGGTGGAATAAAATAATAATAAGTGTAGATATTTTTAGAATATATTGAATATTTTATTGAATATTTTAATAATAAAACAATTGGTTAAATAATAATAATAATAATTCAAAAAAAAAAAGCCTGAAATCGGGAAAAACCCGAAAAGAAGAAGAAAAGAAACCGATAGCCGACCCGAGAGAACCCACTACCGATTCCCACGCATCGGCGACCGTCCGCGTCCGACGAAGGTACCAGGAGGAAGAGGAGAGTCCGGCGAACACGTGGGCACCGGAATCGAGCCGCCAGGTGGCCGGAGCAGGCCGATCTGAGCTTCGAAAATCTGAGGGAGAAACGGGGTGATCACCGGCGAACCGCCGTGACTGGGCCGAAAAGGAGACCACCGACGCACTCAGGGGAGGAAGCCGGTTCTTTTGAGACCGGTCTTGGCCGGTGAGACCGCCGAAAACTCCGACGACGGCAAGTGACAGTGAAACGGTGCCGTTTGGCTGAAAGGGAAGGGAAGGAAAAGGAAGGAAAAGGAAGGAAAAAGGGGAAAGAAAAGAAAGGAAAAGGAAAGAAAGGAAAGGAAAAAGGGGGGAGGAAAGGAAAGAAATTTACCAAGGACGACTCGAGGTTCGGGTAAGTTGACCGAGGGTCGAAATTGACCACGGGTGAATTCCGAAAATTTAATTTAATATTATTTTAATGGAAAATAATCCGGATTTACCTAATTATGCAGCTTCACGACGGAGACCGAACGGGAGCCGAGTGAGCTCTGATCTTCGTACCCCGCATCGTATCGGGTAAGTATAATTTAATTTCGGTATTCAGAGTTCTTTAAATATCGAGTTTTAATTATTTTACGGAATTACGGATTAATTTCACATAGGAAAGAATATTAATTCGAAGTTGTAATAAATTGCCGTAAATGGTATACGGGCTATCCAATGAACTTGGATCGAAGCCCGATAATTATTAGTAAGCTGCATAAGCCCGATATACCCGAAGAAGGAAATTAATAGATATAAAAGGGCTGAATTGGGCTAAGACCCAATAAGGTAAATAGGGCCCAATACCTTAAAGTTGGTCAGTAAATGCGATATATCGATCAAGATAAGTGAATTAACCTCGACTATGTGGTTATATGCTGTTACGTACCTTTGGTTGACGCGCACTTGGGCCGAGAGGTTCGGTATCATCGAGACAGGTTAAGTCTGCGCGCGATTCCAGGTAAGGGAATGTTATAAGCACTTAGAGGTAACTGTATGTAATTTTGAGGGGATTTACATTACGTTAAATTCATTAGGCTACCCGAAAACAGAATAATAATTTTTGCGAAAAAATATGGAAATAGTGGAAAATGACTATTTTGCCCCCAGTTAGGAAAATTTCAAAAAGGGTAGTAAGGCTATGAAATTGCATGAATTTCATGATTTTAATGTTTTATATGATTATATTGCTCTGATTTAAGCAAATATGCACATAGGTTGGCTATTGATTTCGTGAGATATACGAAAGAGTACCGGTTTGCACCGGTTACTATTTTAAAAGATATTTTGTCAAGATTTAGCCACCTATCGTATTTATACAAGTAAAAAGAGTGCTAGAGTCTTTCTCACACTCAAGTTTACTGATTTAATTATCATGAAAAGCCGTACTGGAGCATTGCTCGTACGAGAAATTTGTGTGTGCATAAAACCGTGCCGGAGCTTCGCTCGCACGAGATTTTAGATATCATGATATGCATAGCGTGGTGCTGGAGCTCTGTAAGCCTGTGACCTAGTGTGGGGCGGGCAGCAGGATGCTCACATAAACGCACTATACGCGAGTTGACATGCATATAGTCGTGCGGAAGCCTCCTGTAGACTGTGTGTCACAGAGAGTTGAGATGCTCGCACATATACTTTGAGAAATGGGTTGGTTATCGACATAGTATTAGGCTGGATAAGACCTACGGCAGGCACCCCCAGACTATGATATGGGTCCATGGAGTACGATGTACCGTGTATGTCACACGGAGTACGCTGTACCGTGCAGTCATGATGACTCTACTATGTTACTCGATATTCTGGCGGGTAGGACTTGACCCCACCTCCCGTTGCAGTTGTGATACCCCGCACACCGGGATCCGTGTGCCTGGGATCAAAGGGACAAAGTATGGCCATAGTCCTCGATTTTTCATACAGTAACCTACATGCCTCACATGATATCATACGGTCTGGATAGACCAGGACAAACCCGATGGAGGGGTAGTCCCGATTTATGTTTTTAAAAGAGCTGTGATTTAATGAATCAAGGTATTCCCGAGAGATGGGTTTGACCTTGATGAAGTTGTTTTATGATGAGTTTTGTGATTAAACGAATAAGTTTAAAGTGAAGAGTTTTATGATGAACAAATGAGTTTTAATGTGACGAGCATGAGATGTCATACATGATGATTTTCCATGTTGAATTATATGTCGATTTCATGATTTATTGTATATGATATATACATACATGTGGCATCGTTTTAATCTTATCTCATGCTCTAAAAGTAAACGATTTTTATATCATGATATTATCAGCACGTAGATAGTATAGTTATCTACCTGCTTATATTATTGCCTTACTGAGCTGTTTATGCTCACCCTTTCATTTTCCACCCTCCACAGAGCATCTACAGTAGTCGAGGGCGGGTAGAGATTGCCTTCCTAGTTGTCCGCTGCTCCCACTGCGAATCAGGTATACACATTGTACAGTTTTGTATCTAAACAATTAATAGCACAGTTTTGTAACGTATATCATTATGGGGATGTAAATATATGGAAACAGATGTATATGCAGTTGTATAATATATGTACTTATTATTACACTGTTTGGAATTCTAATATGATTACCATGGTAAGAATGATATGATCAATTGGGATAATAGTTGGGATTATTACTGACTCATAGCCCAACTCGTTAAAAATGGAATTGTCACGAGAAGGTGAGAAATATAGAAAAAGCGAAAAATTTGTAGTGATTTTAGGTAATTTGGGTCGTGACATGGAGGTGCAGGAGAGAGCTGCTAGACCTCCCGTATACCCGGCTTTGTCTGCACCGAGGGGTATGGCTATTGGAGGACCACGACCCACTACTGATCAGTGTAGGAGATGTGGCAGATACCATGGGACTAGACCATGTCAGGTGCCCCCAGTTTTATGTTTTAGGTATGGAAAGCCCATACATATCTCGAGATACTGTACTGAGATGATTGAGACTACCACACAAAAGGGAAAGGAGCCAGAAGGAGCTCTAGTTGAGACAGCTGCCCCGAGGAGGAGGGCCACAGCTGAGGAAAAAGGGAAACAGGCAATGGGTGTGATCAGAGGAAGAGTTTATTCACTGGATCAGGACACTGCAGATGCTTCGACGGATAAGATTAAAGGTACCATCCTAATCTTTGGTTTAGAAACATTGGTATTATTTGATCCTGGTGCCACTGGTACGAACTAAACGTATTGTCCATAAGTGCATGGGTCGTATAAGTAATAAAGGGATTTGAGTCTCGGAATATCGTCCCACAAAGAAGTTGATTAGCCTAATTAACTACTGGTTAATCTTACCCTAAGTATATCCTAGCAAATTATGAAGTGAAGAGTGGGTAATCTACAAGGCTAAAATTAAACAAATACTAAAAACAATGATAAAAATAAAGAAAATAAAATCGAGAAAAAATTAACGTACAAAACTCCAAGCAAAAAAAAAAACAACAACCTATAAAAGAAAATTAAAACAGTTAAAATTAATTAACGCAACTAAAATAAAATGCAAATAAGAAAATAAAGAAACAAAATCAATTAAACTAAAATTTAAGAAAACTGAAAATAAAAAATACATGTAATTAAACTACTTAATAAAAATGCAAATTAAGCTAACCTAAAATCTAATAAAAATGAAGACTAAATTAAAAATGCATAACATGATACTCCTCTAATTTAATTCTAAAGGCAAAATCTAATTCTTAAATCCTAATCTAGTCACCAATTAACTATTAATGAAATTAAACTAAAACTTAAAACAACAAACTAAGAGAATTAAACTATTCTATCTAACTAAGTTAGAAAGTAATAAAAAAAAACATAACAAAACTTAGACAAAGCAACGTAATTGCATGGACTATTAAACTAGGAAGAAAAATGCAATGTGGCCAAACGTGGCCTTAACCGAATAAGGCAGCCTAGTGGTCCTAATTTTTAAACACTATACATGTCTTCAACAAGTTCATTTCCAGGTGTTCATGGTGTTGTCCAACAATCTGCTACCCGGGTACTGCTCCAGCCGTGCTGTTTGCTGCACGTTCCTCATCCCCTTCTGCTCCAAGTGATGTCCTAAACTCTGCTTCAGATAAGATGCCGAGTGGTCCTGAATTTACTTATAGCGTACGTGCATCAGTCTCGCCACCAATGCTGCCTACTACACCCACGTACTGCCTCCCTCCGATTATCTTCCTTCACGCAATGCCATCAGTAAAACAAGCTCGGTCTGGGATTAATTTCATTATCAGTATTCTCCATGTACTGCCGATGTTATACAGTCCAAGCTGTAGGAAGCAGCTTCACTCCCTACAACACAGCCCACATTTCTGCCTAGCTCACTGCAACACAGCACACGGACCAGTTCGACACTCTTTTGTCCTCCACTCATGCAATTCTCTTCATTCCAGCAAACCAGCCCACTATCAAACAATCTAACATCAATTTACAGTAGTTAACAGTAGGTAGTAATTAGATTAGTGCATAATAAACGACAACAAAGATGAACAGTAAAAAAAAAATACAAAAACAGAGCCGAACAGGGGATGAGAATCCTGCTACTATCGGCACCAAACATCAACTTCCAGCAACTTCTTTCAATTGGCATTCAAATGCACTTACAGCAGCCTTTAATGCCAACTTCAGCAGTCATTGAACAACAAGAGCATGCACAGAAAACCAACAGCAGAAGCAGAAACAACTGACAGTTCTAGGCTGCTGGCAACGGTAGACTATGAAGCCAAAAGTTAGAGACTGTAAAAATAAATAAGAATAATGCTATGATATAAATTAGAATACTAAAAAGAAAGCTACACCAGAATATTGAAGAAACTAAAATAGAAAATGGCTATCACTAAAATAAAAATAAAACAGTACAATATAAACGGACTTGAAGAATTGAAGAAGGCATTGGGGAAAAAAAACAGAGACAGTATATTTTTCTGAGCATATTCTCAGCTACCCATATTTGCTCAACACTGCTCATAAATGAGTAAAACAATCGGTAGCCTTCAGAAAAGACTTGATTATGTCTCAGATCAAAAGATGAGGTAAATAAGCTAACTAATGGAAGATATACAAAATATAAAATAAGATTGCATGAAACGAAAATGAAACAGTTGCCATCAAGCTAAATATTATGAAAACTAAATTAAAGTAAAGAGTGAAACCGATATTGAAGAAAGGCTAAATGAAAATCTGCTCTCATTAAAGAAATCTTAAGTTTCATAAATAATAGCTAAATGAAAACAAGAATAATGGTGGATGTCAAATAAAATTGAAACCAACGGGAAAGCTTGAAATCAATACTAAGGAAATAAAACTTTTCTAAAAACTACTTTAAATCTACCTAGAATTACAACTACTCCTAATTTACTTCTAAAAACTACTCCTAAATTACTCTACCTTGCAAACTACCCTAGCCTACTTACCCTACTTCTACTGCCTAATTCCTTTTTTCAATTGCTATCATATTCTATTTATACACACACTTAGGGGTACAATGGTAATTTTTCCATCCTAGATGAGCTGGTTTTGTTTGGCCACTTGTCTTCCTTTCATTTGCTGCAGAGTAGATATTTCCACGTCATCAGTCTTTTTGTCCAATTGGTTGTGCGATGTGGCCCAACGTGTGTCTTCCAAAAGGTTGGCACGGTGTCCGTCGATCTTATTATTTCGGAGTGAATAAAATACGGACACCTGGCATCACGCGTGTCCAGACGACTGGTGACTCGGTCTGTAAATTGGAAGTGGTCTAATCTCCTTTAGCTCGTTTTCAGCCCAATTTTGACTAAAACGACTGAGTTTCATCCAGATTTAATTTATTTGCACATAAGAGAATTTTAATTAAATAAAAGAGATAATTAATAGAATAAATTGGGGATTTGAATAATTAATTCAGAAATTAAGCATAATTAATTTTATTAAAAATAGAATTATCAGCCACGCATTCCTTCATATCGCCTTCATTTGCACATAAATTGATGAAGTATGTGAAACCTACATTATTGGATAAAATGTTTATGATTTCCACACCCATGAATGATAGTCAATTGACTATGCATGTATGTAGAGATCGTAAGATAAAGATAGAGGGAAAAGAAATGACAGCCAATTTAATTTTATTGAATATGAATGATTTTGATGTAATATTGGGAATGGATTGGTTAGCTACCAATCACGTTGTTATGGACTATCATGCCAAGACTTTGATGTTACCAGAGATAGGAAATCATGTTGTAAAATTTGTGAAATGAAATGACATAACTATGATCAATAAAATGAGTATGATTTTGTTTAATATGCTTGAGATATGAATTTATTTAATTATGATGAATACTGATGCGATGGTTTATGTTACTAACGGTAGAAAGAATATTGTGAAGGGTTCATTGCCTACGTGGTCGATATAGATATGCACACCCAGAAATGAGGGACATACCCGTAATTGCGGATTACCCTGATGTCTTTCCGGACGAACTACCAGGACTACCACCTGAAAGAGAAATGGAATTTTGCATATAGTTAGTGCCTGGTACAGAGCTGATATCGAAACCACCCCTATAGAATGGCTCTGATAGAGCTGGAAGAGCTAAAGAAGCAGTTGCAAAAGTTGTTGAAGAAGGGGTTTATTAGACCGAGTGTCTCACCTTGGGGAGCACCGGTTCTGTTTCTAAGGAAGAATGATGGAAGCCTCTGACTATATATAGATTACCAATTGTTGAATAAGGCCACCATTAAGAACATGTATCCCCTTCAACACATCGATGATTCGTTGGATCAGCTCTGAGGAGCCCAAGTATTTTTGAAGATAGATCTGCGGTTAGGGTACCATCAGTTGAGGATCAAGAGTGGAAATGTACCCAAGACAACATTTCCTACCCATTATGGCCACTACGAGTTTTTTGTTATGCCATTCGGATTGACGAATGCCCTCGCAGCATTCATGGCGTTGATGAATGATGTATTCAGCCATACCTGGACAAGTTTGTGATAGTGTTCAGTGATGACATATTGGTCTATTCCAAGTCCAGGGAAGATCATGAGGAGCACTTGAGGTTAGTTCTGCAGACCCTCCCGGAGAGAGAATTGTATGCCAAACTCAGCAAGTGTAACTTTTAGTTAGAGCAAATCTCATTTCTGGGCCATGTTATGTCAAAGGATGGGGTATCAGTGGATCCATCCAAGATAGAGGCAGTTGTACAGTGGGAAGAGCCCAAGACAGTTACTAAGATCAGAAGTTTTCTGGGATTAGCAGGGTATTATCGGAGATTTGCAAAGGGTTTCTCCAGACTAGCTGCTCCGTTGACATGCCTCATGCAGAAAGATCTTACATTTGTATGGGATAAGGCATGTGATAGGAGTTTTGAGGAGCTTAAGCATCGATTGACCACTGCACCAGTTCTCACCATTCCTACCAGCTCAGGAGGATTCTCGGTGTATACGGATGCATCACATTAGGGACTGGGTTGTGTGCTTCTGCAGGATGGGAAGGTAGTTACCTATGGATCTAGACAGTTAAAAGATCATGAGAGAAATTACCCGGCACATGATTTGGAGTTAACGGTCATGGTGTTTGCCTTGAAAATATGGCGCCACTACCTTTATGGAGAGAAATTTTAGGTCTTTACAAATCATAAGAGCCTTAAGTAACTGTTCTCGCAGAAAGAGTTAAATATAGGACAGACGAGATGGCTCGAACTCCTTAAGGATTATGATTGCAATATCATGTACCACCATGGTAAAGCAAATGTAGTTGCCGATGCTTTGAGCAGGAAGAACCTAGGGTTGGTGTCATTTATTATGGTACAGGAACATGAGTTATTGGAACAATTTACAAACCTCAGTTTAGAAGTGACCCCACCTGGTTTAGAGAGACTTGAGATCATGGCTAGTATGAGATTAGAGTCAAAGCTGATTGGCTGTATTCAACAGGCTCAGCAGAGCGATCGATAGTGTATCGATTGGTTGAGTCAGATACAGACAGGTGTGGGTATTGATTTTGAGCTGAATGCAGATGACTTATTGAGGTTTAGAGGCAGAACATATGTTCCTAAGGATCCTGAGATTAAGAGAATGATTTTATCAGAGGCTCACACATCGAAGTACACGATACATCCGAGGAGTACTAAGATGTATCAAGACCTTTGAAGGGTTTATTGGTGATCTGGAATAAAGAGAGACATACAGAATATGTCGATAAGTGTCTCGTTTGTCAGCAAGTGAAGGTAGAGCATCAAAAGCCTGCAAGGTTATTGCAGCCTCTATCCGTCCCAACATGGAAGTGGGAGCATGTCACCATTGATTCTGTGATGGGATTACCGAGGACCCGCAGAGGTCATGATGCCATATGGGTTATTGTGGATCGGTTTACTAAGTAAGCCTTTTTCTTAGCTATGAGAGCTACCGAAACTCTGAGTCAGTTGGTGAACTTATATGTTCGAGAGATAGTACGACTACATGGTGTACCAGTGAGCGTTGTTTCTGATAAGGATGCCCGCTTCACTTCCCATTTCTGGGAACACTTTCAACAAGCGCTGGGGACCCACTTGACTTTTAGCACCGCTTTTCATCCTTAGACAGATGTGCAGTCAGAAAGAACTATACTGTAACGACCCTCCATGATTTAACCAAAAACCACTACAAATTTTTTGTATTTTTGACTTACCTTTCCTCTCTTCAATTGTTGGGCTGTGATTCGATGTTAGCTTCATCACATACCATATCATCCATAATCATACATACATGTCAAATATACTGTTACTGACTGTAACTTCTTTTTATAATACATGTGAGATTCATATAAAACTAATACAAATACATTCCTCATAATATATATCGTATACATTACTGTGTTGTTTCTATGTTTAGATACATAACCGTACAAAATATGTATACCTATCGATCGATAGGAAATAGCAGCGGACAACAGGAATACTATCCCTCAAATGCTCTCACTCTACCGCTGATGCTCTGTAGAGAGATGTAAAAGAAAGGGAGTGAGCATACAATGTGCTGTGAGACCCGAAATTTCATGTTATTGTTCATTTTAAGATAAATCAAGAAGTTTAAGATTTGCGTAAATGTTTATGCAGGGCCTAGAAAGATCGAGATGCCCGAGATAGTGGCACGAAACCAAGGCACATGTTTCGAGGTAAGATCTTAAATTTAAAGTAATTTTCAATAAAGTATGATTTTAAGTATGTTATGATGATTAGAAAGTGAAACTAATACATTAGAAGTTGAAAAATTAGTAAAACTTGGGTTTACACTAAACCGAGCAAATGAACCTAGAAATAGAAATAAATTTGAAATAAATTTTGGAAATTCACGAAAATTATTCTGAGGCTATAGGAAATTATTATAAGGCATAATTTACATGAGGAATGAAAATTGAGTGGAGATATGGAGGTTTCGATGATCAAATAAATTTTTAAAGTAAACCGAAAACCTTAAGTTACATTGTTCGGTAATAACCAAGTTGTGTAAAATAGGCCCAATCGGGAAAATGTTCTTAAACAAGTGGGCCCCAAATTTTTATGAGAGATACTAGAGACATATTAGCACACTTGAGAAGTGGAAATTTTGAAGAAAATGGGCCAGAACTATTTTTCATGGATTTTCTAAAACTGACCAGTGGGCTGCCCCAACCCAGTGAATTGGATACCCATCAGGAAAACCCAAATTTGGACCCATCTACAGATCGGATTTAAACCTAGACTTTTAGGAAATAAAACTAGACTTAATTATATTTCATATAACTCTGAAAACACCCAGACATAGGCTCCCACGCGCTCTCACCTCCCTCCCAAAAGTTCCATAGGCCTTACTGTAGCTCTCCCCTTATTTAATTTTTTCGACCCCTTTCCAAGCCGAATTGGACTCCGGCCAAGAAGGATGAAATCTTCCCCTTTAAATCCTCTATAACATATAAAAAATAAAGCTATAAATAAGTTCATTTACTAGGTGAAAACATAGAGAGAAGAACAGGGGCAGAATTTGCCCTATTCCAAGGTGAGAGAAAGTTTGATTTTTGAAAGTTTTTAGTTGGTTTTTCTTGTAGTTTTTGATGATTCTAAGCTATATACATGTTTATTTATAGCTGAGGAATTGTTTGGAAGATCAAAAACTTGGTCAACTTTGGTCAAAGGTGAGAGAAACTTGATAGGTGATGAAAATGATGAGGTATGTTTATGTTTGATGATTTTAGTTAAGTAGAATTTAAAGAAATAATTTATACGGAGGTGTGTAGTTCTGATCAGCATGCTTAAGTTGTGGAAATGATGAATTTTGGATGAATTCAAGGTTGTTAATAGTTAAATTTATACTGAAAAAGTTCGATTTATAGCTTAGTTTAGTGAAAAGTCGAAAGGTGTGAGAATTTGTAAGAATTGGATTGATGAAGTGTGGATTATGGATATGAATGGGTATGTAGGTTATTAAGATAGTAAATGTGAAGTTAGAATGATTAAATTGGATAAAATAGCTTAAACCGACACTTAAATCGGTAAAACTGAGGAAATATGAAAAGTTGACAAAAAAGTCAAAATTGGTCAACTATTAAGGAGATAAATACATATTTGGATATGTTGAGATGAAATCAAACAATATTTGATAAATTGGTATCATTTTGGGCAGCTCGGGAATCTAGCACGTAAAACGAGGTAAACCCAAACCCCGACAGAGTAATGCTATTTTAGCTCCGTTGAGGTAAGGGATGCAATTTAAAATTGTACTAACCTCCTATATCTATTTATTGTTCATAAATGACTTGAAAATCATAGAAAGAAATCTGTTTGAAAATCATACTTTCTCGGTTTAAGTCCAAAAGGAATAATAAACTGTTTTTAGATACTGAAATCATGGTTTTCACTTATTTTGTATAAATAAAATAGATATACATATTTTGTATAAATTATGACATGATTTGATGATTAAAGTTTCCATATGAAAGTAAGTATGAAAGTAAGGATTTTGAGACGACAGGCTACTATTAGTATATGCTGAGTGTATAATCATGCCTGCTACTTGTGGTGTCCTGGCTCTGTCACATGTAGTATTAGTTTAGATTCACCAGTGTAGTGTCTATTCCGTCTTATTGGTGTTGTTTTTCACTACACGTGGTGTCTATTTTTGAAGTATCTTGTGACTGCACGGTGTGTGCCATTAGTGCCCGTGCCCTAGCTGTGTGCTAGTGTGATTGGGATACTATATTAGAACCGTTGTACGACCCTGATCCAGTCTACAACCCTTACCATGGCCATAGGTATTATTACCTCTACTGAGGATATGATATGTTGCATGATAACTATGTTGAAATAGCCTAGTCTCCATGTTTTAATGTATAATATTTTAACGAAGAAAGTATGTATGATGTTTTAGTATATGAAAGTATGTACAACGTTTTGATGAAGTATGATGTATTTTAAAGTAAGCATGTAAAATGATTTTCTAAGTATGTATGTACAGAAGTATGTTTATTCTGATTTTCTAATTGTTTTTAAATGGTTAGAGTTGTTTTACATGCATACCTTACTGAGCTTTTCCCCAGAAGCTCACCCCTTCTCCTCTCCCATTTCAGAGTACCTGCAGTGAGATTATTTAGTCATTTACACGTACGTGAGTAGCTCGTGGATTCAGTGCCTCCCAGACTACTTTCAGTACTCGCTCAGGTATATCATTGGATATTTATTCCAAGACATGTATATTGTACAGATAATGGATTGTATATAAATACTTTTGGGATGTAATCAGTTGTTTTATGGATTATTATGTAAACGTTTTGGGAAGTGAATGAAATGTCGATGATACTGAGTATGGATGTGGAAGTTGTAGTAGTAAAAATGTAGAGTTGAAAGTAATAAGTTTAAGAAATAAAAATCAACTGCTTTGCGAAAATAAACTGCGTTTACCTGCAGGGGGATAGGATATATTATAAAAGGTTATGCTGTCGAAATTTTTAGTAAAATTAAATGGTTAAAAGAATAAGTAAAGAAAGAAAAGAAGTAACCTACACTGTACAGGAATGCAACCTAAGTAGAAAAATAATATTTAAAGGAAAAAGTTAGCCCCTATTTTCGCGCTTCCGGGGCGTTACAGTTAACGTGGTATCAGAGCAAGGGTTGTCTAGTACTGTCAGTGTCGGTATTTAATGTGTGATTACATCCCAAGTATCTGTACTTGTCTGGTTATAAATTTTATATACCTATTATAGCTATAGCTAAAAATTATTGGTATCGGTGCAGGTAATACGTAATCAGTTACCATGAGTGGTAGAAGAGGTCACCAACGGAGGTAAGACTGACCCCCTTCACCTCCTTCCCCTCAACCAGAGAGTCCCGATTCTCGGATAAGGAGATTGGAGCAGAGTGTTCAGGGCATGAGAGAGGGGCTTAATGCCCTCACAGCTATGCTTACCCAGCAGTTTGGGGCACATGCTTCAGATATCGGTGCTACTACGCCCGCACCTCCTCCTCCGCCTCCTCCTCCACAGGCCCCTAAGGCACCTCTAGTAGTTCAGTCTCAGGTACAGATTGGGGTAAATGACAAAGATAAGGTTGGAATGATAGACTTTTTAAAGATGCACCCTCCAGAGTTTAAGGGTCTGAAGGAACCAGTACGCGCTGAGGAATGGCTGGCAGACTTGGAAAGGATATTTGAGTGTTTAGAGTGTACAGATGCAGATAGAGTTAGAATGGTGACCTATATGTTGACTGGACAGGCTGGTATTTGGTAGAGAACTACAAGAACATATTTGAGGTCTCGACACCCAGAGATTACCTGGGAGACTTTCTTAGCTGCTTTCAGGGGTCAGTATGTACCACCTGCTGCCCAGCAAAGAATGCAGGAAGAGTTTTTTGAGTTATCACAGGGCAACATGACTGTGGATGAATACGAGAACAGATTTACTACTCTTATACATTATGACCCTGAGACAGTCAGAGATGAGCAGCATCGTACGCGAAAGTTTATGTCTGGGTTACAACCAGCCATTCGGGACAGACTCCTTAGTTTGTATATTACAAAATTCAGTAATGCACTAGAGCGTGCTCAGGATATTGAGAGAGGCCTCGATATTACTCAAGCTCAGTACAGATTCTGGAGGAAGTTAAAGGGTAAAGGTAAAAGAGTAGAGATCTCTAGATCAGAACCGATGAGGGGTCAGTCGAAGAGACTGAAGCTTGGCGAGGCTCCTACGAGGGTTGATAGGCCTAGGATTACTACTGTTACCCCTATAACCACTCGGAGTCATCTCTTACCTATGAGAAGTTGTAAAGATTGTGGTAAGATGCACAGTGGGCCATGTTATTGGCGAGCAGGTGCCTATTTTGGTTACGGACAGAAGGGACATCTGATTAAGGATTGTCCATCATTGTCGACCCTATAGCCCCAAGATTAGCCAACCCCACCTCCTGAGAGATAGATACAGGCTGCGTAGAGGCAAGCCCCCCAGAGACAAGCTACAGCGAAAGAGAAGGGTAAGAAGCCTGTCACTCGAGGGTGAGCCTTTGCACTTGATCAGGAGACAACAGATACCTTATCCGATGTTATCAGCGGTAATCTTCTTGTCTGTAATCATCGAGCTAATGTTTTGTTTGTTCTTGGATCCACACACTCGTTCATTACACCTCAGTTTGCAAAATGTCTGCATGTAAAATCTAAACCCCTAGATTTTGTATGTCATATTAGTTCTCCCATGCATGAGACACAAATAACTGATAGAGTGTGTAGGAACTGTGAAATCGAGGTGGGAGACAGGGCAATGAATGCAGATCTAATATTACTAAATATGTTTGATTTTGATGTAATATTAGGAATGGACTGGTTAGCTGCTAATAGAGTAAGTTTAGACTGCTATACTAAGAAATGAAACATATGATGCTTTTAAATATGAAATTCCATGAACTTTTTAATGTTTTATTGTTGATGAAGGTTATATAGCCTCTGTTTCGGATATGAGCTGGGAACATCCAAGTATACAGAATATACCAGTTGTTTGTGAGTTTCTGGATGCATTTCCTGATGAACTATTGGGGTTACCACCGGAGAGAGAGCTAGAGTTTTCTATTGACTTAGTACCATATACCCAGCCAATCTCTAAGACTCCCTATAGAATATCACCAGTTGAATTAGAGGAGCTGAAGAAGTAGTTGCAGGAATTGCTGGACAAGGGTTTTATTAGAGCCAGTGTGTCACCTGGGGAGCTCTGATTTTGTTTGTGCGAAACAAGGATGGTAGCCTCCGGTTATGCATAGATTACCGGTTGCTGAATAAGGCTACGATAAAGAATAAGTACCCCTTACCCAGAATCGATGATTTGTTTGATCAGTTGAGAGGGGCTTCAGTATTCTCGAAGATTGATCTAAGGTCTGGCTATCACTAGTTGAGAATCAGAAAAGAAGATGTAGCCAAAACAGCATTCAAAACCAGATATGGTCACTATGAGTTTTTAGTGATGCCCTTTGGCCTGACCAATGCCCCTGCTGCTTTTATGAGTCTGATGAATGAAGTATTTCGGGATTATCTAAACCGATTTGTGCTTGTCTTTATTGATAAAATATTAGTTTACTATAAGTCCCGAGAAGAACATGAGCAGCATTTGAGGACAGTGCTCCAGACTCTTCGAGTGAAACAGTTGTATGGGAAACTAAGTAAATGTGAATTTTGGCTGGAGTAGATAGCTTTCCTTGGTCACATTGTATCCAAGGATGGGGTGTCGGTTGATCCGTATAAGGTTGAGGTAGTACTCAAATGGGAACAGCCGAGGACTATAACAAAGATTCAGAGTTTTCTGGGGCTAGTGGGGTACTACAGAAGATTTGTAGAGGGATTCCCTAGAATAGCAGCTCCACTGACTAAGCTCACTCGTAAAGGAGTTCCTTTTGTCTGGTCTGAAGCATATGAGTAGAGTTTTCAGGAGCTCAAACAGAGATTAACTACTGCGCCCGTCCTGACTATTTCGAGTGGTTTGGGAGGATTCGCGGGATACTATGATGCATCTCACCAGGGTTTGGGATGTGTACTGATACAGAACGGTCGAGTTATAGCTTATGCTTCTAGACAATTAAAGGACCATGAGCGAAACTGTCACGCCCCGAAAACGCAGAAAATAGGGCAAATTTAAAACTTTTTACTCAACAATTCACAATTAAGAGTGCATTCCTGTGCAGTGTCATACATCATCACACTTATCATACCTCAGGATCTCGTCATTAAATAGTATATACCATATCATATATATTACTCGATCTCAAGTTAATTAATCCTAATACATCCCATACAATGTTATACACAAGTATCGGTAATTACAATAATTGTCTGGGTATATGAAAAGATAATCGATACCTCAAAGCACAATATATGGTCTGGAGCTCAAGTCCTCCACTAGCCACTACTCCGTACGTCGCAGGGAAACCCTTTTCACTTGAAGAAATCTGGGGGGGAAAGAAAATAGGGTGAGCTTCTAAATCGCTCAGTAAGGGGGTAAGGGACTCATTACATAAACCAAAATGCACATCACAAAATATTTATTTGTATGTGAAACTCATTATACACATTTGAAAACCATAGCATGAAAGTACTTAAAATGACATTCTCATATCTCAAATCATGTGAAAACACGAAGTAAAAAGGCTCAGTCTAAAGCAATAACAAGCATGTGAAAACAATGCGATAATCGCTATCTCAATAAATGTGATAAAATCACTGTGATAATAATGCACGTGGCGTAGCCACTAAACACACGTGGCATAGCCACTGATTTAAATTCACACGTGGCACAGCCACTAAACACACGTGGCATAGCCACTGATTTAAATTCACACGTGGCACAGCCACAGGATAGGGTTTCACGTGGCAACGACCACCAAATATACGTGGCATAGCCATTGAATGGAGGATCTCACGAGGCAACGGCCACCAAATAGGGTTCTCACGTGGCAACGGCCACCAAATAGGGTTCTCACGTTACCAGAACGGAGAAGAATCGGGCTTACATGCTACCAGAGCAATGCTCAGTGTGTACTCAAAATCACACACCTAAGTCTTATCACATAAGACTGGTTTGCCTTCACGTAGAACTCATAGTGGTTTTTCTCTCATAAAACTCATTAAAAACCGTTTTGTACTCAACATAAAACATATTGAAACCGAGTCCCAACTGTCAAAACACGCACACATTTCTTAAATCTCAAGATCGCCTTAACGTAGAGCCCAATTATAAACTCATAAAAACATTGGGCTCCAACCGGCTATAAAATCATGTGCATTCTAATCAAAACACAACACATCAAACATGCTTGTTTTATAAATCACAAATCATGCTATAATAGTTCAAAATCACATACACAATTGGTTTAATTTCCCTTACCTCTTTGCACCTCGTATAGTGCAATTGTTTCCCCCTTGTCATAGACTAGTCTCGCATTCCACTCTGGAACTCCCGAGCTGTCCAAACGATGTTAAAACATCAATATTCATCATCACAGTACCTCAATTCTCAAAATCGAGCATAATTGCTCATAACACCTCAAATCTCTTGATTCTCGTAACTCTACCCCAAACTATAATCTCGTTCACAACATCTCAACGTCTTACATTTCTCATGCCAAATTATCTATGCTAATTCACCACATTGTCTAAATTTCCATTTATAGCTCAAAATTCCCAAAATTACCAAAATTGCTAAATATCAACATCGCTCAAACTACATTGTAATTTCATCAATCCCTAATCATTTTCCAACTACTTCAACACAATGCCAACAACTATCATTACCAAAATCATCTCAAATATCAAGATCAAGGTTTAGAAATTACCCAAAACTTGTGAAGAGCTTATCTCTTGCCTCGATTCAATCCGTCTTACGATTTCCAAGTATGTTGTTCTCCCTTTGATGAGGAACAACTTTCCTTCTTGTCACAGCCTCTGATTTGGACGAAAATGGGTGCTTTGGATGAGTGAGAAAGCTAGGGCTCAGTAAAATGGGGTTAGAAGAGAGAGAAAGTGAAATTATAGGAGAAAGCAAGGGTTCCTTATATAGACTGAGGGTATGAGATCGATCTGGCTCTTAATGAGATCGATCTGCATTTGAATTTCGGGACGATTTGGGGTAATTTTATGCCTAGGAGATCGATCTGTCGAGGGGTGAGATCGATCTCTTTATGGCTTTATGAGATCGATCTGTTCCTTGAGGAGATCGATCTTCTCCCAAATAGAAACATTTGGAGATCGATCCCTTCCTCATGAGATCGATCTTCTCTCAAATAGAATCATAAGGAGATCGATCCTCTTCCGTTGGAGATCGATCTGCTCCTTAAATTCCTCCTTCCTTGTCGTTTTTAACTCACCAGATCGATCTCTCCTTCCCCAAGATCGATCTGACCTCTTAGTTTCACACTTATGTTAAACACTTACACATAAATCTCTAAATATAATTTCCATAATTCACTTAGCTCAATAAATTACACTTCAAGTTCTTATTACATCATTAAAATATATCTAAAATTCTCAGATCTCACATCCTCCCCACCTTAAAAGAATTTGGTCCTCCAAATTCAACTCAACTAGTCAAATAGATGGGAGTATTTCTCCTTCATGAGATTCTTTAGTTCCCACGTTGCCTCTTCCATTGAGTGATGTTTCCACAAAACTTTCACTAATGGGATGTTCTTAGTTCTCAGTACCTTCTCCTTTCTATCGAGAATCCAGACGGGTTCCTCAGTATAGCTCATATCCTCTTGAATGTCCATCTCATCATACTCTATGACATGAGAAGGGTCCGGGTGGTACTTCCTCAACATAGACACATGAAAAACATTGTGTATTCTGGACATCTGTGGGGGTAATGCTAATCTGTAAGCTACCTCTCCCACTCTCTCAAGAATCTCGAATGGTCCTATATATCGAGGACTCAATTTCCCTTTCTTCCCAAATCGCATGATACCCTTACTCGATGATATTTTCAGAAATACTGCATCACCAACCTCAAACTCGAGTGGCCGTCTATGTACATCCGCGTAGCTTTTCTGTCTACTCTGTGTAGCCCGTAATCTCTCACATATGAGTTTTACATTCTGTACAGCTTGCTCAACAAGCTGGAAAGTATTTATCTTTCTGTCACCGACTTCTTCCCAAGCTACAGGGGATCTACACCTCCTACCATATAAAGCCTCAAAAGGTGCCATTCCAATACTCGCATGATAGCTGTTATTGTACGCAAACTTTGCTAGGGGTAGGTGATCATCCCATGATCCCTTAAAATCCATCGTACACGCCCTCAACATATCCTCCAAGGTCTGAATAGTCCTCTCTGACTGACCATCTGTCTGAGGATGATAGGCGGTAATGAAACTCAATCGAGATCCCATGGACTCCTGAAACTGGGTCCAAAATCTGGAAGTAAATCGAGAATCTCTATTAAAAGTAATACTCACTGGAGCCCCATGTAATCTAGCTATCTCGCTGACATACAACTCAGCTAAGGCATCCACAGTATCTGTGCTCTTGGTGGCAAGGAAGTGGACACTCATGGTCAATCTATCCACTATAACCCATATAGCGTCATGACCTCTTTGGGTCCTCGGTAAACCCATAATAAAGTCCATGGTGACATGCTTCTATTTCCATGTAGGTACAGATAAGGGCTGTAGTAATCCTCCGGGCTTCCAATGCTCAGCTTTCACTTGCTGGCATACTAAACATCTGGCTATGTATTCCGCCACGTCTCACTTCATACCACTCCACCAGTACACCTTTCTCAAATCTCGATACATCTTAGTACTCCCGGGGTGCATGGTGTATCGCGAGCAATGGGATTCTCTCAGTATCTGTCTCTTTAGGGTATTATCGTCTGGTACATAAATCCGTCCTCTGAACCTTAATAATCCATCCTCACTGATGGTGAGATCCGACTGCAAGGTCTGTTCAGCTTGGCTAACCATATCTATCAATCTCTAATCACTGCGCTACCCATTTCTCATCTGATCCATGATCCTGGGCTCTATTCGTAAGCTAGCCAAAAATCCAGTCTCTACCTCTTTAACTCTGATCCGAAGTTCGGTGAACTGCTCCAGTAAATCCCATTCCCTGATCATCATAGCAGATATCATACTCTTCCTGCTCAGGGCATCAGCAATTATATTCGCCTTACCCGGATGATATAGAATCTCGCAGTCATAATCCTTAAGGAGTTCCATCCATCTCCTTTGTCTCATGTTTAACTCCTTCTGATCAAAGAGATATCTCAAACTCTTGCGATCAGTGAAGATCTGGAATCTTTCCCCATATAAGTAGTGTCGCCAGATCTTCAAGGCAAATACCACAGCGGCTAACTCCAAATCTTGCGCGGGGTAATTTCGCTTATGGTCTTTCAACTGTCGCGATCCATAAGCAACCACTCTTCCATGCTGCATAAGCACACACCCCAATCCTTGATGAGATGCATCACTATACACCGAGAATCCTCCTGATCCCTCAAGGATAGTTAAACAGGTGCCACTGTCAATCTCCTCTTTAACTCCTGAAAACTGAGCTCACATTGATCAGTTCATATGAACGGAGTCTCCTTGCGTGTGAGTTAGTCAAAGGGGCGGCAATCCTGGAAAATCCTTCCACAAATCTTCTGTAATACCCTGCCAAACCAAGGAAGCTTCGTACCTCAGTAACTGTCCTCGGTCTCTCCCAATTAAGCACAGCCTCCACTTTACTTGGATCCACTGATACTCCTTCCTCTGA
Source organism: Firmiana major (assembly GCA_033439115.1). Classification (NCBI taxonomy): domain Eukaryota; kingdom Viridiplantae; phylum Streptophyta; class Magnoliopsida; order Malvales; family Malvaceae; genus Firmiana; species Firmiana major. The sequence continues at coordinate 69,580,461 of CM065897.1, read as the reverse complement.
GACTATATGACTAAGGAAAGCTATCCGATCCAGCCAAAATTCACACTTACTAAGCCTACCATATAATTGTTTATCTCGGAGTATCTGAAGTACTAACCACAAATGCTGTGCATGCTCCTCATACGATTGAGAGTATACCAGGATATCATCAATAAAGACTATCACAAATTTATCTAGATAGTCTCTGAACACCTCGTTCATCAATCTCATAAATGCTGCAGAGGCGTTCGTCTATCCAAAGGACATCACCAGAAATTCATAATGGCCATACCTCGTCCTGAAGGCCGTCTTTGGAATATCTTCTTCCTTGATCCTCAATTAGTGATAGCCCGATCTCAAATCAATCTTAAAAAAGACTGATGCCCCTCTCAGCTAATCAAGTAGATCATCAATCCTGGGCAATGGGTATTTATTCTTCACCGTGGCTCTATTCAACAACCGATAGTCTACGCATAATCTGAGACTACCATCCTTCTTTTTAACAAATAATACTGGTGCTCCCCACGATGAAACACTGGGTCTAATAAACCCTTGATCCAATAACTCCTGTAGTTGTTTCTTCAATTCATCGAGTTCCACTAATGCCACCCTGCAGGGAGGTTTAGAGATCGGCTGAGTATCTGGTACCAAATCAATGGTAAACTCCAACTCTCTCTCTGGTGGCAAACCTGGCAACTCATTTGGGAAAACATCCAGAAATTCGCAAACCACAGGTATATCCTCAATCCTCGGATGTTCTCCCTCATCGTCTGAGATGAGTGTCTCATAACCTTCACATGAACAATCATATTTAATATTCTTCAAAATAATATTAAAATTCTCAAATTACTTACTAGAATTCCACATATTCATTTCCTCAATATCTCAACCGTACACTGTAAGGTTCAGGTAGGGAGAAAGTTACAATCTTAGTGTAGCAATCTAAACTCACTCAATTGGTTGCCAACCAATCCATTGTCACGCCCCGAAAGTGTGAAAAATAGGACAATTTTAAAACTTTTTACTCATCAATTCTCAATTAAGAGCGCATTCCTGTGCAGTGTCATACATTATCATATTTATCGTACCTCAGGATCTCATCGCTAGAAATTATATATCATACACATTACTTGATCTCAAGTTAATTAATCCTAATACATCCCATACAATGTTATACATCAAGTGTCTGCAATTACAGTAATTATCTGGGTACATGAAAAGATAAAAAGATACCTCAAATACAATATATGGCCTAGAGCTCAAGTCCTCCACTAGCCACTACTCCGTACGTCGCAGGAAAACCCTTTTTCACTTGAAGAAATCTGGGGGGAAAGAAAACAGGGTGAGCTTCTAAATCGCTCAGTAAAGGGGGTAAGGGACTCATTTCAGAAACCAAAATGTACATCACAAAATATTTATTCGTATGTGAAACTCATTAATCTCATTTGAAAACCATAGCATGAAAGTACTCAAAACGACATTCTCATGTCTCAAATCATGTGAAAACATGAAGTAAAAAGGCTCAGTCTAGAGCAATAACAAAGCATGTGAAAATAATGCGATAAACGCTTTCTCAATTAATGTGATAAAATCACTGTAATAATAATGCACATGGCACAGCCACTAAACACACGTGGCATAGCCACTGATTTAAATTCACACGTGGCATAGCCACTAAACACACGTGGCATAGCCACTGATTTAAATTCACACATGGCATAGCCACTAAACACACGTGGCATAGCCACTGAGTTAAATTTACATGTGACACAGCCACAGGATAGGGTTTCACGTGGCAACGGCCACCAATTAGGGTTTCTCACGTGGCAACGGCCACCAAATAGGGTTCTCACGTGGCAACGGCCACCAAATAGGGGTTCTCACATGGCAACGGCCACCAAATAGGGTTTCTCATGTGGCAACGGCCACCAAATAGGGTTTCTCACGTGGCAACGGCCACCAAATATACAGGCATAGCCACTGAATGGGTTATTCTCATGTTACCAGAACGGAGAAGAATTGGGCTTACATGCTACTAGAGCAATGCCCGGTGTGTACTCAAAATTACACACCTAAGTCTTATCACATAAGACTGGTTTGCCTTCACGTAGAACTCATAGTGGTTTTTCTCTCATAAAACTCATTTGAAAACCATTTTGTACTCAACACAAAACATACTAAAACCGAGTTCCAACCGGCAAAGCACGCGCACATTTCTCAAATCTCGATATTGCCTTAACGTAGAGCCTAATTCATTACTCACACAAAAATTCAACGGTTTATAAAGCAATTTCACACTCAGCCTATAAACTCATAAAATAATGGGCTCCAACCGGCTATAAAAATCGTGTGCAATTGTATCACAACACAACACTCAACATGCTTGTTTTATAGATCACAAATCATGCTATAATAGTTCGCAAATCACATACACAAATGGTTTAGTTTCCCTTACCTCTTTGCACCTCGTATAGTGCAATCGTTTCCCCCGTATCACGGACTAGCCTTGCATTCCACTCTGGAACTCCTGAGCTGTCCAAACGATGTTAAAACATCAATACTTAATTATCTCATCAACCTCAATTCTCAAAATCGAGCATAATTGCTCATAACAGCTCAAATCTCTTGATTCTTGTAACTCTACCCCAAACTACACTCTCATTCACAACATCTCAACGTTCTACATTTCTCATGCCAATTATCTATGCTAATTCACCACATTGTCTAAATTTCTATTTATAGCTCAAATTCCCAAAATTGCTAAATATCATTATCACTCCAACCACATTACAATTTCATCAATCCCTAATCATTTCTCAGCTATTTCAACACAATGACAACCACCATTATCATCAAAATCATCTCAAATATCAAGGTCGAGGTATAGAAATTACCCAAAACTTGTGGAGAGCTTATCTCTTGCCTCGATTCGATTCGTCTTTCGATTTCCAAGTATGTTGTTCTCCCTTTGATGAGGAACAACTTTCCTTCTTGCCACAACTTTTGATTTGGCCGGAAATGGGTGCTTTGGATGAGTGAGAAAGCTAGGTTTTGGTGAAAATGGGGGTTGGAAGAGAGAGAAAGTGAGATTACAGGAGAAAAATATGGGTTCTTATATAGGCTGAGGGTAAGAGATCGATCTGGCTCTTGATGAGATCGATCTGCATTTGAATTTTTGGGACGATTTGGGGCAATTTATGCCGAGGAGATCGATCTGTCGAGGGGTGAGATCGATCTCTTTATGGCTTTATGAGATCGATCTGCTCCTTGAGGAGATCGATCTTCTCCCAAACAGAATCATTTGGAGATCGATCTCATCCTCATGAGATCAATCTTCTCTCAAACAGAATCATAAGGAGGTCGATCCTCGTCCATTGGAGATCGATCTGCTCCTCAAATTCCTCCTTCCTTGTCATTTTTAACTCACCAGATCGATCTCTCCTTCTCCCAGATCGATCTGTCCTCATAACTTCACACTTATTTTAAACACTTAACATATAAATCTCCAATTATCATTCCCCAATTCACTTAGCTCAATAAATTACACTTCAAATTCTTATTACATCATTAAAATATATCTAAAATTCTCAGATCTCACATCCTCCCCACCTTAAAAAGAATTTGGTCCTCCAAATTCAACTCAACTAGTCAAATAGATGGGGGTATTTCTCCTTCATGAGATTCTCTAGTTCCCACGTTGCCTCTTCCATTGAGTAATGTTTCCACAAAACTTTCACTAATGGGATGCTCTTAGTTCTCAGTACCTTCTCTCTTCTATCGAGAATCTGGACGGGTTCCTCAGTGTAACTCATATCCTTTTGAATGTCCATCTTGTCATACTCTATGACATGAGAAGGGTCCGGGTGGTACTTCCTCAACATAGACACATGAAAATCATTGTGTATTCCAGACAACTGTGGAGGTAATGCTAATCTATAAGCTACCTCTCCCACTCTCTCAACAATCTCGAATGGTCCTACGTATCGAGGACTCAATTTCCCTTTCTTCCCAAATCGCATGATACCCTTACTCGGTGATATTTTCAGAAATACTACTTCACCAACCTCAAACTCAAGTGGCCGTCTACGCACATCTGCGTAGCTTTTCTGTCTACTTTGTGCAGCCCGTAACCTCTCACATATGAGTTTCACACTCTGTACGGCTTGCTCAATAAGTGCGGGAGCATTTACCTTTCTGTCACCGACTTCTTCCCAAGCTACAGGGGATCTACACCTCCTACCATATAGAGCCTCAAAAGGTGCCATTCCAATACTCGCATGATAGCTGTTATTGCATGCAAACTCTGCTAGGGGCAGGTGATCATCCCATGATCCCTTAAAATCCATCGTACACGCCCTCAACATATCCTCCAGGGTCTGAATAGTCCTCTCTGACTGACCATCTGTCTGAGGATGATAGGCGGTACTGAAACTCAATCGAGATCCCATGGACTCCTGAAACTGGGTCCAAAATCTGGAAGTAAACCAGGAATCTCTATCAGAAGTAATACTCACTGGAGCCCCATGTAATCTAGCTATCTCACTGACAGACAGCTCAGCTAAGGCATCCACAGTATCTGTGCTCTTGATGGCAAGAAAGTGGGCACTCTTGGTCACTCTATCCACTATAACCCATATAACGTCACGACCTCTTCGGGTCCTCGGTAAACCCATAATAAAGTCTATAGTGACATGCTCCCATTTCCATGTAGGTACAGGTAAGGGCTGTAGTAGTCCTCCGGGCTTCCGATGCTCAGCTTTCACTTGCTGGCATACTAAACACCTGGCCACATACTCTGCCACGTCTCGCTTCATACCACTCCACCAATACACCTTTCTTAAGTCTCGGTACATCTTAGTACTCCCGGGGTGCATGGTGTATCGCGAGCAGTGGGATTCTCTCAATATCTGTCTTTTCAGGGTATCATCGTCCGGTACACAAATCCGTCCTCTGAATCTCAACAATCCATCCTCCCTGACTGTGAGATCCGATTACGAACTCTGTCCAGCTTGGCTAATCATATCTATCAATCTCTGATCACTGCGCTGCCCAATTCTAATCTGATCCATGATCCTGGGCTCTATTCGCAAGCTAGCCACAAATCCAGTCTCTATCTCTTTAACTCTAATCCGAAGTTCGACAAACTGCTCCAGTAGATCCCATTCTCTGATCATCATGGCAGATATCATACTCTTCCTGCTCAGGGCATCAGCAACCATATTCGCCTTGCCCGGATGATATAGAATCTCGCAGTCATAATCCTTAAGGAGTTCCATCCATCTTCTTTGTCTCATGTTTAACTCCTTCTGATCAAAGAGATATCTTAAACTCTTGTGATCAGTGAAGATCTGGAATCTTTCCCCATATAAGTAGTGTCGCCAGATCTTCAAAGCAAATACCACAGCAGCTAACTCCAAATCATGCGTGGGATAATTCCGCTCATGGTCTTTCAGCTGTCACGATCCATATGCGACCACTCTTCCGTGCTGCATAAGCACACACCCCAATCCTTGATGAGACGCATCACTATACACTAAAAATCCTCCTGATCCTCGAGGAATTGTTAACACAGGTGCCGCTGTCAACCTCCTCTTTAATTCCTGAAAACTGAGCTCACATTGATCAGTCTATATAAATGGAGTCTCTTTGCGTGTGAGCTTAGTCAAAGGGGCGGCAATCTGGGAAAATCCTTCCACAAATCTTTTGTAATACCCTGCCAAACCAAGGAAGCTTTGTACCTCAGTAACTATCCTCGGTCTCTCCCAATTAAGCACAGCCTCCACCTTGCTTGGGTCCACTGATACTCCTTCCTCTGAGACTATATGACCAAGGAAAGCTATCCGATCCAGCCAAAACTCACACTTACTAAGCTTTCCATATAATTGCTTATCTCAGAGTATCTGTAGTACTAACCACAAATGCTGTGCATGCTCCTCATACGACCGAGAGTACATCAGGATATCATCAATAAAGACTATCACAAATTTATCCAGATAGTCTCTGAACACCTCATTCATCAATCTCATAAATGCTGTAGGGGCGTTCGTCAATCCAAAGGACATAACCAAAAATTCGTAATGGCCATACCTTGTCCTGAAGGCCGTCTTTGGAATATCTTCTTCCTTGATCCTCAATTGGTGGTAGCTCGATCTCAAATCAATCTTAGAAAAGACTGATGCCCCTCTCAGCTGATCAAGTAGATCATCAATCCTGGGCAGTGGGTATTTATTCTTCACCGTGGCTTTATTCAATAACCGATAGTCTACGCATAATCTGAGACTACCATCCTTCTTCTTGACAAATAAAATCGGTGCTCCCCATGGTGAAACACTGGGCATAATGAACCCTTGATCCAATAACTCCTGTAGTTGTTTCTTCAATTCCTCAAGTTCCAATAATGCCATCCGGTAGGGAGGTTTAGAGATCGGCTGAGTATCTGGTACCAAATCAATGGTAAACTCTAGCTCTCTCTCTGGTGGTAAACCTGGCAATTCATCTGGGAAAACATCTAAGAAATCGCAAACCACAGGTATATCCTCAATCCTCGGATGTTCCCGCTCATCGTCTGAGATGAGTGTCTCATAACCTTCACATGAACAATCATATTTAATATTCTCCAAAATAATATCAAAATTCTCAAATTACTTACTAGAATTCCACATATTCATTTCCTCAATATCTCAATCGTACACTATAAGGTTCAGGTAGGGAGAAAGTTACAACCTTAGTGTAGCAATCTAAGCTCACTCGATTGGCTGCCAACCAATCCATTCTCAAAATTACATCAAATCCATGTATATTCAACATGATTAGATCTGCTAACATCCCTCTATCTCCCACCTTTATCTCACATCCTCTATAGATTAACTCAGTTCTCTGGGATTCACGCATAGGGGTAGTTACATGTAGTATATACTCTAGAGGTTCAAACTTCAAGTTTAATCTACATGCAAAATACTAGAATTAAATGAATGCGTGGATCCTGAATCAATCAACACATGAGCCTTATGATTACAGACAGAGAGTGTACCTCTTATAGTTTCTACAGAAGTGTCAGCGGTCTCCTTATCTAGGGCAAACACATGTCCCTGGGTAACAGGTCTCTTTCCTTTCTCTGCAGCAGTGGCCCGTCTCGGGGGATTCGCTCTCTGAGGCTGTTGTCTAGTGGGCTCCAAGACATGTGGTTTTTGAGGTTGAGGGTAATCCTTCACCATGTGACCCAAGTCTCCACATCTAAAACATCCATGGATCGACCCAGTACAACTTCCCTTATGCCTTCGGCCACAATTTCTGCAAAACCTTATCTTTGGCCTGACATCTCGAGGGGTCTCTCTAATGTTAGGGTACCCTCTAGGTCTCTCTAATCTGCCCTTCTGTACCTCAATCCTTCCTCTTCTGAAGGAACCTCTCCGAGCCTCTGTTTGGAAAATCGCTGGCTTCTTGCCCTTATCTCTATTCACCACTCTGAGCTCATTCTGGGATTGTACCATTTCAATTCCTCTTTCAATCTCTTGTGCTCGTCTCAGAGCATCTCCAAACTCAATAATACATAGCCCTATCAATCTATGTCTGATGATGGGCTTCAACCCATACACAAACTTCTTTGTGCGGGGCTCTTCACTCTTGAAGGTCTCTGGGTCATATCTCAATAGTGCAGTGAATTGGCTCTCATAGTCATCCACAGACATGTTACCCTGTACCAAACTCAAAAACTTGACCTGTTTCTTTCTCTGGGCGGCTCGTGGTACATATTGGGTCCTAAAGGCTGTCTGGAACTCTTCCCAACCAATCACATCCTGACGGGACATCAGAATACCCTGGGTAGTACCCCACCAATCTCGAGCTCTCCCTTTCAACATATAGATACTCATACTGACCCTCTCAGCATCGGTGCACCCTAGATAATCAAATATAATTCTCAACTCCGTCAGCCACTCCTCAGCCTCTGTAGGATCCTTCTTTCCTCTAAACACGGGTTGAATCATATTCAAAAAATCCTTCAGTCTGACCATACTTCTATCATCAGGCTGAGTGACGAGAGGTATTAGGGGTATGGGAGGTCCTTGTGGTGGTGTAGGAGTAGTACCCGAGGCATTAACTCCAAAGTGTTGCACGAATAGCGCTGCCATCTACTCAAAACCTTACCTCACATCGGTCTCAATCCGATTAAATCGAGAGTTAGGACTCTCTGGTTGTGGGACAGGTGGCGGAGGGGACTCTGCCTGCCTCCTCGAACGACCTCGTCGTCCACTCATTCTCTATCTTAACTCGTCTCCTGCGCGTACATATCAAAATCGATTGAAATCTCAATCCTCAATTTCAGTTCATGACCAGACTATTACAGACACTTGGGATGTATTCTATTTCACTTAACCGACACTGACAGTACTAGACACCCTAAGCTCTGATACCAAGAAAACTCTGTCACGCCTCGGAAGTGTGGAAAATAGGGCAATTTTAAAACTTTTTACTCATCAATTCTCAATTAAGAGTGCATTCCTGTGCAGTGTAATACATTATCATATTTATCGTACCTCAGGATCTCATCGCTAGAAATTATATATCATACACATTACTTGATCTCAAGTTAATTAATCCTAATACATCCCATACAATGTTATACATCAAGTGTCTGCAATTACAGTAATTGTCTGGGTACATGAAAAGATAAAAGATACCTCAAATATAATATATGGCCTAGAGCTCAAGTCCTCCACTAGCCACTTCGCTCAGTAAAGGGAGTAAGGGACTCATTTCATAAACCAAAATGCACATCACAAAATATTTATTCGTATGTGAAACTCATTAATCTCATTTGAAAACCATAGCATGAAAGTACTCAAAACGACATTCTTATGTCTCAAATCATGTGAAAACATGAAATAAAAAGGCTCAGTCTAGAGCAATAACAAAGCATGTGAAAATAATGCGATAAACGCTTTCTCAATTAACGTGATAAAATCACTGTAATAATAATGCACGTGGCACAGCCACTAAACACACGTGGCATAGCCATTGATTTAAATTCACATGTGGCATATCCACTAAACACACATGGCATAGCCACTGATTTAAATTCACATGTGGCATAGCCACTAAACACACGTGGCATAGCCACTGATTTAAATTCACACGTGGCATACCCACTAAACACATGTGCCATAGCTACTGAATTAAATTTACATGTGGCACAGCCACAGGATAGGGTTTCACGTGTTAACGGCCACCAACTAGGGTTTCTCAGGTGGCAACGACCACCAAATAGGGTTCTCAAGTGGCAACGACCACCAAATAGGGGTTCTCACATGGCAACGGCCACCAAATAGGGGTTCTCACGAGGCAACGGCCACCAAATAGGGTTTCTCACGTGGCAACGGCCACCAAGTATACGTGGCATAGCCACAAAATGGGTTATTCTCATGTTACCAGAACGGAGAAGAATCGGGCTTACATGCTACCAGAGCAATGCCCGGTGTGTACTCAAAATTACACACCTAAGTCTTATCACATAAGACTGGTTTGCCTTCACGTAGAACTCATAGTGGTTTTTCTCTCATAAAACTCATTTGAAAACCGTTTTGTACTCAACACAAAACATACTAAAATCGAGTTCTAACCGACAAAGCACGCACACATTTCTCAAATCTCGATATTGCCTTAACGTAGAGCCCAATTCATTACTCACACAAAAATTCAACGGTTTATAAAGCAATTTCACACTCAGCTTATAAACTCATAAAATAATGGGCTCCAACCAGCTATAAAAATTGTGTGCAATTGTATCACAACACAACACTCAACATGCTTGTTTTATAAAGCACAAATCATGCTATAATAGTTCGCAAATCACATACACAAATGGTTTAGTTTCTCTTACCTCTTTGCACCTCGTATAGTGCAATCGTTTCCCTCGTATCACGGACTAGCCTCGCATTCCACTCTGGAACTCCCGAGCTGTCCAAACGATGTTAAAACATCAATACTCAATTATCTCATCAACCTCAATTCTCAAAATCGAGCATAATTGCTCATAACACCTCAAATCTCTTGATTCTCGTAACTCTACCCCAAACTACACTCTCATTCACAACATCTCAACGTTCTACATTTCTCATGCCAATTATCTATGCTAATTCACCATATTGTCTAAATTTCTATTTATAGCTCAAATTCCCAAAATTGCTAAATATCATTATCACTCCAACCACATTGCAATTTCATCAATCCCTAATCATTTCTCAGCTATTTTAACACAATGACAACAACCATTATCATCAAAATCATCTCAAATATCAAGATCGAGGTTTAGAAATTACCCAAAACTTGTGGAGAGCTTATATCTTGCCTCGATTCGATCCGTCTTTCGATTTCCAAGTATGTTGTTCTCCCTTTGATGAGGAACAACTTTCCTTCTTGCCACAACTTCTGATTTGGCCAGAAATAGGTGCTTTGGAGGAGTGAGAAAGCTAGGTTTCGATGAAAATGGGGGTTGGAAGAGAGAGAAAGTGAGATTGCAGGAGAAAAATAAGGGTTCTTTATATAGGCTGAGGGTATGAGATCGATCTGGCTCTTGATGAGATCGATCTGCATTTGAATTTTTGGGACGATTTGGGACAATTTATGCCTAGGAGATCGATCTGTCGAGGGGTGAGATTGATCTCTTTATGGCTTTATGAGATCGATCTGCTCCTTGAGGAGATCGATCTTCTCCCAAACAGAATCATTTGGAGATCGATCTCTTCCTCATGAGATCGATCTTCTCTCAAATAGAATCATAAGGAGGTCGATCCTCTTCCATTGGAGATCGATCTGCTCCTCAAATTCCTCCTTCCTTGTCATTTTTAATTCACCAGATCGATCTCTCCTTCTCCCAGATCGATCTGTCCTCATAAGTTCACACTTATTTTAAACACTTAACATATAAATCTCCAATTATCATTCCCCAATTCACTTAGCTCAATAAATTGCACTTCAAATTCTTATTACATCATTAAAATATATCTAAAATTCTCAGATCTCACATCCATCCCCAGGATTTCATCAAACCCATGTATATTCAACATGATTAGATCTGCTAACATCACTCTATCTCCCACCTTTATCTCACATCCTTTACAGATTAACTCAGTCCTTTGGGATTCACGCATAGGGGTATTTACATGTAGTAAATGTTCTAGAGGTTCAAACTTCAAGTTTAATCAACATGCAAAATGCTCAGAAATGAACGAATACGTAGATCCTGGATCTATCAACACATAAGCCTTATGATTACAGACAGAGAGTGTACCTCTTATAGTTTTTGCAGAAGTGTCTGCGGTCTCCTTATCCAGGGCAAACACACGTCCCTGTGTAACAGGTCTCTTTCCTTTCTCTGCAGCAGTGGCCCGTTTCTGGGGATTCACTATTTGAGGCTATTGTCTAGTGGGCTCCAAGACATGTGGTTTTTGAGGTTGAGGGCAATCCTTCACCATGTGACCCATGTCTCCATATCTAAAACATCCATGGATCGACCCAGTACAACTTCCCTCATACATTCGGCCATAATTTCTGCAAAACCTTTTCTCAGGCCTGACATCTTGAGGGGTCTCTCTAATGTTAGGGTAACCTCTGGGTCTCTCTAATCTGCCCTTCTGCACCTCAATCCTTCCTCTTCTGAAGGAACCTCTCCGAGCCTCTGTTTGGAAAATTGCTGGCCTCTTGCCCTTATCTCTATTCACCGCTCTGAGCTCATTCTGGGATTGTACCATTTTAATTCCTCTTTCAATCTCTTGTGCTCGTCTCAGAGAATCTCCAAACTCAGTAATACATAGTCCTATCAATCTATCTCTGATGACGGGCTTCAATCCATACACAAACTTCTCTGTGCGGAGCTCTTCATTCTTGAAGGTCTTTGGGTCATATCTCAATAGCGCGGTGAATTGGCTCTTATAGTCATCCACAGACATATCACCTTGTACCAAAGTCAAAAACTCGGCCTGTTTCTTCCTCTGGGCGGCTCGTGGTACATATTGGGTCCTAAAGGCTGTCTGAAACTCTTCCCAACCAATCACATCCTAGTGGGACATCAGAATACCCTGGGTAGTACCCCACCAATCTCGAGCTCTCCCCTTCAACATATAGATACTCATACTGACCCTCTCAGCATCAGTGCACCCCAGATAATCGAATATAACTCTCAACTCCGTCAACCACTCCTCAGCCTCTGTAGGATCCTTCTTTTCCCTAAATACGGGTGGATTTATCTTCAGAAAATCCTTCAGTCGGACCATACTTCTGTCCTCAGGCTGAGAGACGGGAGGCACTAGGGGTATGGGAGGTCCTTGTGGTGGTGTAGGAGTAGTACCCAAGGCATTAACTCCAAAGTGTTGCGCGAATAACGCTGCCATCTGCTCAAAACCTTGCCTCACATCGGTCTCAATCCGATTAAATCGAGAGTTAAGACTCTCTGGTTGTGGGACAGGTGGTGGAGGGAACTCTGCCTGCCTCCTCGAATGACCTCGTTGTCCACTCATTCTCTATCTTAACTCATCTCCTGCGCGTACATATCAAAATCGATTGAAATCTCAATCCTCATATTCAGTTCATGACCAGACTATTACAGACATTTGGGATGTATTCTATTTCACTTAACCGACACTCACAGTACTAAACACCCTAAGCTCTGATACCAAGAAAGCTCTGTCAAGCCTCGGAAACGTGGAAAATAGGGTAAATTTAAAAACTTTTTACTCAACAATTCACAATTAAGAGTGCATTCTTGTGCAGTGTCATACATCATCACACTTATCATACCTCAGGATCTCGTCATTAAATAGTATATGCCATATCATATATATTACTCGATCTTAAGTTAATTAATCCTAATACATCCCATACAATGTTATACACAAGTGTCTGTAATTACAATAATTGTCTGGGTACATGAAAAGATAATCGATACCTCAAAGCACAATATATGGCCTGGAGCTCAAGTCCTCCACTAGCCACTACTCCGTACGTCGCAGGGAAACCCTTTTCACTTGAAGAAATCTGGGGGGGAAAGAAAACTGGGTGAGCTTCTAAATCGCTCAGTAAGGGGGTAAGGGACTCATTACATAAACCAAAATGCACATCACAAAATATTTATTTGTATGTGAAACTCATTATACTCATTTGAAAACCATAGCATGAAAGTTCTTAAAACTACATTCTCATATCTCAAATCATGTGAAAACATGAAGTAAAAAGGCTCAGTCTAAAGCAATAACAAGCGTGTGAAAACAATGCGATAATCGCTATCTCAATAAACGTGATAAAATCACTGTGATAATAATGCATGTGGCGCAGCCACTAAACACACGTGGCATAGCCACTGATTTAAATTCACACGTGGCACAGCCACTAAACACACGTGGCATAGCCACTGATTTAAATTCACACGTGGTACAGCCATAGGATAGGGTTTCACGTGGCAACGGCCACCAAATATACATGGCATAGCCACTGAATGGGGGATCTCACGTGGCAACAGCCACCAAATAGGGTTCTCACGTGGCAACGGCCACCAAATAGGGTTCTCACGTGGCAACGGCCACCAAATAGGGATTCTCAAGTGGCAACGGCCACCAAATAGGGTTCTCACGTGGCAACGGCCACCAAATAGGGTTCTCACGTGGCAACGGCCACCAAATAGGGTTCTCACGTGGCAACGGCCACCAAATAGGGTTCTCACATTACCAGAACGGGGAAGAATCGGGCTTACATGCTACCAAAGCAATGCTCGATGTGTACTCAAAATCACACACCTAAGTCTTATCACATAAGACTGGTTTACCTTCACATAGAACTCATAGTGGTTTTTCTCTCATAAAACTCATTTAAAACCGTTTTGTACTCAACACAAAACATATTGAAATCGAGTCTCAACCGGCAAAACACGCACGCATTTCTCAAATCTCAAGATCGCCTTAACGTAGAGCCCAATTATAAACTCATAAAAACATTGGGCTCCAATCGGCTATAAAAATCATGTGCATTCTCATCCAAACACAACACATCAAACATGCTTGTTTTATAAATCACAAATCATGTTATAATAGTTCAAAATCACATACACAATTGGTTTATTTCCCTTACCTCTTTGCTTCTCGTATAGAGCAATTGTTTCCCCCTTGTCACGGACTAGTCTCGCATTCCACTCTGGAACTCCCAAGCTGTCCAAACGATGCTAAACATCAATATTCATCATCACAGTACCTCAATTCTCAAAATCGAGCATAATTGCTCATAACACCTCAAATCTCTTGATTCTCATAACTCTACGCCAAACTATAATCTCATTCACAACATCTCAACGTCCTACATTTCCCATGCCAGATTATCTATGCTAATTCACCACATTGTCTAAATTTCCATTTATAGCTTAAAATTCCCAAAATTACCAAAATTGCTAAATATCAACATCACTCCAACTACATTGTAATTTTATCAATCCCTAATCATTTTCCAACTACTTCAACACAATGCCAACAACTATCATTACCAAAATCATCTCAAATATCAAGATCGAGGTTTAAAAATTACCCAAAACTTGTGGAGAGCTTATCTCTTGCCTCGATTCAATTCGTCTTACGATTTCCAAGTATGTTGTTCTCCCTTTGATGAGGAACAACTTTCCTTCTTGTCACAGCCTCTGATTTGGATGAAAATGGGTGCTTTGGATGAGTGAGAAAGCTAGGGCTCGATGAAAATAGGGTTGGAAGAGAGAGAAAGTGAAATTACAGGAGAAAGCAGGGGTTCCTTATATAGACTGAGGGTAGGGGATCGATCTGGCTCTTGATGAGATCGATATGCATTTAAATTTGGGGATGATTTGGAGTAATTTTATGCCTAGGAGATCGATCTGTCGAGGGGTGAGATCGATCTCTTTATGGCTTTATGAGATCGATCTGTTCCTTGAGGAGATCGATGTTCTCCCATACAGAAACATTTGGAGATCGATCCCTTCCTCATGCGATCGATCTTCTCTCAAACAGAATCATAAGGAGATCGATCCTCTTCCATTGGAGATTGATCTGCTCCTTAAATTCCTTATTCCTTGTCATTTTTAACTCACCAGATCGATCTCTCCTTCCCCAAGATCGATCTGACCTCTTAGTTTCACACTTATGTTAAACACTTACACATAAATCTCCAAATATAATTTCCACAATTCACTTAGCTCAATAAATTACACTTCAAGTTCTTATTACATCATTAAAATATATCTAAAATTCTCAGATCTCACAGAAACTATCCCACCCATGATCTGGAGTTAGCCGCTGTGGTATTTGCTTTGAAAATTTGGCGGCACTACTTGTATGGTGAGAAATTTCAGATCTTCACTGACCATAAGAGCTTGATGTATATATTTGATCAAAAGGAGCTTAACATGAGACAGAGACGGTGGTTAGAGCTTCTTAAGGATTATGACTGCGAGATTGTGTATCATTCGGGTAAGGCGAACGTGGTGGCAGATGCTCTCACTAGGAAGGGTATAGTGTCGCATATGATGGTCAGGGAATAGGAGCTATTGGAACAGTTCGCCAGACTCCAGATTAATGTTGAAGAAGCGGAGGTTGGATTTATGGCTAGCCTATGAATTGAGCCCAGCATCTTAGATCAGATCAGAATGGGGCAAAGAAATGATCATAGGTTACTTGATATGGTTAGCCAAGCAGAGCGAGCTTTGCAGTCAGATTTTATGGTCAGTGATGATGGGTTGTTGAGGTTCAAGGGCTGAATCTGTGTTTCGAGTGATGATGCCCTGAGACAACAGATTTTGAGAGAGTCTCACTGCTCCCGCTACACCATGCATCCAGGCAGTACCCAGATGTATCATGATCTGCGAAAGGTGTATTGGTGGGCTGGTATGAAAAGGGATGTAGCAGAATTTGTGCCCATATGCTTGGTATGTCAACAGGTTAAGATTGAGCATCAGAAGCCCTCAGGATTTCTTAAGCCCTTGCTAATGCCTACGTGGAAATGAGAGCACATTATGATGGATTTTATTATGGGGTTACCTCAGACCCGAAGAGGTCATGACGCAATCTGGGTAATAGTTGACAGATTAACTAAGAGTGACCACTTCCTCGCTATTAAGAGTACAGATTCTTTCAGAGAAGTAGCTCGTTTACATGGGGCTCTCGTGAGCATTACATCTGATAGAGATTCCAGGTTTACCTCCAGATTTTGGACACATTTTTAAGAAGCTATGGGATCTCAGTTGAATCTCAGCATCGCCTATCATCCTCAGACTGACGGTCAGTCCGAGCGGACTATTCAAACCTTGAAGGATATGTTGAGGGCATGTGTAATGGATTTTAAGGGTTCATGGGATGACCATTTGCCCCTCACAGAGTTCGCATATAATAACAGCTACCATACTAGTATCGGGATGGCACCTTATGAAGCTCTTTATGGCAGGAGATGTAGGTCCCCAGTTGCTTGGGAAGAAGTGGGTGATCGAAAGATTATGGCTCCTGATTTAGTGGAACAAGCAATGAAGGGTGTTCAGATTATTTGTGACAGACTCCAGGCAGCTCAGAGTCGGCAGAAGAGTTACGTCGATGTGCGAAGACGGCCACTGGAGTTTTAGGTTGGGGACTTTGTGTTTCTGAAGGTCTCTCCGAGCAAGGGCATCATGTGTTTTGGAAAGAAAGGGAAGTTGAGTCTTCGCTTCATCGGTCCGTTTGAGATACTTGAGAGAGTGGGAGATGTTGCTTACCGGTTAGCTTTACCTCCACAGCTTTTTGGCATACATAACATTTTCCACGTCTCAATGTTAAGGAGATACAATCCGGATCCCTCTCATGTCATTGAATATGAAGCTTTGGACATCCAGGGAGATATGAGTTATGTAGAAGAACCTATCCAGATACTCGACAGGAAGGAAAGGGTACTTCGAACGAAGAAGATCCCATTGGTAAAGATTCTCTGGCAGCACCACTCTATGGAAGAAGCAACGTGGGAACTAGAGAGTCTTATGAGGGAGAAATACCCTCGGCTGTTTGACGGACCGAGTTGAATTTGGAGGACCAAATTCTTAAAAAGGTGGGGAAGAATGTGAGACTCGAAATTTCATGTTATTGTTCATTTTAAGATAAATCGAGATGTTTAAGATTTGTGTAAATGTTTATATAGGGCCTAGAAAGATCGAGACGCCCGGGATAGTGGCATGAAACCCAAGGCACGTGTTTTGAGGTAAGATCTTGAATTTAAGTAATTTTCAATAAAGTATGATTTTAAGTATGTTATGATGATTAGAAAGTGAAACTAATACATTAGAAGTTGAAAATTAGTAAAACTCGGGTTTAAACTAAACCGAGCAAATGAACCTTGAAATAGAAATAAATTCGAAATAAATTCTAGAAATTCACGAAAATTATTTTAAGGCTATAGGAAATTAATATAAGGCATTATTTACATGAGGAATGAAAATTGAGTGGAGATATGGAGATTTCAATGATCAAATGAATTTTTAAAGTAAACCGAAAACCTTAAGTTACAATGTCCAGTAACGACCAAGTTGTGTAAAATGGGCCCAATCGGGAAAATTTTCTTAAACAAGTGGGCTCCAAATTTTTATGAGAGATACTAGAGACATATTAGCACACTTGAGAAGTGGAAATTTGGAAGAAAATGGGCCAGAACTATTTTTCATGGAATTTCTAAAAGTGACTAGTGCTCTGCCCCAACCTAGTGAACTGGATACCCATCAGGAAAACCCAAAGTTTTACCCATCTACAGATCCTATTTAAACCCAAAATTTTTTGACATAACACTAGACTTAATTATCTTTCATATAACTATGAAAACACCCAGAAATAAGCTCACACGCGCTCTCACCTCCCTCCAGAAAGTTTTGCAGGCGTTACTGTAGGTCTCCCCTTCTTTAATTTTTTTGACCCCTTACCAAGCTGAATTGGACTCCGGCCAAGAAGGTTAAAATCTTCCCCTTTAAATCCTATATAACATATAAAAAATCCAGCTATAAAGGAGTTCATTTACTAGGTGAAAACATAGACAAAAGAACAGGGGCAGAATCTGCCCTGTTCCAAGGTGAGAGAAAGTTTGATTTTTGAAAGTTTTTAGTTGGTTTTTCTTGTAGTTTTTGATGATTCTAAGCTATATACATGTTTAATTACAGCTGAGGAATTGTTTGAAGATAAAAAACTTGGTCAACTTTGGTCAAAGGTGAGAGAAACTTGATGGGTGATGAAGATGATGGATATGTTTATGTTTAATGATTTTTAAGGATTTTTAGTTAAGTAGAATTTAAATAAATAATTTATATGGAGGTGTGTAGTTCTGATCAGCATGCTTAAGTTGTGAAAATGATGAATTTTGGATGAATTCAAGGTTGTTAATAGTCAAATTTATACCGAAAAAGTCTGATTTATAGCTTAGTTTAGTGAAAAATTGAAAGGTGTGAGAATTTGTAAGAATTGGATTGATAAAGTGTTATGTAGGTTATTAAGATAGTAAATGTGAAGTTAGAATGATTAAATTGGATAAAATAGTTTAAATCGACACTTAAATCGGTAAAACCGAGGAAATAGGAAAAGTTGACAAAAAAGTCAAAATTGGTCAACTCTTAAGGAGATAAATACATATTTGGATATGTTGAGATGAAATCAAACAATATTTGATAAATTGGTATCATTTTGGGTAGCTCGGGAGTTCGACATGCAAAACGAGGCAAACCCAGAGCCCGACAGAGTAATGTTGTTTTAGCTCCGTTGAGGTAAGGGATGCAATTTAAAATAGTACTAACCTCCTATATCTATTTATTGTTCATAAATGACTTGAAAATCGTAGAAAGAAATCTGTTTGAAAACCATACTGTCTCGGTTTAAGTCTGAAAGGAATAATAAACTGTTTTTAGATACTGAAATCATGGTTTTAACTTACTTTGTATAAATAAAATAGATATACATATTTTGTATGAATTATGACATGATTTTATGATTAAAGTTTCCATATGAAAGTAAGTATGAAAGTAAGGATTTTGAGACGACATGCTACTATTAGTATATGCTGAGTGCATATCATGCCTGCTACTTGTGGTGTCCTGGCTCCGCCACACGTAGTATTAGTTTAGATTCACCAGTGTAGTGTCTATTCCGCCTTAGTGGTGTATTTTTCACTACACGTGGTGTCTATTTCCGAAGTATCTTGTGACTGCACGGTGTGTGCCACTGGTGCCCGTGCCCTAGCTGTGTGCTAGTGTGATTGATATACTATATTAGAATCGTTGTATGACCCTGATCCAGTCTACAGCCCTTACCATGGCCATAGGTATTATTACCTTTACTCAGGATATGATATGTTGCATGATAACTATGTTGAAATAGCCTAGTCTCCATGTTTTGATGTATAATATTTTAACGAAGAAAGTATGTATGATGTTTTAGTATATGAAAGTACGTACAACGTTTTGATGAAGTATGATGTATTTTAAAGTAAGCATGTAAAATGATTTTCTAAGTATGTATGTACAGAAGTATGTTTATTCTGATTTTCTAATTGTTTTTAAATGGTTAAAATTGTTTTAAATGCATACCTTAATGAGCTTTTTCCCAGAAGCTCACCCCTTCTCCTCTCCCATTTCAGAGTACCGCAGTGAGATTATTCAGCCATTTACACGTACGTGAGTAGCTGGTGGATTCAGTGCCTCCCAGACTACTTTCAGTACTCGCTCAGGTATATCATCAGATATTTATTCCCAGACATGTATATTGTACAGATACTTGATTGTATATAAATACTTTTGGGATGTAATCAGTTGTTTTATGGATTATTATGTAAATGTTTTGGGAAGTGAATGAAATGTCGATGATACTGAGTATGGATGTGGAAGTTGTAGTAGTAAAAATGTAGAGTTGAAAATAATAAGTTTAAGAAATAAAAATCAACTGCCTTGCAAATATAAACTGCGTTTACCTGCAGGGGGATAGGATATATTATAAAAGGTTATGCTGCCGAAATTTTTGGTAAAATTAAATGGTTAAAAGAATAAGTAAATAAAGAAAAGAAGTAACCTACACTGTATAGGAATGCAACCTAAGTAGAAAAATAATATTTAAAGGAAAAAGTTAGCCCCTATTTTCGCGCTTCCGGGGCGTTATACGTGCTCAGTAAGGAAATCAGGCAAGCAAGTAGACATCTACACTATCTACTCAAAATAATGCTATGCCTCGAAAATATAATTTCCTTAACTCACTTTAAAAGCATGTCTTTAAATATATATATATATATATATATATATATACTTGTACAGATTAAATCCCATGTACAGAAATCATGCTTCCTTTCTCAAATGTAGGCATGTAGTGCAAAATAATGCATCTTTATAATATCACAATGCCTTTAGATAAATCATGCCATGTATATTTAGATCACATTAAATATGGCATTTAAATTATTCACATCACAACAATCGGATTCTGACCCATCCCTCAAGTCTATCCATAAACAAATTAGTCAATCAGGTGATATATCATGAGAGACTCTGTGGTGAAATGTAATAATATCCGGGACTATGGCCATATCTTATAATGGTGATCCCAGGCAACATAGATCTCGATGTGCCAGGCATCACTGCTGCAACGAGAGGGGGGTCAGTCCATCACAACCGCCAGCTATATCCTCCTCAACACCACACGGTACAGTGTACTCCATGCCACTCGCACGGTACAACGTATTCCGTGGACCCTACATCACAGTCGAGGTGCCTGCCATAGGTCTTAGCCCTCAAACCATGCAATATCATACAACATCTCTGAATCCACATGCGAACCTCTCATAGTGTGACACTCAGTCTACACGAGGAAATTAAGCATGGTTTTCAACATGTAGTATATTCACATAAATTATAGTGCGCCCCTTTAAGCGCAACTCAGAGTCGACACTTCGCTCAAACACTGTTTCACATCACAAACTCAAACTCTAGTGCGAGTAAACCTCTAGCAACTAGGTCATGCATAGTTCATGTTTCAAATCAAGTATGAGCAATAGCTCTAGTACTATGTCATGTATAAATCATGAAGAATCGAGTATGAGCAACGCTCTAGCAGTTTGTCATGTATCTCATGTAAAATTCGAGTACGAGCTAATCACTCAAGCACTCTTTCATGCATATATCATATAAAACTGAGTACGAGTAATAACTCTAGCACTCTATCATGCATGTCATGAAAATCTGGAACGAATCACAACCCAACACTAATATATGTGGAAAATATATGAAATTAAGTGCGACCTGTGCTCTAGCACGATTTATCTTACATAATACGACAAATGACTTTTTAAAAAAGGATGTTTTTCAAAACATCAAAATCAGCAGTATAAAGTGTGCTTAATTCACATCAACCTTAAAATCATTAGCCTAGCTATTTATTCTTCTGCTAAACAGCAGTAAAACACTCAAAATGGTGGTTTCCATGCTTTTACAACTTTTCACAAAAGTTGACTTTTTTCCTAACTAAGGGTAAAATCGTAATTTACCACTATCGGGTCACAATAATTATTATTCACTTTCTCTGACCCTCAAAGTTTTTAAGCAAATGTAAAAGCATACGAAAATACGTGTAGGTATCTCTAACTACTCACAAAAGTCCCTTACCTACAGTCACTCGAGAAATTTTACTTTCTCAGCGCTGCTTGATCTAACAGTCCGATTTGCTCCTCTAATAATCTCTGGAGCTGCATATAACCATTTATCAAGTTAATTATATTTTTTCTACTGTATTTCACATTAAATAAAGTCTATTTCCCTTAATGGGCTTTAATAAACCTTATTGGGCTTAACGATGCCTTAAGCCCATTTTCATTTTACTATTCATTTTCGTTGGGCCTATTGGGCTTGTGGGGCCCACCAACTCTTATTGGGCTTATCCTAGACCCATTACATCACGTTGGGCCTAAAATAATTAGGCTTGGCCCATTGGACCTCTCAGCCACATGCCATGGCCGGATCACTCTATGCAGTCGGTCACACCATGGCATGCCATCCATGTCCATTTCCTTAGCCAATTCACTTAGCAATTTTTACTAACACTTGGTTGGCAATGTTATTAAGCATCACATAGTTCATTTAGGCATTTTATCGAACACCTTGACTGCCAACTTAATACATGTATTAGTTAATCAAATTGATTAATTTTAACTATACCATAATCATTAACACATGTACATTAACTCATTTATGCCTTAATATCATATGGGCATTCATCAATATTTCACTACTCACTCTCGGCCTAACCATGATTATAGTGATTTCATATGTTTCAATGCTTAAAACATATACCAATATACTTAAAATCATTCATACATTAACATATATGAATTTGAAAGCTTGAAAATATACCTAGTATTTGTGTTCACACTTGGCCGAAACTTTGGAGTCTCACGGTTTGCACACTATGGCTTCTTGATAGCCAATTTCAACATATGTCACTCTCCTCTCAATTTGGAACAACTTCCATGAAGAATGCAAGTTCCAAATATGCCTAATTCCTAGTGATTTCTAGTGAGAGAAAGCTTGGATAATGTATTTCAATGGTTTCCTTCTTCTAGCCGAGAATGGTATGGTGAAGATGACAATGGTGTGGCTGATTTTATAAGCCATTTACTTAGCCATTAAGCCTTACTTTTCGGCCATTATAATTGACTTCCTAAGGTTTAGTTATGATTCACCTAATGAGTCATCTAATGAGTTATAGTTTGCTTTAACTATGGTTAGATATTTACCTAATGGGCTTTTCAATTAGGCCCCTCGGTTTGGGCTTTCGAGTTGAAATTTTTACTATACCTTGGACCTTTTATTGTCTCAATATTTGGCCTATCACTCGGTCCAACAATTCGGTCTAAGGGACCTAAGAATTTCGATCTACGTTTAGTGTACCTTAATGGGCTTTAAAATGTTCACTTTAGGCCATTACGTTTTTCACGATTAAATTAAATCTGAAATCCTTCCGAATAAATTTTCCTTATTTTCGAGGATGATTATCTTGTATTCTAACCAAGAATATTTTTTCCCAATTTTTTCTCCATATTTAGGTTAATTCCTAACCATGGTTAGTCAACTATGGTAAAAGTCCACTTTTCTTAACTATAGTTGACTTTTTCCTTAACCATTGACCAAGTTGACTTTTTCTCAAAATTTTGAAACTGTCATATCTTATGTCTTACACTCTCGGCTTTACATTTTAGCCGTTTTCGGTAGATAAATACACCCGAAACACCTTAAATACTTTAACTCGCTAAAAAGGTCCATTTTACCCATTTTAGCTTTTACTTTCGTTCTTTGTGTTCGGAACTAAATCAAACTGACTTTCCTTCACAAGCTCTCTATATTTTCTCATTTTAAGTTTTTATTTTCATTCAAAATGATTCAGATCCACTTGGTTTAGCTTGTGACTCTTATAGCTCACATTAGGCTTTTATGTAGCTTATGAGTGTTAAATCATTTCGCATACTCTTTAAATCTAGTAATTATTCTTCTTATGATTCAACTATAATAATAGAGTGTTCATACACATAGGAATCATAAGGAACAGCTACATAAAATACGGATTTGACAATCCTCCCCTACTTAGAAAATTTGGTCCTCCAAATTAGAACCAAGTCAGTCATCAAATAGATGGGAGTGCTTCTCTCGCATCAAACTCTCCAGTTCCCAAGTAGCCTCCTCTGAAGTATGATGCTGCCAGAGAACCTTCACTAATCCTATAGTCTTTGATCTTAATACCTTCTCCTTCCTATCCAATATTCGAATTGGTCGTTCAACATATGACATGTCCTCTCGGAGCTCCAAAGGCTCATAACTAATCCATGTGACAGATCCGGGTGATACTTTCGAAGCATCGATATGTGGAAGATGTTATGGACACCTGATAAGTCCGGTGGCAATACCAACCTATAAGCCTTATCTCCCACTCGATCAAGTATCTCAAAAGGTCCAATATATCAAGGATTCAGCTTTCCTCTCTTCCCAAACCTCGCTATGCCCTTGGAAGGAGAAACTTTCAGAAACTCGAATTCACCAACTGTAAACTCTAGTGGCCTTCGTCTCCTATCAGCGTAACTCTTCTGTCTACTCTAAGTTGTCCTCAGTCTCTCTACAATCAAGTAGACGTCCTCAGATGCTTGTGTAACCATATCAGGAGCAAAAATCTTACGGTCACCCACTTCTTCCCATCCAATAGAGGAACGACATCTTCGACTATATAAAGCCTCATACGGTGCCATCCTAATACTCGAATGATAATTGTTGTTGTAGGCAAACTCGGCTAGTGGCAAGTGGTCATCCCAGGAGCCTCTAAAATCTAGCATACACGCTCTCAACATATCCTCCAGAGTTTGTATAGTCCTCTATGACTGACCATCTATCTTAGGATAGAAAGTGGTGCTCAAACTCAACTGGGTTCCCATGGCTTCCTAAAAATGTTCCCAAAAGTGGGAAGTGAAGCAGGAATCCCTATCAGAGACTATGCTCACTGGTACACCATGTAACCTCACTACCTCGCATACATACAGCTCTGTCAATGAACTCAGAGTATCGGTCGCTCTCATAGCTAGGAAGTGGGCTGACTTCGTCAGTCTGTCTATAATCACCCATATAGCATCGTGATTCTTACGGGTCCTCGTTAAACCCATCACGAAATCCATGGTGATATGCTCCCATTTCCATATCCGTATAGGTAGAGGCTGCAATAACCCTACAGGTTTCTGATGCTCTACCTTCACCTGCTGACATGCGAGACACTTTACCATAAAATCTGCTTCATCTCTCTTCATACCCGACCACCAGCATACCTTTCGGAGGTTCTGATACATCTTGTTACTCCCCGGATGTAACGTATACCTCGATGAATGAGCTTCTACCAATATCAATCTCCTGAGTCCTGGATCCTCGAGAACACACAATCTTTCTCTGAACCTCAGTAGCCCATCAGAACTCAACTCAAAATCAGTCACTGTGCCCTTCTGCATCTGACCACTCACATCCATACAAAACGAATTAGTCTGCTGAGCCACTCTAATCCAATCCAACAGATTTGGCTCCAAGCGTAGACAAGCACAACTCCCAAACTGAGGCTAGCAAACTACTCTAGCAAATCATGTTCCCTAATCATCATATATGATACCATCCCTAGGCTCTTCCTATTTGAAGCATCAACTATAACGTTAGCCTTACCCAGATGATAAAGTATCTCACAATCGTAGTCCTTCAGAAGCTCTAGCCATCTTCTCTATCTCATGTTTAATTCTTTCTATGAGAACAGATACTTGAGGCTCTTATGGTCGGTAAATATCTGAAACTTCTCACCATACAAGTAGTGGCGCCATACCTTCAAGGCAAACACTACTGCTGCTAACTCCAAATCATGGGTCGGATAGTTCTTCTCATGATCCTTTAACTGTCTGGATCCATAAGCAACTACCCTTCCATCCAGCATCAATACATAGCCCAGTCCCTGATGCGAAGCATCGGTATACACTACAAATCCTTCTGAGCTGGTAGGGATAGTGAGAATTGGAGCGGTGATCAATCGACGCTTCAACTCCTAAAAACTCTACTCATAGTCCTCGTTCCATATGAACGGTACACTCTTTCGAGTAAGACATGTCAACGGAGAAGCCAACTTCAAAAATCCCTTAACGAATCTCTGATAATATCCATCTAAACCTAGAAAACTCCTAATCTCGGTGATTGTCCTCGGTTGTTCCCACTACAGCCTCTATCTTGGATGGATCGACTGATACACCATCCCTTGATACAACATATCCTAAAAACGAGATCTGTGACAACCAAAAGTCACACTTACTAAGCTTAGCATATAACTTCTGCTCTCGTAGAGTCTGCAATACGATCTTGAGGTGCTCCTCATGCTCCTCCTTGGATCTCGAATACACCAATATGTCATCGATGAAAATGATAACAAACTGGTCTAAATATGGCTTAAACACATCATTCATCAAAGCCATAAAAGCAGCTGGAGCATTGTCGATCCGAATGGCATGACCAAGAACTAATAATGGCCATATCGGGTACGAAACGCTGTCTTGGGTACATCTCTACTCCGAACCCTCAACTGATGATACCCAGACCTCAAATCAATCTTGGAAAAGACCTGTGTTCCCTAAAGCTGATCTAACAAGTCATCAATGTGTGGAAGGGGATACCTATTCTTGATGGTGGCCTTATTCAACAATCGGTAATCTATACACAATCGGAGGCTCCCATCCTTCTTTCTCACGACTAGATCCGATGCACCCCAAGGTGAAACACTCGGTTGAACAAAACCCCTATCCAATAGCTCCTACAACTACCTCTTGAGCTCTTCCAGCTTAACTAAGGCCATAGATATGGTGGTCTCGAAATAGGCTCCGTATCAGGCACCACGTCTATACAGAACTCCATCTCTTTGTCTGGTGGTAACCCTGGTAACTTAGCTGAAAAAACATCTGGGTACTCACTGACCACAGTAATATCTAACAACTTCGGATGTGCCTTATCCATATCTACCACGTACGCAATGAAACCTTGATATGTTGAAGGTTTTCTAAGTCAATAAATCATATAATAATCATAACTACTTCTTTCATTTATTCTTATTAAACTTTACAACATATCTAGTAGGGTTAGGAAACATGACTGTCTTAGCATAACAATCTAAAACAGCATGGTTTGCAGATAACCAATCCATTCCTAAGATTATATCAAAGGCACCCATACTTAGTAATATTAGATTAGATGTCATCTCCTTGTCCCCTACTCTCAACTTGCAGTCATTAAATACATACTCTAAAACTTGACTACTGTTCATAGGCGTACTAATCAACATCATCATACATAACAGTGTACGCTCTACATGTCTTGCTAATTTACATGCAAATGAAGGCGATACAAAAGAATGTGTGGGACCAGGATCAATTAAAACATATGCTTCAATATCATAAATCAAGATGTTACCTCGTATCACATCCGATGAAGCATCAGCTGTCCCCTGGTCCAAAGCATGTACGCGCCCTCGACCAATCACTTACTTCCCATTTTCTTCTGTTGTCGGTCTCATCCTCGAAGTAGAAAGATCAGTTGGAGCTTTCTCTAGCTCCCTGCCCTTCAGTGGAGCAGTATCACCCATCTTTGGGCAAGCTCTAGCAATATGCCTATGTTTCCCACATCGAAAACACACTATAGGAGTCAGCGGACACGGTCTACCTCCATATTGCCTACCGCATCTTCTGCACTGATCGGTAGTAGGTCTTTGTCCTCCTATGACAGTACCCTTTGTCGAATAAGTAGGAGGTCTAGCAGGTCTCTCTCATGCCTCCTCAGCCCGTGGTCTCTTACCGAAGAGTTTCCTCCCTCCTAGATAATTGAAACCTCTATCACTTACCGATCTCTTCCTCTGTATATCTTAGCTTCGGCTAAACTTCCCAAACTCGAAAGCATTCCTCTCATAATCTTACTCGCACAGTTGTGACCTGCGCACTGCTTCCTCATAGGTGGTTATATCTAATAGGACCAACCTGGATCGCAGATCCGGTCTCAATCCATCGATGAACCTGTGGACCTTCTTAGCCTCACTATACATGGTATCTGGGTGATATCTCCCTAGGGATAGGAATCGAGTCTCATACTCATCCACTGACAAACTCCTTTGGTTCAGTGCCAAAAAACCCAGCCTGTAATTTTCGTTGTGCGGTATCGGGGACAAACTGCCTCCTAAAAGCATCCCAAAATATCTCTCAACTAATGTTTGTATGTCGGGCTCTTAATATGGGTCTGGTGGACTTCCACCAATGCTCTGTAGCTCCCTTCAGTAGGAATGCAGCAAATACAACCATCTCTGATGTCGTACACTCGAAGAATCCATAAAGCTTCTTTATCTCAGCAACCCACTCCTCTGCAGCTACAAGGTCCTTGACCCCACTAAAAGATGGAGTTCTAAACTTCTGGAACTCTCGCAACCGATGCAGATCACATCCGTACCCTAATCCACTACTACCCGAAACTGGTGGGGGTGTAGGGGTATCTACAGTCCTCGATGCATGAGCTGACTGTGTAGGAGTATCAGGGGCAACTGCATCTCCTGTCGCAGCTCCTGCCTCCTGTCCCTGCCTACCTTGCATCGTCTGTGCCAATATCTCTACTATTGTCTCGAGACTACGCTCTAATCTCGTAAAGCGCATCTCAGCACACTCTGGTGCCTCAGTAGTACCTGGAGTCTCATGGGTAGGTAATGGTTCGACAGCAGCTCGTCTCTCAGGCCTATCTCCACGCCCTCGAGCCCTACCTCTCATCCCTCTGCCACTACGAGTATTTTCCATATAGGCAAAGTTCCTACATTCACAATCATGAATTAGTCCGTCTCCCATCTGGTATTCATAGTTGTATCTAAACACAGCACAATACTATAAGGATGTACACTTTCCTATTTTCGAACACTGACTCACATCAGACTAACCTCGGCTCTGATACCATTCTATCATGACCCTCCATGACTTAACCAAAAACCACTACAAATTTTTCGCATTTTTAACTTACCTTTCTTCTCTTTAATGGTTGGGATGTGATTCGATGTTACCTTCCTCACATACCATATCATCCATTATCATACATACATGTCAATATATTGTTACTGACTGTAACTTCCTTTTATAATACATGTGAGATTCATATAAAACTAATACAAATACATTCCCCATAATATATATCGTATACATCATTGTGTTGTTTCTATGTTTAGATACATAACCGTACAAAATATGTATACATGTCGATCGATAGGAAATAGCAGCGGACAACAGGAATACTATCCCTCTACTGCTTATGCTCTATAGAGAGATATAAAAGAAAAGGGGGTGAGCATACAACGCGCTCAGTAAGGAAATCAGGCAAGCAAGTAGACATCTAATCTATCTACTCAAAATAATGCTATGCCTCGAAAATATCATTTCCTTAACTCACTTTAAAAGCATGTCTTTAAATATATATATATACTTGTACAAATTAAATCCCATGTACAGAAATCATGCTTGCTTTCTCAAATGTAGGCATGTAGTGTAAAATAATGCATCTTTATAATATCATAATGCCTTTAGATAAATCAGGTCATGTATATTTAAATCACATTAAATATGATATTAAAATTATTCACATCACAACAATCGGATTTCGACCCATCCCTCAGGTCTATCCGTAAATAAATCAGTCAATCAGGTGATATATCATGTGAGACTCTGTGGTGAAATGCAATAATATCCTGGACTATGGCCATATCCTATAATGGTGATCCAAGGCAACACAGATCTCGGTGAACGGGACATCACTGCTGCAAAAGGGAGGGGGTCAGTCCATCACAACCGCCAGCGATATCCTCCTCAACTCCACAACACCACACAGTACAGTGTACTCCATGCCACTCGCACGATACAATGTACTCTGTGGACCCTACATCACAGTCGGGGTGCCAACCATAGGTCTTAGCCCTCAAACCATGGAATATCATACCATGTCTCTAAATCCATATGCGAACCTCTCATAGTGTGACACTTAGTCTACACGAGGAAATCAAGCATGGTTTTCAACATGTAGTATATATCACATAAATTACAGTACGCGCCTTTGAGCGCGACTCACAGTCGACACTCCACTCAAACATTGTTTCACATCACAAACTCAAACTCTAGTGCGAGTAAACCTCCAGCAACTAGGCTATGCATAGTTCATGTTTCAAATCAAGTATGAGCAATAGCTCCAGTACCATGCTATGCACAAAACTCATCAAATCAAGTACGAGTAATAGCTCTAATACTATGTCATGTATAAATCTTGAAGAATCGAGTACGAGCAAAGCTCTAACACTCTGTCATGTATCTCATGTAAAATTCGAGTACGAGCTAATCGCTCCAGCACTCTATCATGCAATCATGGAAATCTAGTGCGAATCAGAACCCAACACTAATATATGTTGAAAATATATGAAATCAAGTGCGAGCTGTGCTCTAGCACGACTTATTCTCACATAATACGATAGATGGCTCTTTAAAAAGGGATGTTTTTTAAAACATCAAAATCAGTACTATAAAGTGTGCTTAATTCACATCAACCTTAAAATCATTAGCCCATCTATTTATTATTTTGCTAAACAGCAGTAAAACACTCAAAATGGTGGTTTCCATGCTTTTTACAACTTTTCACAAAAGTTGACTTTTTTCCTAACTACGGGTAAAATCGTAATTTACCACTATCAGGTCACAATAATTATTATTCACTTTCTCTGACCCTCAGAGTTTTTAAGTGAATGTAAAAGCAGACGAAAATACGTGCAAGTATCTCTAACTACTCACAAAAGTCCCTTACCTACAATTACTCGAGAAATTTTACTTTCTCAACGCTGCTCGATCTAGCAGTCCGATTTGCTCCTCCAATAATCTCTGGAGCTGCATATAACCATTTATCAGGTTAATTATATTTTTCCTACTGTATTTCACATTAAATATAGTCTATTTCCCTTAATGCGCTTTAATAAACCTTAATGGGCCTAACTATGCCATCAGCCTATTTTCATTTTACTATTCATTTTCGTTGAGCCTATTGGGCTTGTGGTGCCCACCAACTCTTATTAGGCTTGTCCTAGACCCATTACATCTCATTGGGCCTAAAATAATTGGGCTTGGCCCATTGGACCTCTCGGCCACATGCCATGGTCGAGAGTACTCTATGTCGTCGTCACACCATGGCATGCCGTTCATGTCTATTTCCTTAGCCAATTCACTTAGCCATTGTTACAAACACTTGGTTGGCAATGTAATTAAGCATCACATAGTTCATTTAGGCATTTTATCGAACACCTTGATTGCCAACTTAATACATGTATTAATTAATCAAATTGATTAATTCTAACTATACCATAATCATTAACACATGTACATTAACTCATTTATGCCTTAATATCATATGGGCATTCATCAATATTTCACTACTCACTCTTGGCCTAACCATGACCCTAGTGATTTCATATGTTTCAATGCTTAAAACATATACCAATATACTTAAAATCATTTATACATTAACATATATGAATTTGAAAGCTTAAAAATATACCTAGTATTTGTGTTCACACTTGGCCGAAACTTTGGAGTCTCACGGTTTGTACACTATGGCTTCTTGATAGCCAATTCTAACATATGTCACTCTCCTCTAAATTTGGAACAACTTCCATGAAGAATGCAAGTTCCAAATATGCCTAATTCCTAGTGATTTCTAGTGAGAGAAAGCTTGGATAATGTATTTCAATGGTTTCCTTCTTCTAGCCGAGAATGGTATGGTGAAGATGACAATGGTGTGGCTGATTTTATAAGCCATTTACTTAGCCATTAAGCCTTACTTTTCAGCCATTATAATTGACTTCCTAAGGTTTATTTATGAGTCACCTAATGAGTCATCTAATGAGTCATAGTTAGCTTTAACTATGGTTAGATATTTACCTAATGGGCATTTCAATTGGGCCCCTCGGTTTAGGCTTTCTTAATGGGCTTTCGGGTTGAAATTTTTACTATACCTCGGGTCTTTTATTGTCTCAAAATTTGGCCTATCAATCGGTCCAACAATTTGGACTAAGGGACCTAAGAATTTCGATCTACGTTTAGTGTACCTTAATGGGCTTTAAAATCTTCACTTTAGGCCCATTACGTTTTTAACCATTAAATTAAATCTGGAATCCTTCCGAATAAATTTTCCTTACTTTCCAGGATGATTATCTTGTATTCTGACCAAGAATATTTTTCCCAATTTTTTCTCCATATTTAGGTTAATTCCTAACCATGGTTAGTCAACTATGATAAAAGTCCACTTTTCTTAACTATAGTTGACTTTTTTCTTAATCATTGACCAAGTTGACTTTTTCTCAAAATTTTAAAAGTGTCATATCTTATGTCTTACACTCTCGTCTTTACGTTTTAGCCATTTTTGGTAGGTAAATACACCCGAAACACCTTAAATACTTTAACTCGCTAAAAATGTCCATTTTACCCTTTTTAGCTTTTACTTTCCTTCTTTGTGTTCGAAACTAAATCAAACTGACTTTCCTTCATAAGCTCTCTATATTTTCTCATTTTGAGTTCTTATTTTCAGTTAGAATGATTCAGATCTACTCGGTTTAGCCTGTGACTCTTATAGCTCACATTAGGCTTTTTTGTAGCTTATGTGTGTTAAATCATTTCGCATACTTTTTTAAATCTAGTAATTATTCTTCTTATGATTCAACTATAATAATAGAGTGTTCATACACATAGGAATCATAAGGAATAGCTACATAAAATACGGGTCTGACATATAGAGACCCTAGAGGATATGTTGAGAGTGTGTGCGCTGGATTTTGGAGGCTCCTGGGACGATCACCTACAGTTAGTCAAGTTTGCCTATAATAATAGCTATCATGCGAGTATCTGGATGGCACCCTATAAGGTACTGTATGGACGCAGATGTCGATCTCCCATTGGGTGGGAAGAAGTTGGTGACAAAAAGATTTTTACTCCGGACTTAGTGCAGCAGGCATCTGAGGACGTCCAATTGATATGTGAGAGATTACGGACAGCTCAGAAAGGACAAAAGAGTTATGTTGACAAGAGACGGAGATCGCTAGAGTTTGATGTAGGAGAGTCGGTATTTTTGAGAGTTTCACCTTCGAAGGGTATTATGAGATTTAGTAAGAAGGGCAAGCTGAGCCCTAGATAAATTGGACCCTTCAAGATTTTGGAGAGAGTGGGAGATAAGGCATATAGGTTGGCATTGCCACCAGACTTGGCAAATGTTCATAACGTCTTCCACGTCTCTATGCTTCGGAAGTACCACTTGGACCCGGCACATGTGATAAGATATAAGCCGTTATAGCTCAATAAGAGTATGACATATGTGGAGAAGCCGGTTTGGATATTGGACAGAAAGGAAAAGGTGTTGAGGACAAAGACAATTCCCTTTGTGAAAGTTCTTTGGTAACATCACACAGTGGAAGAGGCCACATGGGAATTGGAGAACTTGATACAGGAGAAGTACCCTAACTTTTTGAAGAGTGACTTGGTTCTAATTTAGAGGACCAAATTCCTTGAAGGAGTGGAGGAATGTAAGACCCGTATTTTTGGATGTAAACTTTATGAAATCATGAGTGTAGTGATGTATTTACATTGTAAGCATAAGTGGTGTAAGTCCATGGATTTAATGTACATACTTGTAAATGGGTTTGTAATGTACATACAAGTTTCATTGTGTATGAATATGAAGAAATGAGCTTTTATAAGTGATGAAAGTGATTGGAACTCAAAATGAGTAGTGTGGTAGAATGGAATAAAGTTGTACTTCCATTTGGTTTTTGTAATGCGTACCTTTGGATATATGATGAATGCACACAAGTTTAAATGTGTATGAAGAATGAATGGATGTCATTTTCAAGCCTTAAAGGTGGTTGGATGAGAAAATGTCCATGGCAGCAAATTGAGGATGTTTTGTGTAAAGTTACTACAGAAAAAAACTATAGAAAATTTGGAAAATATGAAAGCCAGATTGATCTCATAGGATAGAGATTGATCTAGAAGAGTAAAAAATGTTCTTATTTGAGCTATAGAACAAGACAGATCGATCTCCAATGAAGCCAGATCGATCTACTAAACATTTTGTAAAATGAGGATCGATTCTTAAGGCAAACAAATCGATTTCCTTAGCTCTCGGGTTGGAGCAGATCGATCTCCCCTAGAAGCAAATCGATCTCCTTAAGCTACTGCCTGAGACAGATCGATCTCAAGCCTTCAAATTGGCGTGAAAATAAGGGATTTAAGAGGACCAGATTGATCTCATGTCTTGATAGATCGATCTCATCAAGTAATTTCTATAAAAGGAGCAGTGAAATGTACATTTTTCTAAGATAGAACCATTCTTTCCATTTCAACCTTCAAAACCTAGGTTTATCTCTCTAAAATCAGCCCATTTCCAGTAAGAATTGAAGGAAAGCTATTAGATATAAAGTTGTTCAAATCCAAGAAGAGAACAACATAGTTTGAAATCAAAACCTCACTTGTTGAATTGAATGAGCTAAGGGCATTGTCATTTGGAGCAAGAGGAGAAGCTAGATTTGGTAAGTTTTTAACATTTCAGCCCAAGTACATTTGTCTATTTGTTGATTTTGGAGTTGAGTTTGATGTGTATTGATGGATAAATTATCTAGGAAAGTGATGAAATTGGTGTGACCTAGAAAACCTAGAATAGGTGTAGTGTGAGAAGATATGGGTTGAATGAGTTGATGATTTATGGGCATGCCAAAGTTGTTATTGAAGTAATGTGTATGATTTTAGATGGTTAAATGGATCTACATTGTGGGTTTAAGTGAAATTATGAAAATAAGCACATGTAGTGTTTGTTGAATGCCATAGTGAAGGAATGATGAATTATGAACGCTATGAGTTTAATATCGATTTAATATCGATTTGGTAAGAATCAATAGACTCGAGATTATGAGTAGAACGATAAAGCTAGACCTCATAAATGTTAATGGAGGCTATAGGTTAGATCGAATATAGCAAACACCAAAGTTGTGTTATATTGGCTAAATCGATGTGTTATACGATTGTGTGTAGTTCTGGAGAGTTTGTTGGAGACGAATTGAATCACATGAGTAAGCAGCTCAAAGGAAGTGGAATCACATGACACGACTCCAGGTAAGGGACTTCTGTGAGTTTATAGAGATAGCTGCTCGTATTTTGACTCATGGGTGAATATATGGCGTTTATGAAATGTATGATTATTTAAGAAAATGATTGTTGGTATGCATGAATAACTATAAGTATGTGTATGATTCGGTTTTTATGTGGATGTTATAAAAAGGAATTGTAAGGCTAATAATTGCATAAATCACGTGTTTTGAATGTTTTCACAAAACACAATACTTTGTTATGGACAAATAAAAGGATAGGTTGGCTAGTGATTTATTGATGTGGTGGAATAGCCCATATGAGGTGCTAATCATGTTTTGAGATTTGTTTTGAATGTATATGAGCCGTTTATTGAGTTTATGAGGATTAAATTGTGTTAGAGCCTAGCTCGCACTGGATTTTGATACTTTTACTTGTATGAAACATGCTGGATCTTAGCTCGCACCTTGGTTTGATCCATGATAATATTTTATAAACCGTACTGGAGCTTTTTCTCGTACGTGGATTTCAAGTGGTTTTCTTATGCATAAAGTCATACTGGAGCTATGCTCGTACGTGATTTTCTTCATGTTTTTATGCATAAATGTTGTACTAGAGCATTGCTCGTACGAGGAGGTTTCTATACTATGCATATATCGTGATAGAGCTTAGCTCGCACTGGTTTTCACTCTATGGTACATATGACGCCATGGTGAGGGTAATACAGATTAATCTCTAGGGAACCCAACAGGCCAAACAGACCTCTTGAGTGGGGTGAAGATGAGGGACTAGGACCTGACATTAATCCATTTCAGGGAACCCAAAAGGGGCAAGCAAGGCCATGAGGGGCTAGGACCTGATACGGTGTTCAGGGAACCCAAAAGGGACGAGCAAGGCCATGAGGGGCTAGGACTTGACATCGAAAGAAAATACTCTCACGTGCACTTGAGACTATAGAGGTTACACTAGGTATGGGGTAGATAATACCAACAAGAGGCACCCCTAATCATGTTATGGGTCCACGAAGTACGATCTACCGTGTATATCACATGGAGTACGATGTACCGCGTGGTTAAGATACTGTCACGACCCAAATTACCTAAAAATCAGAGTAAATTTTTTATTTTTTCATTTATTATTTAATTCTTACATTTCTCTCATCGTGACCATCCTACAAACAGTTGGGCTATGATTCGGTGTTAGTCACTTCTCACCTATTTACCATTCCATTTCCATAATCACATTCACATATCAGAGTTTACTATCTTTTGACTTTAACTGAATACATACACGATGGTATTTATAACTCTACATCCCCGACATCATATCTATTTACAGTACTGTGCATTAAATATTTAGATACAAATCTATACAAATGTGTATACCTGACTCTCAATGGGAAGCAGCGGATACCAAGAATGCAAATCCTCAGCAAACCACACGCTCAGTAAGGCAATTATGCAAGTAAGTATATAGCTCCACTATCTACATGCTCATAATGCCATGCCCTTAAAATCCATTTCTTTTCACTAAAATCTCAAGCACAAAATCATGTATTTCATCATGACTTGTTTATAAAACTATACGTGCATATATCATTTATACTACTTATGCATCAATAGCATTTTATGTGACATCATTAAATCATACTTAGCATGAATTAATCAAGATCATGCATTCTTTCATGTCAAGTAAGACAAATCATGAATTTGAAATGAAAGCATGGAAAACTCATCATGCTACTGCATTTAAATCATTTCATTTAAAACGCAATATAAAATAACCCAAATGGGTTAAGCATCTCATAATTCAATTTCAAACTCATAAAATAATTCATTAAAATTCATTATAAAACTTTGGTTTTAAAACCACCCTTCTTTCAGGGTCACATATCATAAAATCATAAAATCGGGGGCCTGACCCCTCCGTCGGGTCTACCCTGGTCTCTCTAAACCACAAGTTATATCATGTGAGACAAGTAGGTGATTATATCAGTAACAACGTAGGACTATGGCCATAACCTAGTGATCCCTGGCAACATAGTACCTAGTGTGCGGGGTATCACACCTGAAACGGGAGGTAGGCTGATCTTACCCACCATAACAACATAAAATCAGGACTACGAGGGTAAGGGTTGCTGCCTCGTGGCTAATGCCACTCTACTCCAACAATCCCCATGGTACAGCGTACTCCGCGTGACATACATGGTACAACATACTCTGTGAACCCAAGCTCAGTCAGAGGTGCCTGCAATAGGTCTTATCCACTCATATCATCTCTATCTTAGTATGCACGTGGGAGAATATCATCTCACTGTGACACACAGTCTACAGGAGACTCCAACATGGCTATATGCATGTCATATAAATCCTTGTGCGAGTGAAGCTCTAGCACGGCTCCATGCATATTCATGATATCTGAAAACCTCATTCGAGCGAAGCTCTAGCATGGTTTCATAGAAATCAACGAAATCTGTGTAAAAGCAGCGCTCCAGTACGACTTAAAATAATTATAAATTCAAGCAAAATCCACGTACGAGTAATGCTTTAGTACGGATATGCATAAAAACTCAGTGAAAACCTCGTACGAGAAAAACTCCAGTACGACTTTAAAATGAGTTATAAAACCATATAAAATCATGTGCGAGCAATGCTCCAGCATAAATGAATGCTCAAGTAAATCAAAACCTCGTACGAGTAACGCTCCAGTACGGCTTATGCATAAATACATCAAATCTCGTGCGAGTTACAATCCAGCACGACTGTTATGCAATATCATTTCAAAACAGGATGCGAGCTAAGCTCCAGCACCTCTCATGCATGTCAAATCATTAAAACTAATGCGAGCAATCGCTCCAGCAACTTTTTATGCATATCAGCTCAAAACAAATCAAAACATGTCAAAACAGAGTGCGAGTTAGGCTCCAGCACTTCTCATGCATTTCACAATAATAATAAAAATCAGTGTGAGCAACCGCTCTAGCACATTTCATGCATATGATGTCACACAAGTCGGTGTGAGCAACCGCTCAAGCACATTTTATGTACACTCACAAACGCAAATATAGTGAGAGCTATGTGCTGGCACTATCTGTTTCCATATAAACTTGATAGTTGGCCTATTTTCCAAAGAAATTTTCATTTAAATCTTAATAACATTTACGTAGTGTTATCTTGTGAAATTTATGCAATTACTGGCCAATCTATCGATTTACTTTGCTTAAAAACCAATAAAATTCCTTAATTCAAAAAATTCCTTAAATTATTCATTTTCTACATGTCATGCTTTCACCATCCTTCAGTGAACTTCCCTCAATAGGGGTAAAATAGTCTTTACCTATTTCGAGTCCTTAAAATTTTTAAATCATTTTCTAGGACCTTTATACATAATCATGGTATACATACATATTCAGTATATATAAAAGCTATTAAAATACGCGTAGCTACCTCTAGCTACTCACACAATTCCCTTACCTCATTTTTCTGTACAGCCTGACCTTTCACTGATGTCTCGTCATATAGTCCGATTTGCTCTCAATCAAATCTCTGGAACTGCAGATAAATGTTCAGCAGGTTAAATACAATACAATTAATTATATTTCATATTTTCTGGGTTTAATTTAAATCATTCGGTCCGTTTACCCATATTGGGCCTTATTGCACCATAATGGGCCTTAGTCGGCCTTAAACCCGTTTTCCACTTACTATTCACATTACCGAGGCCTATTGGGCTCATTGGGCCCACCAGTATTTATTGAGCCACGTTCTAAACTCTCGGATAGATCAATTAATCATTTATGACAATTTATCTCTAATTCCAGAATTTAATTCATTTAATACGAAAATTAAATTCGTAATTCATCTAACACGCATAACGATGTAAATTATCATAAATAAGGGTTACTTACCCGGGATTCCATGATAGTATGCAAATCGAGGCTATCTCGAGCTCTCGGCTAACGCCAATTGTCGAGCTACACAATTAAATATTTTTTCGGGTAAATTTCCAGTCGAATATTAATCAAATTAAATATTTCAAAATTTAAATCGCTCAATTCGACCGCTTACCGACTTACCCGTAGCTCGATTGCATCACTGAAATTTTCCCCAATTTTTCCTCTTTTCTTTTTCCCCTTTCTCTCTTTCTTTTTTTTTTCTTTTTTTCTTTTTGGCTGAACCGGTCTGGTTCGGTTCCGCATACCCTCACTGCGCTGAACCGACCGTACCGGTTCAGGCATCATTTCGTCATTTTGGTGCCGTCCGACCGGTTCTCGGGTCGTTTCAGGTGCCGTTCGGCTCAGTTGCGCCTGGAGAATCCTCTTCGAGCCTTGGGGTTGGTCGAAACAGAGCTGATGGCCGCCAATTGCCTTTCTCCCTTTTCGGCCTCCCCTCCGTCGATCTCCTCTTTTCGGCCTCCTTACTGTATGTCGCGGTCGTCGAAGAGTCTCTCGGTGGTTGGGCTCCTCTCCCGGTCTGTGCCCGCCACTCTGCCTCGCTGGTGGCTTACCGGACGGAGGGAACCGACTCCCTTGGTTCTCGGCTTCCTCACTTTCTCCATTTCCCTTTATTTCGCATTTTCATTCTTTCGTGATTTCCAATTTCGTTTTCGTTTATTTATTTATTTATAATTAAATTTTATTATTATTTTATTCATTAAAATATATTAAAATCCCAACAATATCCCAAAAATTCATACTAAATTCACTTAATCCGTAAATGAATTTCTCTGTCCGATTTTACTTTTTTGGTATATTTTTTCACTATTTTTGGGATCATTTTTCGAAGCAAAAATTCTAAAAATATTAAATAAATTCATATCTTGATCAATTTAACCTAAAATTTAATTATTTCTTCGTTATTGATTAAGATTTCTCAATCCCTTATTTTTAATTAAATTTTCTTGTCCCGATTACTACCGAATTTTGGTCTTTTGACCATTTTACCCTTACACGTGTTCGAGAATACCATTTCAATCCTTTTGCATTTTTCATTTCGTGTTTTAATTAAAATCGGGTCTTACAATCTTCCCCACTTAAGAAATTTGGTCCTCCAAATTAGAACTAAGTCATATGGGTCCATAAACAACTCCGGGTACGTCATCGCATCATACTCTTTAATTCTCATAGGACTTTTTCCCGAAGTGTAATACTACTAACATACTTAACTAGGGAGATCATATTAAACCTCAACACTTTCTCCTTGCATCTAATACCCGAATAGATTTTCATACGTTATACTTTCATTGAGCTAAGCTGTTGGAGCTCATATCTGATCACATATGCTGGGTCTAGATAGTATTTCTGAAGCATCTAAAGATGGGACACATTGTAGATGCCTGCTAATTCAGGTGGTAACGCCAACCTATGGGCCTTATCTCCTACATTGTCCAATCTCTCAAAGGATTCCATCTAATG
The DNA here is from genome assembly GCA_033439115.1 of Firmiana major. Taxonomy (NCBI): domain Eukaryota; kingdom Viridiplantae; phylum Streptophyta; class Magnoliopsida; order Malvales; family Malvaceae; genus Firmiana; species Firmiana major. Next base: position 69,540,356 of record CM065897.1, on the reverse strand, counting down.
AAACTCAATACTGATTCACCCTCGGTGAATTCCAATGGTTTCTGTCTCTTGTCAGCATAACTTTTCTGTATGCTCTGAGGTGTCATTAATCTCTCACAAATCAACTGAACATCCTCAGAGGTTTGTCTTACCAATTCGAGAACAATTCTCTATCTGTCACCCACTTCTTCTTATCCAAGTCGGGAAACAACTCCCTTCGGCCATACGATGCCTCATATAAAATGTTATCCCGATACTCGAGTAATAGCAGTCACTATTGGTGAATGTGATTAGTAATAACTGATCATCCCAGGAGCTTATAAAATCAATGGTACATGCTCTCATCATATCCACTAGAACCTATACAGTCCTCTCTGACTGACCTTCTGTCTGAGGACATAAAGCTGTGCTCACACTCAATCGGGTTCCCATAGCTTCCTAAAAAATGTTCCCAGAAGTGGGAAGTGAAGCGGGAATCCCTATCTGATATCATTCTCACTGGAACGCTATATAATGTTTCACAATCTTCCTACATATAAATCTGCCTACACACTCAAAGTATCTGGGGATTTTCATAACCAGAAGGTGGGTAGACTTAGTCAATCTATCGACTATCACCCAGATAACCTCGTGATTCATTCGGGTCCTCTGTAACCCATCACAAAATTCATGGTATTATTCCCATTTTCATGTCACTATAGGTAGAGGCTGCAATAACCCTGCAGACTTCTAGTACTCTACCTTACTCTGCTGACATACGAGACATTTTTCCCACAATCTCTACGATGTCTCTTTTCATATATGACCACCAATACCCTTTTTCAGAGATTTTGATATATTTATTACTTCTCGGATGCACTATATATCCTGAAGAGTGAGTTTCTGACAATAACATTATCTCAACAACTATGGTTCTGGGGACCACTTATATTGTCTCTGAACCTCTGTCAGTTATCATCACTCACTGTGAACTCTGTCACTACACCCTTCTAAATCTAACCCACACTATCGACACCATGCCAATCATCATGTTAAGCTTGGAAAATCTGGTCACTCAAATCCGATTCTAACCTCAGGCTAGTTGTCACAAGATCACCGTCATCATCAGAAGGGATCACATCACTACTGAGGCTCACTATTGCTCTAGCAGCTCACACTCTCTGACCATCATATGTGATACCATCCCGAGGCTCTTTCTGCTCAAGGCATCAACCATTACATTAGCCTTTCCTGGGTGGTACAATGTTCACAATCATAATCCTTAGAAGCTCTAACCCTATTGGTTATCTCATATTCTACTCTTTCTATTAAAACAGATACTCGAGGCTTTTTTTTTAATCAGTGCATACCCAAAATTTCTTACCATTTAAATGGTGGTGCCATACTTTTACTGTAAACGCTACGGCTACCAACTCTCAATCATGGGTCGGATAGTTTCTCTTATGGTCATTGAACTATCTGGATCCATAAACGACTATCTTCCCATTTTACATCAATACACAGTCCAATCCTTATTTTGAGGTATCCATACACACTGAAACCTCTTGAGCTGTTGGTTATGGTGAGAATAATTACGGTGGCCAGTTTATTACTTCAATATACCAGAACTCACTGAAGCTATTTTCATACTTATCATCCCCCTCGTATACAATCTTTTCCAGAATGAGATGTGTCAACTGAGCAGCCCATTTCGAGAAACTCACAACACCTCGTCTGTAAAACAGTTTCCTGTTGCTACTCATGCTCTTCCCTGGACTTCGAATACATCAAAATATCATCGCTAAAGATGACCACAAATCAGTCTAGGTAAACTTTTAAATACCTCATCGTTGTTAAGTTCCACTAAATATTTTAATCACTCAAATCCTTGACCTATGTAAGCATAAACGTATAATGTCATTTCGAAATCGCTTCTGTTCAAGATACTAACCCGCGTCATTTCTTTTTTTCTTATATTATCGACTTTTCTAAAATTTTAATTTTTAAACCATCATGTTTAATCGAATTCTATATTTCTTTATCGTACTAGCAACGGTACCCAAATTTTAAATGTATATATTACAACTGTCGATCTCAATTTATAGGTTATGTGTGCGCTTCTAGACGCTGTTAAGTCTTCAGGCGGGGAGGTATTTTGAAATACCTTTATTAACCCTCAGACTTGACCACATGGATTGGGTGTAGATATATCCTCCCATTATCCTTGGTCGCAATTCATATTCACTACATATCGCTTAATCCAATTTACTTTACATATCAAAGATATTCCTACCTTGCATAAGCCTCTTATTCCAATATATCTTATATTCAGGATCTATCACATCTCAAAGCTTATCTCTTTTCATATATCACTTATAATAAACTCTTTCATTACTTATTAAAACTTACAATACACTTTTCAGGGGTGAAAACATCACTATCTTAGTATAGTAATCTACACAACATAGTTTGCAGCCGAATCAATTTATTCTTAAATATTACTTCAAAATTATTCATATTCTATTGAATAAAATCGGCTGACATATCCTTTTTCCCCCGTTTTCAACTTATAATCCCTATACCCATATTCGGTTAGTGAAAATCAGCTAACTATCATCATCTTGCCTAAGGGTACAGGCTTCATATCTTTCACTAGCTTATAAGCAACTGAAGGCAGTATGAATAAATGTGTGGCACCAAAATCAATTAAAATAATTACTTCATTATCCATAACCAGTGTGGTAGCTTCCACCACATCCGATGAAACATCAATAGTGTTCTGGTCCAAGGCATACACTCGCCCTCGTCCAACATCTTATTTCTATGGTAACTACCACACATCTTACACTGTTTACACTTGCTACACTGTTACACTGCTCACATTGCTACGGAGCAGGTCGGGGTCCTCAAATCACAATTCTCCTCAAAAGTATTAAAATTGAATGCATTGGGGCTATACTAATCATCTTACCCCATGACTTAACAAATCTAAGCTTTTACCAAACTACCTTTTTCCCGTTCTAACATCTCTATCATCCACTATTCTCTTTTGTCTCTATGTTGGCCCTTACTACATTTCCCAATCTCAAAGGCGTGCAACTCATGATCTTATTCATACAACTATAGTTTGTGCACTGCCTCAACATAGGTAGTGATATCTAACGGGTCAATCAGACTCTAATTTGACAATCTGAGCCCTTCCATGAACTTTCAGATATCCTAACTCTCACTGTTCATAGTGTCGGAGTCATATCTGGGCAGGTATATAAACTAAGATTCATACTCGTTAATCAACGAGTTCCTTTGGGTCAGAGTAACGAATCTAATCTGTAATTTCCTTTAAACAATATCCGAGATATTTTGTGTGAGATCCGTAATTTTTGTATGATATTCCTTATGATTTTCATATTGTATGACATTAGTATATGTTAATGGATTCATAAGATGGTTGATTCGGATTTGATAAAATGTGGATGAAACGAAATAATGTATGTAAAATCGAATATGGATAAATCGGGAAAATAAAGAAGCAACAAGTTGCCAAAGGAATAAAATCGAGGTGACTGGAAATGAAGAATTAAAAATAGGGAAAAGATTGTGGATTGATGAAAGAAAGTAGATTCAATTTGGTCCTGAACACGTGCAAGGGTAAAATGGTCAAAAGACCAAAATTCGGTATAAATTCGATAAGTAATTTTCGTTAAAATATGGAATTTGTGAAATCTGGATCAATATCGAGGAAAATAATTAAATTCGAGGCCGGTTGATCTAGATATAAATTTATTGAAATTTACGGGAATTAATTTGGAATTAATCGGGATTTTTAATTCGAAAAATTATCCCGAAAAGAATCGAAAAAGTATACCGAGAAAGACGAAAATACATTGATAAATTCATTTATTGATTTAATGAATTTAATAATATTTTTTAAAGATTTTTTTGGGATATTTAGATTATTTTAATATATTTTAATGTATTAAAATAATAATAAAAAAAATGAAAAATCTGAAAAAAACAAATCGGGGAGAGAGAAACCAAAAAAACGGAACCCAGCCGACCCGTCTGCAACCCGTGACCCCCGACGAGCCACCGACGACCGTTGAGCCCAAATACCGGTCGAAAAAGGTAGAGGAGAGTCCGACGATTTCAACGGTACCAGCAACGTGCGTCGACGGTAGCTATTCCCGGCAAATCGATCGACGAAAGTTTCGGGGAGAAACCGAGTTGGTTTCGGCGAACGGCGGCATTCCAGCGCCGATTCAGCCCAGCCGAGCCTTCCCTTGGCCGAGACGATTCTGTTGAACCCACTGGCTGTCGACGAGATGGCCGAAAACGTCGACGACGGCAAACGGGCCAAAACGGCACCGTAGCCGGGAAAGGGAGAAGGGAGAAAAGAAAAAGAAAAGAAAAAGAAAAGAAAAAGAAAGAGAAAAGAAAAAAGAAAATAAAAAAGAGGAAGAAAGTGTACCCGGGGATGACTCAAAAATTCGGGTAAGTGACCGAGGGTCGGGATTAACCTGCGGATAAATCTCGGGAATTTAATTTAATATTATTTTATTAGAAAATGACCCGGATTTAAATAATTGTGCAGTGTCACTACAGAGCCCGAACGAGAGCTGATTTAGCTCTGATTTTCGTACCCTGCACCATATTGGGTAAGCATATGTTAATTACGATAATATGAGTCCTTTAATGCAGAGTTTTGATTATTTTACGAAAAATACGGATTAATTTTGCATAAAAGGAAATTTATTTGAAATTTCAAAGTAATTATCGTAAACAGTATCCGGGCTATCCACTGAGTTTGGAACGAAGCCCGATGATTATTGATAAATCAAATGAGCCCAGTAAACCCGAAGAAGGGATTTAAAAGTGGAAACGGGCTGAAAAAGGGGTTCGAGGCCCATTAAAGTGTAATCGGGCCCAATAGAGTAAAACGAGCCCAAAGCTTTAGATTCGATCAGTAAGAGTGAAATACTGATCTATATATTGAACTGAACCCATATGTGGTTATATGCAGCTCCGTAGACGAGCAAATTGGACTGAGAGACCTGGTACGGCTGAGTCGGGATAAGCTCGCGCGTGATTCCAGGTAAGGGAATTTTATGAACACTTAGAGGTAGCTGTACGTAATTTTGAGGGGATTTACATTACGTTAAATTCAATAGGCTACCTGAAAACAGAATAATAATTTTTACGAAAAAATATGAAAATAGTGGAAAATAACTATTTTGCCCCCAGTTAGGAAAATTTCAAAAAGGGTAGTAAGGCTATGAAATTGCATGAATTTCATGATTTTAATGTTTTCATGATGATATTGCTTTAATTCAAGCAATTTATGGATAAGTTGGCTATTATTTACATGTTTTATGTGAAAAGGCACAGGTTAGGTGCCAGATGATTTTTATTTAACATGTTTTGATAATATTGAGCCACCTATCAGTGTTATATGAGTGTAACCGTGCTTGAGCACTGCTCGCACTGGATTTTATATTTTAACTCATACTCAGAGTGCTGGAGCATTACTCGCACTATTTTACAGATTTGTTTTATATGACTACCGTACTGGAGTTTTTCTCGTACGAGGTTTCCATTGAGTTTTAATACTTATCCGTACTGGAGCAATGCTCGTACGTGGATTTGAATTGAATGTATAATCAGTTTAAGTCATACTGGAGCGCTGCTTGTACGCAGATTTTAATTGACTTCTATGAAACCGTGCTAGAGCTTCGCTCGTACGAGCTTTTTTCGATATCATGAATATGCATGGAGCCGTGCTGGAGCTTCGCTCGCACAGGAATTTATATGACATGCATATAGCCGTGTTGGAGCCTCCTGTTGACTGTGTGTCACAGTGAGATGATATGCTCACACGTGCATACTGAGACATACTTGACATGGGTGGATAAGACCTATTACAGGCACCCCTGATTGAGCTTGGGTTCACGGAGTACGATGTACCGTGTATATCATGCGGAGTACGCTGTACCATGGGGATTGTTGGAGTGGAGTGGCATTAGCCATGAGACAGTAAGTCTTACCCTCGCAATCCTGATATTATGCTGTTCTGGTGGGTAGGATGACCCACCTCCCGTTTCAGGTGTGATACCCCGCACACTAGGATCCGTGTGCCAGGGATCACGAGGCTATGGCCATAGTCCTGGATATTACCGATATAGTCGTTGACATGTCTCACATGATATAACTATTGTTCTTGATAGACCAGGGTAGACCCGAGGGAGGGGTCAGGCCCCAATTTTCTTATGATTTCAATTGAGATTTGGTTATTCCCATGGAGGGATTTTATGAGACTTTTATTGATTTGTAACCCTGTGAGAAGGGTGTTTTATAACGGAGATTTGAAAATAAAGAATTTGTTGGAATTGATTTTGATTTGTGAGTGTATCGTATTTTGACCCAGATGGGGTATTTTAAAACGTGCTGTTTCATTGAGCATGAGATGTTTTTACATGAGGATTATTCCATGTTTTAATATGCCGATTTCCTGTTTTAGAATAGATGATATTATATATATGGCATATCATTGTTTTTACCTCATGCTCACATATATCCTGATTTTCTTATCAGCATGTAGATAGTATAGCTATCTACCCGTTTGTATTATTGCCTTACTGAGCATGTGGAGCTCACCCTTTCATTTTCCACCCACTTTCAGTGTTTCCACCATAGAGATAGCGGGTGTAGAGAGTAGACGGCATAGCTAATATCTTTGTTTCCCATCGACTGTCAGGTATACACCACGTACAGAATTTTGTATTAATATGCTTACAGCATAGTACTGTATATGAAAGAATATTTGAGGATGTAAATATAGAATTAATTGATGTATAAACGTACCGACCACTCTATTATATGATTAATGATATCAGTATGTATGTTTACCTGTGATATTTCTAAATGGTTTGAATGGTATATCGATATTGATTCACAGCCCGACCTGTTTAGAGGAATATGTCACGAGGAGGTAAGAAAGATTTTTCAAAAGCGAAAAATTTATACTGATTTTGGTAATATTGGGTCGTGACAGATAAAGTGGTATCAGAGCAGAGGTTGGCCAGACGTGAATCAGTATCGATAAGTAAGAAATTATGAGTTAGAGTTGGTCGAATAAGAGTCGATAATGGTCGTTAAGGAAAATTACATCCCCCTTAGTACTGTGTTTATCAGATGTCAAAGTGTATACTAGATGGGAATTAAATTAATAAATGAATTTGGAATACAGGATTTACATTATGCCGGTCACTCGCAGTGGTAGTGGGGCTAGTACACGTGCTAGAGGCCGTAGGGGCAGGCCTAGAGGCCGTGGTGATGGTATACAGACTGGTCAGGTACCCGAGGGTACTGCTGTGAGACCAGATGAGACTGAGGCACGCTTCGCTAGACTTGAGCGGAGTATTGAGAGCCTGGCTGAGATTATAGCGCAGCAGGCAGCGCTCGAGGCTAGAGATAGGCGAGATCCGGTGGGACAGGCAGCACCTGATCCCGAGATGCCGGCACAGGCCACAGAGTTACCCGAGGTTCAGGCTCAGGCTACAGAGGCAGTGAGACCCCAGCCAGCTCAGGATGTTGGATATGAGTGTGACCTGGATAGATTTAGACATTTTCAGAAGTTTAGACCTCCAGTCTTCCATGGGAGGAAGGATCCAGTAGTAGCTGAGGATTGGGTGTATCAGATGGAGAAGCTATACAGGCTTTTCAGGTGCACTACTACTGAGAGGGTTGCTTTTGCTGTATTTGTATTTCAGGGAGCGGCAGAGCATTGGTGGAGATCTACCGAGCCGATATTGAGAGCACGACATGCTGAGGTCACCTGGGAGATATTTTTGGATGCCTTTAGGAGGTAGTATGTTCCCGCTACTGCACAGCGGAAGTTGAGGATGGAATTTTTGAGTTTGGTTCAGGGGAACCAGTCTATTGACGAGTATGAGACTTGATTCATCTCTTTGGGGAGATATGATTTGGAGACGATGGGCAGTGAGGATCGAAAGGTCCAGAAGTTTATAGATGGACTGAGACCAGCCATCAGATCTCGGTTAGCTCCCTTTGATGTTTTGACTTATGAGGAGGCAGTACATAGAGCTCAGCTGTGTGAGCAAGATTATGAGCGGAACATCTCCGAGACAGGAAAGTTCAGTAGGAGTCGAGACAGAGACCGGAAGAGACTCGGGAGAGATAGATTTTTCAGGAGAGGTGTACGGCTCTCTGATAAGAGGCCGAAGATTGAGGAGGTTCAGGAGAGGACAGATAGACCCTCTGTTCATCCGGCTTTACCACCAGCTAGAGGCATTGTCATTGGAGGACCACGCCCTACTACTGATCGATGTAGGCGATGTGGCAGATATCATGGTACCAGACCTTGTCCAGTGCCTATAGCTACTACTGTAGTATGTTATCGATGTGGGAGGCCAGGGCATGTGATGAGAGATTGCCCAGAGAGACAGGACACTGCCCCACAGAAGGGCAAGGAGCCAGAGAGAGCTCCAATTCAGGTTCCTGCTCAGAGGAGGAGAGCTACTGCAGAAGAGAAAGGAAAGCAAGTGATGGGTACAGGGCGAGTTCATGCTTTGGACCAGGATACGGCAGATCAGTCGTCTGATGTGGTGAAAGGTACCATCCTGATCTTTGATTTAGAAGCATATGTTTTGATTGATCCTGGTGCCACGCATTCATTCGTATCGCCATCATTTACATGTAAATTATCTAAGTATGTAGAGTCTATTCCTCTGAGTAGTAAATTGTTAATACTTACTCCCATAAACACAAATCAGTTAGTAGAGTATGTAGTCAGGGATTGTAAGTTGAAAGTCGGGAAAAAAAGAAATGTCAGCCGACCTTATTGTGATGTATATGAGGGACTTCGATGTCATATTAGGAATGGATTGGTTGGCTGCCAATCGTGTTGTGTTAGATTGTTTTTCTAAGTCGTTAACGTTTAATACTCCCGAAAGATGTGTTGTAAAATTTCCCTGAAAAATAATGAAATCAGTGGTTGTTCTAAATGGAGCAATAAATTTTACTGATTTTATGATTTATGTTTTGAAGGATTCATCGCATATGTGGTTGATACGGATCAGGTACGATCGAATTTGAGAGATATTCCAGTGGTTAGGGAGTTTCCTGACGTCTTTCCAGATGATTTACCAGGATTACCTCCAGCTAGAGAGATGGAGTTTGGGATAGATTTAGTACCTGGTACAGAACTGATTTTGAGACCACCGTATAGGATGGCTCCGATTGAGTTGGAGGAGCTGAGGAAGCAGTTACAGGATTTGCTTGAGAAGGGGTTTGTGAGACCGAGCGTATCACCTTGGGGAGCTCCGGTCTTGTTTGTGAGGAAGAAGGATGGCAGCCTCCGATTGTGTATGGATTACAGATTGTTGAATAAGGCTACCATTAAGAATAAGTATCCCCTTCCACGCATTGATGATCTATTGGATCAGCTTTGGGGAGCACAGGTCTTTTCTAAGATTGATCTGAGGTCTGGGTATCATCAGCTAAGGATACGGAGAGAGGATGTGCCCAAGACAGCATTTAGGACCCGTTATGGTCATTATGAGTTTTTAGTTATGCCATTCGGGTTGACTAATGCCCCCGCAGCATTCATGGCTTTGATGAACGATGTGTTCAAGCCATACCTGGATCGGTTTGTGATTATATTTATCGATGATATTTTGGTATAGTCCACATCCAGGGAGGACCACGAGCAGCACTTGAGGATAGTGTTACAGACCCTCAGAGAGAGACAGTTGTATGCCAAACTCAGTAAGTGTGACTTCTGGTTAGAGCAGATTTCTTTTCTGGGCCATGTAGTATCGAGGGATGGAGTGGCTATGGACCCATCCAAGATAGAGGTAGTTGTTCAGTGGGAGCGGCCCAGGACAGTCACAGAGATTCAGAGTTTTCTAGGTTTGGCAGGATATTACAGGAGATTTATAGAGGGTTTCTCCAAATTAGCTGCTCCGTTGACACGTCTCACACGGAAGGATGTTGAGTTTGTGTGGGATGATGCCTGTGAGAGGAGTTTTCAGGAGCTGAAGTGTCGATTGACCACTGCTCCAGTTCTCACCATACCTACCAGCTCAGGAGGTTTCTTGGTATATACAGATGCATCGCATCAGGGACTGGGCTGTGTACTGATGAAGGATGGGAGGGTAGTTGCCTATGGATCTAGACAGTTGAAAGATCACGAAAGGAACTATCCGACCCACGATTTGGAGTTGGCGGCCATAGTGTTTGCACTGAAGATATGGCGTCATTACTTATATGGTGAGCAGTTTCAGATTTTTACAGACCATAAGAGTCTGAAGTATTTATTCTCGCAGAAGGAGCTGAACATGAGACAGAGGAGATGGCTCGAGCTCCTGAAGGATTGTGATTACGAGATATTATACCACCCGGGAAAGGCTAATGTAGTTGCTGATGCTTTGAGCAGGAAGAGCCTAGGGTTGGTATCATTTATGATGGTTCGGGAACATGATTTGTTAGAGCAGTTCGCAAGCCTCAGTTTGGACATAGCACCCCCTGAGATTGACAGAGTTGAGATCATTGCGAGCCTAAGATTGGAGCCGAAGTTGATTGATCGTATCCGGCAGGCTCAGCAGAGTGATCAGGGATGTATTCAATTGATGAGGCAGGTACAGGCGGGTGTAGATACAGATTTTGTATTGAGTACTGATGGTTTACTGAGGTTCCGCAGTAGGATATGTGTTCCCGAGGATCCTGAGATCAGGAGGATGATTTTATCAGAGGCTCACTCAGCGAGGTATACAGTACATCTGGGGAGTATGAAGATGTATCAGAATCTCCGGAGAGTTTATTGGTGGTCTGGGATGAAGAGAGACATAGCAGAGTATGTTACGAGATGTCTCGTCTGTCAGCAGGTAAAGGTAGAGCATCAGAAGCCTGCAGGATTATTGCAGCCTCTACCGATACCGACATGAAAGTGGGAGCATGTCACCATGGATTTTGTGATGGGATTACCGAGGACCCGTAGAGGTCATGATGCCATCTGGGTGATTGTGGATAGACTGACGAAGTCCGCCCATTTCTTAGCTATGAGAGCTATAGATGCTCTGAGTACGTTGGCGAACTTATATGTTCGAGAGATTGTCAGGCTACATGGAGTTCCAGTGAGCATTGTTTCTGATAGGGATGCCCGCTTCACTTCCCATTTTTGGGAACACTTTCAGGAAGCGTTGGGGACCCAGTTGAGATTTAGCACCGCTTTCCATCCTCAGACAGATGGTCAGTCAGAGAGGACTATACAGACTTTGGAGGATATGTTGAGAGCGTGTCTGCTGGATTTTGGAGGCTCCTGGGATGATCATTTGCCATTAGCCGAGTTCGCCTACAATAACAGTTATCACTCGAGTATCGAGATGGCACCGTATGAGGCACTGTATTGTCGCAGATGCCGTTCCCCTATTGGATGGGAAGAGATTGGTGACAGACTGTTATTTGCTCCTGACTTGGTACAGCAGGCTACTGAGGATGTCAGGTTGATATGCGATAGATTGCGGACAGCTCAGAGCCGACAGAAGAGTTACGCTGACAGGAGACGCAGACCACTAGAGTTTGCTGAGGGTGAGTCGGTGTTTTTGAGAGTTTCTCCTTCCAAGGGTATCATGAGGTTCGGTAAGAAAGGTAAACTGAGCCCTCGTTTTATTGGACCCTTTGAGATTCTGGAGCGAGTGGGAGATAAGGCCTATAGATTGGCATTGCCACCAGAGTTGGCAGGTGTACACAATGTCTTCCACGTTTCTATGCTTCGAAAGTACCATCCAGATCCGTCACACGTGATTCACTACGAGCCGTTAGAGCTTAGTGACAGTATGACATATGTTGAGAGACCAGTTCAGACTTTGGATAGGAAGGAGAAGATATTGCAATCCAAGACGATCTCCCTGGTGAAGGTTCAGTGGCAGTATCACACTCCGGAGGAAGCTACCTGGGAGCTAGAGAGCATGATACAGGAGAAGTACCCGGAGTTGTTTACCGATTGATTTGGTTCTAATTTGGAGGACCAAATTCTTTTAGTGGGGGAGATTGTGAGATCCGCAATTTTTGTATGATATTCCTTATGATTTTCATATTGTATGACATTAGTATATGTTAATGGATTCATAAGATGGTTGATTCGGATTTGATAAAATGTGGATGAAACGAAATAATGTATGTAAAATCGAATATGGATAAATCGGGAAAATAAAGAAGCAACAAGTTGCCAAAGGAATAAAATCGAGGTGACTGGAAATGAAGAATTAAAAATAGGGAAAAGATTGTGGATTGATGAAAGAAAGTAGATTCAATTTGGTCCTGAACACGTGCAAGGGTAAAATGGTCAAAAGACCAAAATTCGGTATAAATTCGATAAGTAATTTTCGTTAAAATATGGAATTTGTGAAATCTGGATCAATATCAAGGAAAATAATTAAATTCGAGGCCGATTGATCTAGATATAAATTTATTGAAATTTACGGGAATTAATTTGGAATTAATCGGGATTTTTAATTCGAAAAATTATCCCGAAAAGAATCGAAAAAATATACCGAGAAAGACGAAAATACACTGATAAATTCATTTATTGATTTAATGAATTTAATAATATTTTTTAAAGATTTTTTTAGGATATTTAGATTATTTTAATATATTTTAATGTATTAAAATAATAATAAAAAAAACGAAAAATCTGAAAAAAACAAATCGGGGAGAGAGAAACCGAAAAAACGGAACCCAGCCGACCCGTCTGCAACCCGTGACCCCCGACGAGCCACCGGCGAACGTTGAGCCCAGATACCGGTCGAAAAAGGTAGAGGAGAGTCCGGCGATTTCAAAGGTACCAGCAACGTGCGTCGACGGCAGCTATTCCCGGCAAATCGACCGACGAAAGTTTCGGGGAGAAACCGAGTTGGTTCAGGTGAACGGCGGCATTCCAGCGCCGATTCAGCCCAGCTGAGCCTTCCCCTGGCCGAGACGGCTCTGTTGAACCCACTGGCTGTCGGCGAGATGGCCGGAAACGTCGACGACTGCAAACGGGCCAAAACGTTACCGTAGCCGGGAAAGGGAGAAGGGAGAAAAGAAAAAGAAAAGAAAAAGAAAAGAAAAAGAAAGAGAAAAGAAAAAAGAAAAGAAAAAAAAAGAAAAAAGAGGAAGAAAGTGTACCCAGGGACGACTCAAAAATTTGGATAAGTGACCGAGGGTCGGGATTAACCTGCGGATAGATCTCGGGAATTCAATTTAATATTGTTTTATTAAAAAATGACCCGGATTTAAATAATTGTGCAGTGTCACTACAGAGCCCGAACGAGAGCTGATTTAGCTCCGATTTTCGTACCCTGCACCATATTGGGTAAGCATATGTTAATTACGATAATATGAGTCCTTTAATGCAGAGTTTCGATTATTTTACGAAAAATACGAATTAATTCTGCATAAAAGGAAATTTATTTGAAATTTCAAAGTAATTATCGTAAACAGTATCCGGGCTATCCACTGAGTTTGGAATGAAGCCCGATGATTATTGATAAATCAAATGAGCCCAGTAAACCCGATGAAGGGATTTAAAAGTGGAAACGGGCTGAAAAAGGGGTTCGAGGCCCATTAAAGTGTAATCGGGCCCAATAGAGTAAAACGAGCCCAGAGCTTTAGATTCGATCAGTAAGAGTGAAATACTGATCTATATATTGAACTGAACCCATATGTGGTTATATGCAGCTCCGTATACGAGCAAATTGGACTGAGAGACCTGGTACGGTTGAGTCGGGATAAGCTCGCGCGTGATTCCAGGTAAGGGAATTTTATGAACACTTAGAGGTAGCTGTACGTAATTTTGAGGGGATTTACATTACGTTAAATTCAATAGGCTACCTGAAAACAGAATAATAATTTTTACGGAAAAATATGGAAATAGTAAAAAATGACTAGTTTGCCCCCAATTAGGAAAATTTCAAAAAGGGTAGTAAGGCTATGAAATTGCATGAATTTCATGATTTTAATGTTTTCATGATGATATTGCTTTAATTCAAGCAATTTATGGATAAGTTGGCTATTATTTACATGTTTTATGTGAAAAGGCACAGGTTAGGTGCCAGATGATTTTTATTTAACATGTTTTGATAATATTGAGCCACCTATCAGTGTTATATGAGTGTAACCGTGCTTGAGCACTGCTCGCACTGGATTTTATATTTTAACTCATACTCAGAGTGCTGGAGCATTACTCGCACTATTTTACAGATTTGTTTTATATGACTACCGTACTGGAGTTTTTCTCGTACGAGGTTTTCATTGAGTTTTAATACTTATCCGTACTGGAGCAATGCTCGTACGTGGATTTGAATTAAATGTATAATCAGTTTAAGTCGTACTGGAGCGCTGCTCGTACGCAGATTTTAATTGACTTCTATGAAACCGTGCTAGAGCTTCGCTCGCACGAGCTTTTTTCGATATCATGAATATGCATGGAGCCGTGCTGGAGCTTCGCTCGCACAGGAATTTATATGACATGCATATAGCCGTGTTGGAGCCTCCTGTTGACTGTGTGTCACAGTGAGATGATATGCTCACACGTGCATACTGAGACATACTTGACATGGGTGGATAAGACCTATTACAGGCACCCCTGATTGAGCTTGGGTTCACGGAGTACGATGTACCGTGTATATCACGCGGAGTACGCTGTACTGTGGCGATTGTTGGAGTGGAGTGGCATTAGCCACGAGACAGTAAGTCTTGCCCTCGCAATCCTGATATTATGCTGTTCTGGCGGGTAGGATGACCCACCTCCCGTTTCAGGTGTGATACCCCGCACACTAGGATCCGTGTGCCAGGGATCACGAGGTTATGGCCATAGTCCTGGATATTACCGATATAGTCGTTGACATGTCTCACATGATATAACTATTGGTCTTGATAGACCAGGGTAGACCCGAGGGAGGGGTCAGGCCCCGATTTTCTTATGATTTCAATTGAGATTTGGTTATTCCCATGGAGGGATTTTATGAGACTTTTATTGATTTGTAACCCTGTGAGAAGGGTGTTTTATAACGGAGATTTGAAAAAAAAGAATTTTGTTGGAATTGATTTTGATTTGTGAGTGTATCGTATTTTGACCCAGATGGGGTATTTTAAAACGTGCTGTTTCATTGAGCATGAGATGTTTTTACATGAGGATTATTCCATGTTTTAATATGCCGATTTCCTGTTTTAGAACAGATGATATTATATATATGGCATATCATTGTTTTTACCTCATGCTCACATATATCCTGATTTTCTTATCAGCATGTAGATAGTATAGCTATCTACCCGTTTGTATTATTGCCTTACTGAGCATGTGGAGCTCACCCTTTCATTTTCCACCCACTTTCAGTGTTTCCACCATAGAGATAGCGGGTGTAGAGAGTAGACGGCATAGCTAATATCTTTGTTTCCCATCGACTGTCAGGTATACACCACGTACAGAATTTTGTATTAATATGCTTACAGCACAGTACTGTATATGAAAGAATATTTGGGGATGTAAATATAGAATTAATTGATGTATAAACGTACCGACCACTCTATTATATGATTAATGATATCAGTATGTATGTTTACGTGTGATATTTCTAAATGGTTTGAATGGTATATCGATATTGATTCACAGCCCGACCTGTTTAGAGGACTATGTCACGAGGAGGTAAGAAAGATTTTTCAAAAGCGAAAAATTTATACTGATTTTGGTAATATTGGGTCGTGACATTTTGTCACCGGAATACATCTAGAATTACTTTCCCTATCCATTTTGGATGTCTAACTCTTAAGATGGGTCGAGCAGACTTCCACCAATGCTTTGACTCACCCTTAAATCTCATGCATACTCTAAGCAATTAGCTCGTAAAATATTCTCCACACTCCGCTCTAACCTCGCGAAGCATGTCTCAATACTGTCAGATCTCTCTGTCAGACTCTGTCTGATCTCTTTGTTGGACTCGGTGGGGCATACTCAATACCAGCCTCCACTTCAACCTCATCTTGAGTCTCAAGTAGCGACTCAGTACGACTCTCAGGCCTACCTCTACAACCTCGAGCTCGAGTACTCGCCCTTCTATCATAGCGGCTATCAGTTAATGAGTCTATTCTTGCATTTTAAACTAAAATTCTTAGCTGCACTTCCATCTCGATATACACAATTGTATCTAAACAATGCACAGTACATAGGGATATAAACTTCCTTAACCACTAACACCGACTCATATCCGGCCAACTTAGCTCTGATACCATTAAACTATCACGACCCAAATTGCCTAAAAATCAGAGTAAATTTTTTACTTTTTCATTTATTATTTAATTCTTACATTTCTCTCATTGTGACCATCCTACAAACAGTTGGGCTATGATTCGGTGTTAGTCACCTCTCACCTATTTACCATTCCATTTCCATAATCACATTCACATATCATAGTTTACTATCTTTTGACTTTAACTGAATACATACACAATGGTATTTATAACTCTACATCCCCGACATCATATCTATTTACAGTACTGTGCATTACATATTTAGATACAAAACTATACAAATGTGTATACCTGACTCTCGATAGGAAGCAGTGGATACCACGAATGCAAATCCTCAGCCGCTTAGTAATTACTGTGAGTGCTCTAAAAAGATGGGAAAATAAGGGGGGTGAGCAAACCACATGCTCAGTAAGGTAATTATGCAAGTAAGTAGATAGCTCCACTATCTACATGCTCATAATGCCATACCCTTAAAATCCATTTCTTTTCATTAAAATCTCAAGCATAAAATCATGTATTTCATTATGACTTAGTTTATAAAACTGTACGTGCATATATCATTTATACTACTTATGCATCAATAGCATTTTATGTGACATCATTAAATCATACTTAGCATGAATTAAATCAAGATCATGCATTCTTTCATGTCATGTAAGACAAATCATGAATTTGAAATGAAAGCATGGAAAACTCGTCATGCTACTGCATTTAAATCATTTCATTTAAAACGCATTATAAAATAATCCAAAGGGGTTAAGTATCTCATAATTCAATTGCAAACTCATAAAACAATTCATTAAAATTCATTATAAAACTTCGGTAGGGTTACATATCATAAAATCATAAAATCGGGGGCCTAACCCCTCCCTCGGGTCTACCCTGGTCTATCGAAACCACAAGTTATATCATGTGAGACAAGTAGGTGATTATATCAGTAACAACGTAGGACTATGGACATAACCTAGTGATCCCTGGCAACACGGTACCTAGTGTGCGGGGTATCACACCTGAAATGGGAGGTGGGTCAGTCCTTCCCGCCAGAATAACATAACATCAAGCCTACGAGGGCAAGGCTTGCTGCCTCGTGGCTAATGCCACTCCACTCCAACAACCCCACGGTACAACGTACTCCGCATGACATACACGATACAACATACTCCGTGAACCCAATCTCAGTTAGGGGTGCCTGCAATAGGTCTTATCCACCCATTTCATCTATGTCTCTGTATGCACATGTGAGCATATCATCTCACTATGACACACAGTCTATAGGAGGCTCCAACACGGCTATATGCATGTCATATAAATCCCTATGTGAGCGAAGCTCTAGCACGGCTCCATGCATATTCATGATATCTGAAAACCTCGTACGAGTGAAGCTTTAGCACGGTTTCATAGAAATCAATGAAATCTGCGTACGAGCAGCGCTCCAGTACGACTTAAAATAATTATAAATTTAAGTAAAATTGACGTATGAGCAATGCTTTAGTACGGATATGTATAAAAACTTGGTGAAAACCTCGTACGAGAAAAACTTCAGTACGACTTTAAAATGAGTTATAAAACCATATAAAATCATGTGCGAGCAATGCTCCAGCACGAATGAATGCTCAAGTAAATCAAAACCTCGTACGAGCAATGCTCCAGTATGGCTTATGCATAAATACATCAAATCTTGTGCAAGTTACACTCCAGCACGGCTTTTATGCAATATCATTTCAAAACAGGATGCGAGCTAAGCTCCAGTACCTGTCATGCATGTCAAATCATTAAAAATAGTGCGAGCAATTGCTCCAGCACCTTTTTATGCATATCAGGTCAAAACAAGTTAAAACATGCCAAAACATGTCAAAAGAGAGTGTGAGTTAGGCTCCAGCACTTCTCATGCAATTCACAATAATAATAAAAATCAGTGCGAGCAACCGCTCTAGCACATTTCATGCATATGATGTCACACAAGTCGGTGCGAGCTACCGGTCAAGCACATTTTATGCACGCTCATAAACGCAGATATAGTGCGAGCTATGTGTCGACACTATCTGTTTCCATATAAACTTGATAGTTGGCCTATTTTCCAAAGAAATTTTCATTTAAATCTTAATAACACTTACGTAGTGTTATCTTGTGAAATTTATGCAATTACTGTCCAATCTATCAATTTACTTTGCTTAAAAAACAATAAAATTCCTTAATTCAGAAAATTCCTTAAATCATGCATTTTATGCATGTCATGCTTTCATCATCCTTAGGTAAACTTCCCTTAATAGGGGTAAAATAATATTTACCTATTTCGAGTCCTTAAAATCTTTAAATCATTTTCTAGGACTTTTATACATAATCAGGGTATACATACATATTCAGTGTACAGAAAAGCTATTAAAATACGCGTCGCTACCTCTAGCTACTCACACAATTCCCTTACCTCATTTTTCTATACAGCCTGACCTTTCACTGATGTCTCATCATGCAGTCCGATTTGCTCTTAATCAAATCTCTGAAACTACAGATAAATGTTCATCAGGTCAAATACAATACAATTAATTGTATTTCATATTTTCTGGACTTAATTTAAATCATTGGGCTCGTTTACCCATATTGGGCCTGATTGCACCATAATGGGTCTTAGTTTACCTTAAACCTGTTTTTCACTTACTATTCACATTATCGAGGCCTATTGGGCTTATTAGGCCCACCAGTATTTATTGAGCCTCGTTCTAAACTCTTGGATAGCTCAATTAATCATTTACGATAATTTATCTCTAATTCCAAAATTTAATTCATTTAATGTAGAAATTAAATCTGTAATTTATCTAACACGCATAATGATGCAAATTGTCGTAAGTATGGGTTACTTACCTAAGATTCCATGATAGTATGCAAATCGAGGCTATCTCAAGCTCTCGACTGACGCCAATTGTCGAGCTACATAATTAAATATTTTTCTGGGTAAATTTCCAGTTGAATATTAATCAAATTAAATATCTCAAAATTTAAATCGATCAATTCAACCGCTTACCGACTTACCCGTAGCTGGATTGCATCACTGAAATTTTCTCTAATTTTCCTCTTTTCCTTTTCCCCTTTTTTCTCTTTCTTTTTTTTTCTTTTTTTCTTAGGCGCCGTTCGACCGATTCTCGAGCCCTTTTTGATGCCGTTCGGCTCAGCTGTGCCTGGAGAGTCTTCTTCGGGCCTTAGGGTTGGTCGAAACGGCGCCGATGGCCGTCGATTGCCTTTCTCCCTTTTCAGCCTCCCCTCCATCAATCTCATCTTTTCGGCCTCCTCACCGTGCATTGCGGCCGTCGATGAGTCTCCTGGTGGTCAGGCTCCTCTCTCGATATTTACCCGCCCCTCTATCTCGCCGGTGCCTTATCGGACGGAGGGAACCGACTCCCTCGGTTCTCAGCTTCCTCACTTTCGCCATTTCCCTTCATTTCTCATTTTCAGTCTTTCGTGATTTCCAATTTCATTTTCGTTTATTTATTTATTTATTTATAATTAAATTTTATTATTATTTTATTCATTAATATATATTAAAATCCCAAAAATATCCCAAAAATTCATATTAAATTCATTTAATCTGTAAATGAATTTCTCAATCTGATTTTGCCTTTCCGGTATATTTTTCCACTATTTTTGGGATCGTTTACCAAGGTAAAAATTTCAAAAATATTAAATAAATTCATATCTTGATCAATTTAACCCTAACTTTAATTATTTCTTCGTTATTGATCAAGATTTCTCAATCCCCTATTTTTAATTAAATTTTCTTGTCCCGATTACAACTAAATTTTGGTCTTTTGACCATTTTACCTTTGCACGTGTTCGGGAATACCATTTCAATCCTTTTGCATTTTTCATTTCTTGTTTTAATTAAAATCAGGTCTTACAGATACTGATGCGAAAGTCTGGCAGAGAACTAATCCACCTTCGTTCTAGCATGATACCCCACACATCGAGATCAGTGTGGTCTGGGATCATTTACGACATAGTTGGCCAACATAATCCATTTAGATGTAGTGACCTGTCTCCTTGCTTATTACATAATACCACGCGGTTTGATACTTGAGTGTAATTTTGACTGTCTAAGGTAGACCCGAGGGAGGAGTTGAGCCTTGTGGGATATGATTTGTGAAATGGTAATGATGTATGTGATTGAAAAAATGAATTGTGATGGGATTCTATGTATTTGAGAAAGAGATGCGATTTCAAAAGGATGTTTCTTAAATGGATTGCCCTTTTTCTATGAGATTTGACGATTGATGAGCACAAGATGATTTGTACATGATGATTTTACCATGTTTTATATGCCAATTTCCATGATTTAAATACATGATATATGTATATGCATATGGCATAGTTTTGTTTTCCTCATGCTCTGATTATAAATGATTTATGCATAACACTATCAGCCTGTTGATAGAGTAGTTATCTACCATGCTTGCATTATTGCCTTACTGAGCGTGTGGTTGCTCATCCCTCTCTACTTTCCCCCTCTACAGAGCGTACATAGTTGCCCAGTGAGGACTGACCCATGGTATTTTGGACATCCGCAGCCATCCATCACTAAGAGGTATACACATGAAGATTTTTTTTTCTAAACAATTGTAAAAGCACAGTAGTCATTTGTATCATAATGTGGGGGATGTAAAAGTTAGAAAACGTGTCATGTATAACTTAACTAGAAAGGAATGACACTTCTTTTGAATTAATTCAGAATGAATGTTGAGTGATGTTTATTACTACCTCACAGCCTAACTATATATTGGTGAGTATGTCCACGACCGGGTAAGGGAAAAGGAAAACGCGAAAAATTGGCAGTGATTTTTAAACGAATTGGATAAATAGGGTCGTGACAATATATTTTCTATATTTGAGGCTTTATGTGCAACTATATCTATATCTGTTTTTGTATTCGAGGCTTTATGCCTAACTATTTCAGTTTCAATTTTTCGTATCTTAAGGCTTTATGCCAAACCGTATCTGTATCTATTTTTCGTATTTAAGGCTTTATGCCTAACTGAATCTATATCTCTTTTTTTTAGGCTTTATGCCTAACTTTATCAATTAATTGTTTTTGTATGATTATCCGTTTTGAATCAAATGCATCAGAAATCAGTTTTGTTGTCAGTATCGATTTCTATATTTTGAGGCTTGCGCCTAAAATAATTTACTAAATCTGTTTTGAATAAAGTGCATAGTCAATCTGATTTGAAGTGAAGTGATCTGTCGTCAAATTTGATAAAGTGCATAATGTATCTACTTTGAACTAAATGTATTTTAAATTCATTTTTGGACTGTATGCAAAAGAAATTAATTTTGAATAATGCATATGCCCATCGTAAGGTTATGCATTCTGTTAACATTGTAGTATTATGACGAGTGATCGTGTTCTTTTAGTATCATTTTGAGGCTCGAGAAAATGAGATACCTAATGTATCCTTCTGACTAATACCACCGACAACTTTAACCTTGAATTGTGAGTCTAAATAGATAGATCCAGTATATAGGGCATATTATCATGCATAAACGTCACTCAATTTTTCTATTCATACATAAACAAGCATGTAGATATGTAAGACTCGTAATTTTGCATTGTACAACTTATGATTCAACATTTTAAACATGGATATAGGTTATTGGAATCATAGGAAAGAGGGTATTACAATTCCAAGTTCAAGTAAGAGTAGAAAATGCTTTAAAAGTATTAAAGAGCCAATTGTAAGCTAAAGTGAGCTCAAGCTAAATCGTAGGGATTCCAACCATTAAACCTGAAGAAATGGACTCAGAAGATTAAAATTTAGAGCATGAAGGAAAGTCAGTTTGATTTGGTCCCGAACACATTGAAGTAGAGGAAACGCCAAAAAACGGGTTAAACGAGTTTGAAATGGCTCATTAGAGGTGTTTTTGACATATTCGCTTCCCAAAAAATGGCCAAAACAAAAAGATGAGAGTGTAAACCATGGAAAATGACAGTTTCAAATTTTTTAGGAAAAAGTCAAATGTGGTCAATGGTCAAGAAAAGTAAATGGTAGTTAAGAAAAGTGGACTTTAATCATAGTTGACTAACCATGGTTAAAATTTAACCTAAGGTTAAAGAGTGGGGAAGAAATATTTTTTTTTTAAATGCTTAATCTTCATCCCCTTAAGTATTAAAAATTTATTTAATCAAAATTTAAATTAAATTTAAGGGGTAAAACTCGATGGGCCAATGATGAAATTTTTAAAGCCCATTAAGGTGCAACAAGTGTGGGCCGAATTTGATAAGCCCATTGGACCAAATTGTTGGGCCATTTGGTGGGCCCAATGTTGACCAAATTTAAGGCCCAATCGGTGGAAAAACTTTCAACCCAAAAGTGCAAAAGAAAAGCCCAAACCAAAAGCCCAAAAGTTAAGCCCATTAGTTAAATGGTTAAGCCTAAAACTTAAGCCCAAAGTTACCAAGCCCAAAACCAATGGATAAACCCAACCCATGGGCTGAGTTTTAGGATATTTATTGTTGATATTTAGGAAACAAAATCAAAATTGGCTAAGAAAGAATTTTCTTCATTAAGTAAAAGTGAAACTACCATGGAAATATAAACTCTTAAACTTTCTCTCTCTAGAAATCACCTACCTAGTGACACATTTGGAACAAGTGATCTTCATGAAAGTTGTTCCATATTGAGAGAGGAATAAAATATATTGGAATTAGCTATAATGGAACCATATTCAACAACCCGAAATGCTTCAAAGTTTCAGCCAAAGTGAGAACTATAAGCTAGGTATGTTTTCAATCCACCAATCTCATATATGTTGATCTATGAATTATATGGAGTTTATTGCTATATGTTTTTTTGGAATAAAACACACAAAATCACCAAGAACATGTGATGGATGAAAGTTGGTATTTGTGTTTTGATGGGTAAGCATGTAATTTTAAGGCATGGATAGGTTGGTAAGCATGTATACATAATCATGGCATGCATAGTTTTAATTAATTTGGTGAATTGGTTGGTGAATTAATGATGACATGTAAGGTGTTTGATAAAATGCCTTAATTAACAATATGAAAAGCTTAAGGCAAGCACACCAAGTGTTTTTCAAAATGCCTAAGTGAGCTAGGTAAGCATGGCAAGCCACGGTGATGGCCAATCGGCATGGCTAGGTGTGATGGTGTTCGACACACCATCCATGGTCCAGAGGTTTCATGGGCCAAGCACATGGGGCAATCAGCCCAATAAGGCCAATGGGCCTCATATAAAGTCCAATAAGTGTTAATAGGCCTGGTGAGCCCAATCGGGTTTCATAGAATGAATAGTGAAGTGAAAATGGGCTTAAGATAGAGTTAGGCCCATTATGGAGTAATAAGCCCCAGTAAGAGTATTCGGACCCAATACTTTAAATTAACCTATAAAAAGTGGAATACAGGTTAATAAAGTTGAGTGATGTGATCGATAATTATTTACAACTTCGAGAGATATATACGGAGCCGTATAGATCGATATATGAAAAGTGAAAAAGATATAAGTACATTCGATTGAAAATCCAGGTAAGAGATTTATACGAGCTGTTAGAGATAGCTGTATGTATTTTCATCGTCATTTGCATTCATCTAAATTTCGTATAGAGTATAGATATGTAATTACTTGATAGTACCCAATTATGGGAAAAATTACGAAAATGTCAATGAGAATGACAAAAATTTGAAAATGCATGAAATGCATGATTTCAAAGTTTTTATCGTAAAATACTATTTTTAATAATGTAATGATAGACTGGCTCAGGATTTTGCAGTCTGCACTAAATTTCACATTTTTCAAAGTTTAGTGTGCTTGAGTGGGAGCAATTCCATGACGGGTGACTATACGGGAAGTTAACCCTTTTGCACCCTTTTTCTCCATTTTGCACCATTTTGTGTGCTGAACTCGATTTTGAGTACCGTTTTCACTAGATTTGAGCCATCTGTCGTGTTTATGTTATGATGTGTAAATGAAACCATGTTGGAGCGGGGTGTTGACTGAAAGTCACACTCAAGGCTCGCACGAGATTTTGATTTGATGAGATGAGTAAAATTGTATTGGAGCCCTCGTGTAGACTGTGTGTCACACTGACTTTGTTCACATAGGATTTTGAGACATGGCACTAGATACTGAATACTGGGGTCCACGGAGTACATTGTACCGTGTAAGTAACACGGAGTACGTTGTATCGTGCTTAAGTCTTCGGACTACTAAACTGTACTGAACTAACTGGCTAACAATTAGTTTTTGACCCACTCCTCGAAGCGATTGGATATCCTGTACACCTGATCTATGATGCCTGGTATCCATAGGGTATGATCATACTTCCTATTGTTTACTGAATCCTGCCTATGGTCTCATGATGTCATATATTACTGTACTGATAAAACTGAACATGTTTTATATTGAGACAAAGTAAACCCCAGGGATAGGTTGGAACCTTGATCTACTGAATTACTGAACTGAACAGATTCACAGAACTGAATTGAACTGATTTACTGAACTGAATGGATTTACTAAACTGAACTAAACTGATCTTGCTAAACTGAACTGAACTGATTTTATTGTACTGAACCGAACTGATTTACTGTATTGAACTGAACTGTTTTACTGCACTGAACTGAACTGTTTTACTGCATTGAACTGAACTATTTTACTGCACTGAACTGAACTGTTTTACTACACTGAACTGAACTGATTTACTACACTGAACCAAAATGATTTACTATACTGAACAAAGCTTGTTTTTTATTGAATGAGCTTTCAATCTACTAAATAGATTGCATGCCAGATTTACTGCTATTATTTTATATGAAAGTGGTTGTTTTACTGTATGACATTTTGAGCATGTAGATAGTATAGTTATCTACTAGCTTACATAATTTCCTTACTGAGCAAGTTGTACCCATCCCTTTATTTTTTCCCCTCTCTACAGAGCACTTATCATCGATAGAAATTCAGCACCAGTTCTGTATTCCTATCTCTCGTAGCTTCCCATCATATGAGAAGGTATACACAGTTATCTAGCTTTTGTATCTGGGAATGTAACAACATAGTAATGTACATGGATGTAATATTTAGGGGATGTAAACATATGTGTTTATAGTTATGAAATGCTTCCGTATAAAGTTTACTGACTGTCGATCCTACTGGTAAACTGATGTAGAGAATGGATGGTAAGATAAGTAAAGTGACTGGACTGATGTCGACTCAAAGCCCAACTATTTAACTATAACTGGTCGTGGAAAAGCAAAAACATTTGTAGTGATTTTAAGGAAAATGGGTCATGACAGAAGTGGTATCAGAGCCGAGTTGGTTTGATATAAGTCGGTGTTACTGGTTAGTAAAGTTTACATCCCCATGTTACTGTGCATTGTTTAAATACAATTATGTATACCGAGTTGTGATTGTAATAAGGAATGATTGGGAATACAGGAATTCATCACTATGACAGCTAGACATCGTGCTAGAGGGGTGAGCACCTGTGCTCGAGGTCATAGAGGTAGGCATGTGAGCTCGATTGAATCCTAATCTGACAAAGCCCCACAGGGTCCCACAGAGACTACTGATGCTCGCTTCGTGAGTTTAGAGTGAAGTGTGGATAACTTAACGACACTATTGAGTCAGACTATGGTAAGGTTTGATAGTATACAAGGCACTGCTGGCCAAGCTGCCCCAACTACTCTTGTAGCTACACTTGAGACACCTGCACCTGCAGAGCCTGCACTCATGCCATCGACAGCATGACTGTCTACACCTTCCCTTAATGAACCTACACAGACCCCACCAATTCAGTCTACACCTTCCCTAGTGGCCCCACAATTATCTGGTAATGATTTAAGGTACGACTGCGAGTTGGAAAGGTTAAGGGAATTTCAAAAGTTCCAACCACTGCAGTTTAGTGGGGTAAAGGACCCAGTGATTGTTGAGGACTGGGTAAACGAGATAGAGAAACTCTATGGGTTTTTTAGGTGTACAACAATTAAGAGAGTCACCTTTGCTGTCTTCATGCTGAAGGGAGAGGCAGAACATTGGTGGAAGTCCACCAGACCATTTCTGAGAGCCTGACATACAGTTGTTACTTAAGAGATATTTTTATAGGCTTCCCAGAGGTATTATGTTCCAGACACTGCTCGGACGAAGTTACAGATAGAGTTCATGGGATTAACCCAGGGGAATAGATCAGTGGATGAGTCCGAGTAGAGATTTATATCCCTGGGCAGGTATGATCTCGATACCATGAGCAGTGAGGTTGAAAGGTCCTAAAGTTTATTGATTGGCTGAGACCAACTATTAGGTCCCGATTGGCCCTTTTGGACATATTTACCTATGAAGAGGCAGTACATAAAGCGCAGCTATGCGAATAGGATTTTGAGTTATATGCCTCCGAGTTTGACACGGTAGATAAGGGTAGAGATAGAGATAGAAAAAGACCAGGTGATGATAGGAGAAAATTGCTCAGTAAAAGACCGAGGATCGATGAGATTCAGGGTAAAATAGTTAAGCCAGTTATGTTACCGACCCCAACTCTAGACAGGGGTATAGTTATTGGAGAACCCCAACCTACTACAGAGTAATGTAGAGTGTGTGGTAGGTATCATGGTAACAGACCTTGCTACGTGGCCTTTGGAGCATATTATAGATGTGGCAAGATCGGCCACTTAGTGAGGGATTGCCCTGAACCTTCAGTTCCTATAGCATAGAGGGAAGAAGAGCTACAGAAAGCTCCCATTGGTCCTTCAATCTAGAGAAGAAAAGCCACAGTCAAGGAAAAGGGGAAGCAAGCTGTCGACAAAGGGGGAGTGTATGCCTTAAACCAGGACACTACTGATGTTTCATCTGATGTGATGAAAGGTACCACTTTCATCTTTATCTGGAGGCATTTGTTTAAATTGACCTTAGTGCCACACATTCATTCATATTGCCTGAATTTGCATATAAACTGCTTCTATATGTAAAGTATGTGCCTTTAAGGAAGGCATTACTTGTTAGCACACCCATGAGCAATAGTCAATTAGCAAAATATGTGTATAGGGATTGTAAGTTAAGAGTTAGGGAAAAGGTTTTGTCAGTCGATCTTATTCAGTTGAAAATGAATGATTTTGAGGTAAACCAATCCATTCCCCAAATTGGTTAGCTGTAAACAATGTCGTCTTGGATTGTTATTCTAAGACAATAATGTTTTCTACACTTGAGAAGTAGGTTGTAAAGTTTGATATGAAGTAATGAAAGATATTGCAGAGTTCGTGCCTAAGTGTCTTATATGTCAGCAGATTAAGGTAGAGCATTAAGAACTTACAGGGTTATTGTAGTCTCTACCTATACCGACATGGAAATGAGAGCACATCACCATGGATTTTATGATGGGTTTACCGAAAACCCGTAGGAATCATGATGCCATATGGATGATTGTGCATAAAAGGACTAAGTCAGCTCACTTCTTAGCTATGAAGGCTACGGATACTCTAAGTGCATTGGTGAAATTATATGTACGAGAGATTGTGAGGCTACATTACGTTCCAGTGAGTATTGTGTTTGATAGGGATTCCCGCTTCACTTCCCATTTTTGGGAACATTTTCAGGAAGCTATGGGAACCCAATTGAGTTTTAGCACAATCTTTCATCCTCAATTAGATGGTTAGTCGAAGAGGACCCTATGGACACTTGAGGATATGTTAAGAGCTAGTGCACTAGACATCAAAGGCTCTTGGGATGATCATTTGCCATTAGCTGAATTTGTCTATAATAACTGTTATCACTCAATTATTGGGATGGCACCTTATGAGGCATAGTATGACCTTAGGTGTCGATCTCCAATTAGATAGGAAGAAGTGAGTGATTGAAATGCATTTTCTCTCGACTTAGTTAAACAAGCCTCTAAGGATGTGCAGTTTATATGCGAGAGATTGAGAACAGCTCAGAGCAGACAGAAGAGCTATGCTGACACGAAACGTAGGCCATTGGAGTTTACAATAGGTGAAGCTATATTTCTGAAGGTTTCTCCCTGCAAAGGCATAATGAGGTTCAGAAAGAGAGGCAAACGAAGTCCTCGCTACATTGGACGATTTGAGATCTTAGACCGAGTTTGAGATAAGGCTTAGAGGCTGGCGTTGCCATCGAAATTGGTAAGTGTCCATAATGTCTTCCACATTTCGATACTTTGGAAGTATCATTCGGATCCAACACATGTGATTCAGTATGAGCCGTTGGAGCTCAAACAGGATATGTCATATGTGGAGAAACCGATTCGGATACTGGATAGAAAGGAGAAAAAGTTACGGTCTAAGACGATTACTCTGGTTAAGGTTCTCTTACAGTACCACACTTCGGAGGAAGTTATGTAGGCATTAGAGAGCCTAATACGAGGGAAGCATCCACATCTATTCGAGGATTAACTTGGTTCTAATTTGGAGGACCAAATTTCTTAAGGTGGGGAGGATTGTAAGACCCATAATTTTACATTGTACCTCTTATGATCCAACATTTTAAACATGGATATAGATTATTGGAATAATAGGAAAGAGGGTATTACAATTCCAATTTCTAGTAAGAGTAGAAAATGCTTTAAAAGCATTAAAGAGCCAATGGTGAGCTAAAGTGAGCTTAAGCTAAACCATAGGGATTCTGACCATTACGATTGAAGAAATGGACTCAAAACATTAAAATATAGAGGGTTCATGAAGGAAAGTCGGTTTGATTTAATCTCGAACACTTTGAAGTAGAGGAAAAGCCAAAAAGGGGTTAAACGAGTTCGAAATGGTTTGTTTGAGGTGTTTTCGACATATTCGCCTCCCGAAAATGGTCAAAACATAAAGATGAGAGTGTAAACCATGGAAAACAACACTTTTAAATTTTTGAGGAAAAAGTCAAATGTGGTTAATGGTCAAGAAAAGTCAATAGTAGTTAAGAAAAGTGGATTTTAACTATAGTTGACTAACTATGGTTAAAATTTAACCTAAGTAAGGTTAAAGAAGGGGAAGAAATATTTTTGGTTAAAATGCTTAATCTTCATCCCCTTAAGTATGGAAAATTTATTTAATCGAAATCCGAATAAATTTAAGAGGTAAAACTCGATGGGCCAATGATGAAATTTTTAAAGCCTATTAAGGTGCAACAAGTGTAGGCCGAATTGTTGGGCCAGTTCATGGGCCCAATATTGACCCAATTTAAGGCCAAATTGGTGGAGAAATTTTCAGCCCAAAAGCACAAAAGAAAAACCCAAACCGAAAGCCCAAGAGTTATGCCCATTAGTTTAATGGTTAAGCCCAAAACTTAAGCCTAAAGTTACCAAGCCCAAAACCAATGGATAAACCCAACCCATGGGCTGATTTTTAGGATATTTATGGTTGATATTTAGGAAGCAAAAGCAAAATTGGCTATGTAAGAATTTTTTTCTTCATCAAGTAATACTAAAAATACCATGGAAACATAAACTCTTAAGCTCTCTCTCTCTAGAAATCACCTACCTAGAGACACATTTGGAACAAGTGATCTATATGAAAATTGTTCCATATTGAGAGAGGAATAACATATCTTGGAATCAACTATTAATGAGCCATATTGAACAACCCAAAATTCTTCAAAGTTTCGGCCAAAGTGAGAACTATAAGCTAAGTATGTTTCCAATCCACCAATTTCATAAATGTTGATCTATGAATTATATGAAGTTGATTGGTATACATTTTGTGGATCAAAACACAGAAAATCGCCATGAACAAGTGATGGCCAAAAGTTAGCATTTGTGTTTTGATGGGTAAGCATGTGATTTTAACATATGGATAGGTTGGTAAGCATGTATACATAATCATAGCATGCTTAGTTTTAATTAATTTGATGAACTGGTTCGTGAATTAGGGTTGACATGTAAGGTCTTTGATAAAATGTCTTAATTAACAATATCAAAAGCTTAAGGCAAGCACACCAAGTGTTTTTCGAAATGCCTAAGTGAGCTAGGTAAGCATGGCAAGCCAGGGTGATAGCTAATCGGCATTGCTTGGCCTAATGGCGTTCGGCACACCATCCATGGCCGAGAGGTTTGATGGGCCAAGCACATGACGCAATCGACCCAATAAGGCCAATGGGCCTGGGATAAAGTCCAATAAGTGTTAATGAGCCTGGTGAGCCTAATGAGCTTTATAGAATGAATAGTGAAGTGAGAATGGGCTTAAGACAGAGTTAGACCCATTATGGAGCAATACGGCCCAATAAGAGTATTCGGGCCCAATACTTTAAATTAACCGTACAGAAAGTGGAATTGTAAGACCCGATTTTTATTCTTTTTCTTAATGATTCACACATTATATGGATATTGTTATATGTTAATGGAATCCTAAGACGGATGATTTTGATCGTATAAATATGAATGAAGTAGTCGAATGTACGTAAAATCTGAAAACGGACAGTTAAGGAATTTCAATTGAATTTGTGAGATTTGAATTGTCCAGACAGAGATACAAATTTTAAATGAGAAGTTATAGTGGGTCCAAGAAGGAAAGTCAGCCTAAATTGGTCTTGAACGTGTAGAAGAGTAAAACGATCAAAAGACCAAAATCCGGCATAAATTCGAAAAGAAAATTTGATTAAAAATATGGATTTAATAAATCTTGATCAATAAAGGAGAAAATATTAAATTTAGAGTCCAATTGATCAAGATATGAATTTATTGGAATTAATCGAAATTTTCACATCGAAAAATTATCCCGAAAATATTGGATTAAATGAATTTAATAGGATTTTTTTGAGATATTTTAGGATTTTTAGAATATTTTAATGATTAAAATAATAATAAAATAAATTATAAAAAATAAAAGAGAAACTAAACTGGAACGCGCGACCCTCCTGCCACCGGAATGCGCCTCACCGACGTCAAATTTTGGCAAATCCTAGAAAGGAAACCGCGGGGGGAGAGAAGAAGAGTTCTGCTGTTCCATCGACGATTGACCCTAGCCGACCCTAGCCAAACGTTCCCCTGCTCCAGGCGCACCGATTGACGTTAGAAACGGCTCGGGAATTGATCGAAAAAGAGATGAACGACGATGGGAAAGCCTGAACCGATACGGACCTGTTCAATAAGAAGAGAACCGACCTAAATCGACCAGTCTGAACCGGGCTGAACCGACCTGTCTAAACCAGGCTGAATCGGATCGAACCGGCTTAGCCAAGAAAGAGAGGAAAAAATAGAGAAAAAGAAAGAAAAAGAGGAAAAGGAAAAAGGGGAAATTTTTGGGGATACACCAGACTTCGGGTAAGTCGGTAAGAGGTTAAAAGTGACCGATTTGATTTTTAAGAAATTTATTTAAATTATATTTGATCAAAAATTAACCCGAAATTAAATATAAAATTATGCGGTTTAACACTAAATTTCGAACATGAGCCGATCGAACTCTGATTTACGCACCATCACATAATTTCGGATAAGTAAAGCTCATTTACAGCAACTATATGATTATTACGTAATTTGAATTTATTTTGCAGATTTTGGATTAATTTCTGTATAAAAATAAGTTATATTCATATTTTTAAATTAATTGTCGTAAATGATATACGGGCTATCCAAAGAGTTCGGAACGAAGCCCAATGGGTATTGAGATCCCAATAGAACAGAAGAAGGGATTTAATAAGTGAAATAGGCTGAAAATGGGTTGAGCCCATTAAGATGCAATCGGGCCTAATAAAGTAAAACAGGCCCAATACTTTAGATTTGATCAGTAAATGTGAAATACTGATATGTATATTAGAATTGACCCAAATACGTGGTTATATGCAGCTCCGTAGACTTGGTTGGAGCGAATTTGGACTGAGAGACCTAGTATTGGCGAGACGGGATAAGCCTGCGCGTGATTCCAGGTAAGCGAATTTTACGAACTGCTAGAGGTAACTTTATGCAATTTCGACATACTTTACATTCCCTAAAATTGTCTAAAGGGTCTAGATTTAAAAAAAAAAACAATTTTGGTGCCCGGATAGGCAAATGATCAAAATACCCTTGTGAAGGGTAAATTTTTCAAAATTAGGAAAATTTTCGATAAGCAAGAACAAGAGGTTCCTGTTCATTTTTGAGGTGTTTTGACACATGCATGGGTAGGCTGGCTAACTTTTAAATAAAAATGCACAGCATTGCATATTTTCAATAATGTGATTTCTTGTGGAAATTGTTTTGAGATAACAGAGCCGCCTACGTGATTTTATGAAAGTGTGACGTGCTAGAGTTCAGCTCGCACGACTTTTGATTTGTGTGATGCATGCATTAGTGCTGGAGCAAGGGCTCGCACTAGAGTTTTACATGCATAGGAGCTGGAGTCTAACTCGTACAAGATTTTCATATGATTTTCGTGATAGGGTGCTGGAGTCTAACTCCCACCAGATTTTCACTTGATTTTTATGACACAGTGCTGAAGCCTAGCTCGCACTAGTTTTACATGATTTTGACAGAGTGCTGGAGCTTAGGTCTCACTAGATCTTATGAGATTTTATGAAATGCGTGCTAGAGCTCTACTTGCACGAGATTTTCCTTGATTTGTGAGAGTGCTGGAGCATCGCTCGCACAGATTTTATGAGACATGCGATTGAGCCATGCTTGGAACGTCGGGTAGACTGTGTGTCACGCCAATTAAATATGCTCGCACATGCGTTTTGAGACAGGCATGATTGTGGATATGATATATGGGTCCACGGAGTACGTTCTACCGTGTAAGTAGCATGGAGTACGCTGTACCATGCTAGGATTGATTATGTGGCATATTCGGATGTGAGATATTGGACAAGACCAACGGGATGGACTGACCCACCTCCCGAGGTGGTTCTTGATAGTGGTGAGACCCCGCACACAGGATCCATGTAGTAGTGGGATCATGAGTATATGGCCAATACTCCTGGTTATTTTCCTGAGATATAAATATATATATATATAGTGCCAACTCTCACATGTTATTACTTAATGTTTTTGAGAATCATGTTTTGTGGATTTTTATGTGAGTCTGGATCACTCGAATGAGGGGTTGGATCCTGACTGAGATATGATTTTGATGAAAATGAAACTGGGATTTAAACTGAAATTTGCATGACATTTTTTCCATGTTATTTAAACCCAGACGTGAAGTAAACTGGTTTTACATGACATTCATTATGTCTCATGTTATTATTGCTTTAAAAAGCATCTGATTTCATGATTTTATGTGAGTTAGGAACACCAGAGGGATGGGTGGAGTCCTGGCTATGTTGTGAAATTTTAACTAGAATGAAATGATTTAAATGGATTTGCATGTTGAGTTTTCCATGCTCTTTGAAATCCATATGTGAACTTGTTTTACATGACATCATGAATTATAGCATCTATTTTAAAATGTTTAGAGAAATGGTGGTTTATGCATGGCACCACATTCATGTAAGTAGTATGGTTACCTACTTGTTTGTAGGATTTCCTTACTAAGCTTGATGTGCTCACCCCTTTCATTTTCTCACACAGATTTCTTCTAGTAGACTTTGAGGCGACTGAGTACTGCATTCCTGATATCCGCTGCTGCCCATCATTTTGAGGTATATACACTTGTACATATTGTATCTAAGTAAGAATAGCACAGTAACATGTTTGTAAGTAACTTTTGGGGATGTATGACACTGTAAACACTTGTAAATGAATGAGAAAGAGTTAGTTAAAAACTCATGTGTTTACCTCTTTAATAAAAGAAATTATGCTATATGGTGAATGAATGGTGGGACTGGCATTGACGCATAATCCAATTGATAGTGGAGTGTGGTCACGATCAGAGGACAGGTAAGTATAAAAGAAAAACGAAAAATTTACTCTAATTTTTGAGTCGCGACATTGGTGGTGTTTGTGAGATCTGAGAATTTTAGACATATTTTAATTATGTAATATGAACTTGAAGTGTAATTTATTGAGCTAAGTGAGATGTATATCTGATGAATGAGAAATAATCCAAGTAGTGAACTATGGAAATTATATTTGGAGATTTACATGTTAAGTGTTTAACCTAAGTGTAAAACTATGAGGTCAGATCGATCTTGGAGAGGGAGAGATCGATCTTATGAGTTAAAAATGACAAGGAAGGAGGAAAGTAAGTGAGCAAATCGATCTCCAATGGAAAAGGATCGATCTCCTTATGATTCTGTTTGAGAGAAGATCGATCTCATGAGGAAGGGATCGATCTCCTCAAGGAGCAGATCGATCTCATGAAGATTCTATAAACTAGAGATCGATCTCATAAATGGAGCAGATCGATCTCATGTAGCCATTAAGAGATCGATCTCACCCCTCGACAGATCGATCTCCTAGGCATAAAATTGCCCAAAATCGTCCCCAAGTTTAAATGCAGATCGATCTCATCAAGAGCCAGATCGATCTCCTACCCTCTGTCTATAGAAGGAACACCTGCTTTCTCCTGCAATTTTATTTTCTCTCTCTTCAAAACCCCATTTTCACCCGAGCCCTAGCTTTCTCTCTCATCCAAAGCACCCATTTTCGTCCAAATCAGAGGCTGTGGCAAGAAGGAAAGTTGTTCATCATCAAAGGAAGAACAACATACTTGGAAATCGAAAGACGGATTGAATCGAGGCAAGAGATAAGCTCTCCACAAGTTTTTGGTAATTTTTAAACCTCGATCTTGATATTTGAAATGATTTTGGTGATAATGTTTGTTGGCATTGTGTTGAAATAGCTAGAAAATGATTAAGTATTGATGAAATTTCAATGTAGTTAGAGTGATGATAATATTTAGCAATTTTGGTAATTTTGGGAATTTTGAGTTATAAATGGAAATTTAGACAATGTGGTGAATTAGCATAGATATTATGGCATGGGAAGTGTAGGATGTTGAGATGTTGTGAATGAGATTGTGGATTGTGATAGAGTTACGAGAATTGAGAGATTTGAGGTGTTTTGAGCAATTATGCTTGATTTTGAGAATTGAGGTTACTGTGATGATGAGTATTGATGTTTTAACATCGTTTAGACAGCTCGGGAGTTCCAGATTTGAATGCGAGACTAGTCCGTGACAAGGGGAAAACGATGCACTATACGAGGTGCAAAGTGTGAAACCTGAATTTTTCCCACTATGTTCATTATTTGGGACCATAATTTAAATAAAAGAGATTTAAAGCATTCTGACGAAAGATACGAAATTTAAATGAGAAAAGATAGTGAGTCCGAGAAGGAAAATCGGTCTAAATTAATCCCGAACGTGTAGAAGGGTAAAATTGGTCAAAAGATCCTAATTTCGGTGTAAATTCGATGAAGAAATTTCATTAAAAATATGGATTTAGGAAATCTTGATCGATAAAGGAGAAATTATGGAATTCCGAGTCCAATTGGTCAAGATACGAAAATATTACGAATTTTCATGATTTTCGCCCGGGACATTATCCCGAAAATATGCGAAAAATACACCGAAAAAGTTAAATTAAATTAAATTAATTAAATTAATTAATTAATAAAATGTAATATGATTTTTGAGATATTTTGAGTATTTTATTATATTTTATTTGATTAAAATATAATATAATAAATAATAATAAAGTTTTTTAAAAAAAAGAAGAGAAATTGAAACAGGAATCGGGAATTGGAGACAGAGAAGAAAACAGAAGACGAAGCCAGGGACTCGAACCTAGCCCCGTCTGCCCCAGCCACCGCGAGCCACCACCGGAGATCCGACCAGGCGAGAGAGCCGAGCTCGCCGGCACCAACAACTGATGGAGGAACGGTGACCGGCGAGAGAAAAAGGGAAAAGAGAGGGAGAGAGAGATCGAGAGAGAAAAGAGAGGAGAGAGAGAGATCGACGGTCGAGGAGGGGAGGAGCGACCCACCACCGGCCAGAGGGGACGTCTGCGACGCCGATCCAGGCGCAGATCGGCCTGAAACGCAGTCGTACGACGAGGGAAAAATTCGGTGCCGCCGCCGGAGGAGAGAAAAGGCCGAACCGGCCACTTTTCGCCGAGCTTTGGCGAAGCCGACCACAGATCCATGCATCGGACTACCCCATGAACAAGTTGGAGGCAGAAGCCGACGGAGAACCTACCGGAAAAGCCCCGAACGGCGAGGGAGAAGTTGAACCGAAACTGAACCGGACTGAACCGGACCGATCTGAACCGATCTGAACCGGATCGAACCGGTTCAGCCAAAAAACAGAGGGAAAAAGGAGAAAAAGGAAAGAAAAAGAGAAAAAGGAAAAATTTTCTGGGATACATCGGACTTTGGGTAAGTCGGTAAGAGGTCAAAAGTGACCGATTTAATTTTCGAGAAATTTATTTAAATTATATTTGATCAAAAATTCACCCGAAATTAAATATATAAATTATGCAGTTCAACGATAAATCGCGTACGTGAGCCGATCGAACTTCTATTTGCACACTATCGTAAAATCTCGGGTAAGTAAAGCTCATTTACAACAATTTATGTAATTATCGCGCATTAAAAGTTTATTTTACGAGTTACGGATTAAATTGCGCATTTAGTGGATTAAATTAAGATTTTTAATTAAATTGTCGTAAATGATATACGGCTATTCAAAGAGTCTAGAAAAAGGCCCAATAAGTACTAATGGGCCCAATGAGCCCAATAGGCCTCGATGAAAAAATTAATAAGTGGAAACGGGCTTAAAACGAATTAAGACCCATTAAGGTGCAATTTGGCCCAATAAGAGAGAAATTGGCCCAATTAGCTAACTCGACGGTAATAAATATAAGGAAAATATTTATTGAGTTAAATACGATTAAAACGAGATTTATACCGATAAAACTTAGCAAAAAGAGTAAATTCGATAAAAGTCAACTTTTGTATGAAGCTTCGATATAATCACATATTTGGATATATTGAAATGAATTTAAGCCGTATGTGATAAGTTGAACTTGTTTTGCAACAGCTCGGTTTATCGACACGTTTTACGAGGTAAATTCGAGCATCGAGGAAAGTTCTATACATCAGTCGCTAAGAGTTAAGGGATATAATTTAGAGTAGCGTTAGTACTCCTTCATCCTTACCAACTGTTTATGTATGAGAATTGGATGAGATTTTACGAAATGGATTTCCAACGGTATTTAAACCGAAGCCAAAACCATTTCCCGAGTTTTCAGCATGTTTTATATATTTGAGATGCATTTTACAGCATATATGTTTATAAAAGTGATTTTTCACTTTTGAAACGAAAGCATAGTATTTTTATGTGAGATTACGGGTTAAAGTCCCGATATGTTTTATGAAACCATGTTTTCATGATACGGGTTAAAGTCCCGAGACAGCTTTTAAGCTATACTTTCACGGTCCGGGTATGAGTCCCAAGAATTAACTTTGATAACTATGCTTTCCATATTTACACGGGCTAGAGTTCCACAATGATTTATGAAAACTATGTTTTCTATGAAAAACGGGCTAGAGTCCCGTAATGATTTATGAAAATCGGGTTAGAGTCCCGTAATGATTTTAATACACGGGTATGAGGCCCGAAATGATTTTGATAAATTGGGTAAGAGGCCCAAAATTATTTTTGTGGGGTAAAAAGGCATGATATGATGATAGTCAGAGGATCTGGGGTCGATCTCGTATGGAGACGATCGAGGATCTACCTAGTCGACGGCCAGAGAACGGGCAGGCTCTGACTTGATATGAGAAACGTGCATATAGACTACACTTGGTGATGCACGTGAGTTCGTGCGTATAGTCCCCATTTAGTGGTGCACGAGAGATAGGGCAGCGTACGACCCTCATCCAGTCCTACGGCTCCCTGTACTATGGCCACGAGTACCCATGATTTAGTCCTACGGGACCAGATGTATGATGTCCTTCGGGACTAGTATATGAGACAATTGCCTGACCCTACACGATGAATTGACGGAATGATATATATATATATATGTTTTCGCACATTTCATGCTATCTGTTTTATGATTTTATGGAGCACATATTTTCTATGATGAGATTCTAAAGGTAGCCATAAGTATGTTTTACGAAATGTGTATATGACAATACGATTTCATTTTAAAGTGATAAGCATGTTATGATATGCATGATTAAGTTTTGAGATGCTTTTTACTTGTTTACACGACGTGATATGCATACTATATATGAGTTTTACTAAAAAGATGCATGGTGTGTAAACTTATGATTTAAGCATGTTTTTACTGCTTTTATGAAATGTAAGCATCTCTACTCCAGTACATGTTTATGCTGATTTGTAAAACCACGAGTTTTATCATGTTTTGAGTATTTAAAGCTATTTTAAATGTATCTCTTACTGAGTCTGAAAAACTCACCCCCTTCCTCTCCATCTCCCAGATTATCTATAGCGAGTCTACTGCACATACGAGACTGTGGTCATTGACAAGTTAGTCCGACCTTTCATCGGATATTTTCGTAACATTGAGGTACAGTCTTACTTATATTCCAGACATGTGATACATAATAGACACTATTGTATATAATAGTCGGGATGTAATAGTTGTAAATAATTTTATATATACAGAATGTATGTAATGTAATGAGATCCTGGAAAATGAAAAAGATTTTAAATCTAGACATGGACAGGAAAACAGCATAGTTAATGGATAAAAAGTTTAAATTAGCCCCATTTTTCTGCGCTTCCGGGGCGTGACAGTTTTTCTTGGTATGAGAGCAAATGTTGTGTAGTACTGTCGTGTCTAGTAATAAGAGTGTATTACATCCCAATGTGTCTATGCATGTCTGGTAATAAAGTAAGCTTACTTGTCAAAGTATGACTTAATTTATGGATTATGTGCAAATAGTAGATCGCTAATCATGAGTGGTAGACGGGACCATTCATAGAGACGAGCTCAACCCGCTCCACCATCTTCCCCTCAACCCAAGAGCCATACTGATAGAAAAAGGAGGCTCGAGGAGATAGTACAGGATATGAGGGAAGGACTTACAACCTTTACCACTATGTTTACCCAGCAATTTTGGGGTACATACACCTGGTACGAAGACAGGTACTCTTGTGCCTAATCCTTGTCCCTCACCTGTTTCTCCAGTAGCCCCAGCCCACAGCCAGTAGTTCCCCAGTATAGGGATGATAGAGAGACTCAGAGGGTGCGAGATTTTCTTGAGTATGCATCCTCTGGAGTTCACAGGGCTAGGACCCAGTTAAGGCTGAGGAGTGAATCATAAATATTGAGGCGATATTTCAATTTTTGGGGTGCACTGATAGGGAGAGAGTGACTATGGCGGGTTAAATGATGAAGGGACAGGCTAAGTTCTGGTGGAGATCGACACAGACGACATTAGCTGAGGATCTCTTAAAGATCACATGGAATGCTTCTTTAGTCGCATTTTGAGAGCAATATGTACCGCTTGCAGCTTGAAAGAAGATACATGCTGAGTTTTTGGATTTGTAACAGGGAAGTTTTATGGTAGATAAGTATGAGAATAGATTTACAACCCTGATGAGATACGATCCAGAGAACAGTTGCTTCTCGACATGATTTGAGAAGGGGGTCAACCCAAGAGATAGAGGGTGGAAGGACCTCAGATAGGGGCTGGTGAGCCCAAGACTCCTGTTGGTACCATAGGGATGATTAGATGCCCTGAGATAAGAGTGCCACAGTGTAGGATATGTGGCAATATTCACACTGGACCTTGTCGCATAGGTACCTTTGCTTACTACAGATGTGGTGAAACAGAACACCTGATGATAGAGTGTTCACTTATGAGATCTCAGGAACCTATGAGGCACTTAGATAGACAGAGAGACTGACTCAGGCTCTACAGAAGAGAGCCACAGCAGCAGACAAGGGCAAGAAGCCTGTCTCCCAGGGTCGAGTGTACGCCTATGACCAGGAGACAACAGATACATCCTTCAATGTTATTCGAGGTACTCTCTTTGTCTGTAATCAAGAAGCACATGTACTGTGTGACCCAAGTTCCACACACTCGTTTGTGTCACCATAATTTACATGAAAGTTTTTCGAAGTATTCCTAGAGGACTTAATGGGAGTACCACCCGAGAAAGAAGTTGAGTTTGCCATTGAACTAATATCAGATACTCAACCCATCTCCAAGACACCTTACCAAATGGCATTGGTAGAGTTGAAAGACTTAAAGAAGCAGTTGTAAGGATTACTCGATAAGGGGTTTATAAGGCCTAGTGTGTCACCATGCGGTGCACCAGTACTATTTGCCAGAAAGAAGGATGGTAGTTTCTGTCTATGTATAGACTACAGGCTTTTGAATAAAGCAACAGTTGAGAATAAGTACCTCCTACCAAGGATAGATGACTTATTTGATCAGCTGAGAGGGGCTTCAGTGTTTCAAGGATAGATTTGTGATCGAGTTATCATCAGCTAAGGATTAATGAGGCTGATATACTGAAGACATCAATTTGGACCCGATATGGGCACTACGAGTTCTTAGTTATACCCTTTTGGATCGACTAATGCCCCAGCTGCATTCATAAGTCTTACGAACGATGTCTTCCAAGAATACTTAGATAGATTGATGATAGTATTCATCGATGACATCTTGATTTATTCTGGATCCCGGGAAGAGCATGAATAACATTTGAAGACTGTGCTCCAGACTCTCCGTGAGAAGAAGATATATGGTAAATTTAATAATTGTGCTTTCTGGCTAGAACAGATTGCATTCCTTGGACATGTAGTATCTGAGGACGAGGTGTCAATAGATCCGTCCAAGGTAGATGCAATATTGAGTTGGAAAAGACTGAGTACAGTCACGGATGTCAGAAGCTTATTGGGATTAGTATGGTATTCCCGATGGGTTATCGAAGGGCTTTCACAGATAACAGTTCCATTAACCAGACTAACCCGTAAAGAGGTTCAGTATATATGGCCTGAGTAGTGTGAGCAAAACTTACAAGAGCTCAAACGTCGGTTGAATACGACACTAGTCTTGACCATTCCGAGTGGTCTGAGGGATTTGTGGTGTACAATGATGCTTCCCACTAAGGTCTTGACTATGTGATTATGCAGCATGGTAGAGTGGTAGCTTATGGATCCCGTCAGCTAAAGGATCACGAGCATAATTATTCCACTCACAACTTGGAGTTAGCTGCAGTAGTGATTGCACTCAAGATATGACAGCATTAATTATATGGAGAAAGATTTCAGATTTTCACTGACCATAAGATCTTAAGTACTGGTTTAATTAGAGGGAGCTTAATATGAGAC
Source organism: Firmiana major (assembly GCA_033439115.1). Lineage (NCBI taxonomy): Eukaryota > Viridiplantae > Streptophyta > Magnoliopsida > Malvales > Malvaceae > Firmiana > Firmiana major. The sequence goes on along the minus strand of CM065897.1, from coordinate 69,498,942 downwards.
AACTGAGATAGATAGAGCTCCTAAAAGACTATGACCGTAAGATTTTATATCATCCTGATAAGGCGAACGTGGTAGCCGATGCCCTGAGCTAAAAAGGGTATGATGTCCTACATGATGATTAGAGAGTGGGACTTATTGAAACAATTCAACGAACTCAGGATCAATATGGATGAGATTGAGCATGGATACATGGCTAGCCTACAGATTGAACCAAGTATACTAGACCAGATTAGAGCTGGATAGCGAAACGATTAGAGGTTGCTAGATATTGTTAGCCAGGCAGATGAGAGATCGCAGTCTGAGTTTACGGTCAATGATGATAGATTACTGAGGTACCAAGGCCGTATCTGTGTGCCATATGATAACACCTTGAGACAGAACATTCTGAAGGAGTTCCATTGTCCTAGGTTCACCTTGCTTCCGATTTAGTGGAACAGGAAGCTAAGGGTGTTCAGCTCATCCGTGACAGATTGAGGACCGCACAGAAAAGTTATTCTAATGTGCACAGACATCCTCTTAAATTTCAGGTTGGGGACTCCGTATTTGTTCAGGTGTCACCGATAAAGGGTATAGTACGCTTCAAAAAAAAGAGGAAGTGCTACGATTTAAGACTATTCTACTAGTAAAGGTTCTCTGGCAACACCACAAGACAGAAGAAACCACTTGGGAACTAAAGAGCTAAATGAAGGAGAAGTACTCTCACGTGGTTAATGGACCAGCTTGAATTCAGAGGATGAATTCTTAAAAGGTGGGGAGAAATGTGAAACCCGGATTTTTTCCACTATGTTCATTATTTGGGACCATAATTTAAATAAAAGAGATTTAAGGCATTCTGATGAAAGATACGAAATTTAAATGAGAAAAGATAGTGAGTCCGAGAAGGAAAATCGGTCTAAATTAATCCCGAACGTGTAGAAAGGTAAAATTGGTCAAAAGATCCTAATTTCGGTGTAAATTCGATGAAAAAATTTCATTAAAAATATGGATTTAGGAAATCTTGATCGATAAAGGAGAAATTATGGAATTCCGAGTCTAATTGGTCAAGATACAAAAATATTACGAATTTTCGTGATTTTCGCCAGGGACATTATCCGAAAATATGCGAAAAATACATCGAAAAAGTTAAAATAAATTAAATTAATTAATTAATAAAATGTAATATGATTTTTGAGATATTTTGAGTATTTTATTTTATTTTATTTGATTAAAATATAATATAATATAATATAATATAATATAATATAATAAAGTTTAAAAAAAAAGAAGAGAAATTGAAACAGGAATCGGGAATTGGAGACAGAGAAGAAAATAGAAGACGAAGCCAGGGACCCGAACCTAGCCCCGTCTGTCCCAGCCACCGCTAGCCACCACCGGAGATCCGACCAGGCGAGAGAGCCGAGCTCGCTGGCACCGACAACTGATGGAGGAACGGTGATCGGCGAGAGAAAGAGGGAAAATAGAGGGAGAGAGAGATCGAGAGAGAAAAGAGAGGAGAGAGAGAGATCGGCGGTCGAGGAGGGGAGGAGCGACCCACCACCGGCCAGAGGGGACGTCTGCGACGCCGATCCAGGCGTAAATCGGCCTGAAACGCCGCTGAACGGCGCGGGAAAAATTCGGTGCCGCTGCCGGAGGAGAGAAGAGGCTGGACCGGCCACTTTTGGCGAAGCCGACCACAGATCCATGCATCGGACTACCCCATGAACAAGCTGGAGGCGGAAGTCGACGGAGAACCGGCCGAAAAAGCCCCGAACGGCGAGGGAGAAGTTGAACCGGAACTGAACCGGACCGGTCTAAATCGGTCTGAATCGGATCGAACTGGTTCAGCCAAAAAAGAGAGGGAAAAAGGAGAAAAAGGAAAGAAAAAGAGAAAAAGGAAAAATTTTTGGGGATACATCGGACTTTGGGTAAGTCGGTAAGAGGTCAAAAGTGTCCGATTTAATTTTTGGGAAATTTATTTAAATTATATTTGATCAAAAATTCACCCGAAAATAAATATATAAATTGTGCAGTTCGACGATAAATCACGTACGTGAGCCGATCGAACTTCGGTTTGCACACTATCGTAAAATCTCGGGTAAGTAAAGCTCATTTACGACAGTTTATGTAATTATCGCGCATTAAAAGTTTATTTTATGAGTTACGGATTAAATTGCACATTTAGTGGATTAAATCAAGATTTTTAATTAAATTGTCGTAAATGATATACGGCTATTCAAAGAGTCTAGAAAAAGGCCCAATAAGTACTAATGGGCCCAGTGAGCCCAATAAGCCTCGATGAAAGAATTAATAAGTGGAAACGGGCTTAAAACGAATTAAGACCCATTAAGGTGCAATTTGGCCCAATAAGAGAGAAATTGGCCCAATTAGCTAACTCGATGGTAATAAATATAAGGAAAATATTTATTGAGTTAAATAGATTAAAACGAGATTTATACCGATAAAACTGAGCAAAAAGAGTAAATTCGATAAAAGTCAACTTTTGGCTAAAGCTTCGATATAATCACATATTTGGATATATTGAAATGAATTTAAGTCGTATGTGATAAGTTGAAGTTGTTTTGTAGCAGCTCGGTCTATCGACACATTTTACGAGGTAAATTCGAGCATCGAGGAAAGTGCTCAGTCGCTAAGAGGTAAGGGACATAATTTAGAGTAGCGTTAGTACTCCTTCATCCTTACCAACTGTTTATGTATGAGAATTGGATGAGATTTTACGAAATGGATTTCCAACGGTATTTAAACCGAAGCCAAAACCATTTCTCGAGTTTTCAGCATGTTTTATATATTTGAGATGCATTTTACAGCATATATGTTTATAAAAGTGATTTTCACTTTTGAAACGAAAGTATAGTATTTTTATGTGAGATTACAGGTTAAAGTCCCGATATGTTTTATGAAACCATGTTTTCATGATACGGGTTAAAGTCCCGAGACAGCTTTTAAGCTATACTTTCACGGTCCGGGTATGAGTCCCAAGAATTAACTTTGATAACTATGCTTTCCATATTTACACGGGCTAGAGTTCCGCAATGATTTATGAAAACTATGTTTTCTATGAAAAACGGGCTAGAGTCCCGTAATGATTTATGAAAATCGGGTTAGAGTCCCGTAATGATTTTAATACACGGGTATGAGGCCCGAAATGATTTTGATAAATTGGGTAAGAGGCCAAAATTATTTTTGTGGGGTAAAAAGGCATGATATGACGATAGTCAGAGGATCTGGGGTCGATCTCGTATGGAGACGATCGAGGATCTACCTAGTCGACGGCCAGAGAACGGGCAGGCTCTGACTTGATATGAGAAACGTGCATATAGACCACACTTGGTGATGCACGTGAGTTCGTGCGTATAGTCCCCATTTAGTGGTGCACGAGAGATAGGGCAGCGTACGACCCTCATCCAGTCCTACGGCTCCCTGTACTATGGCCACGAGTACCCATGATTTAGTCCTACGGGACCAGATGTATGATGTCCTTCGGGACTAGTATATGAGACAATTGCCTGACCCTACACGATGAATTGACGGAATGATATATATATATATGTTTTCGCACATTTCATGCTATCTGTTTTATGATTTTATGGAGCACATATTTTCTATGATGAGATTTTAAAGGTAGCCATAAGTATGTTTTACGAAATGTGTATATGACAATACGATTTCATTTTAAAGTGATAAGCATGTTATGATATGCATGATTAAGTTTTGAGATGCTTTTTACTTGTTTACACGACGTGATATGCATACTATATATGAGTTTTACTAAAAAGATGCATGGTGTGTAAACTTATCATTTAAGCATGTTTTTACTGCTTTTATGAAATGTAAGCATCTCTACTCCAGTACATGTTTATGCTGATTTGTAAAACCACGAGTTTTACCATGTTTTGAGTATTTCAAGCTATTTTAAATGTATCTCTTACTGAGTCTGAAAAACTCACCCCCTTCCTCTCCATCTCCCAGATTATCTATAGCGAGTCTACTGCACATACGAGACTGTGGTCATTGACAAGTTAGTCCGACCTTTCATCGGATATTTTCGTAACATTGAGGTACAGTCTTACTTATATTCCAGACATGTGATACATAATAGACACTATTGTATATAATAGTCGGGATGTAATAGTTGTAAATAATTTTATATATACAGAATGTATGTAATGTAATGAGATCCTGAAAAATGAAAAAGATTTTAAATCTAGACATGGACAGGAAAACAGCATAGTTAATGGATAAAAAGTTTAAATTAGCCCCATTTTTCCGCGCTTCCGGGGCGTGACAGTTTTTCTTGGTATAAGAGCAAATGTTGTGTAGTACTGTCGTGTCTAGTAATAAGAGTGTATTACATCCCAATGTGTCTATGCATGTCTGGTAATAAAGTAAGCTTACTTGTCAAAGTATGACTTAATTTATGGATTATGTGCAAATAGTAGATCGCTAATCATGAGTGGTAGACGGGACCATTCATAGAGACGAGCTCAACCCGCTCCACCATCTTCCCCTCAACCCAAGAGCCCTACTGATAGAAAAAGGAGGCTCGAGGAGATAGTACGGGATATGAGGGAAGGACTTACAACCTTTACCACTATGTTTACCCAGCAATTTTGGGGTACATACACCGGGTACGAAGACAGGTACTCTTGTGCCCAATCCTCGTCCCTCACCTGTTTCTCCAGTAGCCCCAGCCCACAGCCAGCAGTTCCCCAGTATAGGGATGATAGAGAGACTCAGAGGGTGCGAGATTTTCTTGAGTATGCATCCTCTGGAGTTCACAGGGCTTAAGGACCCAGTTAAGGCTGAGGAGTGAATCGTAAATATTGAGGCGATATTTCAATTTTTGGGGTGTACTGATAGGGAGAGAGTGACTATGGCGGGTTAAATGATGAAGGGACAGGCTAAGTTCTGGTGGAGATCGACACAGACGACATTAGCTGAGGATCTCTTAAAGATCACATGGAATGCTTCTTTAGTCGCATTTTGAGAGCAATATGTACCGCTTGCAGCTTGAAAGAAGATACATGCTGAGTTTTTGGATTTGTAACCGGGAAGTTTTATAGTAGATAAGTATGAGAATAGATTTACAACCCTGATGAGATACGATCCAGAGAACAGTTGCTTCTCGACATGATTTGAGAAGGGGGTCAACCCAAGAGATAGAGGGTGGAAGGACCTCAGATAGGGGCTGGTAAGCCCAAGACTCCTGTTGGTACCGTAGGGATGATTAGAGGCCCTGAGATAAGAGTGCCACAGTGTAGGATATGTGGCAATATTCACACTGGACCTTGTCGCATAGGTACCTTTGCTTACTACAGATGTGGTGAAACAGAACACCTGATGATAGAGTGTTCACTTATGAGATCTCAGGAACCTCATGAGGCACTTAGATAGACAGAGAGACTGACTCAGGCTCCACAGAAGAGAGCCACAGCCGCAGACAAGGGCAAGAAGCCTGTCTCCCAGGGTCGAGTGTACGCCTATGACCAAGAGACAACAGATACATCCTTCGATGTTATTTGAGGTACTCTCTTTGTCTGTAATCAAGAAGCACATGTACTGTATGACCCAAGTTCCACACACTCGTTTGTGTCACCATATTTTACATGAAAGTTTTTCGAAGTATTCCTAGAGGACTTAATGGGTGTACCACCCGAGAAAGAAGTTGAGTTTGCCATTGAACTAATATCAGATACTCAACCCATCTCCAAGACACCTTACCAAATGGCATTGGTAGAGTTGAAAGACTTAAAGAAGCAGTTGTAAGGATTACTCGATAAGGGGTTTATAAGGCCTAGTGTGTCACCATGCGGTGCACCAGTACTATTTGCCAGAAAGAAGGATGGTAGTTTCTGTCTATGTATAAACTACAGGCTTTTGAATAAAGCAACAGTTGAGAATAAGTACCTCCTGCTAAGGATAGATGACTTATTTGATCAGATGAGAGGGGCTTCAGTGTTTCAAGGATAGATTTGTGATCGGGTTATCATCAGCTAAGGATTAATGAGGCTAATATACTGAAGACATCAATTCGGACCCGATATGGGCACTACGAGTTCTTAGTTATACCCTTTTGGATCGACTAATGCCCCAGCTGCATTCATAAGTCTTACGAACGATGTCTTCCAAGAATACTTAGATAGATTGATGATAGTATTCATCGATGACATCTTGATTTATTCTGGATCCCGGGAAGAGCATGAATAACATTTGAAGACTGTGCTCCAGACTCTCCGTGAGAAGAAGATATATGGTAAATTTAATAATTGTGCTTTCTGGCTAGAACAGATTGCATTCCTTGGACATGTAGTATCTGAGGACGAGGTGCCAATAGATCCGTCCAAGTTAGATGCAATATTGAGATGGAAAAGACTGAGTACAGTCACGGATGTCAGAAGCTTATTGGGATTAGTATGGTATTCCCGATGGGTTACCGAAGGGCTTTCACAGATAACAGTTCCATTAACCAGACTAACCCGTAAAGAGGTTCAGTTTATATGGCCTGAGTAGTGTGAGCAGAACTTACAAGAGCTCAAACGTCGGTTGAGTACGACACTAGTCTTGACCATTCCGAGTGGTCTGAGGGATTTGTGGTGTACAATGATGTTTCCCACTAAGGTCTTGACTATGTGATTATGCAGCATGGTAGAGTGGTAGCTTATGGATCCCGTCAGCTAAAGGATCACGAGCATAATTATTCCACTCACAACTTGGAGTTAGCTGCAGTAGTGATTGCACTCAAGATATGACAGCATTAATTATATGGAGAAAGATTTCAGATTTTCACTGACCATAAGATCTTAAGTACTGGTTTAATTAGAGGGAGCTTAATATGAGACAACGGAGATAGATAGAGCTCCTAAGACTATGACTGTAAGATTTTATATCATCCTGATAAGGCGAACGTGGTAGCCGACGCCCTGAGCTAAAAAGGGTATGATGTCCTACATGATGATTAGAGAGTGGGACTTATTGAAACAATTCAACGAACTCAGGATCAATATGGATGAGATTAGCATGGATACATGGCTAGCCTACAGATTGAACCAAGTATACTAGACCAGATTAGAGCTAGATAGCGAAACGATTAGAGGTTGCTAGATATGGTTAGCCAGGCAGATGAGAGATCGCAGTCTGAGTTTACGGTCAATGATGATAGATTACTGAGGTACCAAGGTCGTATCTGTGTGCCATATGATAACACCTTGCGACAGAACATTCTGAAGGAGTCCCATTGTCCTAGGTTCACCTTGCTTCCGATTTAGTGGAATAGGAAGCTAAGGGTGTTCAGCTCATCCGTGACAGATTGAGGACCGCACAGAAAAGTTATTCTAATGTGCACATACATCCTCTTAAATTTCAGGTTGGGGACTCCGTATTTATTCAGGTGTCACTGATAAAGGGTATAGTACGCTTCAAAAAACAGAGGAAGTGCTACTAGTAAAGGTTCTCTGGCAACACCACAAGACAGAAGAAACCACTTGGGAATTAGAGAGCTAAATGAAGGAGAAGTACTCTCACGTGGTTAATGGACCAGCTTGAATTCAGAGGACTGAATTCTTAAAAGGTGGGGAGAAATGTGAAACCCGAATTTTTTCCACTATGTTCATTATTTGGGACCATAATTTAAATAAAAGAGATTTAAGGCATTCTGACGAAAGATATGAAATTTAAATGAGAAAAGATAGTGAGTCCGAGAAGGAAAATCGGTCTAAATTAATCCCGAACGTGTGAAAGGTAAAATTGGTCAAAAGATCCTAATTTCGGTGTAAATTCGATGAAAAAATTTCATTAAAAATATGGATTTAGGAAATCTTGATCGATAAAGGAGAAATTATGGAATTCCGAGTCCAATTGGTCAAGATACGAAAATATTACGAATTTTCGTGATTTTCGCCCGGGACATTATCCGAAAATATGCGAAAAATACACCGAAAAAGTTAAAATAAATTAAATTAATTAAATTAATTAATTAATAAAATGTAATATGATTTTTGAGATATTTTGAGTATTTTATTATATTTTATTTGATTAAAATATAATATAATATAATATAATATAATATAATATAATATAATAAAGTTTAAAAAAAAAAGAAGAGAAATTGAAACAGGAATCGGGAATTGGAGACAGAGAAGAAAACAGAAGACGAAGCCAGGGACCCGAACCTAGCCCCGTCTGCCCCAGCCACCGCGAGCCACCACCGGAGATCCGACCAGGCGAGAGAGCCGAGCTCGCTGGCACCGACAACTGATGGAGGAACGGTGATCGGGGAGAGAAAGAGGGAAAATAGAGGGAGAGAGAGACCGAGAGAGAAAAGAGAGGAGAGAGAGAGATCGACGGCCGAGGAGGGGAGGAGTGACCCACCACCAGCCAGAGGGGACATCTGCGACGCCGATCCAGGCGTAAATTGGCCTGAAACGCCGCCGAACGGCGCGGGAAAAATTCGGTGCCGCTGCCGGAGGAGAGAAGAGGCCGGACCGGCCACTTTTTGCGAAGCCGACCACAGATCCATGCATCGGACTACCCCATGAACAAGCTGGAGGCAGAAGTCGACGGAGAACCGGCCGAAAAAGCCCCGAACGGCGAAGGAGAAGTTGAACCGGAACTGAACCGGACCGGTCTAAATCGGTCTGAACCGGATCGAACTGGTTCAGCCAAAAAAGAGAGGGAAAAGGGAGAAAAAGGAAAGAAAAAGGAAAAATTTTCGGGGATACATCGGACTTTGGGTAAGTCGGTAAGAGGTCAAAAGTGACCGATTTAATTTTTGGGAAATTTATTTAAATTATATTTGATCAAAAATTCACCCGAAAATAAATATATAAATTGTGCAGTTCGACGATAAATCACGTACGTGAGCCGATCGAACTTCGGTTTGCACACTATCGTAAAATCTCGGGTAAGTAAAGCTCATTTACGACAATTTATGTAATTATCGCGCATTAAAAGTTTATTTTATGAGTTACGGATTAAATTGCACATTTAGTGGATTAAATCAAGATTTTTAATTAAATTGTCGTAAATGATATACGGCTATTCAAAGAGTCTAGAAAAAGGCCCAATAAGTACTAATGGGCCCAGTGAGCCCAATAGGCCTCGATGAAAGAATTAATAAGTAGAAACGGGCTTAAAACGAATTAAGACCCATTAAGGTGCAATTTGGCCCAATAAGAGAGAAATTGGCCCAATTAGCTAACTCGACAGTAATAAATATAAGGAAAATATTTATTGAGTTAAATAGATTAAAACGAGATTTATACCGATAAAACTGAGCAAAAAGAGTAAATTCGATAAAAGTCAACTTTTGGCTAAAGCTTCGATATAATCACATATTTGGATATATTGAAATGAATTTAAGCCGTATGTGATAAGTTGAAGTTGTTTTGTAGCAGCTCGGTCTATCGACACGTTTTACGAGGTAAATTCGAGCATCGAGGAAAGTGCTCAGTCGCTAAGAGGTAAGGGACATAATTTAGAGTAGCGTCAGTACTCCTTCATCCTTACCAACTGTTTATGTATGAGAATTGGATGAGATTTTACAAAATGGATTTCCAACGGTATTTAAACCGAAGCTAAAACCATTTCTTGAGTTTTCAGCATGTTTTATATATTTGAGATGCATTTTACAGCATATATGTTTATAAAAGTGATTTTTCACTTTTGAAACGAAAGCATAGTATTTTTATGTGAGATTACGGGTTAAAGTCCCGATATGTTTTATGAAACCATGTTTTCATGATACGGGTTAAAGTCCCGAGACAGCTTTTAAGCTATATTTTCACGGTACGGGTATGAGTCCCAAGAATTAACTTTGATAACTATGCTTTCCATATTTACACGGGCTAGAGTTCCGCAATGATTTATGAAAACTATGTTTTCTATGAAAAACGGGCTAGAGTCCCGTAATGATTTATGAAAATCGGGTTAGAGTCCCGTAATGATTTTAATACACGGGTATGAGGCCCGAAATGATTTTGATAAATTGGGTAAGAGGCCCAAAATTATTTTTGTGGGGTAAAAAGGCATGATATGACGATAGTCAGAGGATCTGGGGTCGATCTCGTATGGAGACGATCGAGGATCTACCTAGCCGACGGCCAGAGAACGGGCAGGCTCTGACTTGATATGAGAAACGTGCATATAGACCACACTTGGTGATGCACGTGAGTTCGTGCGTATAGTCCCCATTTAGTGGTGCACAAGAGATAGGGCAGCGTGCGACCCTGATCCAGTCCTACGGCTCCCTGTACTATGGCCATGAGTACCCATGATTTAGTCCTACGGGACCAGATGTATGATGTCCTTCGGGACTAGTATATGAGACAATTGCCTGACCCTACACGATGAATTGACGGAATGATATATATATGTTTTCGCAGATTTCATGCTACCTGTTTTATGATTTTATGGAGCACATATTTTCTATGATGAGATTTTAAAGGTAGCCATAAGTATGTTTTACGAAATGTGTATATGATAGTACGATTTCATTTTAAAGTGATAAGCATGTTATGATATGCATGATTAAGTTTTGAGATGCTTTTTACTTGTTTACACGACATGATATGCATACTATATATGAGTTTTACTAAAAAGATGTATGGTGTGTAAACTTATGATTTAAGCAGGTTTTTACTGCTTTCATGAAATGTAAGCATCTCTACTGCAGTACATGTTTATGCTGATTTGTAAAACCACGAGTTTTACCATGTTTTGAGTATTTAAAGCTATTTTAAATGTATCTCTTACTGAGTCTGAAAAACTCACCCCCTTCCTCTCCATCTCCCAGATTATCTATAGCGAGTCTACTGCACATACGAGACTGTGGTCATTGACAAGTTAGTCCGACCGTTCATCGGATATTTTCGTAACATTGAGGTACAATCTTACTTATATTCCAGACATGTGATACATAATAGACACTATTGTATATAATAGTCGGGATGTAATAGTTGTAAATAATTTTATATATACAGAATGTATGTAATGTAATGAGATCCTGGAAAATGAAAAAGATTTTAAATCTAGACATGGACAGGAAAACAACATAGTTAATGGATAAAAAGTTTAAATTAGCCCTATTTTTTCGCGCTTCCGGGGCGTAACAGTTTTTCTTGGTATCAGAGCAAATGTTGTGTAGTACTGTCGTGTCAAGTAATAAGAGTGTATTACATCCCAATGTGTCTATGCATGTCTGGTAATAAAGTAAGCTTACTTGTCAATGTATGACTTAATTTATGGATTATGTGCAAATAGTAGATCGCTAATCATGAGTGGTAGACGGGACCATTCATAGAGACGAGCTCAACCCGCTCCACCATCTTCCCCTCAACCCAAGAGCCCTATTGATAGAAAAATGAGGCTCGAGGAGATAGTACGGGATATGAGGGAAGGACTTACAACCTTTACCACTATGTTTACCCAGCAATTTTGGGGTACATACACCTGGTACGAAGACAGCTACTCTTGTGCCTAATCCTCCTCCCTCACCTGTTTCTCCAGTAGCCCCCGCCCACAGCCAGCAGTTCCCCAGTATAGGGATGACAGAGAGACTCAGAGGGTGCGAGATTTTCTTGAGTATGCATCCTCTGGAGTTCACAGGGCTTAAAGACCCAGTTAAGGCTGAGGAGTGAATCGTAAATATTGAGGCGATATTTCAATTTTTGGGGTATACTGATAGGGAGAGAGTGGCTATGGCGGGTTAAATGATGAAGGGACAGGCTAAGTTCTGGAGGAGATCGACACAGACGACATTAGCGGAGGATCTCTTAAAGATCACATGGAATGCTTCTTTAGTCGCATTTTGAGAGCAATATGTACCGCTTGCAGCTTGAAAGAAGATACATGCTGAGTTTTTGGATTTGTAACAGGGAAGTTTTATAGTAGACAAGTATGAGAATAGATTTACAACCCTGATGAGATACGATCCAGAGAACAGTTACTTCTCGACATGATTTGAGAAGGGGGTCAACCCAAGAGATAGAGGGAGGAAGGACCTCAGATAGGGGCTGGTAAGCCCAAGACTCCTGTTGGTACCGTAGGGATGATTAGAGGCCTTGAGATAAGAGTGCCACAGTGTAGGATATGTGGCAATATTCACACTGGACCTTGTCGCATAGGTACCTTTGCTTACTACAGATGTGGTGAAACAGAACACCTGATGAGAGAGTGTTCACTTATGAGATTTTAGGAACCTCATGAGGCACTTAGATAGACAGAGAGACTAACTCAGGCTCCACAGAGGAGAGCCACAGTTGCAGACAATGGCAAGAAGCCTGTCTCCCAGGGTCGAGTGTACGCCTATGACCAGGAGACAGCAGATACATCCTTCGATGTTATTCGAGGTACTCTCCTTGTCTGTAATCAAGAAGCACATGTACTGTGTGACCTAAGTTCCACACACTCGTTTGTGTCACCACAATTTACATGAAAGTTTTTGGAAGTATTCCTAAAGGACTTAATGGGATTACCACCCGAGAAAGAAGTTTAGTTTGCCATTGAACTAATATCAGATACTCAACCCATCTCCAAGACACCTTACCAAATGGCATTGGTAGAGTTGAAAGAATTAAAGAAGCAGTTGTAAGGATTACTCGATAAGGGGTTTATAAGGCCTAGTGTGTCACCATGCGGTGCACCAATACTATTTACCAGAAAGAAGGATGGTAGTTTCTGTCTATGTATAGACTACAGGCTTTTGAATAAAGCAACAGTTGAGAATAAGTACCTCCTGCCAAGGATAGATGACTTATTTGATCAGCTGAGAGGGGCTTCAGTGTTTCAAGGATAGATTTGTGATCGGGTTATCATCAGCTAAGGATTAATGAGGCTGATATACTGAAGACATCAATTCGGACCCGATATGGGCGCTACGAGTTCTTAGTTATGCCCTTTTGGATCGACTAATGCCCTAGCTGCATTCATAAGTCTTATGAACGAGGTCTTTCGAGAATACTTAGATAGATTAATGATAGTATTCATCGATGACATCTTGATTTATTCTGGATCCCGGGAAGAGCATGAATAACATTTGAGGACTGTGCTCCAGACTTTCCGTGAGAAGAAGATATATGGTAAATTTAATAATTGTGCTTTCTGGCTAGAACAGATTGCATTCCTTGGACATGTAGTATCTGAGGACGAGGTGCCAGTAGATCCGTCCAAGGTAGATGCAATATTGAGATGGAAAAGACTGAGTACAGTCACGGATGTCAGAAGCTTATTGGGATTAGTATGGTATTCCCGATGGGTTATCGAAGGGCTTTCACAGATAACAGTTCCATTAACCAGACTAACCCGTAAAGAGGTTCAGTTTATATGGCTTGAGTTGTGTGAGCAGAACTTATAAGAGCTCAAACGTTGGTTGAATACGACACCAGTCTTGACCATTCCCAGTGGTCTGAGGGATTTGTGGTGTACAATGATACTTCCCACTAAGGTCTTGACTATGTGATTATGCAGCATGGTAGAGTGGTAGCTTATGGATCCCGTCAGCTAAAGGATCACTAGCATAATTATTCCACTCACGACTTGGAGTTAGCTGCAGTAGTGATTGCACTCAAGATATGACATCATTAATTATATGGAGAAAGATTTCAGATTTTCACTGACCATAAGATCTTAAGTATTGGTTTAATTAGAGGGAGCTTAATATGAGACAACGGAGATAGATAGAGCTCCTAAAATACTATGACTGCAAGATTTTATATCATCCTGATAAGGCGAATGTGGTAGCCGACGCCCTGAGCTAAAAAAGGGTATGATGTCCTACATGATGATTCGAGAGTGGGACTTATTGAAACAATTCAACGAACTCAGGATCAATATGGATGAGATTGAGCATGGATACATGGCTAGCCTACAGATTGAACCAAGTATACTAGACTAGATTAGAGCTGGATAGCGAAACGATTAGAGGTTGCTAGATATGGTTAGCCAGGCAGATGAGAGATCGCAGTCTAAGTTTACGGTCAATGATGATGGATTACTGAGGTACCAAGGCCGTATCTGTGTGCCATATGATAACACCTTGAGACAGAACATTCTGAAGGAGTCCCATTGTCCTAGATTCACCTTGCTTCCGATTTAGTGGAACAGAAAGCTAAGGGTGTTCAGCTCATCCGTGACAGATTGAGGACCGCACAGAAAAGTTATTCTAATGTGCACAGACATCCTCTTAAATTTCAGGTTGGGGACTCCGTATTTGTTCAGGTGTCACCGATAAAGGGTATAGTACGCTTTAAAAAAAAGAGGAAGTGCTACGATTTAAGACTATTCTACTAGTAAAGGTTCTCTGGCAACACCACAAGACAGAAGAAACCACTTGGGAACTAGAGAGCTAAATGAAGGAGAAGTACTCTCACGTGGTTAATGGACCAGCTTGAATTCAGAGGACTGAATTCTTAAAAGGTGGGGAGAAATGTGAAACCCGGATTTTTCCCACTATGTTCATTATTTGGGACCATAATTTAAATAAGAGAGATTTAAAGCATTCTGACGAAATATACGAAATTTAAATGAGAAAAGATAGTGAGTCCGAGAAGGAAAATTGGTCTAAATTAATCCCGAACGTGTAAAAGGATAAAATTGGTCAAAAGATCCTAATTTCAGTGTAAATTCGATGAAGAAATTTCATTAAAAATATGGATTTAGGAAATCTTGATCGATAAAGGAGAAATTATGGAATTCCGAGTCCAATTGGTCAAGATACGAAAATATTACGAATTTTCGTGATTTTCGCCCGAGACATTATCCCGAAAATATGCGAAAATTACACCGAAAAATTTAAAATAAATTAAATTAATTAAATTAATTAATTAATAAAATGTAATATGATTTTTGAGATATTTTGAGTATTTTATTATATTTTATTTGATTAAAATATAATATAATATAATATAATATAATAAATAATAATAAAGTTTAAAAAAAAAAAGAGAAATTGAAACAGGAATCGGGAATTGGAGACAGAGAAGAAAACAGAAGACGAAGCCAGGGACCCGAACCTAGCCCCGTCTGCCCCAGCCACCGCGAGCCACCACCGGAGATCAGACAGGCGAGAGAGCCGAGCTCGTCGGCACCGACAACTGATTGAGGAACGGTGACCGGCGAGAGAAAGAGGGAAAAGAGAGGGAGAGAGAGACCGAGAGAGAAAAGAGAGGAGAGAGAGAGATCGACGGTCGAGGAGGGGAGGAGCGACCCACCACCGGCCAGAGGGGACGTCTGTGACACCGATCCAGGCGCAGATCGGCCTGAAACTCCACCGAACGGCGCGGGAAAAATTTGGTGCCGCTGCCGGAGGAGAGAAGAGGCCGGACCGGCCACTTTTCGACGAGCTTTGGCGAAGCCGACCACAGATCCATGCATCGGACTACCCCATGAACAAGCTGGAGGCGGAAGCCGGCGGAGAACCGGCCGGAAAAACCCCGAACGGCGAGGGAGAAGTTGAACCAGAACTGAATCGGATCGGTCTGAACCGGATCGAACCGGTTCAGCCAAAAAAGAGAGGGAAAAAGGAGAAAAAGGAAAGAAAAAGAGAAAAAGGAAAAAGGAAAAATTTTTGGGGATACATCGGACTTTGGGTAAGTCGGTAAGAGGTCAAAAGTGACCGATTTAATTTTCAGAAAATTTATTTAAATTATATTTGATCAAAAATTCACCCGAAATTAAATATATAAATTGTGCAGTTCGACGATAAATCGCGTACGTGAGCCGATCGAACTTCGATTTGCACACTATCATAAAATCTCGGGTAAGTAAAGATCATTTACGACAATTTATGTAATTATCGCGCATTAAAAGTTTATTTTACGAGTTACGGATTAAATTGCGCATTTAGTGGATTAAATCAAGATTTTTAATTAAATTGTCGTAAATGATATACGGCTATTCAAAGAGTCTAGAAAAAGGCCCTATAAGTGCTAATGGGCCCAGTGAGCCTAATAGGCCTCGATGAAAGAATTAATAAGTGGAAACGGGCTTAAAACGAATTAAGACCCATTAAGGTGCAATTTGGCCCAATAAGAGAGAAATTGGCCCAATTAGCTAACTCGACGGTAATAAATATAAGGAAAATATTTATTAAGTTAAATAGATTAAAATGAGATTTATACCGATAAAACCGAGCAAAAAGAGTAAATTCGATAAAAGTCAACTTTTGACTAAAGCTTCGATATAATCACATATTTGGATATATTGAAATGAATTTAAGCCGTATGTGATAAGTTGAACTTGTTTTGCAGCAGCTCGATCTATCAACACGTTTTACGAGGTAAATTTAAGCATCGAGGAAAGTGCTCTACATCAGTCGCTAAGAGGTAAGGGATATAATTTAGAGTAGCGTTGTACTCCTTCATCCTTACCAACTGTTTATGTATGAGAATTGGATGAGATTTTACGAAATGGATTTCCAACGGTATTTAAACCGAAGCCAAAACCATTTCTCGAGTTTTCAGCATGTTTTATATATTTGAGATGCATTTTACAGCATATATATTTATAAAAGTGATTTTTCACTTTTGAAACGAAAGCATAGTATTTTTATGTGAGATTACGGGTTAAAGTCTCGATATGTTTTATGAAACCATGTTTTCATGATACGAGTTAAAGTCCCGAGATAGATTTTAAGCTATATTTTCACGGTACGGGTATGAGTCCCAAGAATTAACTTTGATAACTATGCTTTCCATATTTACACGGGCTAGAGTTCCGCAATGATTTATGAAAACTATGTTTTCTATGAAAAAAGGGCTAGAGTCCCGTAATGATTTATGAAAATCGGGTTAGAGTCCCGTAATGATTTATGAAAATCGGGTTAGAGTCCCGTAATGATTTTAATACACGGGTATGAGGCCCGGAATGATTTTGATAAATTGGGTAAGAGGCCCAAAATTATTTTTGTGGGGTAAAAAGGCATGATATGACGATAGTCAGAGGATCTGGGGTCGATCTCGTATGGAGACGATCGAGGATCTACCTAGCCGATGGCCAGAGAACGGGCAGGCTCTGACTTGATATGAGAAACGTGCGTATAGACCACACTTGGTGATGCACGTGAGTTCGTGCGTGTAGTCCCCATTTAGTGGTGCACGAGAGATAGGGTAGCGTACGACCCTAATCCAGTCCTACGGCTCCCTGTACTATGGCCATGAGTACCCATGATTTAGTCCTACGGGACCAGATGTATGATGTCCTTCGGGACTAGTATATGAGACAATTGCCTGACCCTACACGATGAATTGACGGAATGATATATATATGTTTTCGCACATTTCATGCTACCTGTTTTATGATTTTATGAAGCACATATTTTCTATGATGAGATTTTAAAGGTAGCCATAAGTATGTTTTACGAAATGTGTATATGACAATACGATTTCATTTTAAAGTGATAAGCATGTTATGATACGCATGATTAAGTTTTGAGATGCTTTTTACTTGTTTACACGACGTGATATGGATACTATATATGAGTTTTACTAAAAAGATGCATGGTGTGTAAACTTATGATTTAAGCATGTTTTTACTGCTTTTATGAAATGTAAGCATCTCTCCTCCAGTACATGTTTATGCTGATTTGTAAAACCATGAGTTTTACTATGTTTTGAGTATTTAAAGCTATTTTAAATGTATCTCTTACTGAGTCTGAAAAACTCACCCCCCTCCTCTCCATCTCCCATATTATCTATAGCGAGTCTACTGCACATACGAGACTGTGGTCATTGACAAGTTAGTTCAACCTTTCATCGGATATTTTCGTAACATTGAGGTATAGTCTTACTTATATTTCAGACATGTGATACATAATAGACACTATTGTATATAATAGTCGGGATGTAGTTGTAAATAATTTTATATATGCAGAATGTATGTAATGTAATGAGATCCTGGAAAATGAAAAAGATTTTAAATCTAGACATGGACAGGAAAACAACATAGTTAATGGATAAAAAGTTTAAATTAGCCCCATTTTTCTGCGCTTCCGGGGCGTGACACAAAGAGGTAAGGGAAACTAAACCATTTGTGTATGTGATATGTGAACTATTATAGCATGATTTGCAATTTATAAAACAAGCATGTTTGATGTGTTGTGTTTTGATGAGAATGCACACGATTTTTATAGCCGGTTGGAGCCCAATGTTTTTAAGAGTTTATAAGCTACGCGTGAAACCACTTTATAAACCGTTGAGTTTGTGTGAGAAATGAATTGCGCTCTACGTTAAGGCAATACTGAGATTTGAGAAATGTGTGCGTGTTTACCGATTGGAACTCGGTTTTAATATGTTTTGTGTTAAGTACAAAATGGTTTTAAATGAGTTTTATAAGAGAAAAACCACTATGAGTTTTACGTGAAGGCAAACCAGTTTTATATGATAATGGCTATTGATAAAGACTTAGGTGTGTAATTTTGAGTACACACCGGGCATTATTCCGGTAGCATGTAAATCTGATTCTTCTCCGTTCTGGTAACGAGAGATCCCCTATTCTGTGGCTGTGCCACGTTTATTTGGTGGCTGTGCCACGAGCAAACCCTATTTTGTGGCTGTGCCACGTATATTTGGTGGCTGTGCCACGTGAGATCCCCTATTCTGTGGCTGTGCCACGTGTATTTTGTGGCTATGCCACGTGTGAATCTAAATCTGTGGCTGTACCACGTACAAATTTAAATCAGTGGCTATGCCACGTGTGTTTGGTGGCTGCGCCACGTGCATTATTATTACAGTGATTTTATCACGTTTATCGAGAAAACCATTATCGCATTATTTTCACATGCTTGTTACTGCTCTATACCGAGCCTTTTACTTCATGTTTCCACATGATTTTGAGATATGAGAACTTTCATGCTATGGTTTTCAAATAAGTATACTGAGTTTCACATACAAATAAATATTTTATAATGTGCATTATGGTTTATATAATGAGTCCCTTACCCCCTTACTGAGCGATTTAGAAACTCACCCTGTTTTCTTCCCCCCGATTTCTTCAAGTGAAAAAGGGTTTTCCTTTGACGTACGGAGTAGTGGCTAGTGGAGGACTTGAGCTCCAGGCCATATATTGTGTTTTGAGGTATCATTTATCTTTTCATGTACCCAGACAATTGTTGTAATTACAGACACTTGATGTATAACCTTGTACGGGATGTATTAGGATTAATTAACTTAATATTGAGTAATGTATATGATATGACATATACTATTTAATGATGAGATCCTGAGGTATGATATGCATGATGATGTATGACACTGCACAGGAATGCACCCTTAATTGTGATTTGATGAGTAAAAAGTTTTTAAATTAGCCCTATTTTCAGCGTTTTCGGGGCGTGATAGTATCAGAGTGAGATTGGTCTGATGTGTGTCAGTGTCAGTAATTAGGAAATTATATCCCCATGTTACTTGCATAGTTAGATACAATTGTGTATATTTAGATGGATTTTAACTAAGAAATGGCTGTGAATGCAAGAATATAGGCATTATGCTGAATACCACTCGCGGTAGAGGAGGTAAAGCATGAGGCAGAGGCCATAGAGGTAGGCCTGAGCCTGCTAGTCGTGTTTAGTCAACCCATGAGACCCATTAGGAGGTTGAGTTGGAACTGATGTTGAGTATACTCCACAGGGTCTTATAAAGAGACCAGACAGTATTGAGACACGCTTCACGAAGATGGAGTGGAGTGTAGAAAATATTTTAGAGTTGTTTACTCAGTCTATGTAGGTAGTTGAGGATAGGCAGGGTAAAGCCTGAACTGATACCTCAGCCTATAGAGATTCTTACACCCCTCCGATATTTAGCGAAGTAAAGAAACTAATAGTTACTAAGGATTGCGTGAATGAGATAGCGAAGTTGTATGAATTCTTTTGGTGTATGTCGACCGAGAAAGTGACTTTTAAATACGTTTATGTTGGAAGGCGAGGTAGAGCACGGGTGGAAATCCGCTCGACCCATTTTAAGAGTTAGACATCCAAGACTGATATGGGAGATAATTCTGGATGCACAGAGACAGTATATTTCAGACATTATTCAGAGGAATTTAAGGATAGAATTCCTTACTCTGACAGAGGAACAGGTCAATCGATGAGTATGAATCTCAATTTACATCCCTGGGCAGGTATAATCTGACATTATGAACAGTGAGAATCAGAAGGTCCGAAAGTCATGGAAAAACTCAGACCGTCTATCAAAGTCTGATTGGCCCCGTTAGATATCACTACATACGACAAGACAGTGCGTAAATCATAGTACGTGAATAAGATTAGGAATTGCATGCCTTTGAGTTTGAGAAAGGCAATAAGGGTCTAAATAGATACAAAAAGGAAACAGTGGATAACAGAGATGCCAAAGCGGGAAAGAGGCGGTTTGGTAGGAAATTTAGAGTTAGTGAATTATGGGGTAAGATGATTGGTTAGCCCCAGTGTATCCAGTTTCAGCACTTACACGGATATTGTGATTGGAGAACCCCAACCTGCTAATGGGCAGTGTTGGATGTGTGGTAGTTACCACGGAAATAGGCGGTTGAATGATGGCGAGTGTATGCCTTGGATCAGGACATTATTGATGCCTTATTTGATGTGGTGCAAGGTACCATTTTGATTGTTAATATTGAAGCAATTATTTTAATTGATCCTGGTGCTACACATGTATTCATATCATCGTCAATTGCATATAAGTTAGTGAAATATGTGAAGCCTATATCATTAGGCGAAATGCTGATACTTAGCACCCCAATGAAGGATAGTCTGCTAATTGAATATGTCGGTAGAGATTATAAGTTGAAAGTGGGGGAAAGGAACATGCAGACCAATCTCATTCTATGAAATATGAGTGTTTTGATGTAATATGGGGAAGAAGTATAAGTCAGCCATCAGCCGATTTTATTCAATGGAAGATGAATAATGTTGAAATAATATTTGAGAATAAATTGATTGGCTGCAAACTATGTTGTTGAAATTGCTATTATAAGATAGCGATGTTTCACCCTAGAAAAACGTACAATAAGTTTTAACAACTAATGAAAGAGTTTTGTTATAGTTGATATACGAAATGAGATAAGCTTTGAGAAGTGATAGATCCTGAATACAAGATATATTGGAATAAGAGGCGTATGCAAGGTATGAATATCTCTTATATGTGAAGTAATTTGGATTAAGCGATATGTAGTAGATATGAATTGCGACCAAGGATAAGGGGTGGATATATCTATAACCAATCCATGTGGTCAAGTTTGAGGGTTAATAAAGGTATTTCAAAATACCTCCCCACCTGAAGACTTGACAACGTCTAAAAGTATACACAACCTATAAATTGAAATCGACAGTCGTAATATATACATTTAAAATAAGGGTACCTTTACTTATACGATAAATAAATATAGAATTCGATTAATCATGAAGGTTTAAAAATTAAAATTTTATAAAATCCGTTAATATAAGAAAAAGAAAATGAGGCGGGTTAGTATCTTCAATAGAAGCGATTTCGAAATGACATTATACGTTTATGCGTACATAGGTCAAGGATATGGGTGATTGAAATATTTAGTGGAATGTGGATGTGCCCAAGACAATTCCTTGTACTAGTTAGGGCATTGAAGAATGAGGTATTTAAACTTTACCTGGACCGATTTGTTATCATCCTTATTGATGATATTTTGGGTGTATTTAAAGTCAAGGGAAAATCATAAGCAACAATTGGAAATTATTTTTACAGATGATTTGTTGAGAGTTCTAGAAATGGACTACTTTGTTGACACGTTTAACTTAGGAAAAAGTTATATTTGAATGAGATGATAGACGTGACAAGAGTTTAGTGTATTGAAGTATGAAATGACCACCGTAATTATTTTCACTATACCCAATAACTCAAGAGGTTTCACAGTGTATATGGATACCTCAAAATAATGAGTGGGCTGTGTATTAATGCAAAATGGGAAGATAGACGATTATGGATCTAGAAAATTTAAGGATCATGAAAGAAACTATCTGACCCATGATTTAAAGTTGGCAGCAGTAATAATTATACTAAGTATATGGAACTACTATGTACACGGTGAGAAATTTCGGGTATGCACTAGGTCATAAAAGCCCCGAATATCTGTTTTTACAGAAATAGTAGAATATGAGATAACTTATAGGGTTAAAGCTTCTGAAGGATTATGATTGTGGAAATTGTACCACCCAAGAAAGGCTAATGTAATGGATGATGCCTTGAGTAGAAAGAGCCTCGGGATGGTATCACAGATGATAGTCAGGGAGTGTGAGCTGCTAGAGCAGTTGTGAGCCTCAGTAGTGATGTGATCCCTTCTGATTATGACAGTGATTGTGTGATAGCTAGCCTGAGATTAGAACCAGATTTGAGTGATCGGATTTGACAGGCTTAGCGTGATGATCGATAGGGTGTCGATAGTGTGGGTCATATTCAGAAGGGTACAATGACAGAGTTCACAGTGAGTGATGATGGCTTACTAAGGTTCAGAGATAGTATAAGTGCTCCCCATGACCACAGTTGATGAGATAGTGTTATTGTCAGAAGCTCACTCTTCGGGATATACAGTACATCCGAGAAGTAATAAAATATATCAAAATTTTTTAAAAAAGGGTATTGGTGGTCAAGTAGGAGAGAGATATTAGATAGTCGTGGCGAAGTGTCTCGTATGTCAGTAGATTAACGTAGAGCGCTAGAAATCTGCAGGATTCTTATAACCTCTACCAATTCTGTCATGAAAGTGGGAGCAGGTTACCATGGATTGTGTGAGAGGTTACAGAGGACCGTAAGAATCACGAGGTGATTTGAGTGATGGTCGATAGATTGATTGAGTCTACCCACTTTCTGGTTCCATAGATACTCTGAGTGCATGAGCAGATTTATAGAAGTAAGAAGATTGTGGAATAATAGGTAGGATTCCAGGGAGTATTGTATCAGATAGGGATTCCTGCTTCACTTCCCACTTCTGGGAACATGTTTCAGGAAGCCATGGGAACCCAGTTGAGTGTGAGCACAGTGTTCCGTCCTCAGACAGATGGTCCTACTTTTGGGAACATGTTTTAGGAAGCCATGGGAACCCAGTTGAGTGTAAGCACAACGTTCCATCCTCAGACAGATGGTCAATCAGAGAGGACTGTACGGGTTATGGAGGATATGATGAGAACGTGTACAATTGATGTTAGAAGCTCCTGGAATGATCATTTGTTATTAGCTAAATTGCCCACAACGATAGTTATCACTCGAGTATCGATATGGCATTGTGTGAAGCAATGTTTGGCAATAAGGGTTGCTTTTTCGAATAGATAGAAAGAAGTGGGGGACAAATAGAAAATTGCTCTCGATCTAGTATAATAAGCCTCTGAGGGTGTTTCGTGGATTTTGAGAGAATGAGAACACCTCAGAACAGATAGAAAATCTATGTTGACAAGAGATGGGGATCGTGAGAATTCATCGAGTGTGAATCAGTGTGTTTGGAAGTTTCTCTTTCTAAAAGTATAATGAGATTCGGGTATTAAACAGGAAGGAGAAGGTGTTGAGATTTAAGATGATCTCCCTAAATAAAAGTCCTTCGGTAGTATTACACTTCAGAGGAATTTAAATAGGAGCTGGAGAGTAGGAGTATGATCTGTGTGAAGCATCCAGAGTGATTTACAGACTAACTTGGTTCTAATTTGGAGGACCAAATTTCTTAAGTGGGGGAGATTATGTAAGACTCGATTTTTATTGTATTTCCTTATGATTCACAGATTGTATGGATATTGTTATATGTTAATGGAATCATAAGACGAATGATTTTAATCATATAAATATGAATGAAGTAGTCAAATGTACGTAAAATCCGAAAACGGACAGTTAAGAAATTTCAATTAAATTTATGAGATTTGAATTGTTCGGATAGAGATACGAATTCTAAATGAGAAATTATAGTGGGTCCAAGAAGGAAAGTCGGCCTAAATTGGTCCCGAATGTGTAGAAGGGTAAAACGATCAAAAGATTAAAATTCGGTATAAATTCGAAAAGAAAATTTATTAAAAATATGGATTTAAGAAATCTTGATCAATAAAGGAGAAAATATTAAATTTAGAGTCCAATTGATTAAGATAAGAATTTATTGGAATTAATCAAAATTTTCACATCGAAAAATTATCCCGAAAATATTAAAAAAATATACCGGAAAGATGAAATAAGACTGATAAATTAATTTCTGGATTAAATGAATTTAATAGGATTTTTTGAGATATTTTGGGATTTTTATAATATTTTAATGATTAAAATAATAATAAAATAAATTATAAAAATAAAAAAAGAGAGAAACTAAACTAGAAAACACGAAGAAGAAACAAGAAAGAAACAAGCGAAGACAGGCGAGCCGGGTGAGAAGCCCGAAGAGCCATCACTGGTAACCGAGGAAGCCAAGCGAGGGTCGGAAAAGGTAGCCGACACCCGTAAGACCCTCCTGCCATCGGAATGCGCCCCACTGACGCCGAATTTCGACAAATCGAGGAAAGGAAGCGACGGGGGGAGAGAAGAAGAGTCTGGCGGTTCTACCGGCGATTGACCCCAGCCGACCCTAGCCGAACGTTCCCCTGCTCCAGGCGCACCGATTGGCGTCAGAAACGGCCCGGGAACCGATCGAAAAAGAGATGAACAGCGACGGGGAAGCCTGAACCGGTACAGACTGATTCAGTAAGAAGAGAACCGGGCTGAACTGATCGATCTGAACCGGGCTGAACCGTACCGAACCGGTTCAGCCAAGAAAGAGAGGAAAAAAGGGACAAAAAGAAAGAAAAAGTGGAAAAGGAAAAAGGGGAAGATTTTCAGGTATACACTGAATTTCGGGTAAGTCGCTAAGAGGTTAAAAGTGATCTTTTTGATTTTTGAGAAATTTATTTAAATTATATTTGATCAAAAATTAACCCGAAATTAAATATAAAATTGTGTAGTTCGACGATAAATTCTGAACGTGAGCCGATCGAATTCTGCTTTACGCACCATTACATAATTTAGAGTGAGTAAAGCTCATTTACGACAACAATATGGTTATTACGCAATTTGAATTGATTTTGCAGATTTCTGATTAATTAATGCATAAAAATAAATTATATTCGTATTTTTGAATTAATTATCGTAAATGATATACGGGCTATCCAAAGAGTTTGTAACGAAGCCCAATGGGTATTGAGAGCCCAATAGAACAGAAGAAGGGATTTAATAAGTGAAAACAGGCTGAAAATGGGTTGACACCCATTAAGATGCAATCGGGCCCAATAAAGTAAAACGGACCCAGTACTTTAGATTCGATCAGTAAAAGTGAAATACTGATAAGTATATTAGAATTGACCCAAATACGTGGTTATATGTAGCTCCGTAGACTTGGTTGGATCGAATTTGGATTGAGAGACCTGGTATTGGCAAGACAGGATAAGCCTGCGCGTGATTCCAGGTAAGGGAATTTTACGGACTGCTAGAGGTAACTTTACCCAATTTCGACGTCATTTACATTCCCTAAAATTGTCTAAAAGGTCTAGATTTAAAATAAGAATTTTGGTGCCCGGATGGACAAATGACCAAAATACCCTTGTGAAGGGTAAAATTTCCAAAATTAGGAAAAGTTTGGAGGAGTAAGAACAAGAGGTTCCTACTCGTTTTTGAGGTGTTTTGCCACATGCATGGGTAGGCTAGCTAACTTTAAAATAAAAATGCACAGCATTGAATATTTTCAACAATGTGATTTCTTGTGGAAATTGTTTTGAGATAACAGAGTCGCCTACGTGATTTTATGAAAGTGTGACGTGCTAGAGCTCAGCTTGCACGACTTTTGATTTGTGTGATGCATGCATTAGGGCTGGAGCAAGGGCTTGCACTAGAGTTTTACATGCATAGGTGCTGGAGTCTAACTCGCACCAGATTTTCATATGATTTTCGTGAAGGGTGCTGGAGTCTAACTTCCACTAGATTTTCACTTGATTTTTATGACACAGTGCTGGAGCCTAGCTCGTACTAGTTTTACATGATTTTGACAAAGTGCTGGAGCTTAGCTCGCACTAGATCTTATGAGATTTTATGAAACGCGTGCTGGAGCTTTGCTCGCATGAGATTTTCCTTGATTTTATTAGAGTGTTGGAGCATTGCTCGCATTGATTTTATGAGACATGCGATTGAGCCGTGCTTGAGGCATCGGGTAGACTGTGTGTCACGCCGATTAAATATGCTCGCACGTGCGTTTTAAGACAGGCACGATTGTGGATATTAGATATGTGTCCACGGAGTACGTTGTACCGTGCAAGTAGCATGGAGTACGCTGTACCGTGCTAGGATTGATTATGTGGCATCTTCAGATGTGAGTGGCATCTTCAGATGCGAGTGGCATCTTCGGATGCGAGTGGCATCTTCGGATGTGAGTGGCATCTTCAGATACGAGTGGCATCTTAGTATGCGAGATATCGGACAAAATCGATGGGATGGACTAACCCACCTCTCGGGGCGGTTCCCGATAGTCGTGAGACCCCGCACATAGGATCCGTATAGCAATGGGATCACGAGTATATGGCCAATACTCCTGGTTATTTTCCTGAGATATATATATATATAGTGTCAAGTCTCACATGTTATTACTTGATGTTTTTGAGAATCATGTTTTGTGGATATTTATGTGAGTTTGGATCACCCGAAGGAGGGGTTGGATCCTGACTGAGATATGATTTTGATGAAAATGAAGTTGGGATTTAAACTGAAATTTGCATGACGTTATTTCCATGCTATTTAAACCCAGACGTGATGTAAACTGGTTTTACATGACATTTATTATGTCGCATGTTATTATTTCTTTGAAAAGCATCTGATTTCATGATTTTGTGTGAGTTAGGAGCACCCGAGGGATGGGTGGAGTCCTGGCTGTGTTGTGAAATTTTAACGAGGATGAAATGATTTAAATGGATTTGCATGTTGAGTTTTCCATGCTTTTTGAAATCCATATGTGAACTTGTTTTACATGACATCATGAATTGTAGAATCTATTTTAAAATGTGTGGAGAAAGGGTGGTTTATGCATGACACCACGTTCATGTAGGTAGTATGGTTACCTACTTGTTCTTAGGATTACCTTATTGAGCTTGATGTGCTCACCCCTTTCATTTTCTCACACAGATTTCTTCTAGTAGACTTTGAGGCGACTGAGCACTGCATTCATGATATCCGCTGCTGCCCATCATTTTGAGGTATATACACTTTTACATATTGTATCTAAATAAGAATAGCATAGTAACATGTTTGTAAGTAACTTTCGGGGATGTATAGACGCTGTAAGCACTTGTAAATGAATGAGAAAGAATTAGTTAAAAACTCATGTGTTTACCTTCTTTTAATAAGGAATTAAGTTATATGGTGAATGAATGGTGGGACTGGCATTGACGCACAACCCAATTGTTAGTGGAGTGTGGTCACGATTAGAGGATAGGTAAGTGTAAAAGAAAAACGAAAAATTTACTCTGATTTTTGGATCATGATAGGAATACAGTTTAATAAAGTTGAGTGATGTGATTGATAATTATCTGCAGCTCCCGAAGATATATACGAAGCCTGATAGGCCGATATACGAAAAGTAGAAAAGATATAAGTACATTTCGACTGAAAATCCAAGTAAGGGATTAATACGAGCTGTTAGAGATAACTTTACGCATTTTCATCGTCGTTTCCATTCATCTAAATTTCGTATAGAGTATAGATAAGTATTTACTGGATAGTACCCAATTATGGGAAAAATTACGAAAATGCCACTGGAAATGGCAAGAATTTGAAAATGCATGAAATGCATGATTTCAATGTTCTTATCGTAAAATATTGTTTTATAATAGTGTAACGATAGACTGGCTCAAGATTTTGCAATCTGCATTAAATTGCACATTTTTCAAAGTTAAGCGTGCTTCAGTGAGAGTAATTCCATGATGGGTGACCATATGAGAAGTTAACCGTTTTGCACCATTTTACATTGTTTTACGTTCTAAACTCAATTTTGAGTATCGTTTTCACTAGATTTGAGCCATCTGTCGTGTTTATGATATGATGTGTAAATAAAATTGTGTTAGAGTGGGGCGTTGACTGAGAGTCACACTCAAGGCTCGCACTGGATTTTGATATGATGACATGAGTAAAACCATGTTGGAGCCCTCGTGTAGACTGTGTCACACTGACTTTGCTCGCACTGGATACTGAATACTGAGGTCCACAGAGTACGTTATACCGTATAAGTAACATGGAGTACGTTGTACCGTGCTTAAGTCTTCGGACTACTGAATTGTACTGAACTGATTAGCTGACGGGCAAGATTTTACTGTCACGACCCAAATTACCTAAAAATCCCTACAAATTTTTCGCATTTTCATTTTCTCACCCGTCGTGAAAAGTTACA
Source organism: Firmiana major (assembly GCA_033439115.1). Lineage (NCBI taxonomy): Eukaryota > Viridiplantae > Streptophyta > Magnoliopsida > Malvales > Malvaceae > Firmiana > Firmiana major. The sequence continues at coordinate 69,470,562 of CM065897.1, read as the reverse complement.
CTCCTAAACAGTTGGGCTATGATTCGGTGTTAGTAACCTCTCACCTATTTGCCATTCCATTTTCATATTCACATTCACATATCAATTTATTTAAATAAAATACATCCCCAATATTAAATCCATATACAGTACTGTGCATCTATATGTTCAGATACAAAAATTATATAAATGTGTATACCTGATCTTAATAAGAAGCAGCGGATTACCGAGATGCGAGACTATTGTCGCTCTCTTCTACTGAATATACCCTGTGGGGTGGAAAATGAAAGGGTGAGCGAAACGTGCTCAGTAAGGCAATAATGTAAGCAGGTAGATAACTATACTATCTACGTGCTGATAATATCATGATATAAAAATAGTTTACTTTTGGAGCATGAGGTAAGATTAAAACGATGCCACATGAATGTATATATCATATACCAGAAATCATGAAATCGACATATAAAGCACACATGGAAAATCATCATGTATGACATCTCATGCTCGTCACATTAAAACTCATTTGTTTCATCATAAACTCTCACTTTAAAACTCATTTGCTTCATTATAAAACAACTTCATCAAGGTCAAACCCATCTCTCGGGAATACCTTGATTCATCAAATCAAATCTCTTTTAAAAACATAAATCGGGACTACCCCTCCATCGGGTTTGTCCTGGTCTATCCAGACCGTATGATATCATGTGAGGCATGTAGGTTACTGTATGAAAAATCGAGGACTATGGCCATACTTTGTCCCTGTGATCCCAGGCACACGGATCCCGGTGTGCGGGGTATCACAACTGCAACGGGAGGTGGGGTCAAGTCCTACCCGCCAGAATATCGAGTAACATCGTAGAGTCATCATGACTGCACGGTACAGCGTACTCCGTGTGACATACACGGTACATCATACTCCGTGGACCCATATCATAGTCTGGGGGTGCCTGCCGTAGGTCTTATCCAGCCCAATACTATGTCGATAACCAACCCATGTCTCAAAGTATATGTGCGAGCATCTCAACTCTCTGTGACACACAGTCTACAGGAGGCTTCCGCATGACTATATGCATGTCAACTCGCGTCTAGTGCGTTTATGTGAGCATCCTGCTGCCCGCCCCACACCAGGTCACAGGCCTACGGAGCTCCAGCACCACGCTATGCATATCATGATATCTAAAATCTCGTGCGAACGAAGCTTCAGCACGGTTTTGTGCACACACAAATTTCTCGTACGAGCAATGCTCCAGTACGGCTTTTCATGATCAATAAATCAATAAACTTGAGTGCGAGTAATACTCTAGCACTCTTTTTATTCATGTAAATACGATAGGTGCCTCACTTGTAATAAAACATCTTTTAAAATAGTAACCGGTACAAACCGGTACCTTTTCGTAAAATTCATGAAATCAACAGCCCACCTATGTGTATATTTGCTTAAATCAAATCAATATATTCATATAAAGCATTAAAACATGAAATCATGCAATTTACCTGCCTTACTACCCTTTTTGTAAATTTTACTCCTAGGGGCAAAATCATCTTTTTCCTTTATTTATCTAAGCCCCGATTTTCGTAAAAATTATTACTTCATTTCTAGATGCTTTAAGAAATTTCTAAAACCTGTAAATCCCCTCTCAAAATACGCATAATTATCTCTATGCACCTACAAAATTCCCTTACCTCGATTCTCGTCGAGTTTGACCTTTCCTTTTCCACTGTTGTCACGTCGCGCAGTCCGATCTGCTCCCGATCAAACCTCCGGAACTGCGTAATAATATTCCTCAGGTCAGATATTATACAACTTAATTGTATTTAATACTTTCTGGGCTTAATTTAAATCATTGGGCCCATTTATCCCTATTGGGCCCGATTGCACTTTAATGGGCCTCGACCCATTTTCAGCCCGTTTATACTGTTTAAATCCCTTCTTCGGGTTTACTGGGCTCATGCAGCTTACTAATAATTATCGAGCTTCGTTCCAAATTCATTGGATAGCCCGTATACTATTTACGGCAATTTACGTTGTAATTCCGATTAATATTCCTTTTATACAGAATTAATCCGTAAATTCTGTAAAATAATTGAAACTCTGTATTAAAGGATTCTAATTGTCGAAATTAAAATGTACTTACCCAATATAATGCGGGATACGAAAATCGGAGCTCAATCGACTCTCGTTCGGGCTTTGTCGTACAACTGCACAATTATATATTTAATCCCGGGTTACTTTCAGATTAAATATAATTTAAATAAATTTTTCGAAAGTCAAATTGGTCACTTTTGACCTCTTACCGACTTACCCGAAGTCCGGTGTATCCCCGAAAATTCTTTCCCTTTTTCCTTTTTCTCTTTTTCCCCCTTTTTCCCTTCTTTCTTGGCTGAACCGGTTCAGTCCGGTTCAGACCCGATTCAACCCGATCCGGTTCAGCCGGTTCAACCCGGTTCACCCTTTTGCTGAACCGATCCGTACCGGTTCAGACCATTCCTCCGTCGTTCACGGCGTTTCCGACCGGTTCTCGGCTCGATTCTCGCGCCATTCGACTCGTCTGCACTGGGGGAGTGTTCGGCTGGGGTCGGGGTTGGCCGAATCACACCGGTGGCCGTCGGATTCGTCTTCTCCCTCTGCGGCACTCTCCCTCTCGATCCGCCGGATTTCGGTGGTTTTGCCGGCCAATAACGGTCTCAAAAGAACCGGCTCCTCCTCCTGAACTCGTCGGTACCCACCGTTCGCCCCCAGCTGCAGTGGATCGCCGGTACCGACTCCGTTTTCCCCGCGGTCTTCTCCTCCTCCGTTCGGCGATCTCCGGCCTCCTGACGGCGCGTCACCGGTGCCAATGGCTTTACCGGCCTCTCCTCTTGCTGCTCGGCCCTTCGTCGGAGGGTGACGATCGCCGGTGGACGAGGGTCGGACGGCCACGCGCGGTCTCCTTCTCCGTTTTCCCATTCTTCTTCTCTCTCCCCGGTAAGATTTCAGATTTCTCTCTTTTTTTTTTCAATTATTATTTTTATTTAACAATTTATTTTATTATTAAAATATTCATTAAAATAGTCTAAAAAAATCTGAAAATATCTACAAAATTAATATTTTATTCAAAATAGATTTATTTAATTTAATTTAATTTATTTATTATATTTTTAATTCTTTTTCGGGTATAATTTCTCCGTATTTTCGGGATATTGTCCCGAGTGAAAATTTCGATTAATTTTCATAAATTCATATCTTGATCAATTTAATCCGAAATTTAATTATTTCTTCGTTATTGATCAAGATTCTCAAATCCATTATTTTTAATAAAATTTTCTTATCGAATTTATCCCGACTTTCGATCTTTTGACCGTTTTGCCCTTCACATGTTCGGGATTAATTTAACCCGACTTCCCTTCACAAATACTCACTCATTTCGTATTTTAAATCCTTATTTCCTATCTGAATCCCATTTCATATAATTTGGGACTATTTTCAATTCTTCATAAAATTTACGATTTAATTTCGGGTCTTACAAATCTCCCCCACTTAAGGAATTTGGTCCTCCAAATTAGAACCAAGTCATAAGAGTCCATATACAGCTCCGGATACATCGATCGTATCATACTTCTTTAATTCTCATGTGATCTTTTTCCGGAGTGTAATACCACCAAAGGACTTTAATTAGGGAGATCATCTTAAACCTCAATACTTTCTCTTTCCTGCTTAATGCCCGAATCAACTTATCAATATACTTATATTTTCATTAAACTGAACTTTTGGAGTTCATATTCGATCACCTATGCTGGATCTGGATAGTATTGCCGAAGCATCAAAAGCTGAGACAGATTGTGGGTGCCTGCTTATTCAGGTGATAACACCAACTTACAGGTCTTATCTCCCACTTGTCCAATCTCTCAAAAGATTCAATCCAGCGAAACTCAACTTACCTTCTTCCAGAAGTTCGCTATGTCCTTATTCTCTTAGGACAAGTAACTTTCAACCATACTAATTCACCAAGGGTGAATTTCAATACTTGTCTATCTGCTCTGAGGTGTTCTTAATCTCTCATCCTTAACTAAACATCCTCAAAGACTTATTATCCAAGGTCAAAAATGATTCTATCTGTCACCCATTTTTTTCTTATCCAATTTGGGGAATAACCCCTACAGCCATACACTGCCTCTTATCTTGTTATCCCGATACTCAAGTGACAACTGTCGTTATGGACGGATTCGATTTGTAATAACTGATCATCCCAGGAGCATAAAAAAATCAAAGGCACACGCTTTCATCGGATCCTCCAGAACTTGTACAGTCCATCTCTGACTGACCATCTGTTTGAGGACGAAAAGCTGTGCTAATACTCAGTCGGGTTCCCATAGCTTCCTGAAAAATATTCCCTGAAGTAAGAAGTGAAGCGGGAATCCCTATATAATACCATGCTCACTGGAACGCTACTTAATGTTCCACAATCTTTCTTACACATGAATCCTCATATACACTCTGAGTATTTGAGAATTTCATAACCAAAAGGTGGGTAGACTTAGTCAACTTAGCGACTATCATCCAAATAGCCTCGTAATTCACTTGGGTTCTCTATAACCCATCATAAAATTCATGGAGACTTGCTCTCATTTTTCGTGCCATGTCGATATAGGTAGGTGCTGCAATAACTCTGCAGACTTTTAATACTCTACCTTACTCTGCTGACACACTAGGCACTTTTCTACAATCTCTACCATGTCTCTTTTCACATCTGACCACCCATACCCCTTTTCAGAGAATTCAATGTATATATTCATTACTTTCCGTATGCACTGTATATCCCGAAGAGTGAGCTTCTGACAACATCACTATCTCATCAACTGTGGTCCTGGGGAGCACTTATACTGTCTCTGAACCTCTCTGTAAATCATTATCACACTCTTTGTGATCTCTGTCACTGTACCCTTCTGAATCTGACCCAAACTATCGACATCCGGTCGATCATCACGCTAAGCCTGGCAAATCCGAGCACTCTCATCCGGTTCTAATCATCAGGCTAGCTGTCACACAATCACCGTCATCATCAGAAGGGGCCACATCAATACTGAGGCTCACAGCTGCTCTAGTAGCTCACGCTCCCTGACCATCATATGCGGTACCATCCCTAGGCTCTTTCTACTCAAAGCATCAGCCGTCACATTAGCCCTTCCTTGGGTGGTACAATTTTGACAATCAAAACCTCTCAGAAGCTCTAACCCACTATGTATTCTCATATTCGCCTCTTTCTGTAAAAAAAACAGATACTCGAGGCTTTATGATTAGTGCATATCCACAATTTCTCACCCTGTACATAATAGTACCATATCCTCGATACAAGAACTACTGCTGTCAATTTTAAATCATGGGTCAGATAGTTTATTTCGCGATCAAGGAATTGTCTAACTCCATACTTGACTATCTTCCCATTATACATCAATACACAGCTCCATCATAATTTCGAGGTATCCATACTCACTGAGAACCTCTTGAGCTGTTGGGTATGTTGAAATTAATCACGGTGGTCAGTTCATACTTCACTACACCGAAATTCACGTCACCTCTATCATCTTATTTATCATCTCATTCAAAGACCACGTTTTCTAGTTTAAACGTGTCAACAAGGTAGACCATTTGAGAACTCGCAACAACCCATTTGTAAAAGCAATCTTCCAATTGTTGCTTATAAATCGCCCTAGACTTTAACTACACCCAATATATCATCGATAATGATGATTACAACTCGATCTAAACCTTGACTTATTTACGCATAAGCGTATAAGATCCTTCTCAACCGCTTACGTTTTCAGGTACTAACCTGCGTCATTTCCTTTTCTTTACCTTAACGACTCTTATTAAATTCTACTCTGTTAAACTTTATGATTTGTCGAATTTTTAACATTGTTTTCGTCTTAGTAGAGGTATCCTAATGCTAAAGGTATTTATTACATCGATCGATTTCACGTTATAGGTCATATATATATATATTTTTAGACGCTGTCAAGTCTTCAGGCGGGGAGGTATTTTGAAATACCTTTATTAACCTTCAGACTTAACCACAACTACGTTATATCTCAGTCTCTGTGGTCACAATTTATATTCGCTACTAATTGCTTTAATCCTAATGACTCCATATATAAAGATGTTCCTACCTAGCATACGTCTCTTACTCCAATACATCTTGTATACATATCTCAAAGATTATCTCCTTAGTGTATCAATCATGAGAAAACTCTTGCCATTATTCATTCCGTGAGTACAATCCTTTACTCCTGTAATTTCAACTGTTACACCCCTGTTTTTAACTTAAAATCTCAATATCCATATTCCGTTTATTAATCCTCCTCTATTGGGGTACTCATTTATCTGTATTGTGCCCAATGATGTAGGCATTCACGCCTTTTACTCACTTATATGCGAATGAAGGCGGTATAAATAAATATGTGGCACCAGGATTAATAAACATATGTACTTCATTATTCATAACAAGTGTGGTATCTTACACCACATCCATGAAACATCAATAGTGTCCTGGTCCAAGACATCCTCTCGCCTTCGTCCAACAACCTACTTTCCTTTTTCTTTTCGGCTATGGCCTCCCTTTTTACGTTGCAGCTATTCCAACGAAGTTTTTCTCTGTCTCTTTACCTTTCTGTGGGGCGATCTCGCCCAACTCTGTGCAACCAAAATCAATGGTCCATCTTACCGTACTTAACGACCATTTTCATTGATACCGTGTAGGTATAGACCCTCCTTCCGTGGTATCCACCACACATTCTACAGTGATCACACTGCTACTCTGCTTACACTGCTACACTGCTTCGTAGCAGGTCGGGGTTTTCCAATCACAATGCCCCTCAAGAGTGCCAAAATTGGATGCACTGGGGCCTTACCAATCATCTTAGCCATTACTCATCAAATTTAATCTTTTACCAACTGGTCTCTTTCCTGCTCTGACATCTCTGTCATTCTCTAATTTCTTCTATCTCTATTTTGGCCCTTACTACATTTCCCAATCTCAGAGGCGTGCAATACATGATCTTATTCACGCAACTGTATTCTGCGCACTGCCTCGACATAAGTAGTGAGCCAATCGAACTCTTATCGATAATTTGAGCATTCCATGAGCTTTTGGGCTTTTCGACTCTCACTGTCCCCAATATCGGGTTCATACTTACCCAGGGATGTAATCTGAGATTCATACTCATCAATCAACCAATGACTATGGGCAGTGTAAGAAACTTTATCAATAAATTCCTTTAAGTAGTGCCTAAAATATTCAGTCACCAGAATACATCCAAAATATTTCTCATCTTAACTCTGGATGTTTAACTCTTAAGATGGGTCGAGCGGGTTTACACCAATGCTCCGCTGCGCCCTCGTATCTCATTCATAATCTGAGCAATTAGCTCTTCAAAATAATCTTCACACTCCGCTCTAATCTCGCGAAGCGTGTCTCAATACTATCCGATCACTCTGTCGGACTCTGAAAGGTATGCTCAACATTAGCCTCCATATCAATTTCATCCTGATTCTCACAAATCAACTCAGCACGACTTAGCAGACTCGAGTCTACCTCTACGACGTCTGCCTCGTGCACTATCTCATCTTGAGTCTCAAATCATGACTCATTCGATTCTCAGGCCGATCTCTACGGCCTCGAGCATGTGTACTCGCCACTCTACCATAGCGGCTATCAGTTGTAAAAACTATATTTTTGCATTCGAAACAACATTCTTAGCTGCAATTCCATCTTGATATACACAATTGTATCTAAACAATGCACAGTACATGGGGATGTAAATTTACTTAACCACTAACACCGTCTCATATCAGGCCAACTCTGCTCTGATACCATTAAATTTGTCACGACCCAAATTACCTAAAAATCCCTACAAATTTTTCGCATTTTCATTTTCTCACCCGTCGTGAAAAGTTACACTCCTAAACAGTTGGGCTATGATTCGGTGTTAGTAACCTCTCACCTATTTGCCATTCCATTTTCATATTCACATTCACATATCAATTTATTTAAACAAAATACATCTCCAATATTAAATCCATATACAGTACTGTGCATCTATATGTTCAGATACAAAAATTATATAAATGTGTATACCTGATCTTAATAAGAAGCAGCGGATTACCGAGATGCGAGACTATTGTCGCTCTCTTCTACTGAATATACCCTGTGGGGTGGAAAATGAAAGGGTGAGCGAAACGTGCTCAGTAAGGCAATAATGTAAGCAGGTAGATAACTATACTATCCACGTGCTGATAATATCATGATATAAAAATAGTTTACTTTTGGAGCATGAGGTAAGATTAAAACGATGCCACATGAATGTATATATCATATACCAGAAATCATGAAATCGACATATAAAGCACACATGGAAAATCATCATGTATGACATCTCATGCTCATCACATTAAAACTCATTTGTTTCATCATAAACTCTCACTTTAAAACTCATTTGCCTCATTATAAAACAACTTCATCAAGGTCAAACCCATCTCTCGGGAATACCTTGATTCATCAAATCAAATCTCTTTTAAAAACATAAATCGGGACTACCCCTCCATCGAGTTTGTCCTGGTCTATCCAGACCGTATGATATCATGTGAGGCATGTAGGTTACTGTATGAAAAATCGAGGACTATGGCCATACTTTGTCCCTGTGATCCCAGGCACACGGATCCCGGTGTGCGGGGTATCACAACTGCAACGGGAGGTGGGGTCAAGTCCAACCCGCCAGAATATCGAGTAACATCGTAGAGTCATCATGACTGCACGGTACAGCGTACTCCGTGTGACATACACGGTACATCGTACTCCGTGGACCCATATCATAGTCTGGGGGTGCCTGCCGTAGGTCTTATCCAGCCCAATACTATGTCGATAACCAACCCATGTCTCAAAGTATATGTGCGAGCATCTCAACTCTCTGTGACACACAGTCTACAGGAGGCTTCCGCACGACTATATGCATGTCAACTCGCGTCTAGTGCGTTTATGTGAGCATCCTGCTGCCCGCCCCACACCAGGTCACAGGCTTACGGAGCTCCAGCACCATGCTATGCATATCATGATATCTAAAATCTCGTGCGAGCGAAGCTTCAGCACGGTTTTGTGCACACACAAATTTCTCGTACGAGTAATGCTCCAGTACGGCTTTTCATGATCAATAAATCAATAAACTTGAGTGCGAGTAATACTCTAGCACTCTTTTTATTCATGTAAATACGATAGGTGGCTCACTTGTAATAAAACATCTTTTAAAATAGTAACCGGTACAAACCGGTACCTTTTCGTAAAATTCACGAAATCAACAGCCCACCTATGTGTATATTTGCTTAAATCAAAGCAATATATTCATATAAAGCATTAAAACATGAAATCATGCAATTTACCTGCCTTACTACCCTTTTTGTAAATTTTACTCCTAGGGGCAAAATCATCTTTTTCCTTTATTTATCTAAGCCCCGGTTTTCGTAAAAATTATTACTTCATTTCTAGATGCTTTAAGAAATTTCTAAAACCTGTAAATCCCCTCTCAAAATACGCATAATTATCTCTATGCACCTATAAAATTCCCTTACCTCGATTCTCGTCGAGTTTGACCTTTCCTTTTCCACTGTTGTCACGTCGCGCAGTCCGATCTGCTCCCGATCAAACCTCCGAAACTGCTTAATAATATTCCTCAGGTCAGATATTATACAACTTAATTGTATTTAATACTTTCTGGGCTTAATTTAAATCATTGGGCCCATTTATCCCTATTGGGCCCGATTGCACTTTAATGGGCCTCGACCCATTTTCAGCCCGTTTATACTGTTTAAATCCCTTCTTCGGGTTTACTGGGCTCATGCAGCTTACTAATAATTATCGAGCTTCGTTCCAAATTCATTGGATAGCCCGTATACTATTTGCGGCAATTTACGTTGTAATCTGATTAATATTCCTTTTATACAGAATTAATCCGTAAATTCTGTAAAATAATTGAAACTCTGTATTAAAAGATTCTAATTGTCGAAATTAAAATGTACTTACCCAATATAATGCGGGATACAAAAATCGGAGCTCAATCGGCTCTCGTTCGGGCTTTGTCGTACAACTGCACAATTATATATTTAATCCTGGGTTACTTTCAGATTAAATATAATTTAAATAAATTTTTTGAAAGTCAAATTGGTCACTTTTGACCTCTTACCGACTTACCCAAAGTCCGGTGTATCCCCGAAAATTCTTTCCCTTTTTCCTTTTTCTCTTTTTCCCCTTTTTCCCTTCTTTCTTGGCTGAACCGGTTCAGTCCGGTTCAGACCGGATTCAACCCGGTCCGATTCAGCCGGTTCAACCCGGTTCACCCTTTTGCTGAACCGGTCCGTATCGGTTCAGACCATTCCACCGCCGTTCACGGCGTTTCCGACCGTTCGGCTCGATTCTCGCGTCATTCGACTCGTCTGCACTGGGGGAGTGTTCGGCTGGGGTCGGGGTTGGCCGAATCACGCCGGTGGCCGCCGAATTCGTCTTCTCCCTCCGCGGCACTCTCCCTCTCGATCCGTCGGATTTCGGTGGTTTCGCCGACCAATACCGGTCTCAAAAGAACCGGCTCCTCCTCCTGAAGTCGTCGGTACCCACCGTTCGCCCCCAGCTGCCGTGGATCGCCGGTACCGACTCCGTTTTCCCCGCGGTCTTCTCCTCCTCCGTTCGGCGATCTCCGGCCTCCTGACGGCGCGTCACCGGTGCCAATGGCTTCGCCGGCCTCTCCTCTTGCTGCTCGGCCCTTCGTCGGAGGGTGACGATCGCCGGTGGACGGGGGTCGGACGGCCACGCGCGGTCTCCTTCTCCGTTTTCCCATTCTTCTTCTCTCTCCCCGATAAGATTTCAGATTTCTCTCTTTTTTTTTTTCAATTATTATTTTTATTTAACAATTTATTTTATTATTAAAATATTCATTAAAATAGTCTAAAAAAATCTGAAAATATCTACAAAATTAATATTTTATTCAAAATAGATTTATTTAATTTAATTTAATTTATTTATTATATTTTTAATTCTTTTTCGGGTATAATTTCTCCGTATTTTCGGGATATTGTCCCGAGTGAAAATTTCGATTAATTTCCATAAATTCATATCTTGATCAATTTAATCCGAAATTTCATTATTTCTTCGTTATTGATCAAGATTCTCAAATCCATTATTTTTAATAAAATTTTCTTATCGAATTTATCCCGACTTTCGATCTTTTGACCGTTTTGCCCTTCACGTGTTCGGGATTAATTTAACCCGACTTCCCTTCACAAATACTCACTCATTTCGTATTTTAAATCCTTATTTCCTATCCGAATCCCATTTCATATAATTTGGGACTATTTTCAATTCTTCATAAAATTTACGATTTAATTTCGGGTCTTACATTTACACACCCCCTAAGCGATTGGTATCCCGCACACTTGATCCGTGATGCCTAGAATCCATAAGATATGATCATACTTCCTACTGTTTACCGAATCCTGCCTATGCTCTCATGATCTCACATATTGAGACAAGGTAAACCCCAAGGATGGGTTGGAACCTTGATCTACTGAATTACTAAACTGAATAGATTTATTGAACTGATTTATTGAACTGAACTGATTTTACAGCACTAAACTGAACTGTTTTACTGCATTGAACTGAACTGTTTTACTGCACTGAACCAAACTGATTTACTGTACTGAACCGAGCATACTTTTCACTGAACGAGCTTTCAATCTATTAAATAGATTGCATGTTGGATTTACTGCCATTGTTTTATATGAAAGTAGTTGTTTTACTGCATGGCATTATGAACATGTAGATAGTGTAGTTATCTACTGGCTTACATAATTGCCTTACTAAGTAAGTTGTGCTTATCCCTTCATTTTTTTCTCTCTCTACAGAGAACTTTTCATAGATAGAGATTCAGCGCCAGTTCTATATTCCTATCGCCTGCAGTTTCCCATCGTGCGATAAGGTATACAAAATTATCTCGCTTTTGTATTTGAAGATGTAACAGCATTGTAATGTACATGGATGTGATATTTAGGGGATGTAAACATGTGTTTATAGCTATGAAATGTTTTCATATAAAGTTTACTGACTGTCGATCCTACTAGTAAACTAATATAGGGAATGGATGGTAAGATAAGTAAAGTGACTGGACTGATGTCGACTCATAGCCCAACTATGTAACTGTAACTAGTTGTGAAAAAGCGAAAACATTTGTTGTGATTTTAAGGAAAAAAAGGGTCACGATAAGATAAGCATGAGCCTAATATTTATTTACTTAAACTAGTTACTGAGCTTTAAATTGCCCACCCCCTCTTACATCTTGCGGACTGTTTGAGCTAGCCTTGGACTTATGAGTTTTTGTGTAGGCCAATAGAGACAGTCACTAGTCTTAGTACTTGCTTGTGTCTTCTGAGCCATTCTTTTGTAACCTTCGAGATATATAAAAGGTATATCATTCTGTTACATGCATAAACATATATATTGCACAGTACATGTTTATTTACAATGTGTTGAGATGTAACTTAAGGTTGCTTTGCAGTTATAGGAAATATTACGATTTTGGGTTTCGAACTATACTTTGGTGTAATTGAAGTGAGATCTAAAATTGAGATGAAATGAAATATAAAATGATATGATCTGTTGGGATATAATGATTTGATTGGATAGTGTAAAATTGAATAGCCTATTGTTGAGTTTGGTTATATAAAATGCTTTTATTTGTAGGTTGATTACTAAGCAAATCTCTTATTTTAAATGGGGTATTTTCAATTTGTTTCCTTAGCAAGGAAATATAATGGGTTAAAAAAGACAATTACCTGCTTTAAAGTTATTTAAATCCACATTTGAAATAAAGAATAAGATAGTAAAGTCATAATATAAGGAAAATGATAAGTGAAATCGATTTAGTAACTGCACGAATCCTAAAATCAAAACTTTAATTTAAAAGAAAATTTTAGTTTATAAATTTGGATAAGTGGAAATAATGGTTAAGTGTTAAGTTGTTAAGCATCCATCCCTACCTTCGAGTCGTGACAAGTATTGAAAGGCCATTATGATTACAATGTAATCGATAAGACATTTTATCATACTGGTCAAATTTAACTTGTAACAAATGGATGATGAACTTCAAATAAGTAGTAGCACATATTAAACATAGAGGATGTGTAGAAGCCATGATTCAAGTTTATACAAAGAGTAAGGTAAAGTTAAATTATATACCGTCAAAGAAATTCTAAGCTTTGGTATTTGTTAGGCTTATAAGAAACATCTTAAGCCTTATCATCTATCGCTCAGTATTGAATTGAAACAACCACAACAACAAATACATTATCCTGAAGATAATATAAAATATTAAAATCAGCTAAAATAATTGACGGAGGTTTGACTGAAGAGCACACATTTTCCACTTAAAATAAAATAAAACCAATTATAGCATTAACTTTATTCGACATTATTTCTCACAACATTTTATAATAAAATCTCTCAAATCAAATTATAATAACTATTTTTTGTTTCAGTTCCTTAAACATAAATAAAAGTATATATTAGAAGGGAAAAAGTACTTAAAAAAATAACTTTATGCTCATAAAAATTGTAAAAACCACTAATTTCCTCATAACGACTATAAGCTATTTTAATTGGATTATCAAATCAAAGATTGGCAATATGTATTCCTTGTAGGACCAAACCCATAATCATGATGGAAGCCATATGAACTACGAGGAGCGAGATACCTTTGGAAATGTTAAGCATATAAGAGGTATGGAACTAAACTATTGAATTAACTAAGTTAATGCATGAGTTGGCTACTTAAGTGATAGTTGGTTCAAAGAATGTTGCATGAACTAAGATACGAACTAAAGTATGGTTAAGATAACTTAAATGTAACCCTAAAGGCTAAGGTATAACAAGTAAACAATAGCAATTAAATCCCATAAGTTGACAAGGTAGGAATTTGAGATTCAAGTCGAAGGTTGTACAAAATCATGCAAAATGCAATCCTAATGTAATCTAATAATTTAAATGCTTATTGTACATGATACGTGCAAGCTTTAAGAAGTAATTAGGCTGAAGAAATGATGGAATGATCCTTGTGGAAGGGTGATACCAAATGCCTAAGTTAATCCATAAAATTGGACTTAAATTATGAGTTTAGGGGGCTTCATGCATGCCAACTAAAACCTTAATTAACTTAACATTTAAAATATGATGGAGCTATGTTATAAATATGACAAATAATTGATGAAATGAGGATTGGAAGCATGGATTAAAGGTTGGAAAATTTTCACAAACCTGGTTACAAAAATGATGGTGAAATCATGAGTTACATGCAAAATTAGTCAAAGAAATGTAATGATTTTTAATAGAATTAATTCTTAGCACAATTAACAATATTACGTGGTATTATATATATATATATATATATATATATACATATATATCGTTAAATGTGATAAAATCCAAGGCATAATGATGATAGCAAGTGGCGACAATCAAGGCTAAAATTAAAGAAAGCAATTAAGCAAATGTAAGTTACCTAATCCCACTATTATCTAATCAAGCACTAAGGGAAATAAATTCTATTTCTTTATTCCATTAACCACTAACCTTTAGACCATTGTATAAAAAATATCTAAGGCTTATGATGCATGGAAAATGATGTGAAGAGGGTTGCTAAAATGAGTTGGAAATACATTAAACAAAATCAAATTATAAGTTAGTGGACTGCTACCTATTGTGACTATCAAGTAATAGATAAATCAATTGAATTTTGATATTGGTAAGGACTCTTTCGTTTCTCTTAGAAGCCTTATTTTACATTATAGATAGGCCCCTTCTTAGCCATTTGAGGTTGGTTATTACATTAAACCAGAAAGGAAACTGAAGCTGAAGATTTCTGAGGTATCCTTGAGTGGAAGAGAGAAATACAAATAAAAGAAAAGGAAAGAGAGGGAATTAGGCCAAACTTCCTCCATACCAATGTTCTTCTACCTCTTAGCTATCACAAATTTATTTGAGAATTTTTAGAGGTGATTTGAGGGTTGAAAACAACTAAGAGAAATTAGTGGACAAATTCTAGTTTTAAAAGAGGTAACTACAAACTGACTTTGGTTGATTCAACACTGATGTATTTAATTTTTTTTAACTGTATTGAGAGTGTATATGATGTTAAATGCATCAAAGAAGAGTTTGGCACTGAGCTTTAATGTTTGGCAAAGGAGTGGTTTAAGGGTAAGATAATTTTAAAAATTCTAATTTAAATGTATGTTGTGATATGTGTGATGATCTATAACTTAGTAAAGTATTTTTATGAAATAAAATATGGAAAGTGGATTTAGGGTTTCAGCCTTTGATAATTCTATTTTTAATAGAATTATTTGTGCTTAAATTCCTAATTATTTATTTAATCCCCATATTATTTTATTAATAATCCCCTTTATTTAATTAAAATTCTTTAATGTGCAGATAAATTAAATCCGAATGAAACTCAGTCGTTTCAGTCGAAATTAGGCTGAAAACAGGCTAAAGGAGACTGGACCACTACAAATTTGCAGATCGAGTCACCAGTCGTCTGGACACGCGTGATGCTAGGTGTCTGATTTTTATTTGCTCCGAAACGATAAGATCAACGGACACCGTGCCAACCCTCTGGAGGACACACGCCAGGCCACATCGTACAACCAATTGGACAAAAAGACGGGTGACGTGGAAATATCTACTCTGCAGTGAATCAAATGAAGACAAGTGGTCAAACAATGCCAACTCATCTAGGATGGAAAAATTACTATTGTACCCCTATGTTTGCGTATAAATAGAATATGATGGCAATTGAAAAATGAAGTAAAGGTAGTCTAGGTTAGAATAGAAGTAGGGTAGAATTTAGGAGTAGTGTAATTTAGGGTAAATTAGTTTGTAGGAGTAGAAGTAGATAGTTTTAGAAAATAGTCTACTTTTATTAAAAGTTTTATTTTCTCTAGATTTTCTTAAGCTTTCCGTTTGCCACCATTTTCTCTTGCTACTGTTCACTAAAATTTCAATACTTATTAAAGCTTTTCAAGTTTCGTTTCAGCAACCATTTTCCATTGTTCATTGATCTTCTCAGTTTTGTTAAAGTCATTTCTTTTATTTAAACACTTTTTTGTATCGAAAGTTAGTTCATTTATTAATCATTCCTTTCTGTTTCAGTTTTCACGTTGTTGTTATTATTTTATTTGCAAGCTCTGTTATTTCTAGGTTTCTTTTGTTTCCCTTTCTTTCTTCCGTTCTTTAATAATTTCATAGTTTAGGTTCATGCTGTATTAATATCTCAGTTTTATTTTTTTTTTTTAAGTTAGTTTGTTTTAGTTCCCTGTTGTCACGGTTCTGTTTCATTTCTTTCCAAGTTTATTTTCGTCTTCCTCTACCTTTCCCAGCTATGTGTGCTGCTGCGATGTACTGTGAAGCTAGTGGCATCACTGGCCATGTTGATGCTTGCTTGTGTAGTGGATGCGCAACAGAGCAAGGCTAGCTACAAGAGATGACTTGGCTGCTGTGTAGTTTGGAGCAGAATGGGCTGATGCGTGGTTGGGAGACAAAGCAAGTGGCAACGAAGATGCAACTTGAAGCTGGTGAAGGGTTGCGGGATTGGATGAAAGGATGTGGTGGCAGTGAAAAGGAACCAACCTTCAACTCTGTTCTGCTCTGTTTTCATTTATTTATACTATTCATTTAGTTGTCTTTTTACTATGTATTAATCTATTTGTTACTTGTTGTTTAGGCTGCTGTTGATTAATGTTTAGATTGGTTAACAGTGTGTTAATAAGCTAGAATGGCTATTGAGGTGCCTCGAGTAAGAACTGAGCTGGTTGGTTCATGTTAGTTGTTTCGGGCTATTCCTATTTTATTCAGTATCAAGCGGTAAACATGTGCTGCAGGAGGGCTGAAGCATGGATGAAGGGAAGTGTTGGCAGTAGTGCTGCTGATCAGCACTAAGCTCGGTTAATAGGAGAGAAGCAGCATCGGCTCGGCATGGTTTGTGCAAAGCTGGGTAGAGAGCAAGGTACTACTATGCATAACGTTGCAGGGGTGCGTGGGTGCCAATCTGAACAGTTGTCAACTCGCTTGCTGGATGACCGAATGTTGTACAGATGTTGGAGGTGGTACGTGAGTGTTGTTGGCAGCAAATTGCAGGGAGCAGGAAGCAGAGCAGGACATCACCTGGACAGACCGGTAGCGACGCATACCTGTACAGCACTTGGACAGCAACGCCTGGAGACAAAATCTGGAAATAAAGAACCATGTACAGTATAGCACCACAGGACCGAGAGTAAATATGGAATTGGAGATGAAACATGCACAGTACCAGGGAATGGAGGGACCACTCGGCTGGACATTTAGCTTGGGCCTTGTTTGGCTATTGCATTGTAGCTATTTCATTTATTTCCATGCATTTTAGTATAGTTTAATTTAAATTTAATTTGTTAGCTTAGATTAGAGTCTTTAATTAAATTGCATGTTAGTATTCTTGCTTAGTGGTATAAAACTTAGTTTTAATTAGGTTGATAGTTAATTAAGTGTTAATTTAGAATTAGATTAGGGGTAGATTTATTTCATGCAATTTTAAGTTTGTTTCCATTTTAAATTTAATCCAAAGATATTTTTCATGCATTATTTAGATTTTGTTTAGGATTATTTTATAGGTAGTTAATTTCTTAGTTAGATTTATGAATTTCTTTAGGTTAGTAGATTTTTATTTTATTAGATTTTAGGTTAGTTTAATTTGCAATTGTTATTAATTAATTTAATTACATGCATATTTTATTTCTAGGATAGTTTAATTTTAGTTTAATTAATTTGTTTCTTTATTTTCATTTCTGCATTTTATTTTAATTGCGTTAATTAATTTTAACTGTTTTAATTATCTTTTGTAGGTGATTTGCTTTTAATTGCTCGGAGCTTTGTAAGTAAATTTTAGCTCTGTTTCATTTTCTTTATTTTATAATTGTTATTGTTTTTAGTACTTTTAATTTCAGCCTTGTAGATCACTCATCAACAATTCATAATTTGCTAAGATATACTTAGGGTAAGATTAACCGGTAGTTAATTAGGCTAATCAACTTCTCTGTGGGATGAAAATGCGGGACTCAAATCCGTTTATTACTTGTACGACCCGTGCACTTGCAGTAATACGTTTAGAGCGTACCAAGTTTTTGGCGCCGTTGCCAGGGAAGTTTTTATTAGTCGTTAATTAATATCGGTGAAATTATGCTTAGGTGTAATTCTAGCTTGTAAATATTTAGGTTGTAAATATTTAGAGCCTTAGTTTAGGTTAGTTACATTTTCTCTATCTAGTTAAAAAAAAAAGAAAAATTAAAAAAAAAGTTAAAAAAAATTTTCTAAGGACTTTTTGATGATTACATGTGTAGAGCTAGGAGTTATGATTATTTTCCTTTAAATCCTAAAATTGAACGAACACTTAGAAAAATTCGAAAGGATTCTAAGAAATTATTAGCTCCAGGATAAAACATCATGGCAGAAAATAGAGACATTAGGACCGTTGGAGATTATGCAATGTCGACTATTAGAAGGTATTATACCGACATTAGGCCACCAGCTGTCCCTGCTAACAATTTTGAAATTAAGCTCGCAATCCTCCAGATGATCCAGACCTCTCTACAGTTCAGTGGGCTTCCGTACGATGACCCACATGCTCACCTCGGGCAATTCCTGGACATGTGCAACACGTTCAAGCATAATGGATTATCTGATGATGCGTTTAGGCTTAGATTATTCCTCTTCTCGCTTAGGGATAGGGCGCGACACTGGTTAACCTCCTTACCTCTAGGATCCATTTCTACATGGGATGAGTTAGCCCATCAATTTCTATCTAAGTTTTTCCCTCCCTCTAAAATGGCCAGACTCCGTAGCGATATATCTTCCTTTGCTCAGTTCAACTCTGAATCTCTTTACGAAGCATGGGAACGATATAAGGAGTTTCTTAGGAAGTGCCCTCACCATGGCCTATCTTTGTGGTTGCAAGTCCAGACCTTCTATGATGGACTTACAAGCCAAAATAGGATCATTGTTGATGCTGCTGCGGGTGGAGCTCTACTGTGTAAAACAGAGGAGGAAGCTTACGAGTTTTTAGACAAGATGGCTGCTAACAACTATCTATGGTCCTCGGAGAGGCAATTGCCTAAAAAGTCGACTAGTATTTATGAGCTCGACACACTGTCTACCTTAACCTCTCAAATTGCTAATCTTTACGAAGAAGGTAGAGTCGCTCAGTACCCAGCATAATCCTTCTACCAGTCCTAATCCGATTTATTCTGTCTAAAGTCCTTTTCTGTCCTGCGAGCTGTGTAGTGGTACCCACTCTGTAGATAGGTGTCCGCTCAACTTAGAATCGGTTCAGTATGTTGCCCCCCTAAGCAACAGAATAACCCTTTTTCAAACACCTATAATCCAGGGTGGAGGAACCATCCTAACTTTTCCTGGAGCCAAAACCAAAGGCAAACTTTTAATTCTAGACCTATAGGACCCCCTAGTTTTTAAGCTCCATCGGTTCAGGTACCACCACAGTCGTAATTTCCACACCATCCACCACATCATCTATCCCCACCTCAATTTCAGCATTATCCACCTTACTTCCATCAACCACCACCACCACCACTTATGCAACCCCAACATTACCATGCACCAACAGCTGAGAAGAAGCCTACACTAGAGGAGATGTTCACGACTATCCTGAAAAATCAAGCTACCTCAATTAAGAACTTAGAAGTTCAGGTTGGACAAATAGCTAGTGCTCTTAGCCAGTGTCCACAAGGGACCCTTCCTAGTAACACTGAAGTTAATCATATTAAGCAAAGGGAGGGTAAGGAACATGTTAGATCCATCACCCTTAGGAGTGGCATAGAGCTAGATGATCCACAAGTTAAGTCCCAACCTGAATAGCACATAGTTGAAGAATCCTTAAATTCTAACGAGGCAGCTCAGAAAGAGCAGGAACATCAGGATCGGGTTGCAAAGGAAACAAAGATAGGAGCTTCTTTATCTTTACCTTCTTCTTCTTCACCGCCTTCCTCGTCCTCTGATTCTATACAGGTTCCCACTACATTGCCTCTAGTTAGACCACCAATACCTTTTCCTCAAAGGTTCCAAAATAAAAAACTGGAACAACAATTTCCTAAATTTCTTGAGATTTTTAAGAAGCTTCACATCAACATTCCTTTTACAGATGCCTTAGAGCAAATGCCAAGTTATGTGAAGTTTCTAAAGGATATCCTCTCTAGGAAAAGAAGATTGGAAGATTATGAGACAGTGGCCTTAACTGGGGAATGTAGTGCAATTATCAAGGATCTCAGGAATTTTACCATACCCTGCACTATTGGAAATCTTTTCTTTGGTAGAGCCTGTGTGATTTAGGAGCTAGTATCAATCTAATGCCTTTGTCTATCTATCAAAAGTTAGGAATATGAGATATCAAGCCTACCACAGTGACCCTTTAGCTAGCAGATCGATCCAGTTAATATCTGAAGGGGGTCATTGAGGATGTGCTAGTAAAGGTGGACAAATTTATTTTCCCTACGGATTTTATTGTATTGGACATGGAGGAAGACAGGGAAGTCTCCATTATACTAGGTAGACATTTCCTAGCTACTAGTAGAACTTTCATTGATGTACAAAAGGGGGAGTTGACTATGAGAGTCCTAGATCAGGAGGTGACATTTCATGTTTTCAAACCTTTGAAGCTCCCTGATGACTCTCAAAAGTGTTTTAAAATGGATATTAAAGAGGATATAAGGCTTGAGCATAAGAAATTTGTAAGAAGGAGGGAAGTAGCTTGTCACGACCCAAATTACCTAAAAATTAGAGTAAATTTTTTACTTTTTCATTTATTATTTAATTCTTACGTTTCTCTCATCGTGACCATCCTACAAACAGTTGGGCTATGATTCGGTGTTAGTCACCTCTCACATATTTACCATTCCATTTCCATATTCACATTCATACATCAGAGTTTACAATTCTTTGACTTTAAATAAATACATACACAGTGGTATTTATAACTCTACATCCCCGACATCAATGTCCGTTTACAGTACTGTGCATTACATATTTAGATACAAAACTATACAAATGTGTATACCTGTCTCTTGATGGGAAGCAACGGATACCAAGCATGCAAGTCCTCAGCCACTCAATAACTATTACGAATGCTCTAAAAAGATGGGAAAATAAGGGGATGAGCAAACCACATGCTCAGTAAGGCAATTATGCAAGTAAGTAGATAGCTCCACTATCTACATGCTCATAATGCCATGCCTTTAAATCCATTTCTTTTCATTAAAATCATCAAGCACAAAGTCATGCAACCATCAATGACTTAGTTTATAAAACTGTTCGTGCATATATAAATCATACTACTTATGCATCAAAGCATTTTATGTGACATCATTAAATCATAATAAGCATGAATTAAATCAAGATCATGCAGTCTTTCATGTCATGTAAGACAAATAATGGATTTCAAATGAAAGCATGGAAAACTTCACATGCTACTGCATTTAAAACAATTCAATAAAACTGCAGTAAATACTAACCCTTCCGAGTCGATCAACTCATAAAACAATCTCATAATTTCATTTCAAACTCATAAAACAATTCATTAAAATTCGCTATAAAACTTCGGTTATAAAACCACCCTTCTTTCAGGGTCACATATCATAAAATCGTGAAATCGGGGGCCTGACCCCTCCCTCAGGTCTACCCTAGTCTATTGACCAATAGTTATATCATGTGAGACAATTAGCTGATTATATCAGTAACATCGAGGACTATGGCCATATCCTAGTGATCCCTGGCAACATGGTACCTAGTGTGCGGGGTTTCACACCTAAAACGGGAGGTGGCTCGTCCTACCCGCCAGAACAGCATAACACCAGGATTACGAGGGCAAGGCTTGCTGCCTCGTGGCTAATGCCACTCCACTCCAACAATCCCCATGGTACAGCGTACTCCGCGTGATATACACGGTACAACGTACTCTGTGAACCCAAGCTCAATTAGGGGTGCCTGCAATAGGTCTTATCCACCTACATCATCTCTGTCTCAGTATGTACGTGTGAGCATATCATCTCACTGTGACACACAGTCTACAGGAGGCTCCAACATGGCTATATGCATGTCATATAAATCCCTGTGCGAGCGAAGCTCTAGCACGGCTCCATGCATATTCATGATATCAAAAAATCTCGTGCGAGCGAAGCTCTAGCACAGTTTAATAAAAATCAGTAAAATCTGCGTACGAGCAGCGCTCCAGTACGACTTAAACTGATTGTAAATTCAAGTAAAATCCACGTACGAGCAATGCTCTAGTACGGATATGTATAAAAACTCAGTGAAAACCTCGTACGAGAAACACTTTAGTACGACATTCAAATGAGTTATAAAACCATATAAAACTTTGTGCGAGCAACGCTCCAGCACAAATGTATGCTCAAGTAATTCAAATCTCGTGCGAGTTACACTTCAACACGACTTTATGCATAATTAAATCAAATCTCGGGCGAGTTACCCTCCAGCACGGCTTTATGCATTGTCATATCAAAATAGGATGTGAGCTAAGCTCCAGTATCTCTCATGCATGTCAATCATAAACACTAGTGCGAGCAGTCGCTCCAGCACCATTTTATGCATACCACATCAAAACAAGTCAAAACATGTCAAAACAGAGTGCGAGCTAGGCTCCAGCACCTCTCATGCAATCACAATAATAAAAATCAGTGCGAGCAACAGCTCTAGCACATTTCATGCATATGATGTCACACAAGTTAGTGCGAGCAGCCGCTCCAGCACATTTATGCACATTCACAAACGCATATATAGTGCGAACTACGTGTCGGCACTATCTGTTTCCATATAAACTTGATAGTTGGCCTATTTTCCAAAGAAATTTTCATTTAAATATAAATAACACTTACGTAATGTTATCATGTGAAATTCATGCAATTACTTGCCAATCTATCGATTTGTTTTGATTAAAACCAATAAAATTCTTAATTTCAAAATTTCCGTAAATCATGCATTTCATGCATGTCATGCTTTCACCATCCTTAGGTCAACTTCCCTCAATAAGGGTAAAATAGACTTTTACCTATTTCGAGTCCTTAAAATCTTAAAACCATTTTTAGGACCTTTATACATAATCAGGGTATACATACATATTCAGTGTACAGAAAAACTATTTAAAATATGCGTAGCTACCTCTAGCTACTCACACAATTCCCTTACCTCATTTTCTGTACAGTCTGACCTTTCCATTGATGACTCGTCACGCAGTCCGATTTACTCCCAATCCAAATCAAATCTCCGAAACTGCGGATACACATTCATCAGGTCAAATACAATACAATTTAATTGTATTTCATATTTTCTGAGCTTAATTTTAAATCATTGGGCCCATTTACCTATATTGGGCCTGATTATACCATAATGGGCCTTAATCAGCCTTAAGCTCGTTTTCTCACTTACTATTCACATTATCGAGGCCTATTGGGCTCATTGGGCCCATCAATATTTATTTAGCCTCGTTCTAAATTGTCGGATATCTCAATTTAGTATTTACGACAATTTATCCAATTTTCCAAAATTTAATTCATTAAATGAGGAATTTAAATCCGTAATTTATGCGATAAATATCAATCACGCATAACGATGTAAATTATCGTAAATAAGGGTCACTTACCCGAGATTCCATGATAGCACGTAAATCGAGGCTATCTCGAGCTCTCGTTCTACGTTAATCGTCGAGCTACAGAATTTAATATTTTTTTCAGGTAAAATTTCAGTCGGATATTAATCAAATTAAATATTCTTGAAATTTAAATCGATCAATTCGACCGCTTACCGACTTACCCGAAGCTCGATTGCATCACTGGAATTTTTCCCAATTTTTTCTCTTTTTCTTTTTTCCTTTTTTCTTCCTTTTTTCCTTCTCTTTTTAGCTGAACCGGTTCGGTCCTGTTCAACCCAGTTCAGACCGGTTCGATCCAGCGGTTCGGTCCGGTTCGGTCCAGCAGTTCAATCCGGTTCGGCATCATTTGGTCGTTTCGGCACCGTCTGGTCGGTTCCCGATGCCTCACCACCGCTGTTCGGTGCGCCATCGTCTGGGCTTCCATAATCGGGCCTCCGATTGGACCAAATCGATGCCATCGCCGACGAATCTAGCCTCTCTCCTGCGGCTCTCTTTCCGTCAATCTGGTGTTTTTCGGCGACTTCGGGGCGCGTGGGTGTGCGGGTCGGCTTCCTGGGGTGCCGATTGACCTTCGCCTGCCGTCTCCTCGCGTCGTACGCCGGTGGTTGTGTCGGAGCCAGTGTAACTGACTCTTGCACTTTGCTTTCGCCATTTCTTCTCTGTTTCGCATTTCGCAATTCATACTTTTTTTTTCATTTCATCTATTTTTTTATTATTTTATTATTATTATATTCAATTAAATATTATTATTTAGCAAAAATATCTAAAAATAATTATATTTTATTCATTTAACCTGTAAATAAATTTCTCAGTCCGATTTTACCTTTTCCGTATATTTTTCGATTATTTTCGAGATTATTTTTCGATAAGAAAATTTTGGTTTATCCCAATAAATTCATATCTTGATCAATTTAACCCGAAATTTAATTATTTCTTCGTTATTGATCAAGATTTGTCAATCCCATATTTTCAATTAAATTTTCTTATCCCGATTACTATTGAATTTTGATCTTTTGACCGTTTTGCCCTTGCACGTGTTCGGGAATACCATTTCAATCCTTTTGCATTTTTAAATGCACTCGAAAATTTCTATTTATTCCCTTTTTGCTCTTGCGATAAAACCGGGTCTTACAATCTCCCCCACTTAAGAAATTTAGTCCTCCAAATTAGAACTAAGTAAAATGAGTCCATAAACAACTCCAGGTATATCTATCATATCATATACTGTCATCCTCAAGTGACTTTCTCCGGAGTGTAATGCTACCATCATACTTAACTAGGGAGATTATCTTAAACCTCAACACTTTCTCTTTCATGTTTAATACCCGAATCGATTTCTCAATTATACGTTACACTTACATTGAGCTAAACTGTTGGAGCTCATATCCAATCACATATGTTGAGTCCGGATAGTATTTCTGAAGCATCAAAAGTTGGGACATATTATGGATGCCTGCTAATTCTAGTGGTAATGCCAACTTACAGGTCTCACCTTCCACTTCGTCCAATATCTCTATCTGAATCTTGTTACGTCCTTAAGACAAGTAACTGCCAACAATACTAATTCACCCTCGGTGAATTTCCAATGGTTTTTCGTCTCTTGTCAGCATAGCTTTTCTATCTGCTCTGAGGTGTTCTTAATCTCTCACAAATCAACTGAACATCCTCAGAGGTTTGTCTTACCAATTCAGGAACAATTCTATCTGTCACCCACTTCTCTTATCCAAGTCAGGGAACAACTCCCTACGGGCATACAATGCCTTATAAAATATCATCCCGATACTCGAGTGACTACTGTCATTATTGGTGAATTCGATTAGTAACAACTGATTATCCCAGGAGCTTATAAAATCAATGGCACATGCTATCATCACATCCTCCAAAACCTGTACAGTCCTTTCTGACTGACCATCTGTCTGAGGATGAAAGGTTGTGCTAACACTCAATCAGGATCCCATAGTTTCCAAAACCATATTCCCAGAAGTGGGAAGTGAAGCGGGAATCCTTATCTGATACCATGCTCACTGGAACGCTACATACTGTTTCACAATTTCGATACACATAAATCCGCCTACACACTCAGAGTATCTGGGGATCTTCATAAACAGAAGGTGGGTAGACTTAATTAATTTATCGACTATCACCCAGATAACTTCGTGATCCATCCGGGTCCTCTGTAACCCATCATAAAATTCATAGTAACTTGTTCCCATTTCTGTGTCACTATAGGTAGAGGCTGCAGTAACTCTGCAGACGTCTAGTACTCTACCTTACTCTGTTGACATACAAGACACTTTTCCACAATCTCTATAATATTTCTTTTTATACTTGACCACCAATACCCTATTCAGAGATTCCGATATATTTATTATTTCTTGGATGCACTGTATATCCCGAAGAGTGAGCTTCTGATCACTGCGGTCATGGGGAGCACTTGTACTATCTATGAACCTCTGTAAGTCATCATCACTCACTGTGAACTCTGTCACTATACCCTTCTAAATCTGACCCACACTATCGACACCATGCCGATCATCACGCTAAGCCTGGCAAATTCGGTCACTCAAATCCGGTTCTAACCTCAGGCTAGCTGTCACACAATCACTGTCATCATCAGAAGGAATCACATCACTACTGAGGTTCACAACTGCTCTAGCAGCTCACGCTCCCTGACCATCATATGTGATACCATCCTGAGGCTCTTTCTGTTCAAGGCATCAACCATTACATTAGCCTTTCATAGGTGGTACAATGTTCACAATTATAATTCTAAGAGGCTCTAACCCTCTTGGTTATCTCATATTCTAGTCTTTCTGTGAAAACAAATACTCGGGGCTTTTATGATCAGTGCATATCTAAAATTTCTTACCATATAAGTGGTGGCGCCATACTTTCAATGTAAACGCTACGGCTGCCAAATCTAAATCATTGGTCGGATAGTTTCTCTTATGGTCCTTGAACTATATGGATCCATAAACGACTATCTTCCCATTTTACATCAATACACAGCCTAATCCATATTTTGAGGTATCCATACACACTGAAACCTCTTGAGTTGTTGGTTATGGTGAGAATAATTACAGTGGTCAGTTTATTACTTTAATATACCAAAACTCACCGAAGCTACTTTCATACTTATCATCCCACTCGTATGAAATCTTTTTCCAAACGAAACGTGTCAACTGAGTAGCCCATTGAGAAACTCACAACACCTCGTCTGTAAGACAGTTTCCAATTGCTACTCAAGCTCTTCTCTGGACTTCGAATGCCTCGAAATATCATCGCTCAAGATGACAACCACTCGGTCTAAGTAAGGTTTAAATACCTTTTTGTAGTTGAGTTCCACTAAATATTTCAATCATTCATATCCTTGACCTATGTATGCATAAACGTACAATGTCATTTTGAAATCTCTTCCGTTTCAAGATACTAACCCGCGTCATTTCCTTTTTCTTATATTAACGGCTTTTATAAAATTTTTATTTTTAAACCTTCATGATTAGTCAAATTCTATATTTCTTTATCGTACCAATAAAGGTACCCAAATTTTAAATGTATATATTATGACTATCGATTTCAATTTATAGGTTATGTGTGCGCTTATCGACGCTGTCAAGTCTTCAGGCAGGGAATATTTTGAAATACCTTTATTAACCCTCAGACTTGACCATAATTACTTTACATATCAGTCCATGTGGTCACAGTTCATATCTACTACATATCGATTAATCCAATTTACTTTACATATCGCTACTCCTCTTTCATTACTTGTCAAACATAAAATACACTTTTCAGTGATGTTTTCACCCCTATTTTCAACTTACAATCTCTATACCCATATTCAATTAGTCATAATCATCTAACCATCTTCATCTTGCTTAAGGGTACAGGCTTCACATCTTTCACTAGCTTATAAGCAACTCAAGGCGGTATAAATAACTGCGTGGCACCAGGATCAATTAAAATAATTACTTCATTATTCACAACCAGTATGGTATCTTCCACCACATCCAATGAAACATCAATGGTGTCCTGGTCTAAGGCATACACTCGCCCTCGTCCAACATCTTACACTGTTTACACTTGCTACTCTGCTACAGTGCTCTGTAGCAGGTCGGGGTCCTCAATCCATAATACCCCTCAAAAGTATTGAAATTGGATACACTGGGGCTTATCAATCAACTTACCCTGTGACTCATCAACTGTAAGACCCGAAATTAAATCGTAAATTTTTATGAGGGATGAAAATGGTCAAAAATTTAACTAAATGGGATTCGGATTGGAAATAAGGATTTAAAATGCGAAGTGAGTGAGTGTTCATGAAAGGAAGTTGGGTTAAATTAATCTCGAACACGTGTAAGGCAAAAAAGGTCAAAAGATCGAAAGTTGAAATAAATTCGATAAGAAAATTTTAATTAAAAATAAGGATTTAGAATATCTTGATCAATAATGAGGAAATTATATAATTTTGAGTCCAATTGATCAAGATCCAAATTTTTTAGAAATACCAAAAAATTACCCGGAGCAATACCTCGAAAATACGAAGGAATAATATCAAAAATTGGAGAAAAATGTATTTAATAAATTAAATTAAATTAATTAAATTAAATTAGAATAAAATAATATAAGTTGTAGATATTTTGGATTATTGTAGATTATTTTAATGAATAGTATAATAATTAAATAAATTGAAAAAAAAAAGAATCAGAAGTTGAAAACGAATCGGGGAGAGAGAGAAGAAGAAAACGAAAAAACGAAGCAGCCGACCGAGGAAGCCCGACGAGCCACCGACTGCCGATGATCCCAGCTGACGATCGGAGAAGCTAGAGCGAAGCCCGGTGGTTCCAACGGTACCAGTGACGCGCGCCGACGGCCACGATTTTCGGCGAATCGACTGACGAAAATCGAGAGGGAAATCGCGTTGGTTCCGACGAACGGCGGTGCCATAGCTTGAATTTGACCTAGCTTAATGATCACCGTATTGAGGCGGTTCTTTTGAGCCCATTGGCAGCCAACGAAATGGCGAGAATCGCCGACAACGACGGAAAAGGAAATGGGTCCCGACGGTAGGAGGAGAACAGGCCAGACCGGCCATTTTTCGGCGAGCTTGAGGCAAACCAAGCCCAGATTCGTTATGCGGACGACCCAAGGGAGCGAATGGTGGTGAGAACCGATGGAGAACCGACCGGCAAGGCCCTGAACCGATCGAACCGGAGTGAACCGACGAGTCTGAACCGGTTCTGAACTGGACTAAACCGGTTCAGCCAAGAAAGAAGGGAAAAAATGAGAAAAAGAGAAAAAGGAAAAAGGGAAAGAATTTTCGGGGATACATCGGACTTCGGGTAAGTCGGTAAGAGGTCAAAAGTGACCAATTTGACTTTTGAAAAATTTATTTAAATTATATTTGATCGAAAAGTAACTCGGGATTAAATATAATAATTGTGCAGTTGTACGACAAAGCCCGAACGAGAGACGATTGAGCTCTGATTTTCGTATCCCGCATCATATTGGGTAAGTACATTTTAATTCCGACAATTAGAGTCCTTTAATATAGATTTTCGACTATTTTACGGAATTATGGATTAATTTCGTATTGAAAGGAATATTTTTCGAAATTGTAATGTAATTGCCATAAATGGTATACGGGCTATCCAATGAGTTTAGAACGAAGCCCGATAATTATTGGTAAGCTGCATGAGCCCAGTAAACCCGAGAAAGGGATTTAATAAGTAAAAATGGGCTAAAAATGGGTCGAGGCCCATTAAGGTGCGATTGGGCCCAATAAGAGTAAATTGGCCCAATTAGTTAAATCAACTATAGTAAACAGGAGAATTATATTTATTGGGTTAAATTGACGTGATAAATAATTATCTGCAGCCCCAGAGATTGGATTAGCAGCAAATCGGATCGAACAAGCCTCCGACAGTGGAATTTAGATACACGCTCGACGAGAATCGAGGTAAGGGAATTTTGTAGGTGCATAGAGATACCTATACGTAATTTTGAGGGGAATTACTGGGTCTAGAATTACTTAAAGTATTTAGAAAATGAAATGATAATTTTATGAAAATCGGGGCTTAGGTGAATAAAGAAAAAAGACGATTTTGCCCCTTAGAGTAAAATTTACAAAAAGGGTAGTAAGGCAGATAAATTGTATGATTTCATGTTTTTATTGCTTTATATGAATATATTGCTTTGATTTAAGCAAATATGCACATAGGTTGGCTGTTGATTTCGTGATTTATACGAAAGGGTACCGGTTTGGACCGGTTACTTTTTTAAAAGATATTTTATAAAGATTGAGCCACCTATCGTATTTACATGAATAAAAAGAGTGCTAGAGTCTTTCTCCCACTCAAGTTTACTGATTTATTTCTTATGAAAAGCCGTACTGGAGCATTGCTCGTACGAGAAATTTATGTGTGCATAAAACCATGCTGGAGCTTCGCTCGCACGAGATTTCAGATATCATGATATGCATAGCGTAGTGCTGGAGCTTCGCTCGCACTAGACGTGAGTTGACATGCATATAGTCATGCGGAAGCCTCCTGTAGACTGTGTGTCACAGAGAGTTGAGATGCTCGCACGTATACTTTGAGACATGGGTTGGTTATCGACATAGTATTGGGGTGGATAAGACCTACGGCAGGCACCCCCACACTATGATATGGGTCCACGGAGTACGATGTACCGTGTATGTCACACGGAGTACGCTGTACCGTGCAGTCATGATGACTCTATGATGTTATGTCACGACCCAAATTACCTAAAAATCAGAGTAAATTTTTCGCTTTTTCATTTCCTTACCCATCGTGAACAGTTACTCTACTATACAGTTGGGCTATGATTCGATGTTAGTCACCTCTCACCTATTTACCATTTCATTTTCATACTTCATTTACATATCAATTTATTTAAACTAAATACATCCCCAATATTACATCCATATACAGTACTGTGCATCTATATGTTCAGAAACAAAATTATACAAATGTGTATACATGGTCTTGATAAGAAGCAGCAGATATGACTACTGTCATTCTCTTCTACTGAATATACCTTGTGGGGTGAAAAATGAAAGGGTGAGCATAAACAGCTTAGTAAGGCAATAATGTAAGCAGGTAGATAACTATACTATCTATATGCTGATAATGTCGTGATATAAAATCCTTTATATTTTGAGCATGAGGAATGACTAAAACGATGCCACATGTATGTATATATCGTATAAGAGAAATCATGAAATTGACATATAAAACACACATGGAAAAATCATCATGTATGACATCTCATGCTCGTCACATTAAAACTTATTAGTTTTATCATAAACTCATCACTTTAAAACTCATTTGTTTAATCACAAAACTCATCACTTTGAAACTCATTTGTTTCATTATAAAACAACCACATCAAGGCTAAACCCATCTCTCGGGAATACTTTGATTCATTAAATCGCATTTCGTTTAAAAACATAAATCAGGACCTTACCCCGCCATCAGATTTGTCCTGGTCTATCCAGACCGTATGATATCATGTGAGGCATGTAGGTTACTATATTAAAATCGAGGACTATGGCCATACTTTGTCCCTATGATCCCAGGCTACACGGATCCCGGTGTGCGGGGCATCACAACTGCAACGAGAGGTGGGGTCAAGTCCTACCCGCCAGAATATCATCAATATGGACGATAACAATTCGGTCCAGGTAAATTTAAATAACTTGTCGTAGTTGACTTCCACTGAATATTTCAATCATCCATATCCTTAACCTATGTACGCATAAACGTATAATCTCCTTTCAAAATCGCTTTCGTTGAAGCTACTAACCCGCATCATTTCCTCTTTTCTTATATTAACGGATTTTTATAAAATTTTAAATTTTTAAACTTTCCTGATTAATCGAATTCTATATTTCTTATTGTACCAGTAAATGTACCCTAATTTTAAATGTATATTATTTCGACTGTCGATTTCAATTTATAGGTTACGTGTATACTTTTAGACGCTGTCAAGTCTTTAGGCGGGGAGGTATTTTGAAATACCTTTATTAACCCTCAGACTTGACCACAATTTCTTTACGTATCGGTCCATGTGGTCACAATTCATATTCGTTACTAATTGCTTTAATCCTAATTACTTCACGTATCATAAATATTCTTACCTTACATACGTCTCTTATTCCAATATATTTCGTATTCAGGATTTATCACATCTTAAAACTTATCTCTTTTCGTATATCAATTATAACAAACTCTGTCATTACTCATTCCGTGAGTACAATCATTTGCTCCTTTAATTTCAATCGTTACACCCCTTTTATTACTTGTCAAAGCTTACTGTATACTTTCCAGGGGTAAAACATCACTATCTTAGAATAGAACTCTGAACATCATAATTTGCAGCCGACCAATTGAGATTTATTCTCAATATTACTTCAATTTATTCATAGCCCATTGAATAAAATTGGCTGACTTATAGTTCTTCCCCGGTTTTCAACTTATAATCTCTTAATAATTATTTCGTTAGTTAACCCTCCTTCTATTGGGGTACTAACTATCAGCATTGTGCCCACGGATGTAGGCATTCACGTCTTTTACTAACTTATATACAAATGGAGGCGATTTGACTAAATACGTGGCACCAGGATTAATTAAAATAATTGCTTCACTATTCATAACTAGTGTGGTATCTTTCACCACATCATATGAAACATCAGAAATGTCCTGGTCCAAGGCATACACTCGCCTCCATCCAATAGCCTACTTTCCTTTTCTCTTTGGTTGTGGCCTCCCTTCTCGGTGCAGAGATACCAATAGGGTTTTCTCTGTCTCTTTGCCCTTCTGTGGGGCAGTCTCACCCACTCTAAGCAATCATTAATTAAGTGGACCATCTTACCACACTTAACGCCTATTTTAGTAATAAGGTGTAGGTGTAGGCCTTTACTTCCGTGGTATCTACAACACATCCTACACTGTTTACACTGCTACACTGGTTATACTGCTTCGTAGCAGGTCGGGGTTCTCCAATCACAATACCCATAATAAGTGTTAAATTGGATATATTGGGGCCTTACCAATCATCTTACCCCGTGACTCATCAACTCTAATCCCTTATCAACTAATCTGTTTTTCCCACTCTGACATCTCTGTCATTCTCTATTCTCTTTTGTCCTTATTTCGACCCTTACTACCTTTCCCAATCTCAGAGGCGTGCAACATATGATATTATTCACACAACTGTAATCTACGCACTGCCTCGACATAAGTAGTGAGCCAATCGGACTCTAATCGACAAATTGAGTCATTCCTTGAACTTTTGAGCTTTTTGACTCTCACTGCCCAAAGTGTCGGGTTCACACCTGCCCAGAGATATAAATTGCGTTTCATACTCGTCAATCAACCAGTGTCTCTGGGTCAGTGTAAGAAATTTTACCTGTAATTTCCCTTTAAGTAATGTCTGAGATATTCTGTCACCAGAATACATCCAAAAATATTTTTCATGTCGACTTTGGACATCTAACTCTTTAGATTGGTCGAGCGGACTTCCACCAATGCTCCGCCTCGACTCCAACATAAACGTATTTAAAAATAACTTTCTCGGTCGACATACACCGAAAAAAATCCATACAACTTTACTATCTCATTCGCCCAGTCGTCAGTAACTATTGGTTTCTTTACTTCGCTATATACCGGAGGGGTGTGAAAATCTCTATAGTCTGAGGCATCTGTTTAGGCTTTACCTTGCCTATACTCAACTACATGCATAGACTGAGTAAACAACTCCAAAATATTTTCTACACTTCACTCCATCCTCTCGGAGCATGTCTCAATACTGTTTGGTCTCTTTATAGGACCCTGTGGAGTATGCTTAACATCAGCCTCCACCTCACTCTAATTTGAGTCTTATGTTACGACTCATTCGATTCTCAGGCTAATCTCGATGGCCTCGAGCATGTGTACTCGCCCCTCTACCATAGTGGCTATCATTTATAAAAATTATATTCTTGCATTCGAAACTAAATTCTTAGCTGCACTTCTACCTTGATATACACAATTGTATCTAAACAATGCACAATACATGGGGATGTAAATTTACTTAACCACTAACACCGACGCATATTAGGCCAACTCAGCTCTGATACCATCTTTTCTGTCACGACCCAAATTACCTAAAAATCAGAGTAAATTTTTTGCTTTTTCATTTCCTTACCCGTCGTGAACAGTTACTCTACTAAACAGTTGGGCTATGATTCGGTGTTAGTCACCTCTCACCTATTTACCATTTCATTTTCATACTTCATTTACATATCAATTTATTTAAACTAAATACATCCCCAATATTACATTCATATACAGTACTGTGCATCTATATGTTCAGATACAAAATTATACAAATATGTATACCTGGTCTTGATAAGAAGCAGCGGATATGACTATTATCGTTCTCTTCTACTGAATATACCTTGTGGGGTGGAAAATGAAAGGGTGAGCATAAACAGCTCAGTAAGGCAATAATGTGAGCAGGTAGATAACTATACTATCTACATGCTGATAATGTCGTGATATAAAATCCTTTATATTTTGAGCATGAGGAATGACTAAAACGATGCCACATGTATGTATATATCGTATAAGAGAAATCATGAAATTGACATATAAAACACACATGGAAAAATCATCATGTATGACATCTCATGCTCGTCACATTAAAACTTATTAGTTTCATCATAAACTCATCACTTTAAAACGCATTTGTTTAATCACAAAACTCATCACTTTGAAACTCATTTGTTTCATTATAAAACAACCACATCAAGGCTAAACCCATCTCTCGGGAATACTTTGATTAATTAAATCGTATTTCGTTTAAAAACATAAATTGAGACCTTACCCCTCCATCGGGTTTGTCCTGGTCTATCCAGACCGTATGATATCATGTGAGGCATGTAGGTTACTGTATGAAAATCGAGGACTATGGCCATAGTTTGTCCCTGTGATCCCAGGCTACACGGATCCCGGTGTGCGGGGCATCATAACTGCAACTGGAGGTAGGGTCAAGTCCTACCTGCCAGAATATCATCAATATGGACGATAACAATTCGGTCCAGGTAAATTTAAATAACTTGTCGTAGTTGACTTCCACTGAATATTTCAATCATCCATATCCTTAACCTATGTACGCATAAACGTATAATCTCCTTTCAAAATCGCTTTCGTTGAAGCTACTAACCCACGTCATTTCCTTTTTTCTTATATTAACGGATTTTTATAAAATTTTAAATTTTTAAACTTTCCTGATTAATCGAATTCTATATTTCTTATTGTACCAGTAAAGGTACCCTAATTTTAAATGTATATTATTTCGACTGTCGATTTCAATTTATAGGTTGCGTGTATACTTTTAGATGCTGTCAAGTCTTCAGGCGGGGAGGTATTTTGAAATACATTTATTAACCCTCAGACTTGACCACAATTGCTTTATGTATCGGTCCATGTGGTCACAATTCGTATTCGTTACTAATTGCTTTAATCCTAATTACTTCACGTATCATAAATATTCTTACCTTACATACGTCTCTTATTCCAATATATTTCGTATTCAGGATTTATCACATCTTAAAACTTATCTCTTTTCGTATATCAATTATAACAAACTCTGTCATTACTCATTCCGTGAGTACAATCATTTGCTCCTTTAATTTCAATCGTTGCACCCCTTTTATTACTTGTCAAAGCTTACCGTATACTTTCCAGGGGTAAAACAACACTATCTTAGAATAGAACTCTGAACATCATAATTTGCAGCCAACCAATTGAGATTTATTCTCAATATTACTTCAATTTATTCATAGTCCATTGAATAAAATTGGCTGACTTATACTTCTTCCCTGGTTTTCAACTTATAATCTCTTAATAATTATTTCGTTAGTTAACCCTCCTTCTATTGGGGTACTAACTATCAGCATTGTGCCCACGGATGTAGGCATTCACGTCTTTTACTAACTTATATACAAATGGAGGCGATATGACTAAATACGTGGCACCAGGATTAATTAAAATAATTACTTCACTATTCATAACTAGTGTGGTATCTTTCACCGCATCATATGAAACATCAGAAATGTCCTGGTCCAAGGCATACACTCGCCTCCGTCCAATAGCCTACTTTCCTTTTCTCTTCGGTTGTGGCCTCCATTTTCGGTGCAAAGATACCAATAGGGTTTTCTCTGTCTCTTTGCCCTTCTGTGGGGCAATCTCACCCACTCTGAGCAATCATTAATTAAGTGGACTATCTTACCACACTTAACGCCTATTTTAGTTAATAAGGTGTAGGTGTAGGCCTTTACTTCCGTGGTATCTACCACACATCCTACACTGTTTACACTGCTACACTGGTTATACTGCTTCATAGCAGGTCGGGGTTCTCCAATCACAATACCCATAATAAGTGTTAAATTGGATATATTGGGGCCTTACCAATCATCTTACCCCGTGACACATCAACTCTAATCCCTTATCAACTGATCTGTTTTTCCCGCTCTGACATCTCTGTCATTCTCTATTCTCTTTTGTCCTTATTTCGACCCTTACTACCTTTTCCAATCTCAGAGGCGTGCAACACATGATATTATTCATGCAACTGTAATCTACGCACTGCCTTGACATAAGTAGTGAGCCAATCGGACTCTAATCGACAAATTGAGTCATTCCATGAACTTTTGAGCTTTTTGACTCTCACTGCCTATAGTGCCGGGTTCACACCTGCCCAGAGATATAAATTGCATTTCATACTCGTCAATCAACCAGTGTCTCTGGGTCAGTGTAGGAAATTTTACCTGTAATTTCCCTTTAAGCAATGTCTGAGATATTCTGTCACTAGAATACATCCAGAAATATTTTTCATGTCGACTTTGGACATCTAACTCTTTAGATTGGTCAAGCGAACTTCCACCAATGCTCCGCCTCGACTCCAACATAAACGTATTTAAAAATAACTTTCTCGGTCGACATACACCGAAAAAAATCCATACAACTTTACCATCTCATTCACCCAGTCGTCAGTAACTATTGGTTTCTTTACTTCGCTATATACCGGAGGGGTGTGAAAATCTCTATAGTCTGAGGCATCTGTTTAGGCTTTACCTTGCCTATACTCAACTACATGCATAGACTGAGTAAACAACTCCAAAATATCTACAACTTATATTATTTTATTCTAATTTAATTTAATTAATTTAATTTAATTTATTAAATACATTTTTCTCTAATTTTCGATATTATTCCTTCATATTTTCGAGGTATTGCTCCGGGTAATTTTTCGGTATTTCTAAATATTTCGGATCTTGATCAATTGGACTCAAAATTATTTAATTTCCTCATTATTGATCAAGATATTCTAAATCCTTATTTTTAATTAAAATTTTCTCATCGAATTTATTCCGACTTTCAATCTTTTGACCGTTTTGCCCTTACACGTGTTCGGGATTAATTTAACCCAACTTCCTTTCATGAACACTCACTCACTTCGCATTTTAAATCCTTATTTCCAATCCGAATCCCATTTAGTTAAATTTTTGACCATTTTCATCCCTCATAAAAATTTACGATTTAATTTCAGGTCTTACAACTCTCCCCCACTTAAGGAATTTGGTCCTCCAAATTAGAACCAATTCATATGAGTCCATAGACTACTCCGGGTACATTAATCATATTATACTTCTTTAATTCTCATGTGACCTTTTTCCGGAGTGTAATACCACCAAAGGACTTTAATTAGGGAGATCGTCTTAAAGCTCAATACTTTCTCCGTCCATCTAATACCCGAATTGATTTTCCAATCATACGTTAAACTTTCCTTGAGCTTCAATAGCTCATATCCATTCACATATATCGAGTCTGGATAATATTTCTGAAGCATCATAAGATAGGACACATTGTGGATGCCTGCTAATTCAGGTGGTAACGCCAACCTACAGGCCTTGTCTCCCACTTTGTCCAATCTCTTTTCGAATCTTGTTACGTCCTTAGGACCAATAACTTCCAACAATACTAATTCACCATCGGTGAATTCCAATGGTTTCTGTCTCTTGTCAGCATAGTTTGTCTATCTGCTCTGAGGTGTTCTTAATCCTTCACAATTAACTGAACATCCTCAGAGATTTGTCTTACCAATTCAGGAATAATTTTCTATCTGTTACCCACCTTTTCTTATCCAAATCAGGGAAACAACCCTTACGGCCATACGATGCCTCATCTGAAGTCATCCCAATACTTAAGTGACAACTGTCATTATTGGCGAATTCGATTAGTAATAACTGATCATCCCAGGAGCTTATCATATCAAGCATACACTCTCATCATATCCTCCAGAACCTGTACAGTCCTCTCTGACTGACCATCTGTCTGAGTCTGAGGATGGGAAGCTGTGCTAATACTCAGTCGGGTTCCCATAGCTTCCTAAAAAATATTCTCAGAAGTGAGAAGTGAAGCGGGAATCCCTATATGATACAATGCTCACTGGAAAGATACTTGATGTTCCACAATTTTTCCATACACATAAATCCGCATACACACTCAGAGTATCTATGGATTTTCTAACCAGAAAGGTGGGTAGACTTAGTCAATCTATCGACTATCACCCAAATAGCCTTATGATTCATCCGGGTCCTCTGTAACCCATCACGAAATTCATGGTAACTTATTTCCATTTTCGTGTTAATATAGGTAGAAACTGTGATAACCCTGCAACTTCTTTTGCTCTACCTTAGTCTGCTGACATACGAGATACTTTTCCACAATCTCTACCATGTCTCTTTTCATATTTGACCACCAATACCCTTTTCTAATATTTCGATATATTTATTACTTCTCGGATGCACTGTATAACCCGAAGAGTGAGCTTCTGACAATAACTCTATCTCATCACTGTGGTCCTGGGGAGCACTTATACTGTCTCTGAACCTCAGTAAGCCATCATCTCTTTCTGTGAACTCTGTCACTGTACCCATCTGAATCTGACCCACACTATCGACACCATACCGATCATCACGCTAAGCCTATCAAATCCGGGTACTCTCATCCGGTTCTAATCTCAGGCTAGCTGTCACACCATCACTGTCATCATCAGAGGGAATCATATCACTACTGAGGCTTACAACTGCTCTAGCAGCTCACGCTCCCTGACCATCATATGTAATACCATCCCAAGGCTCTTTCCGCTCAAGGCATCAGCCATCACATTAGCTTTTCCTGGGTGGTACAATTTTCATAATCATAATCCCTCAGAAGCTCTAACCCTCTTTGTTATCTCATATCTGACTCTTTCTGTAAAAACAGATATTCAGATTTTTATGATCAGTGCATACTTGAAATTTCTCATCGTATACATAGTATTGTCATATACTCAATACCACTATCGCTGTCAACTTTAAATCATGGATCAGATAGTCCTTTCATGATCCTTGAGTTGTCTGGATCCAAAATCGACTATCTTCCCTTTCGAAAGTCGAAATAAATTCGATAAGAAAATTTTAATTAAAAATAAGGATTTAGAATATCTTAATCAATAATGAGGAAATTATATAATTTTGAGTCCAATTGATCAAGATCCGAAATTTTTAGAAATACCGAAAAATTACCCAGAGCAATACCTCGAAAATACGAAGGAATAATATCGAAAATTGGAGAAAAATGTATTTAATAAATTAAATGAAATTAAATTAATTAAATTAAATTAGAATAAAATAATATAAGTTGTAGATATTTTGGATTATTGTAGATTATTTTAATGAATAGTGTAATAATTAAATAAATTGAAAAAAAAAGAATCAGAAGTTGAAAACAAATCGAGGAGAGAAGAAAAAACGGAAAAACGAAGCAGCCGACCGAGGAAGCCCGACAAGCCACCGGCGGACGATGATCCCAGCTGACGGTCGGAGAAGCTAGAGCGGAGCTCGGCGGTTCCAACGATAACAGCGACGCGCGCCGACGGCCACGATTTTCGGCGAATCAACGGACGGAAAGTCGAGGGGGAAATTGCGTTGGTTCCGACGAACGACGGCGCCATAGCTCGGATTCGACCTAGCCAAATGATCACCGTATCGAGGTGATTCTTTTGAGCCCATTGGCAGCCAACGAAACGACGGGAATCACCGACGACGGCGGAAAAGAAAATGGGTCCCGACGGCAGGAGGAGAACAAGCCGGACCGACCATTTTTCGGCGAGCTCGAGGCGAACCAAGCCCAGATTCGTGATGCGGACGACCCAGCGGAGCAAATGGTGGTGAGAACCGGCAGAGAACCGATCGGCAAGGCCCTGAACCGGTCGAACAGGAGTATACCGGGGTGAACCGGCAGGACTGAACCGGTTCAGCCAAGAAAGAAGGGAAAAAAGGAGAAAAAGAGAAAAAGGAAAAAGGGAAAGAATTTTTGGGGATACATCGGACTTTGGGTAAGTCGGTAAGAGGTCAAAAGTGACCAATTTGACTTTTGGGAAATTTATTTAAATTATATTTGATCGAAAAGTAACCCGGGATTAAATATAATAATTGTGCAGTTGTACGATAAAGCCCGAACGAGAGCCGATTGAGCTCCGATTTTCGTATTCCGCATCATATTGGGTAAGTACATTTTAATTTCGATAATTAGAGTCCTTTAATACAGAGTTTCGATTATTTTACGGAATTATAGATTAATTTCGTATAGAAAGGAATATTTTTCGGAATTGTAATGTAATTGCCATAAATGGTATACGGGCTATCCAATGAGTTTGGAACGAAGCCCGATAATTATTGGTAAGCTACATGAGCCCAGTAAACCCAAGGAAGGGATTTAATAAGTAAAAACGGGCTGAAAATGGGTAAAGGCCCATTAAGGTGCGATTGGGCCCAATAAGAGTAAATTGGCCCAATTAGTTAAATCAACTATAGTAAACAGGAGAATTATATTTATTGGGTTAAATTGACATGATAAATAATTATCTGCAGCCCCAGAGACTGGATTAGCAGCAAATCGGATCGGACGAGCCTCCGACAGTGGAATTTAGATACGCGCTCGACGAAAATCGAGGTAAGGGAATTTTGTAGGTGCATAGAGATACCTATATGTAATTTTGAGGGGAATTACAGGGTCTAGAATTACTTAAAGTATTTAGAAAATGAAATGATAATTTTACGAAAATCGGGGCTTAGGTGAATAAAGAAAAAAGATGATTTTGCCCCTTAGAGTAAAATTTACAAAAAGGGTAGTAAGGCAGATAAATTGCATGATTTCATGTTTTTATTGCTTTATATGAATATATTGCTTTGATTTAAGCAAATATGCACATTGGTTGGCTGTTGATTTCATGATTTATACGAAAGGTTACCGGTTTAGACCGGTTACTATTTTAAAAGATATTTTATAAAGATTGAGCCACTTATTGTATTTACATGAATAAAAAGAGTGCTAGAGTCTTTCTCGCACTCAAGTTTACTAATTTATTTCTTATGAAAAGCTGTACTGGAGCATTGCTCGTACGAGAAATTTGTGTGTGTACAAAACCATGCTGGAGCTTCGCTCGTACGAGATTTCAGATATCATGATATGCATAGCGTAGTGCTGGAGCTTCGCTCGCACTAGACGTGAGTTGACATGCATATAGTCCTGCGAAAGCCTCCTGTAGACTGTGTCACAGAGAGTTGAGATGCTCGCACGTATACTTTGAGACATGGGTTGGTTATCGACATAGTATTGAGGTCGATAAGACCTACGGCAGGCACCCTCAGACTATGATATGGGTCCACGGAGTACGATGTACCGTGTATGTCACACGGAGTACGCTGTACAGTGCAGTCATGATGACTCTATGATATTACTTGATATTCTGGCGGGTAGGACTTGACCCCACCTCCCGTTGCAGTTGTGATACCCCGCACACCGGGATCCGTGTAGCCTGGGATCACAGGGATAAAGTATGGCCATAGTCCTCGATTTTCATACAGTAACCTACATGCCTCACATGATATCATACGGTCTGAATAGACCAGGACAAACCTGAGGGAGGGGTAATGTCCTGATTTATGTTTTTAAAAGAGACGTGATTTAATGAATCAAGGTATTCCCGAGATATGGGTTTGACCTTGATGAAGCTGTTTTATGATAAAACAAATAAGTTTTAACGAGAAGAGTTTGAAAAGAAACAAATAAGTTTTTGAGTGTTGAGTATATGATGAAACAAATAAGTTTTAAATGTGACAAGCATGAGATCACATACATGAGGATTTTTCCATGTTTGTTTTATATATGGATTTCATGATTTCTCTTATATGATATATACATACATGTGGCATCATTTTAGTCTTACCTCATGCTCCAAATACAAATGATTTTATATCATGACATTATCAGCACGTAGATAGTATAGTTATCTACCTACTTACATTATTGCCTTACTGAGCTGTTATGCTCACCTTTTCATTTTCCACCCCACAGGGTATATTCAGTAGAAGAGAACGACAGTAGTCATATCCGCTGCTTCTTATCAAGATCAGGTATACACATTTATATAATTTTTGTATCTGAACATATAGAGGCACAGTACTGTATATGGATGTAATATTGGGGATGTATTTAGTTTAAATAAATTGATATGCAAATGAAATATGAAAATGGAATGGTAAATAGGTGAGAGGTGACTAACACCAAATCATAGCCCAACTGTTTAGTAGTGTAATTGTTCACGACGGGTAAGGAAATGAAAAAGCGAAAAAATTACTCTGATTTTTAGGTAATTTGGGTCGTGACATCAACTCTAAGCTTTTACCAATTACCTTTTTTCCATTCTGACATCTCTGTCATTCTCTATTCTCTTTTGTCTCTATTCCGGCCCTTACTACCTTTCCCAATCTCAGAGGCGTGCAACTCATAATCTTATTCACACAACTGTAGTCTGCACACTGCCTCGGCATAGGTAGTGATATCTAATGGGCTAATTGTACTCTAATTGACAATCTAAGCCCTTCCATGAACTTTTAAACATTTCGACTCTCACTGTTCATAGTGTTCGAGTCATATCTGCCCAGGAATCTAAGCTGAGTTTCATACTCATCAATCAATCAGTTCCTCTACGTCAGAATAACAAATTTAATCTTTAATTTCCTTTAAGCGATGTCTGGGATATTCTGTCACCGGAATACATCTATAATTATTTTCACATGTCTAATCTAGATGTCTAACTCTTAAGATGGGTCGAGCGAACTTCCACCAATGTTTCGACTCCTCCTCAAATCTCATACATACTCTGAGCAATTAGCTCTATAATATTCTCCACACTGCACTTCAACCTTGCGAAGCGTGTCTCAATACTGTCTGATCTCTCTGTCAGACTCTGTCCGATCTCTCTGTCGAACTCAGTGGGGTATGCTCAACATCAGCCTCCACGTCAATCTCATCTTGAGTCTCATGTGGTGACTCAGTACAACTCTCAGGCCTACCTCTACGACCTCGAGCTCGTGTACTCGCCTCTTAACCATAGCGGATATCAGTTAATGAGTCTATTCTTGCATTTAAAAATCAAATTCTTAGCTGCACTTCCATCTCGATATCTACAATTGTATCTAAATAATGCACAGTACATGGGGATGTAAACTTTCTTAACCACTAACACCGACTCATATCAGGCCAACTCAAGCTCTGATACCATTAACTGTCACAACCCAAATTACCTAAAAATCAGAGTAAATTTTTCGCTTTTTCATTTATTATTTAATTCTTACCTTTCTCTCATCGTGACCATCCTACAAACAGTTGGGCTATGATTTGGTGTTAGTCACCTCTCACCTATTTACCATTCCATTTCCATATTCACATTCATATATTAGAGTTTACTATTCTTTGACTTTAAATAAATACATACACAATGGTATTTATAACTCTACATCCCTGACATCAATGTCCGTTTACAGTACTGTGCATTACATATTTAGATACAAAACTATACAAATGTGTATACCTGTCTCTCGATGGAAAGCAGCAGATACCAAGCATGCAAGTCCTCAGTCGCTCAATAATTATTACGAGTGCTCTGAAAAGATCGAAAAATAAGGGGGGTGAGCAAACCACACGCTCAGTAAGGTAATTAT
Organism: Firmiana major; assembly: GCA_033439115.1. Lineage (NCBI taxonomy): Eukaryota > Viridiplantae > Streptophyta > Magnoliopsida > Malvales > Malvaceae > Firmiana > Firmiana major. The sequence continues at coordinate 69,426,698 of CM065897.1, read as the reverse complement.
GCAAGTAAGTAGATAGCTCCACTATCTACAAGCTCATAATGCCATGCCCTTAAATCCATTTCTTTTCATTAAAATCATCAAGCACAAAGTCATGCAACCATCAATGACTTAGTTTATAAAACTGTTCGTGCATATATAAATCATACTACTTATGCATCATAGCATTTTATGTGACATCATTAAATCATAATAAGCATGAATTAAATCAAGATCATGCAGTCTTTCATGTCATGTAAGGCAAATTATGGATTTCAAATGAAATCATGGAAAACTTCACATGCTACTGCATTTAAATCAATTTATTAAAATTGCAGTAAAAACTAACCCTTCCGGGTCAATCACCTCATAAAACAATTCATTAAAATTCGTTATAAAACTTCGGTTATAAAACCACCCTTCTTTTAGGGTCACATATCATAAAATCGTGAAATTGGGGGCCTGACCCCTCCCTGAGGTCTACCCTGGTCTATTAACCAATAGTTATATCATGTGAGACAATTAGCTGATTATATCAGTAATGTCGAGGACTATGGCCATATCCTAGTGATCCCTGGCAACACGGTACCTAGGGTGCAGGGTATCATACCTGAAACGGGTGGTGGGTCGTCCTACCCGCCAGAACAGCATAACACCAGGATTGCGAGGGCAAGGCTTGCTGCCTCTTGGCTAATGCCACTCCACTTCAACAATCCCCACGGTACAGCGTACTCCACGTGATATACACGGTACAACGTACTCCGTGAACCCAAGCTCAATCAAGGGTGCCTGCAATAGGTCTTATCCACCCATGTCATCTCTGTCTCAGTATGCACGTGTGAGCATATCATCTCACTGTGACACACAGTCTACAGGAGGCTCCAACACGGCTATATGCATGTCATATAAATCCCTGTGCGAGCGAAGCTCTAGCACGGCTCCATGCATATTCATGATATCAAAAAATCTCGTGCGAGCAAAGTTCTAGCACGGTTTCATAAAAATCAGTAAAATCTGCATACAAGCTGCGCTCCAGTACAACTTAAACTGATTATAAATTCAAGTAAAATCCACGTACGAGCAATGCTCCAGTACGGATATGTATAAAAACTCAGTGAAAACCTCGTACGAGAAAAAGTCCAGTACGACATTCAAATGAGTTATAAAACCATATAAAACTTTGTACGAGCAACGCTCCAGCACAAATGAATGCTCAAGTAATTCAAATCTCATGCGAGTTACACTCCAGCACGGTTTTATGCATAATTAAATCAAATCTCGTGCGAGTTACCCTCTAGCACGGCGTTACGCAATGTCATATCAAAATAGGATGCGAACTAAGCTCCAGCATCTCTCATGCATGTCAATCATAAAAACTAGTGCGAGCAATCGCTCCAGCACCATTTTATGCATACCACGTCAAAACAAGTCAAAACATGTCAAAACAGAGTGCGAGCTAGGCTCCAGCACCTCTTATGCATTTCACAATAATAAAAATCAGTGCGCGCAACCGCTCTAGCACATTTCATGCATATGATGTCACACAAGTCAGTGCGAGCAGCCGCTCCAGCACATTTATGCACATTCACAAACGCATATATAGTGCGAACTACGTGTTAGCACTATTTGTTTGCATATAAACTTGATAGTTGGCCTATTTTCCAAAGAAATTTTCATTTAAATATAAATAACACTTACGTAGTGTTATCATATGAAATTCATGCAATTACTGGCCAATCTATCGATTTGTTTTGATTAAAACCAATAAAATTCTTAATTCCGAAATTTCCTTAAATCATGCATTTCATGCATGTCATGCTATCACCATCCTTAGGTAAACTTCCCTCAAAGGGGTAAAATAGACTTTTACTTTTTTCGAGTCCTTAAAATCTTAAAACCATTTTTAGGACCTTTATACATAATCAGGGCATACATATATATTCAGTGCACATAAAAACTATTTAAAATACGTGTAGCTACCTCTAGCTACTCACACAATTCCCTTACCTCATTTTCTGTACAGTCTGACCTTTCCATTGATGACTCGTCACGCAGTCCGATTTACTCCCAATCCAAATCAAATCTCCAGAACTGCGGATACACATTCATCAGGTCAAATACAATTTAATTTAATTGTATTTCATATTTTCTGGGCTTAATTTTAAATCATTGGGCCCGATTATACCATAATGGGCCTTAATCGACCTTAAGCCCGTTTTCTCACTTACTATTCACATTATCGAGGCCTATTGGGCTCATTGGGCCCATCAATAATTATTTAGCCTCGTTCTAAATTCTTGGATATCTCACTTTAGTATTTACGACAATTTATCCAATTTTTCAAAATTTAATTCATTAAATGCGAAATTTAAATTCGTAATTTATGCGATAAATATCAATCACGCATAACGATGCAAATTGTCGTAAATAAGGGTCACTTACCCAAGATTCCATGATAGTACGCAAATTGAGGCTGTCTCGAGCTTTCGTTCTACGTCAATCGTCGAGCTGCACAATTTAATATTTTTTCGGGTAAAATTTTAGTCAGATATTAATCAAATTAAATATTCTCAAAATTTAAATCGGTCAATTCGACCGCTTATTGACTTACCCGAAGTTCAATTGCATCACTGGAATTTTTCCCATTTTTTTCTCTTTTTCTTTTTTCCTTTTTTCTTCCTTTTTTCCTTCTCTTTTTGGCTGAACTGGTTCGATTCGGTTCAGACCGGTTCGATCCAGTGGTTCGATCCAATGGTTCAGTTCGGTTTGGCATCATTTGGTCATTCCGACGCCGTCCAATCAGTTCTCGGTGCCTCACCACCGTCGTTCGACGCGCCATCGTCTGGGCTTCCATAAACGGGCCTCCGGTTAGACCAAATCGATGCCATCACCGGCGAATTCAGCTTCTCTCCCGAGGTACTTTTTTCGTCGATCTGGCATTTTTCGGCGACTTTTAGGCGCGTGGATGTGCGGGTCGACTTCCTGTGCTGCCGATTGACCTTCGCCTGCCATCTCCTCGCGTTGTACGCCGGTGGTTGCGTCGAAGCCAATGTTACTGACTCTCGCCCTTTACTTTCGTCGTTTCTTCTCTGTTTCGCATTTCGCGATTCAGACTTTTTTTTTCATTTCATCTCTTTTTTTTATTATTTTTATTATTATTATATTCAATTAAATATTATTATTTAGTAAAAATATCTAAAAATAATTATATTTTATTCATTTAACCTGTAAATAAATTTCTCAGTCCGATTTTGGCTTTTCGGTATATTTTTCGATTATTTTCGAGATTATTTTCGATACGAAAATTCTGGTTTATCCCAATAAATTCATATCTTGATCAATTTAACCTGAACTTTATTTATTTCTTCGTTATTGATCAAGATTTCTCAATCCCATATTTTTAATTAAATTTTCTTGTCCCAATTACTACCGAATTTTGATCTTTTGATCGTTTTGCCCTTGCACATGTTCGGGAATACCATTTCAATCCTTTTGCATTTTTAAATGCACTCGAAAATTTCTATTTATTCCCTTTTTGCTCTTACGATAAAATCGGGTCTTACATAGCTAGAGCTCAGGAGGATTTAACTGTTAACATTCTATTACCACTATGGCTTATCCTCCTACTCTTCGCCCTGCTGTTGAGTGTTGTATTCTTTAGCTGCATTTGAAGTAGCTTAATTTTCTTTTCCCTTTGTATGCAGTTCTTTTTCTTTTCTGTTGTTTCTTTCTTTGTTTATTTTACAGATTTCTTTTCTAGTTTTATGTTTTCAATCAAGCTTCGGTTGTTCATCATCATCATCATCATCAGAAAGGGGAGTACTCTGTTCCTGAACTTCAATTCTTATATTATCTACACACTGAGAATACTGTGCACTTCAAGTTTTGGGGAGGGGATATCACTTGAGCATTTTTCGAAAATGTGGGTAAAATTGAAAAAAATTTCAAAATTTTTTCAAAAATCTGAGCTTAAATTGTTTGATTTTGGGATGATATAGTACTTAGCATGTAGTTTTCCCATATTTCAATGATATAACCCATGATTAAGTATGATTTTGATTGACTGAGAAGCATGATTTTAGGAAAAGCATGAAGTTGAATTCTTGAATTTATCTTGATTCTGATTGTGATTTTCTCATTTTACGCACATGTTATGTCATGAATCTGTATATTTATTTAGAGAAAGCTTATGTGGACCTAGGATTGCATTTGCTCAATTGATTTTGTGTATCATATTCTAGAATTTGTTTGATCTTGTCTCGAGGTGAAATATTAGATCACACTTAATTAGGGAGATGATTTAGGCCATCTTTGGATCGTTTGAGCCTTTTGAGCCATCCCTGTACATACTTTACCCCTAGTCACCCATCTGGGCCAAATAAGCTTTTCTCTGTAAATAAACCTGCGTTATTTTCCTTAGCCTAAAGTACTTTTTTCCTATCCCTTACCTCGAAAGCATGGAAAGTTATTATGATATATTGTGAGCTTTGTACATATGGGTATCTGGTGATAGTGAAAGTTTGAAAAAAAAAATGAAAAAAAAAAGAAAATGAAAAGAAGAAAGATAAAAAATACAAAAATAGAATAAAATGTTTTGTGAAATAAAATAAGTTTGGGGGAATAATTAGAGCTCTTACATTAAAGATCCTAGAAGTAATGCATGTTAAGGGGTAATTAAACCTAAATCGACTTTATCATACCTTAGCCCCAGCCTTACATTATAGCTTAATGAAGTCCTATTGATCTTTGATTAAGTGTGACTACATTAGTCGAGAGATTAGTGAAAAGCAAACTTATGAGAATGATCACATGTCATTGACTTTACATTCATTGTGTTTGCATAATCTGATCCGGATAATGTACTGTGAAGTGACTTTGACATTTTTCACACACACATGAGGAGTCCAATTTGGGTCAGGACTTATGATGGAATAATTCTGAGTGTTGGACTTATAATTGTGATTCTTTGATTTCATAGTCTGTACTTTTTCTTTGAGGATAATGTTAGGGAAATTTTAGTGTTTAGTACTTGTCATTCCTACATTTATTTTGTTTTGCTTAAGGACAAGAAAAAGCTAAAGTTTGGGGGTGTGATAATTCTATTTTTAATAGAATTATTTGTGCTTAAATTCCTAATTATTTATTTAATCCTCATATTATTTTATTAATAATCCCCTTCATTTAATTAAAATTCTTTAATGTGCAGATAAATTAAATCCGAATGAAACTCAGTCGTTTCAGTCGAAATTAGGCTGAAAACGGGCTAAAGGAGACTGGACCATTTCCAATTTGCAGACCGAGTCACCAGTCGTCTGGACACGCATGATGCCAGGTGTCCGATTTTTATTTGCTCTGAAACGATAAGATCGACGGACACCGTGCCAACCCTTTGGAGGACACACGTTGGGCCACATCGCACAACCAATTGGATAAAAATACGGGTGACGTGGAAATATCTACTCTGCAGCGAATCAAATGAAGACAAGTGGCCAAACAATGCCAACTCATCTAGGATGGAAAAAGTACCATTGTACCCCTATGTTTGTGTATAAATAGAACATGATGGCAATTGGAAAATGAAGTAAAGGTAGCCTAGGTTAGAATAGAAGTAGGGTAGAATTTAGGAGTAGTGTAATTTAGGGTAAATTAGTTTGTAGGAGTAAAAGTAGATAGTTTTAGAAAATAGTCTACTTTTATTAAAAGTTTTATTTTCTCTAGATTTTCTTAAGCTTTCCGTTTGCTACCATTTTCTTTTGCTACTGTTCACTATAATTTCAATACTTATTAAAGCTTTTCAAGTTTCGTTTCCGCCACCATTTTCCATTGTTCATTGATCTTCTCGGTTTTGTTAAAGTCATTTCTTTTATTTAAACACTCTTTTGTATCGAAAGTTAGTTCATTTATTAATCATTCCTTTCTGTTTCAGGTTTCACGTTGCTGTTATTATTTTATTTGCAAGCTCTGTTATTTCTGGGTTTCTTTTGTTTCCCTTTCTTTCTTCCATTCTTTAATAATTTCATAGTTTAGGTTCAGACTGTATTAATATCTTAGTTTTAGGTTTTTTTTTTTTTGTTGAAGTTAGTTTGTTTTAGTTCCCTGTTATCACAGTTCTTTTTCATTTCTTTCCAAGTTTATTTTCGTCTTCCTCTGTTTTTCCCAACTATGTGTGTTGCTGCGATGTACTGTGAAGCTAGTGGCATCAATGGCCATGTAGATGCTTGCTTGTGTAGTGGAAGCGCAACAGAGCAAGGCTAGCTACAGGAGATGACTTGGCTACTGTGTAGTTTGGAGCAGAGTGGGCTGATGCGTGGTAGGGAGACAAAGCAAGTGGCAACGAAGATGCAGCTTGAAGCTAGTGAAGGGTTGCGGGATTGGATGAAGGGATGTGGTGGCAGTGATAAGGAACCAACCTTCAACTCTATTTTGCTCTATTTTCATTTATTTGTACTGTTCATTTAGTTATCTGTTTACTATGTATTAATCTATTTTTTACTTGTTATTTAGGCTGCGGTTGATTAATGTTTAGATTGGTTAACAGTGTGTTAGTAAGCTGGAATGGCTGCTGAGGTGCCTCGAGTAAGAACTGAGTCAGTTGGTTCATGTTAGTTGTTGTGGGCTATTCCTATTTTTTTCAGTATCAAGTGGTAAACATGTGCTGCAGGAGGGCTGAAGCATGGATGAAGGGAAGTGTTGGTAGTAGTGCTGCCGATCAGCACTAAGCTCAGTTAATAGGAGAGAAGCAGCATCAGCTCGGCATGGTTTGTACAAAGCTGGTAGAGAACAAGATGCTGCTGTGCATAACGTTGCAGGGGTGCGTGGGTGCCAGTCTGAACAGTTGTCAACTTGCTTGCTGGCTGACAGAATGTTGTACAAACGTTGGAGGTGGTACGTGAGTGTTGTTGGCAGCAGATTGCAGGGAGGAGGAAGCAAAGCAGGACATCACCTGGACAGACCGGTAACGACGCAGACCTGTACAACACTTGGACAGCAACGCCTGGAGACAAAATTTGGAAATAAAGAACCATGTACAGTACAGCAGCAAAGGACCGAGAGTAAATATGGAATTGGAGATGAAACATGCACAGTACCAGTGCATGGAGGGACCACTCGGCTGGACATTTAGCTTGGGCCTTGTTTGGCTATTGCATTGTAGCTATTTCATTTATTTCCATGCATTTTAGTATAGTTTAATTTAAATTTAATTTGTTAGCTTAGATTAGAGTCTTTAATTAAATTGCATGTTAGTATTCTTGCTTAGTGGTATAAAACTTAGTTTTAATTAGGTTGATAGTTAATTAAGTGTTAATTTAGAATTAGATTAGGGGTAGATTTATTTCATGCAATTTTAAGTTTGTTTCCATTTTAAATTTAATCTAAAGATATTTTTCATGCATTATTTAGATTTTGTGTAATTATTTTATAGGTAGTTAATTTCTTAGTTAGATTTATGAATTTCTTTAGGTTAGTAGATTTTTATTTTATTAGATTTTAGGTTAGTTTAATTTGCAATTGTTATTAATTAATTTAATTACATGCATATTTTATTTCTAGGATAGTTTAATTTTAGTTTAATTAATTTGTTTCTTTATTTTCATTTTTGTATTTTATTTTGATTGCGTTAATTAATTTTAACTGTTTTAATTATCTTTTGTAGGTGATTTGCTTTTAATTGCTCGGAGCTTTGTAAGTAAATTTTAGCTCTGTTTTATTTTCTTTATTTTAAATTGTTATTGTTTTCAGTACTTTTAATTTTAGCCTTGTAGATCACTCATCAACAATTCACAATTTGCTAGGATATACTTAGGGTAAGATTAACCGGTAGTTAATTAGGCTAATCAACTTTTGTGTGGGACGATAATCCGGGACTCAAATCCCTTTATTACTTGTACGACCTGTGCACTTGCGGTAATAGGTTTAGGGCGTACCAGCCTTCAAGTGTTTTAGGGTTTAAGATGATGCTTTGATATTTAATTTAATTTGATGATGATGATTTAGTTATGTTATGTTTAAGTGTCAAATTTATTTGGAAGAAAAATTAAAGGAACTTGGAAGTGATGATTCGGCCATAAGGGAATAATGTGCCAAATGATATAATTAATTTAATGAGTTGTTGTTTAATGTATTTTAAGGTCTAATTAAATGAATTCAAGGATAATTGGATGTGGTTACGATTCATGACAAGAAGGTATCCTTGAGTGGTGCAATTTGGCTATTGAAAGTGTGACTAGTGCTACTTATGTGAATTTGTTTCACGACCCATTTCATTCTTTTTAATCGAAAATCACTATAAACTTTTTCACGTTTACTCTTTTCCCCACTCGGTCATGAACAAACTTACCACTACACTGTTGGATTGTGAGTCAATAATCATCCACTCGCAATATCCATTCTCAGTTAATAAAAGTGATGTCATACATTTAAATGTCGATCATTCATTTATGCACAATATGATTACTGACATCTACATCCCCCATAATTACAACTCAAAAGACTAATGTGCTTTTACAATTGTTTAGATACAAAAAGAATCTTCATGTGTATACCTCTTAGCGATGGATGGCAGCGGATATCTAAAATACAATGCCTCAGTCCTCACTAGGCCACTATATACGCTCTGTAGGAGGGGAAAATAGAGAAGGATGAGCAACCACATGCTCAGTAAGGCAATAATGCAAGCATGGTAGATAAGTACTGTATCTGCATGCTGATAATGTTATGCATAAATCATTTATAATAGGAGCATGAGGAATAGAACAATGCCATATGAATATACATATATATCATGTACCAAAATCATGGAAATTGGCTTATAAAACATGGAATATCAACATGTGAAATCATCTCATTGCTCATTCTCATTAAACTCAAAAAGGGCAATTCATATAAGAAACCTCCTTTTTAAATCACAACACAAAGCTCTTTCTCAATACAAAAAATCCCATAAAAAACAATTCTCAATCACAAACATCATTATCATTTCACAATTCAAATCCCACAAGGCTCGACCCCTCCCTCGGGTCTATTTTAGACAGTCAAAATCACACTCAAGTATTAAGACCATGTGGTATTATGTAATAAGCAAGGAGACAGGTCACTATAGCTCACTTGACTATGTTGGCCAACTATGTCGCAAATCATCTTAAACCACACGGATCCTAGTGTGTGGGGTATCATGCTGGAACGAAGATGGGTTAGTTCTCCGCCAGACTTTCTCATCAGTATCTCAACCACGCAGTACATCATACTCCATGTTATATACACTGTACATCGAACTCCGTGGACCTTAACATGGTTAGGGGTGCCTGCAGTAGGTCTTATCTACCTCATACTGAGTGAAACCTCTAGTCTAAAGTGCATGTGGGAATACTCTTAATACCAGGTCCTAGCCCCTCATGGCCTTGCTCACCCCTGTAGGTTACCCTGATTCAGGTCCTAGACTCTCACCCTCACCCCACTCAAGAGGTCTGTTAGGCCTGTTGGATTCTCTGAATGGATTAGTGTCAGATCCTAGCCCCTCACCCTCACCCCACTCAAGAGGTTTGTTAGGCCTATTGGGTTCCTTGAACACAAATCCGTATTACCCTCACCACGACATCATACATACCACAGTGTGAAAACCTATGCGAGCTACGCTCTAGCGCGAATTCATGCATCATAACAATCACTTCATACGACCAACGCTCTAGTACGACATTTATTCATAAAACATGAAGAAAACCACGTACGAGTATAGCTCCAGTACGATTATATGCATAAGGAATCCACTCGAAATCCACGTAAGAGCAAAAGCTCCAGTACGGTTTATAACACATTGCCACAATTCAAATTAAAGTGTGAGCTAAGATCTAGCACGTTTTCAAACATGGGAAAACATCAATATCCAGTGCGTGCTAGGCTCCAGCACGGTTTAATTCACATAAACATGATAGGCGACTTATAAACATTAAAACACCAATCTCAAAACACATTTAGCACCACACATATGCTATTACACAACATCATTCAAACATTTGCCAGCCTATCAGTCAATCTGCTTAAAACAAAGCAAGGCGTTTTGTGCAAACAATCAAAACATGTGATTTATGCAATTATTAGCCTTACTATCCCATTTCTTTATAATACCATTTCAACAGCCAATTCTCATACAAATACTCATAGTTACTTCCATACATCGTCAAACACATTTATATAAACTCATGCATGTTTCCAAAGCCCTATATACCCACAAAATACGAGCAGCTACCTCTATATACTTACAGAATTCCCTTACCTAGAAATCAAGTTACGAGATTTCACTTCCTTAAAACTCCCTACTCGTGCGGTTCGATTCGTCTCTACCAGACTCTTCAAAACTGCAAACAATTATATTTCACATACTTTTAGTCCACTATAATGCAACCCTTGTGCTTGCTATAGTCAATTCAATCTATAGCCTATATTAACACTTATAAGGCCTCGTTTCATCTCTCTGTTCATATCTCGAATCTATGGATTCCTTTAGGCTTATTTATTCATACACAATCGATAACAAATCGATATTAAGCTCACAGTGTTCCTTTTTCTTCAATTTTCCTCACTATGGTATTTATCAACATATTACATACTCATCTCCATAATTTCACTCAATCCACAATGTAGCTTCATTTACCCACTTCAAATCATCCACTTTATTCCATTAACAACTTATCATATCCCATAATCATCAATTCATCCAAATTACACTTTCTCACACTAGATTCATTCCATTTTCTAGGTCACATTAGTTTCAATACTATCTAGATGGTTTCAACTAACAATACTCATGTAAATCAACTCCAAGATCAATAAACAAACCAATATGCTTGAGTTGGAGCATTAGAAACTCACCAATCTAGTTTCTCTTCTTGCTTCAAAGGGGAAATGCTCCTTGCTCCTTCAATGCCAACAATGAGGTTTTGGGTTTCAACTATGTTGTTTTGCTCCTCAAGATGAATAACTTTGTGTCTAATAGCCTCCCTTCAAATCTTATTGGAATGGGTGGATTTTAGAGAGAAAAATCTAGGTTTTGGGTTGGAAATGGAAAGGTGCTGTTGTTTCCCGAAAATTGTAGATTTCAATGCCTTTTTTTTTAGAAATCACTTGATGAGATCGATCTACACTAAGAGGAGATCGATCTGGTCCCCTTAAATTCCTTTTTCTTATGGCACTTTAAGCACGAGATCGATCTGTCGAACCTTGAGATCAATCTGCTCCAAATAGAGAGCTAAGGAGATTGATCTGTATGCTTGAGGATCGATCTTTTCATTACAGAATGTTTAGGAGATCGATCTGGCCCAATTGGAGATCGATCTGCTCTATTCCATTGCTCAAATAAGAGCATTCTTGCTCTTCCAGATCGATCTCTCATTCCATGAGATCGATCTGACATTTATATTTCCAAATTTTTCTACATTTTTCTACAGCAACTGATACCAAACTTCACACATTTTGCTACCATAGTCATTTTCTCATCCAACCACCTTTAAGACTTGAAAATGGTATCCATTCATACCTTATACACATTAGAACTTGTGTGTATTCATTGTATATCCAAAGGTATACAATATAAAACCAAATGGGAGTATTTAGATTCATGCAACTTCCTTCCATTTACCACACTACTCATTTCTCATTCCACTCACATTCATCACTTATAAAAGTTCATTTCTTCATATTCATATAAAATGGAACTTGTGTGTACATTATAAAATCATATTAGAAGTATGTACATTGAATCCATGGACTTACACCACTTATGCTTACATTATAATTACATCACCATACTCATGATTTCATAACGTTTACATCCAAAAATATGGGTCTTACATTCCTCCCCTCCTTCAAGGAATTTAGTCCTCCAAATTAGAATCAAGTTACTCTTCAAAACGTTGGGGGTGCTTCTCCCGTATCAAGTTCTCCAATTCCCATGTAGCCTGTTCCACCATGTGATGTTGCCAAAGAACTTTCGCCAAGGGAATTGTCTTATTCCGTAACACTTTCTCTTTTCTGTCTAATATCTGAACCGGTTTCTCAACATGCGTCATACTCTCATTGAGCTCCAACGGCTCATATCTTATCACGTGTGCCGGGTCTGGGTGATACTTTCGAAGCATAGAGACGTGGAAGACGTTGTGAACATTTGCTAAGTTTGGTGCCAATGCCAACCTATACGCCTTATCTTCCACTCTCTCCAACATCTCGAACGGTCTGATATATCTAGGGCTTAGCTTGCCCTTCTTACCAAACCTCATAATACCCTTCGAAGGTGAAACTCTCAGAAATACCGACTCATCCACATCAAACTCTAGTAGTCTCCATCTATTGTCAGCATAACTCTTTTATCGGCTCTGAGCTGTCCGTAATCTCTCACATATCAATTGGATGTCCTCAGATGCCTGTTGCACTAGGTCCAAAGAAAATATCTATTTGTCACCAACCTTTTCCAATCTAATAGGGGAACGACATCTGTGCCTATACAAGGCCTCATAGGGTGCCATCCTGATACTCTCATGATAGCTATTATTATAGGCAAACTCGGCTAACTACAGGTGATCATCCCAGAAGCCTTCAAAATCTAGCACACACGCTCTCAACATATCCTCCAGGGTCTGTATAGTTCTCTCTGACTGCCCATCTATCTGAGGATGAAAAGCGATGCTAAAACTCAAGTGGATCCCCATCGCTTCCTGAAAATGTTCCTAGAAATGGGAAGTGAAGTAGGCATCCCTATCAGAAATAACGCTCACTGGTACACTATATAGCCGCACTATCTCTCGAACAAACAGGTTCGTAAACTGACACAGAGTATCGGTAGCTCTCATAGCTAGGAAATGGGTGGACTTAGTCAACCGATCCACAATAACCCATATGGCATCATGACCTCTACGGGTCCTCGGCAATCCCATCACAAAATCTATGGTGACATACTCTCACTTCCATGTCGGTATCGGTAGAGGCTGTAATAATCTTACAGGCTTCTGATACTCTACCTTCACTTGCTGACAAACAAGACACATAGTGACATATTCAACAATGTCTCTCTTCATTTCAGACCACCAATAAACCTTTCGAAGGTTTTGATACATCTTAGTACTCTCTGGAAATATCGTGTACCTCGATGAGTGAGCCTCTGATAAAATCAGCCTCCTAATCTCAGGATCCTCAGGAACACATACTCTGCCCCTGAACCTTAGTAACCCATCAGCACTCAACTCAAAATCATTACCCACACCTATCTGTATTTACCTCAACCAATCGATGCACCGTCGATCACTCTGCTGGGCCTGCCGAATACGGCCAATCAGTTCTGGCTCTAATCTCATACTAGCCATGATTTCCAATCTCTCTGATCCAGGTGGGGTTAAATCTAAACTAAGGTTCGCAAAGTGTTCAAAACAATTCATGCACCCGTACCATCATATAAGACACCAACCTAAGGTTCTTTCTACTCAAAGCATCGACAACTACATTTGCCTTACCCGGGTGGTACATGATTTCACAATCATAGTCCTTTAGGAGTTCGAGCCATCTCCTCTATCTTATATTTAGTTCTTTCTGCGAGAACAGGTACTTGAGGCTCTTATGATCTGTGAACACCTGAAATTTCTCACCATAAAGATAGTGGCGCCATATTTTCAAAGCAAACACCACGGTTGCCAACTCTAAATCATGTGTCGGGTAGTTCCTCTCGTGATCTTTTAACTGTCTAGATCCATAGGCAACTACCTTCCCATCCTGTATAAGCACACAACCTAGTCCTTAGTGTGATGCATCAGTATACACCAAGAATCCTCTTAAGCTAGTAGGAATGGTGAGACCTGGAGTAGTGGTCAATCGACACTTAAGCTCCTCAAAACTCCTTTCACATGCCTCATCCCCCACAAACTTAACATCCTTCCACGTGAGGCATGTCAATGGAGCAGCTAGTATGGAGAACCCTCTACAAATCTCCGATAATAACCTGCCAATCCCAGAAAACTTCTAATCTCAGTAACTGTCTTAGGCTGTTCCCACAGTACAACTGCATCTATATTGGATGGATCCACCGATACCCCATCCTTTGACACAACATGCCCCAGAAATGAGATCTGTTCTAACCAAAAGTTACACTTGCTGAGTTTGGCATACAATTCTTTCTCTCGGAAGGTCTGTAGATGATAATTCTATATTTTTAGAATTATTTGTGCTTAATTTCCTAATTAATTATTTAAATCCCCGATTTATTTTGTTAATTATCCCCTTTATTTAATTAAAATTTTCATGTTTGCAGATAAATTAAATCTAGATGAATTTTGAATATTTTGGTAGAAAATGAATCGGAATTGAGCTAAAATCGAGATTGGACCACGTGGACAACATGAGCCTAGCACATCCAATTGGACAAAAAGACAGATGACATGGAAATATTATTTTTCAAGGAGCCAATGGTGTGAAGATAAGTGGCCAAACAATGCCAACTCATCTAGGATGAAAAAATTACAATTGTACCCCTAAATGTGTATATAAATAGAAAATGATGACAATTGTAAGGGGGTGGAAAATAGGGTAGAATAGTTTTATTTTTTTAGGTTAACTTAAAAAGTCCTTTTTTCCTTGTTTTGGAGGATTCGGCCGCACAATATTTTTTCTAGCTTCCAGTTTCTTTTCTCCATAGCTACTATTTTATTCAACTTATTTTTATTATGAAAAGTTTTTTTTCTTTAGTTCATCAGTATCATTGCTTAGAAATATTTGTCTATCATTTCAGTTTGCTTCAATCGTCATCATCTTATTTTTGCTATATGTTTTAATCCCCTTTCGATTATAGTCTAAAGTATTTGCAAATCTTTAATCATCAATGCCGATCATGATGTTTGATTCATTATTTCCGATCTAATATGTTAGGATAATTCTGTGCATCGATTGGTAAAAATAGAAGGGTGGAACAATATCGGTTTGGTGGAGAAATGACTAAAACCGTGGCAACTGAAAGAAACCGAGACCACTGGGATTCGGCTTTTGTGTTAAAACCTTCTCCAGCCTCTATTTAATTTTCATGGTAGTAGTGATCTCGATGAATATCAGAAGAGGCAACAACTGGTTGGGACAGCACCCAAGCGTCATAGGCAAAATCGAGAGCCAGTATTCATCCCTCTGTTCTGCCCTGTTCTTTAAGCAGTTCACCGTTCATCATTTCTTATGTTTTTTTTTTGTTTTAATTCATTTAAATCTCACTTAAAAGTAAGGCTTAGGATAAATGATCATTGCATTTCAGTAAGTTTCTCCTCTGTCGACATTTAAACTTGTCTTAGTTTGTTTGATTTCATTTCATATTTACCGATTAACAGGTTGTTAAATTATTTTTGGCTCTAAAATCTGCTGCTGCATGTTTGTCTGGATACAGAGAGCTATATGAGAAATAGCTTGGGAATGAAGATTGGTGTAGTATTGTTTTCTGGTTCATCAGTAACGGCAGCAAACAACGCATAGGAAGAAGTATGTACAGTGCAGAACAACACTGCAACCTGAGACCTGAAGCAGTACCTGGACGTACCTGAGACTTGAGGCAGAACCAGCAGACAGACCTGTAGCAGAGCTGGACAAGGAGTTAGCAGCACCTATATGCACCTGGAGCAACAGGCCATATGCAAAATCGAGAGCTGAGTGCAGAGGATACTTGTAGCAATAAGCGGACAACAGCTAGGAACCGAGAATGCTGGGAAATGTTTTGGTGAAGAACATGAACAGTGTTTGGAGGGAATGGTTTAAATTTACTTAAGGCCATGTTTGGCACATTTGCATTATAGCTTTAATCCATTTTCATGCATTGTTAGTTTAGTTTAATTCTAATTTAATTTGTTAGCTTAGTTTAGAGTCTTTGATTAAATTGCATGATTAGTATTCTTGTTTAATGGTTTAGAACTTAGTTTTAATTAGGTTGATAGTTAATTAAGTGTTCATTTAGAATTAAATTAGGGGTAAATTTATTTCATTAAATCTTAAGTTAGTTTAAATTGCATTTTGATTAAGTAGTATTATTGCATTTTAGGATTGTTAATTTTAGTTTAATTAATCTTGCTTTGTTATTCTCATATTTTCATTTTATTTGCGTTAATTAGTTTTAACTATTTTAATTTCTTTTGTAGGCTTTTGATTTTAATTGCGTGGAGCACTGTAAGTAATTTTGTTCGGTTTTATTTAGTTTATTTTATAGTTTTATTATTTTCAGTTCTTTTAATTAGCCTTAGTAGATCACCACCTTAATCTCATAATTTGCTAGGATATACCATAGGGTAAGATTAACCAGTAATTAATTAGGCTAACCAACTTCTCTGAGGGACGATAACTCGCGACTCAAGTCCCATTATTACTTGTACGAGCCGTGCACTTGCGGATAATACCCTTTGGGCGTGTCAGCAGAACTACTCTCAAGTGCTCATCATGCTCTTCCCTGGACTTGGAATAAACCAGTATGTCATCAATGAACACAATTACAAACTTGTCCAGGTATGGCTTGAATACATCATTCATCAGTGCCATAAATGCTGTGGGGGCATTCGTCAATTCGAATGGCATCACCATAAACTCGTAGTGGCCATAACGGGTACAAAATGCTGTCTTGGGTACATCTCCACTCCTGATTCTCAATTGATGGTACCCTGACCGCAGATCTATCTTTGAAAATACATGGGCTCCTCGGAGTTGATCCAACAAATCATCTATGTGTGGAAGGGGGTATTTGTTCTTAATGGTGGCCCTATTCAACAATCGGTAATCTATACACAGTCAGAGGCTCCCATCCTTCTTCCTTATAAACAGAATTGGTGCTCTCCAAGGTGAGATACTCGGTCTAATAAACCTCTTCTGTAGCAACTCTTCAATTGCTTCTTTAGCTCTTCCAACTCTATCGAAGACATCCTATACGGTGGTTTCGATATCGGCTCGGTACCAGGTGCTAACTCTATGCAAAATTCCATTTCCCTCTCAGGTGGTAGTCCTGGTAATTCGTCCAGAAAGACATCACGATAATCCGCAATTACGGGTATGACCCTCAATTTCGGGTGTGCCTCATCTATATCGAGCACATAGGTAATGAACCCTTCAGATCATTCTTTCCACCGTTAGTATCACAAGTCATCACATCCATATTCCAAATAAACAATACATTCATCTCTCAAGCATTAAAAATTAAATCATACTCATTTCATTCATCATAATCATGTGATTTCATTTTTTTTCATAAATCTTACAACATGGTTTCCTATCTCTGGAAACATCAAAGTCTTAACATGACAGTCCATAAAAACATGATTGGTCGCTAACCAATCCATTCCCAAAAGTACATCAAAATCATTCATATTTAATAAAATTAAATTGTTTATCATTTCCTTTCCCTCTATCATTAGTTTACAATCCCTACATACATGCTCAATCAATTGGCTATCATTTATGGGTGTGGAAATCATCATCATTTTATCCAATAATGTAGGTTTCACATGCTTTAATAATTTATGTGTAAAGGAAGGTGATATGAAGGAATGCGTGGCACCAGGATCAAATAATACCAATACTTCTAAACCAAAGATTAGGATGGTACCTTTAATCACATCCGTCGAAGCATCTGCAGTGTCCTAATCCAATGCATGTACTCTTCCTCTGCTCACAACCGCTGTCTGCTTCCCTTTTTCCTCAACTGTAGCCCTCCTTCTCGGGGTAGCTGTCTCAACTAGAGCTCTCTCTGGCTCCTTGTCCTTATGCAAGGCAGTCTCAATTATCTCAGTACAGTACCTCAAAATATATCTAGGCCTCCCACACCTAAAACATGATACAAGGGGTTTCTGAGATGGTCTAGTCCCATGGTATCTTCCACATTTCCTACACTGGTCAGTAGTAGGTCGTGGTCCTCCAATAACCATACCCCTCGATACGGTCAAAGCTGGGTACATGGGAGGTCTAGCAGCTCTCTCCTGCACCTCCTCGATCTTAGGTCTCTTCTCGAAAAACCTCTGGCCTCCCCTCTTGGCCACTCTATCCATCCCGGATCTCTTCCGGTCTTTATCTCTTCTAACATTAATCTTCCCTAGCTCGGAGGCATTTCTCTGAAAGTCTTGCTCGCATAATTGAGCCTTATGTACCGCCTCCTCATAAGTCTAAATGTCAAACGGGGCTAGCTTAGTCCGGATGGCTAACCTCAACCCATCACGAACTTTTGAATCTTTCGGGCCTCACTACCCATCGTGTCCGGGTCATATCTCCCCAAAGACATAAACTTGGACTCAAGCTCATCCACAATTCGGTTCCCCTGAACCATGTTCATGAATTCTATCTGCAATTTCCTCTGTGCGATGGCTGGGATGTATTTCCTTCTGAAGGCTTCCAAAAACACCTCTCAAGTGATCTCGGGGTGTCTGGTCCTCAAAACAGTCTCGGTGGATCTCCACCAATGTTCGGCCTTGCCTTTTAGCATAAACACGACAAAGGCTACCTTCTCAGCTGAAGTGCACGTGAAGAACCTATACAGTTTCTCCATCTCGTACACCCAATCTTCCGTAACCACTGGTCCTTAACCCCTCGAAACACTGGGGGTTTCAACCCTTGGAACTCTCACAATCTGCTCAGCTCGCAATCATAACCTAACTCACTACCGCTATATTGTGGAGCGTTATGAGAAGCTGTATCCTAGATTAGAGGTGGTGTAACTGTAGCTGTCTCTACAGTATAAGGTCTCTCTACCTCTATAGCTGCCTATCCAATAGTAGGCTATGCCTCGGGACCTTGTCTATCAGCGGCACCCAATGCCTGCCTGACTATCTCCACCAAGTTCTCAATACTCCGCTCTATCCTAGTGAAGCGAGCCTCAGTATCCCCTGATCTCTCAGCAGGGTCCTATGGAGCCTGATCAGTCGATGGCTCCGCACGGCTCTCAGGCCTACCTCTACGGCCTCTAGCACTGCTCTCGCCCCTTGACATCGACGTGTAACAGGCATATCGCCTAACTTCCTATATTAATAATCATTTTTTAAGCTCAATCCATACCAGTATACACAGTTATATCTAAACAAAAGCACAGTAATATAGGGATATACTTTTTCTACGTTTTATTACTGACTCACATTAGGCCAATTCAACTCTGATACCAATCTCTATCACGACCCATTTCATTCTTTTAAACCAAAAATCACTATAAATTTTTTCGCGTTTATTATTTTTCCTACTCGATCGTGAATAAACTTACCACTACACTGTTGGATTGTGAGTCAATAGTAATCCACTCGCAATATCCATTCTCAGTTAATAAAAGTGATGTCATACATTTGAGCGTCAATCATTCATTTATACAAAATATGATTACTGACATCCACATCCCTCATAATTACAACCCAAAAGACTACTGTGCTTTTACAATTGTTTAGATGCAAAAAAGAATCTTCATGTGTATACCTCTTAGCGATGGATGGCAACGGATATCCAAAATACAGCCCCTCAATCCTTACTAGGCCACTATATACGCTCTGTAGGAGGGGAAAATAGAGAGGGATGAGCAACCACACGCTCAATAAGGCAATAATGCAAGCATGGTAGATAACTACTCTATGTACATGCTGATAATGTTATGCATAAATCATTTATAATAGGAGCATTAGGAATAAAACTATGCCATATGAATATACATATATATCATGTATCAAAATCATGGAAATTGGCATATAAAACATGGAATATCAACATGTGAAATCATCTCATGCTCATTCTCATTAAACTAAAAAAGGGCAATTCATATAAGAAACCTCATTTTTAAATCACATCACAAAGCTCTTTCTCAATACATAAAATCCCATCGAAATCAATTCTCAATCACAACCATCATTATCATTTCACAATTCAAATCCCATAAGGCTTGACCCCTCCCTCGGGTCTACCCTAGACAGTTAAAATCACACTCAAGTATTAAGACCATGTGGAATTATGTAATAAGCAAGGAGATAGGTCACTATATCTAAATTGACTATGTTAGCCAACTATGTCACAAATCATCCCAGACCACAGAGATCCCGGTATGCAGGGTATCATGCTGGAACGAAGGTGGGTTAGTTCTCCCCCATACTTTCTCATCAGTATCTCAACCACGTGGTACATCGTACTCCATGTGATATACACGGTACATCGTACTCCGTGGACCCACAACATGGTTGGGGTTCTTGTGGTTGGTCTTATCTACCCCATACCGAGTGAAACCTCTAGTCTCAAGTGCACGTGGGAGTACTCTTAATACAAGGTCCTATCGCCTCATGTCCCTGCTCGCCACTATTAGGTTCCCTGATTCAGGTCCTAGCCCCTCACCCTCACCCACTCAAGAGGTCTGTTAGGCCTATTGGGTTCCCTGAATGGATTATTGTTAGGTCTTAACCCCTCACCCTCACCCCACTCAAAAGGTCTGTTAAGCCTGTTGGGTTCCTTAAACACCAATCCGTATTACCCTCACCACGGCATCATACATATCACAGTGTGAAAATCTGCACGAGCTACGCTCTAACACGAATTCATGCATCATAACAATCACTTCGTATGTGCAACGCTCTAGTACAACATTTATGCATAAAACAAGAAGAAAACCACGTACGAGCATAGCTCCAGTACGATTATATGCATAATGAATCCACTCAAAATCCACATACGAGCAAAAGCTCCAGTACGATTTATAACACATCACCACAATTCAAATTAAAGTGCAAGCTAAGCTCTAGCACATTTTCAAACATGGGAAAACATCAATATCCAGTGCGAGCTAGGCTCCAGCATAGTTTAATTCATATAAACATGATAGATGGCTCATAAACATTAAAAAACTAATCTCAAAACACAGCTAGCATCTCACATATGCTATTACACAACATCATTCAAACATTTGCCAGCTTATCAATCAATCTGCTTAAAACAACGTAAGGTGTTTTGTGAAAAATTCAAAACATGTGATTTATGAAATTATTAGCCTTACTATTTCATTTCTTTATAATACCATTTCAACAACCAATTCTCATACAAATACTCATAGTTACTTCCATACATCGTCAAAAACATTTTTATAAACTCGTGCATGTTTCCAAAGCCCTATATACCCATAAAATACGCGCAGCTACCTCTATATACTTACAGAATTCCCTTACCTGGAAATCGAGTCGCGAGATTTCACTTCCTTAAAGCTGCTTACTTGTGCGGTTTGATTCGTCTCCATCGGACTCTTCAAAACTGCACACAATCATATTTCACATTATTTTAATCCAATATAATGTAACCCTTGTGCTTGCTATAGTCAATTCAATCTATAGCCTCTATTAACACTTATAAGGCCTCGTTTCATCTCTCTGTTCATATCTCAAATCTATGGATTCCTTTAGGCTTATTTATTCATACCCAATAGCTAACAAATCGATATTAAGCTCACAGTGTTCCTTTTTCATCAATTTTCATCATTATGACATTTATCAACATATTACATACTCTCTCCATAATTTCACTTAATCCATAATGTAGCTTCATTTACCCACTTCAAATCATCCACATTATTCCATTAACAACTTAACATATCCCATAATCATCAATTCATCCAAATTACACTTTCTCACACTAGATTCATTCCATTTTCTAGGTCACATTAGTTCCAATACTACCTAGATGGTTTCAACTAACAATACTCATGCAAATCAACTCCAAGATCAATAAACAAACCAATGTGCTTGAGTTTGAGCATTAGAAACTCACCAATCTAGTTTTTCTTCTTGCTTCAAAGGGGAAATGCTCCTTGCTTCTTCAATGCCAACAATGAGGTTTTGGGTTTCAACTATGTTGTTCTGTTCCTCAAGATGAATAACTTTGTGTCTAATGGCCTCCCTTCAAATCTTACTGGAATGGGTGGATTTTAGAGAGAAAAATCTAGGTTTTGGGTTGGAAATGGAAAGGCGTTGTTGTTTCCCAAAAATTGTAGATTTTAACACCCTTTTTATAGAAATCACTTGATGAGATCGATTTGCACTAAGAGGAGATCGATTTGGTCCCCTCAAAATTACTTTTTTTCATGGAATTTTAAGCACGAGATCAATCTATCGAACCTTGAGATCGATCTGCTCCAAACAGAGAGCAAAAAGATCGATCTGTATGCTTGAGGATCGATCTTTTTATTACGGAATGTTTAAGAGATCGATCTGGCCCCATTGGAGATCGATCTAGCCCTATTGGAGATCGATCTGCTCTATTCCATTGCTCAAAAAAGAGCATTCTTGCTCTTCCAGATTGATCTCTCATCCTATGAGATCGATTTGACATTCATATTTCTAAATTTTTCTGTATTTTTCTACAGCAACTCATACCAAACTTCACACATTTTGCTGCCATAGTCATTTTCTCATCCAACCACCTTTAAGACTTGAAGATGGCATCCATTCATACCTTATACACATTAGAACTTGTGTGTATTCATTGTATATCCAAAGGTATACAATATAAAACCAAATCGGAGTATTTAGATTCATGCAACTTCCTTCCATTTACCACACTACTCATTTCTCATTCCACTCACATTCATCACTTATAAAAGTCAATTTCTTCATATTCATATAAAATGGAACTTGTGTGTACATTATAAAATCATATTACAAGTATGTACCTTGAATCGATAGACTTACACCACTTATGCTTACGTTACAATTACATCACCATACTCCTGATTTCATAACGTTTACATCCAAAAATACGGGTCTTACAATTTGTTACCATTTAGTGTGTCAAAGCCCAGCTCATTCATAGGCCGTCGAAGGGCATCCCATTAGGGCTGAGATCCCCCCCAAGTTTGCTTTGACTCACATAGACCTTCTGCTTTGGGTCACTATCTGCTTTGGGTTCACTGACTTGCATGGTTTTATCGAGGTAAACACCTCAATTTGCGTCTCTAGGGGTTCGAACTTAGGACCTTAAGTCCTCTATTCTTACACACATGGTACCCTTTGTTCCTATTACATTTCTTGAAATGATTTGATGTATGTATGAAGAATTTACATGAAATCCAAACCTTTCAACATAAGTTTCGAAAGAAATGAAACCTCGATTTAACCCCAAACCTAAAACTCTATCGAAGATCATATTTTTACTATGATGCATAAGTATTTAAAATATTAATATTTTATAATTGAAATGTATGATTTAATGATTAAAGTTTTCCATATGATTTTTAAGAAAGTATGTAAGCAAGTAAGAAAGGAAATTTTTTTTTAGACTAAAGGCTATCCCAATAGTGTATGCTGTGGGCATGTCATTCCCGCTACTTGTGGTGCCCATCTTCGGCTTTATGGTGCCCGTCTCCGCCACTTGTAGTGCTTGTTTTGCCCGTGTAATGCTTGTCTCCACCTTTATGGCACCTGTGAGACCTGAGAATTTTATGTACCTTAGCCATGACATTTGCAATGTGAAGATTGTAATTGGTGAATGTAATTATGCTATATCGATGTACTCGCAAGTTTTAAATATAATAAAGTGTATGGAGATGAAGTTTTTAAGGCTTAAATGTGTATGGATTGAAATATGGACTATGGAGTAGATTATGGTAAGTTTTACATTGAGCTTCCTGCAAATTTGTGCAGCAGTAGTAGGAACTGTGAAGGCCAGATCAATCTCCAAGGGAAGAGAGATCGATCTCATGGCTCCAAAAAGGAGAAAATGGGTAAATGCAGATAGGAAGATTAATCTCCTATTGCCCCTGCCCAGCAAGATCGATCTTGTCACAAGAGTAGATCGATCTCCTTAAGTCTCGGCCTGGAAGAGATCGGTCTCTACCCTCTAGCAGATCGATCTTGTAGTTGTTAATGTAGCAGTTGGAGCAGTTGAATCAAGCAGAGATCTATCTCCACCAATACTAGATCGATCTCATATGCCCTGCCTATAGAAGAATCACAGGATTTTGCCTGGAAACCTAGCCTCTCTCACCTACAAACCCCAACACTCACCATTTTCACCCAAACCAAGCTTTCTCTCTCTCAGATTCACCATATTCTAGATAGAATTAGACAAAGGGCAAAGAGACAAAGTTATTCCTCTTGGTAAAGAGAACAATATACTAGAAAATCAAGGATTGGATTTAACAAAGGAAAGGACAAGCATTCTACAAGTTTGGGCAAGAGGAGACAAGCTAGGTGAGCTCACAAGACCCTTATTTTCTTAAGCATTATCATTTTATATATTGGTGAATGGATATATATGTATATATATATATTTGGTTGGAAATGTCTAATTCATGAGGGAAACAACTAATGAGTATAGTTGGAAAATGAAATGTAGATATCTTGTATTAATTATGAGCTAGCTAAGGTGATGATTAAGATGTAGGAGAAGTTTTGAGACAATGTATGTGTTAAGAATGGTAACTTGGATATAGGTAGATCCTTAATCATCTCCATACGCTACCCTATGTATACGAGATCGACCCCAGATCCTCTGACTATCATCATATCATGCCTTTTTACCCCACAAAAATCATTTGTGGCCTCTTACCCATTTTATCAAAATCATTTCGAGCCTCACACCCATGTACTGAAAACCATTACGAGACTCTAACCCGATTCTCAAAATCGTTATGGGAATCTAACCTGTTTCTTATAGAAAACATGGTTTTCATAAATCATTATGGGACTCTAGCTCGTGTAAACATGGAAAACATAGTTATCATAGTAATTTCTTGGGACTCATACCCGTATAATGAAACACAGTGCTCGGGACTTCAACCCATATCATGAAAACACAGTTTCATAAAACATATCGAGACATTAACCCTAATCTCACATGAAAACACTATGCTTTCGTCTCAGAAGTGAAAAATCACTTTTATAAACATGTATGCTGTAAAAATGTATCTCATATATAGAAAACATGCTAAAAACTAGGGAAATGGTTTTGGCTTCGGTTTGAAGACAGTTGGAAATCCATTTCACAAAATCTCATTCAATTCATATTCATAAACTGTAGGTAAGGATGGAGGAGCATTAACGCTACTCTAAATTATTTCCCTTACCTTGAATCTCGTCGAGTAAGTAGCTAAATCTCTCTATCGAAGGTTCATCCAGTCCGACCTGCTCCTAATCCCATCTTGGAGCTATATATAATTATTTATTAAATCAATTTAACTCAATAAATATTTTTCTCATATTTACTACAGTCGATTTAGCTAATTGAGCCAATTTTTCTCTTATTGGACCCGATTGCACCTTAATGGACCTTAATCCATTTTAAGCTCGTTCCCACTTATTAATTCTTTCATCAAGGCCTATTGGGCTCACTAGGCCCATCAGTACTTATTAGGCCTTTTTCTAGAATATTTGAATAGTAGCTCAGATATCATTTACGACAATCTAATTAAAAATCCCAGTATAATCCACAAAATGCGGAATTTAATCCTTAACTCGTAAAATAAATATTTAATACATGATAATTACATAAATTCTCATAAAACTTTACTCACCCGAGATTATGCGATGGTACGCAAATCGAAGTTCGATCGGGCTCACGTACGCAATTTATCGTCGAACTGCATAATTTTATATTTAATTTCGGGTAAATTTTTGAGCAAATATAATTTAAATAAATTTCTCAAAAATCAAATTAGTCAATTTTGACTGCTTACCGGCTTACCCGTAGCTCGATTGCATCACCAAAATATTTCCCCAATTTTTCGCTTCTTTTTTTCTTTTCTTTTTTTCCCTATTTTCTGGTCGAACCAGTTCGGTCAAATTCAGCCCAGTTCAGACCGATCGGTTCAGCCCGATTCGATTTTCTCCTTTACTGTTCGGAGCTTCATCGGCTTCTATCTCTAGCAGGTCTGCGGGGTTGTCCGGTGTACGGATCAAGTGTGGGTTTCGCTAGAACTGGCCGGTCCGGCCTCTTCTCTCTTTGGCGTCGATGGTGCCTCTCCTTTTCACCGTTTTTGACCTTTTTTGTCACTGACGACGGTGAATCGACCTTACTCCTAGCCGATGGCGAGGCCCTCTCCCTTCCTCCGACCTCCGTCCGCCTCTCTTTCTCTCTCTTTCTCTCTCTTTCTCACTCCTTCTCTCTTGGTCTCCATTCCTCTCTCTCTCTCACGTTGTCGCCGTTTCTCCTCAGCTGTCGGTAACGGCGAGCTCGGGTGGCTCGGCTGTCTTGCCTGGTCACTTCTCCGGTGGCCTCTGTTCGGTGAGGCAAATGGGGGAGGCTCGACTTCCCTCGTTGTCTTCTGTTTCCTTTGTTTTCAGAATCGCGATTTCGCGATTCTTATTCTTTTTTTAATTATATTTTATTTTATTTTAATCAAATAAAATATAATAAAATACCCAAAATATCTAAAAAATTATATTTTATTCCTTAAATCAATTTAATGAATTTATCGATCTTATTTTATTTTTTCGGTATAATTTTTCCCATATTTTTGGTATAATGTCTCGGACGAAAATTACGATTTATCGTAATATTTCTGTATCTTGACCAATTGGACTCAAAATTCAATAGTTTCTCCTTTATTGATCAAGATTTCCTAAATCCATATTTATAATGAAAGTTTCTTGTTGAATTTATACTGAATTTCAGGTCGTTTAACCTTTTTACCCTTGCACGTATTCAGGACCAAATCAAACCAACTTCCCTTCTTGGATCCACTATCTTTGCTCATTTTAAACTAGTATCTTTCGTCAAATGATTTAAATCGCTTTAATTTAAATTACTGCTCTCATTTATCCTGTTTTGTAATTTCATACCTCCACTACATCATTCACATTAATATGCTCAATTTATCCATCTTATGATTCCAAATGAGGAACACAGTAGGAAAAATTTAGGTTTCACATTTCTCCCCACCTTTTAAGAATTCAGTCCTCTGAATTCAAGCTGGTCCATCAATCAAGTGAGGATATTTCTCCCTCATTTGGCTCTCTAGCGCCCAAGTAGCTTCCTCTATCTTGTGATGTCGCCTAAGAACCTGTACTAGTGGGATAGTCTTAGACCTTAGCACTTTCTCCTTCCTGTCGAGAATTCAGATCGGCTGCTCAACATAACTCATGTCCTCCTGTATCTCTAGTGGCTCATGCTCGATGACATGAGAAGGGTCCGAATGATACTTCCTTAACATCGACACATGGAAGACATCATGTATACCCGACAACTGAGAAGGTCATACAAGCTATTATGCTACATCTCCCACTTTACCCAAAATTTTGAATGGACCAATGAAGAGAGGACTCAACTTTTCCTCTTTTCCCTAAACGTACAATACCCTTTATCGATGACACCTTAACAAATACAGAGTTCGTAACCTGAAATTCAAGAGGACGTTTACGTACATCTGCATAACTTATATGCGGTCCTCAATCTGTCA
Organism: Firmiana major; assembly: GCA_033439115.1. NCBI lineage: Eukaryota > Viridiplantae > Streptophyta > Magnoliopsida > Malvales > Malvaceae > Firmiana > Firmiana major. The sequence continues at coordinate 69,399,340 of CM065897.1, read as the reverse complement.
CATATGAGCTGAACACCTTTAGCTACCTATTCCACTAAATCAGGAGCAAGTTGAATCTAGAACAATGAGACTCCTTTAGAAAGCTCTGTCTCAAGGTGTCATCATGTGGCACATAGATACAGCCCCTGTATCTAAGTAATCCATCATCACTGACCATAAACTTAGATAATGATCTATCCTCCGCCTGGCTAACCATATCCAATAACTTCTGATCGTTCTGCTGTCTAGCTCTAATCTGGTCTAGTATATTGGTTCAATCTGTACGCTAGACATATATCCATACTTAATCTCATCCATATTGATCCTAAGTACGATGAATTGTCCCAATAGGTCCCACTCTCTAATCATCATGTAGGACATCATACCCTTTCAGCTTAGGGGGTTGGCTACCACGTTTGCCTTACTAGGATAGTATAAAATCTCGTAGTCATAAACCTTAAGAAGCTCTATCCATCTCCACTATCTCATATTCAGCTCCTTCTAATCAAACAAGTACTTGAGACTCTTATGGTCAGTGAAGATCTAAAATCTCTCTCCATACAAGTAATGCCGCCATATCTTGAATGCAAACACTACTGTAGCTAACTCCAAGTCGTGAGTGGGATAATTACACTCGTGATCCTTTAGCTGACGTGATCCATAAGCTACCACTCTACCATACTACCTAAGCACACAGTTGAGTCCCTGGTGGGAAGTATTATTGTATACCATAAATCCCCTAGAACCACTCGAAATGGTCAAGACTGGTGTCGTAGTCAACCGATGTTTGAGCTCTTGAAAGCTCTACTCACACTACTCAGACCACATAAACTGAACCTCTTTATAGGTCAGTTTGGTTAATGAAGCTGTTATCTGTGAAAACCCTTCGACAATCCATCGGTAATACCCTGCCAATCCCAAGAAGCTTCTGACCTCCGTGACTATCCTTGATCTTTCCTATCTCAATACTGCATCTACCTTGGACGAATCTACTGACACCCCATCCTTAGATACTACATGTCGCAGGAATGCAGTCTGATCTAGCCAGAAAGGATAATTACTAAACTTACCATATAACTTCTTCTCAAGGAGAGTCCAGAGCACAGTCCTCAAGTGTTGTTCGTGCTCTTCCCAGTATCATTCATAAGACTCATGAATGGAGTTGGAGTATTAGTCAATCTAAAAGGGCATCGCCAAAAACTCGTAGTGCCCATATCGGGTTCGAAATGCTGTCTTCGGTACATCAACCTCCTTAATACTTATTGATGATAACCTGATCTCAAGTCTATCCTGTAAATAATGAAGCCCCTCTCAGTTGATCAAATAAGTCATCTATCCTTAGCAGGGGATACATGTTCTTAACTATTGCTTTATTCAAAAGACTGTAATCTATACATAGACAGAAACTACCATCCTTCTTTCTGACAAATAGTATCGTTGCACCCCATGGTGACACACTAGGCCTTATAAACCCCTTATCGAGTAATTCTTGCAACTGCCTCTTTAATTCTTCCAACTCTGCCAATACCATTCGATAAGGTGGCTTGGAGATGGGTTGAGTATTTGGTACTAGCTCAATGGCAAACTCAACTTCTCTCTCTAGTGGTAACCCCGGTAAATCCTATGAAAAAAAATTGAGAAACTCACATACCATCAGAACATCCTGTATACTAGGTGGTTCCCGACTCTCATCAGAAATGAAGGCAATGTATCCTTCACACAATCAAACATCATACGTCAATCTCATACATAAACATCATATCATTTCATAACTTTAACACTATGCACTTTTATTACTTTCTAGAAAAACATACACTAAACTTTTTTGGTAAGGAGAAAGTTAAGGTCTTAGTGTAGTAGTCTAGACTTACACGATTGGTAGCTAACCAATCCATACCTAATATTACATCAAAGTCTTGCATATTCAACCATACTAGATCTGCTAACAACTTCTTATCTCCTACCATCATATCATAAGCTTTACATATCATATATGTTTTCTGTATCTCGTGCATAGGTGTACTTATATGCAACATGTAATCTAGTGACTCCAGGTTTCCTATGTAACTTACATGTAAATGGTGGTGACACAAACGAGTGTGTGGAACCTGGGTTAAACAGTATATGTGCTTCATGATTACAGACAATGAGAGTATCTTAGATAACATCGGAGGATGTATCAGCTGTCTCCTGATCAATAGCAAACACTCGACCCTAGGAGACAGGCTTCTTGCCCTTATCTGCGGCTGTGGCTCTCCTCTGTGGAGCCTGAGTCAGTCTCTCTGTCGGTTGATAAGTCATTATTTATGCACATTATTTACCTTGTTTTCCTATGGTTTTGTATGAATTTTATACTTAATCTATTGATAATTGATAATTCTTAAATAATTGTAGGAATTCATGGAATTGATGAATTAAAGGATGATTTAGACGGATTGTGGAACAAGGGAAATCATGTGGAAGAAGTAAGAAATGATGAGTACGAGCTTGGTCAGTGCTGGGTGCAGCCTTAGGTGAGACTCTCGCCTAAGGATCCCTTCACTGTACAGTTTTCATCTCAGGGCAGAGTCGGAAGGAACCTCAGGCAAGACTCTCGCCTAAGGGTCTTCTTGACGAGCTGACTTCAATTTGTTAGATAGAGACGGGTCAAGGCTTAGGCGAGACTCTCGCCTAAGCATCCAATACGATAATTTTCTCTCTCCTCTATAGATTTGAATTTTTCAATTACTTGGAAGACCTTTTATCGGATTATTATTTTAAGTAAATGTAAAGACTTCAAGTCCAACTAGGAGTAGGGTTTGTATCTCTATTTTTTTTAGTTATAAATAGGCTCTTGAAGATCTAGGTTAAGGGAGAGACTTTTGATTAGATTTTCTGATACAAGTATTTTCACTGCTTTTACTATATATTCATGGGCTGCTAAACTCTCTTTCCAATCTAAGGATAATTGAAGATTTGGTTTATAAGTTGTGAGATCTAATTGTCCTTATTTATTTTCTTTAATCTTTTCTATTCTTATAATTCCTGCACTTCATTATTATTATTGTGTTGTGGTTGCTTCAAAAAGGCCTATTGATTCATTCACAAGGTAATATACATCCAATTGAAATATCTGAATCCGTAATTGTTTGGTTGTTTCCATAACAAGTGGTAAGTAACAAGATTAATTGCACTTCTGATTTTTAGTCTTTGTTATGTGATTATATGATCTGATTTTAATAAACCTACATGTGTGTTTGTTAATTAGAATTGGTAGTTTCTTTAGTGTTCAATGCTATTGATAAATTAAATACTAAGATCGTATCTAGGGTTGTTTATTGGTAAAAGCATCAATTAGAGAACGTTTCCTGATTGTCAAAGCAGTAAGAAGAGATAGGTTGTTCGGTCGTACCAACAACCATAACCAGTTTAGTTGGGATTAAGAAAAATTATCCTGCGTCAATGATCAACTTACCGAACCAAATCTGAAAATTACTCCTTGGGTTGGATTTCTTAAATTATTGAGTTCTTCTACTCAATTTTGTTTTCTTTCTACTAAGTTTCGTTATTTTAGTTAATCAATCTTTCAAACCCCTCTTGTTTTATTTTTCTTTTATTTGCAGAAAAGTAAATCGAAATTAATCAATCTCTCTTGGGACACGACCTTGCTCTCTATACTACTAGTTATTTGTTTGAGCAAGTTATTTAATATTGTTGGTTTCGACAACCATCAATTTTTTACGCTGTTGTCAAGGAGATTAAATTTAATTTGGATTTATTTTGATGCTTCATTCTTCTCGTACAGGTGAATTAATTCCATACGATCCTGACATCAAGAAGACTAGAGAAGACTTAGGAAAGAAGCTACAAATCGCAAGCACGAAGAAAGATCTACATCATCACCAGGATTGAATCTTGCATTAGACCTTGAAAACTCATCAAGTGACTCCGAATCCGAGTGAGAGATGGCTAATAATCAAGAGAGAACTCTTAGACAACTCATCGCTTCAGCATTAGATCAACAACCATTATGTATTCAATATCCTACTTTGCAAACAGAGTTCGAACTGAAATCTGGACTGATCCACCTTCTTCCAAAGTTTCATGGGTTTGAAAACTATGATCTTCGTAAACATCTCAAGGAATTTCATGTGGTTTACTCCAGTATAAAGTCACAATCTGTTACGGAGGATCAAATCGAGCTTAGGGCCTTTCCATTCTCACTCGTGAATAGAGCTAAGGCTTGGTTATTCTACCTTCCTCCAGGTTCGGTTACAACATGGACTGACATGGTAAGATGCATTCTTGATAAATTTTTTCTAGCTTCTAGGGCCACAAACATAAGAAGGGAGATATGTGGAATCAAGCAAAGAGATACCGAAAATCTTCATGAGTATTGGGAAAGATTCAAGTAACTTTATGCTAGCTACCCACAACATGGGATTTCTGAACAACTACTCTTCCAATACTTCTATGAAGGACTCTTGCTAATGGAAAGAAGAATGATGGATGCTGCTAGTGGAGGAGCAATAGTCAATAAAACCCCTACCAAGGCTAGGAATTTAATTTCCACATTGGCTGCAAATTCTCAACAATTCGAGATTAGACAGGGTGTGCTTAGAAGAGTGAATGAGGTGAGTACATCTTCAGTTCATAATCAAATTGCTAATCTAACCTCTATTATGCAGCAACTTGCTTTAAGAGTGGGAAACATGCAACAAGCCAAGGTCTGTGGAATTTATGCTAGTGGACATCCAACCGATATATGTCCTACACTTTAAGAAGATTCACAAGAGCATGTTAATGCGGTTGGAGGATACCAAGAGTCTTCCCAAAGAAAATATGATCCCTACTCCGATACTTACAATCCAGGATGTAGGGATCATCCAAACTTCAATTATGGACAAAGGACACAATACCAAAACTACCAACCTAGGCAACCTCTTCAACAAATGCAGCAATCATCAAATTCAGGTACATCTCTTGAAGAGGTTGTTAAATCTTTTGCTGATAGTACTCAACAATTTCAACAGGAAATAAGGTCCAACCTCAAGTAATTAAAAGATCAAGTAAACCAACTAGCCACATCAGTAAGCAAGCTAGAATCCCAAGGAAGATTGCCATCATAAACCATAGTCAACCCTAAGCAAAACGCAAATGCAATCACTTTAAGAAGCAGAACCAAACTGAAAGAACCTCAAATCTGAACCCATAGCACAAGAGGTGAAGAAACTGAAAAAGAAGTTGAACCACCTCAACTTAAATTTGAAACAACCACTGAAGGGAGCATGAAGATACCAGAGATAATACCTCATTTTCCTCCAAAGTTAAAGTCCAAAAAAGAAGAGGAAGAGAAGGCAATTCTAGATACCTTCAGAAAAGTCGAGGTAAATATTCCCTTATTAGATGCTATCAAACAGGTTCTAAAGTATGCCAAGTTTCTCAAGGAATTGTGCAACAATAAGAAGAAGCTTAAGGGAAATGAGTATGTGAACATGGGAGAGAATGTTTCTGCAATCCTCCAGAAAATGTTACCACCCAAATGCAAGGATCCATGTATGTTTACTATCCCATGTAAAATAGGCAATTTAAAGATCGAAAAAGCCATGTTAGATTTAAGAGCCTCAATTAATGTCATGCCATTATCTATTTACAAGTCTATGACTACGGGCAAATTGAAAAATACTGGTGTGATAATTCAATTGGCCGATAGATCTAATGTTTATCTTGAAGGAGTGTTAGAAGATGTTTTGGTGCAAGTTAATGATTTAATCTTCCCGGCAGATTTTTATGTCTTAAACATGGAGGAAGATGATACATCTTTGATTTTATGGGGCAGACCTTTTCTCAAAACCTCTAGAACAAAAATAGATGTTTATGATGGCACTCTCACTATGGAATTTGATGGTGAAGTTATAAAATTAAATATATATATATATATATAATGCCATGAAATACCCTAGAGATATATCTTATGTTTTTGTTTTAGATACTATTGATCCTTTAACAGACATGTATTTGAACATTTGTGATGAGGATAAATTGAAAGTTATTTTGAGTAGGCACCTCACACTTGAGGATTCAAAGAGATTGGAGAAGAAGTTTGCGTGGGAACCGAAATTATTAGAAACGGTCCAAGAGCTAGGATCACTGCGCACGATGAGGCTTGATATTTCTCACATTCAATTGCTATTATCTCATACAAAACTTCTTCCTTCTATTGTGCAGGCACCAGATTTAGAATTTAAGACTCCTCCAGAACACCTCAAATATGTTTTTTTTAGGTTATAGGGAAATACTTCTAGTGATCATCTCCAATAAACTATCCAATTTAGAAGAAGAGAAGTTGCTTAGAGTGCTCAAGGAATATAAAGAAGCTATTGGATGGACAATAGCATATATCAAGGGAATAAGCCCAACAACTTGCATGCACAAGATCCTTATGGAAGAGGAATGTAAGCCTACTAGGTAAGTACAAAGAAGACTCAACCCACCAATGATTAAAGTAGTTAAAAAGGAGATTTTGAAACTACTTGATGCAAGTATAATCTATCCAATTTTAGATAGCAAATAGGTAAGTCCAGTCCAAGTGGTTCTAAAGAAAATGGGTATAATGGTTATACAAAACCCGGATGGTGAGTTGGTAGCTACCTGAATTCAAAACGGGTGGTGAGTATGCATAGATTATAGGAAGTTAAATCATCTACAAGAAAAGACCACTTCCCTCTCGCTTTTATTGATCAAATGCTTGAAAGATTGACAGGTAAAACTCATTATTGTTGTCTTGATGGATATTCAGGTTTTCATCAAATTCTGGTAGCACTTGAAGATCAGGAAAAGACTACCTTTACATGTCTGTTTAGAACCTTTGCTTACAAGCGCATGCCCTTTGGTCTACGTAATGCTCCAGCCGCATTCCAGAGATGTATGGTTAGTATATTTTCTGATTATGTAGAATATATAATAGAAGTGTTCATGGATGATTTTACTGTTCATGGAAATACCTTTGATGAATGTTTAGCTAACCTCACTAAAATCCTCAATAGATGCATAGAAAGTAACCTTATTTGAAAATATGAAAAATGTCATTTTATGGTTGATCAAGGTATTATTCTAGGGCATATAGTATCTTCTAAGGGGATAGAACAGGATAAGTCTAAAATAGAAGTGATAAAATCTTTGCCTTACCTCGCATCTATCCGGGAAGTTCACTATTTTCTTAGATATGCAGGATTTTATAGGCGATTTATTAAGAACTTCTCCAAGATCACCCAACCCCTATGTCGCCTACTACAAAAGAACATAGCATTCAAATTTGATGAGACATGCAAGAAGGCATTGGACAAACTCAAAGACATGTTGACCACCACGTCGATCATCCAACCCCCAAATTGGAATCTACTGTTCGAAATCATGTGCGATGTAAGTAACTATGTAGTAGGAGTTGTACTTGGACAAAAAGAGGAGAGAGTTCCACATGTCATCTACTATGCCTCACGAACCCTTGATAGTGCACAATGCAGCTATTCCACAACGGAAAAAGAACTTCTAGCCATTATTTTTGCTTTAGAAAAATTTTGTTCTTATTTACTAGGAGCTAAAGTGATTATTTATTCTGATCATGCAGCTCTCAAGTATTTACTCTCAAAGAAAGAAGCAAAACCAAGACTTATCAAGTGGATATTGTTGCTACAAGAGTTCAATATAGAAATCAAGGATAAGAAGGGAGCCAAAAACCTGGTGGCTGATCGCCTTAGTAGACTCATCACAAGTGATAAACCTTCATCCCTTAGAGATGAATTTCTAGATGAGTATCTTTTTTCCATTCATGAAAAAGAGATGCTAAGTATTACGTTTGGGAGGAACCTTACTTATGGAAATATTGTGTCGATCAAGTCATTAGAAGATGCGTGCCTGACCATGAAATCTCTTCTATCATAAATTTTTTCCATTCACATGCATGTGGTGGACATTTTGGTCCAAAGAGGACAGCACGCAATGTACTCGAATGTGCATTATTTTGGCTAAATTTATTTCAAGATTCTTATAAGTTTTGTAAAACTTGTGAGAAGTGCCAAAAAAATAGGAAGTCTAGGATGTAGAGATCAATTACCTTTAACACCTATTATAATCTGTGAAATTTTTTATGCTTGGGGTATTGACTTTGTGGGCCCTTTTCCTGTTTCTAATAATCATGTATATATCTTGCTTGCTGTGGACTATGTTTCGAAATGGGTTAAAGCTAAGGCAACCTGAACTGATGATGCTAAAGCTGTTGTTAATTTTGTCAAATCTAACATCTTTTCTAGGTTTGACACACTTAGAGCAATAATAAGCGATAAAGGAACCCATTTTTGCAACAAGGTGGTGGAAGCACTAATGAAGAAATATTAGTAACTCATAAAGTATCTACCGCTTATCATCCTCAAACAAATGGTCAAGCCGAGGTATCAAATAGAGAAATCAAATCCATCCTCGAAAAGACAGTGAACCCAAATAGAAAGAATTTGAGCACAAGACTTGAAGATGCACTTTGGGCATATAGAACAGCTTACAAAACTCCCATAGGTATATCTCCTTATCGCATTGTTTATGAAAAATCATGTCATCTTCCCATAGAATTAGATCACAAGACCTATTGGGCAATCAAGCAGTGCAATATGAACTTGAATGAAGTCGGTGAAATGAGAAAACTTCAATTGCAAGAACTGGAAGAGATCCAAAATGATGCATATGAAAATTCTAAGATTTACAAGGATAAGACAAAGGCCTTCCATAATCAAATGATCTCCTGGAAACAATTCTTTGTTGGTCATAAAGTTATTCTTTTTAATTCTAGACTTAAGTTATTTCACGGAAAATTACGCTCTAGATGGCTAGGGCCCTTTGTTGCTACTAACATCTTTCCTCATGGTGCAATTAAAATACAAAGTATGGATACAGGTAAGATTTTTAAGGTTAATCATCATCTTTTAAAGCCTTTTTATGAAGGGTTTCAAGTGCATGAGGTTGATCTAATTGATTTAGAGTATCCTAAGTACGAATGAGAGGTAACAACGTCTAGCTAAAGACGTTAAAGAAAGGCGCTTGTTGGGAGGTAACCCAATTTTTATTATTATTTTATTTATTTATTTACTTATTTTCATGCAATTTTAGTATATGTGTCAGTCTTAGGTTTATAAAAAAAAGGTGAAAACAGAGACGGGTAGCACCTTAGGCGAGACTCTCGCCTAAGGCGACCCCTCGACAAAAAAAAGTGAAAACAGAGACGAGTTGCACCTTAGGCGAGACTCTCGCCTAAGGCAACCCCTCGACAAAAAAAAATTATTTTCTCAAAAGTCCGACCCTCTCTCTCTCTTTCTCTTATTTTTCCTCTTCATCATTTTCCCCTATTTTCCCATTTCAGCCAAAACTCAATCCCATACAAATCCTCTACCAAAAGCACAAAATTTCTCCATATTTCAACCCAAAAACACAAAACCCATTCCTATTTTCATATTGTAAGATCTCTCATTATCTAAGGTAAGCATTTCATACTCATTTTCTCTCATCTACCATGAATACGCAGAGGATAAAACAAGTATGATGAGTAATTATTCTTTTCATATTTTGCTTTTGATTTTGAATTTATGAATAATGCTTTAAATTTTTATTTTTTTGGCTTGTTCATGAATATATGTTCTTGGTATGATTTTAGAAAATTTCATAGTATGTACTAAGATGAATGATGAAGGGTAATGTGTGAATTAGGGTGATGAAATTGGATTGATTTATGCTAAGCAAGAGAGATATGTATTTATTGATCAATATTTTGTAGGAAAATGAGTGGAAGCCAACCATCACCATCCCGTCAACAAAGGGCAAGAGTATCAAAGAAAAATGTGGTATTACCTAAAGCCAATCTACATGGTAACTTAGACTTCACTACAAAAATCGAAAAGAAAATGTATGACAATTTATGTGGTAAAACAATTGTATCGGGTAAGCGATAAGATGACCCAACCTTGGAAATCTTAAGGATTCGAGAAAACATTCATACTTATATTGACAGCATAGGTTGGAGACCATTCTTTGAAATTACTTGTCATGCTTATACTAAACTATGCAGGGAGTTTTACAAAACTTATAAGTACACTCCTCCGACAGAGTACAACCTCAATACTCCCAAAGTAGTGAAGTTTAGGAGCATGGGCAAGAAATTTGAGTTATCTATAACTCAATTTAATATTGCTTTGGGGCTTATTACGAATGAATTTGTTGAAAGTGAGGAATACCTTAGCAGCCTTTGTGATTATGATGTTGATTTTGATGCCATGCAATTTTATAGATATGAATTAACATGGAAAACTCACAAGTATTATGACCCCAGTCACACCACTGATAGTGAATTTCAAGAGCCTGCTCAACAATACATGCATAGGCTTTTAGCCTATACTTTTTCTGGTAGAGTAGCAAATGCGGCTCTTTTAACTAAGGCCGAGAGTTACTTTCTTTGGTGCATGTCAAAGGGTCTTAAAGTTAACTTAGGATATTGGTTGGCTTCCCAATTTAACAGCGTAGGTGATTCTAAAAAGCCTTTGATTCTTGGTTCTATGATTACTGCTTTAGCTATTCATGCAGGTTTGTCAGATCCAAATGATACATTACTTCAAGTGGCAGGGTAGATGCAACAACTAGACATCCGGTCATTAATTCACCAGAATCTTATAGGCAGAATGACGATGGAACATACATTTCTAAGGTCCAAGACCTTAAAAGAAGAGGGCCAGAAGGATACTTCCACCTGTTCATCAACAAGAAGATGACGATGTGGGGCAGTCAAATCAAGCCTCCGAACTACTAACCGATCTACGGGACTCTAACCCGATTCTCAAAATTGTTACGGGACTCTAACCCGTTTCTCATAGAAAACAGGGTTTTCATAAATCATTACGGGACTCTAGCCCATGTAAATAAGGAAAACATAGTTATCATAGACATTTCTTGGGACTCGTACCCGTATAATGGAAACACAGTTCTCAGGAATTTAACCCATATCATGAAAACACAATTTCATAAAACATATCGTGACTTTAACCCTAATCTCACATAAAAACACTATGCTTTCATCTCATAAGTGAAAAATCACTTTTATAAACATGTATGCTGTAAAAATGTATATCATATATAGAAAATATGCTGAAAACTCGAGAAATGGTTTTGGCTTCAGTTTGAAGATAGTTGGAAATCCATTTCACAAAATCTCATTCAATTCATATTCATAAACCCTAGGTAAGGATGGAGGAGCATTAACGCTACTCTAAATTTTATCCCTTACCTCGAATCATGTCGAGTACATAGCTAAATCTCTCTGTCGAAGGTTCGTCCAGTCCGACCTGCTCCTAATCCCATCTCGGAGCTGCATATAATTATTTATTAAGTCAATTTAACTCAATAAATATTTTTCTCATATTTACTACAGTCGATTTAGCTAATTGGGCCAATTTTTCTCTTATTGGACCCGATTACACCTTAATAGGCCTTAATGCGTTTTAAGCTCGTTTCCACTTATTAATTCTTTCATCAAGGCCTATTGGGCTCACTAGGCCCAACAATACTTATTGGGCCTTTTATAGACTCTTTGAATAGCCCGTATATCATTTACGACAATATAATTAAAAATCTCAATATAATCCACTAAATGCAGAATTTAATCCGTAACTCGTAAAATAAATATTTAATACGCGATAATTACATAAATTGTCGTAAATAAGCTTTACTTACCTGAGATTATGTAATGGTACGTAAATCGAAGTTCGATCGGGCTCACGTACGCGATTAATCGTCGAACTGGACAATTTTATATTTAATTTTGGGTAAATTCTTGATCAAATATAATTTAAATAAATTTCTCGAAAATCAAATCGGTCAATTTTGACCACTTACCGGTTTACCCATAGCTCGATTGCATCACCAAAATTTTTTCCTAATTTTCCTCTTCTTTTTTTTCTTTTTTTTTTCACTTCTCTGGCTGAACCGGTTTGGTCCTGTTTAGCCCGGTTCAGACCGATCTGTTCAGCTGAGTTTTGTTTTCTCCTTCCCCGTTCGGAGCTTTGCCGGTCGGTTCTTCACCGGCTTTCATCTCTAGTAGGTCTGCGGGGTTGTCCATTTCATGGATCTGGTGTGGGTTTCGCCAGGACTGGCCGAAAAGTGGTCGGTCCGGCCTCTTCTCTCTTCAACGTTGGTTGTGGCTCTTCTTTTTTCCATTTTTGACCCTTTTTGTCGACGTCGGTGATGAATCGACCCTCTTCCTGGCCAGTGGCTAGGCCCTCTCCCTTCCTCCGGCCTCCGTCCGCCTCTATTCCTTCTCTTTCTCTGTCTTTCTCGCACATTCTCTCTCGGTCTCCATTCCTCTCTCTCTCGCGCGGTCGCTGTTTCTCCTCAGCTGTAGGTGCCGACGAGCTCGGGTGGCTCGGCTGTAAATACCATAAATTTTCATATACTTGGTTTTATCCATGATTAACAAAATTAAGCCTCAAGATTAAAGATTTTGACCCATTAGTTAAGGATTTAAATTAAAATTTATTTTTACTCCGTAGTGAGACCCGGGGAGAATTAATTTAAATAAATATATATTAATTTGATGGAGGAATATCGATAGAGATAATAATAATAATAATAATAATAATAATAATAATAATACAAAGATACACATATCTATATATGTATATACGTGGGTAAATAATATCGTATTTATCATGTATTTAAGTAATGGATGCATGAATAAATAAATAAATATATATATAGATGGCAAAGCATACACATATATACACATATGTATGCAATATGTCCACACATAAATAGATGTAGACATAAATAGAGGCAAGTATGTACGGTACAAATATATATATATATATATATGTATATTTGTACATATAAGCCTCCAATCGGGAAAGGTTTTGGAAAGAAACTAAAGCAAGCAAATGGAAAAAAAGTATTAAAGAATTATATATATATATATATAATAACAAGGCTGGCAGCAATGAAGGAATAGGTGGTCACGGTAGAAAGGAAATTAACTATAGTGATGGCCTTAGGTGAAACGAAGATGGAAGGAAACTGAAGAAAAAATAGAACATGCAGAGGAAGCGTAAAAGGGATAAACTGTAAGGTGAGGGATTCGGTGGAGAACAGAACTAGAGTGTTGCAGTGTACATATATATATATATATGTGTGGAGATGTACATATAAATATCATACCGTACAATTGGAAATAGAGAACAGAGAGGGAGACGTTGGCAGGAAGTGGAGATGGCATGCGAAAGCAGTAAAGAGGAAACCAAATCTAACTAAAGGAAGATATGGCAGTGTGAGGATGCATCTATATATATACTTATATATATATATATATATAAGAGCAGCTGTTAGGGTCTAGAAAAAAAAACAGAAAATGGAAGAAGAGAGGAGCACCGAAGTTGCCCCGAAAAGGAAAAAAAAACTGAAGGGAAGCAAAGTAGAAAATGAAAACAGAGAAAGAGAGAGGTGGTGTGTAAGATCCGAATTCAGTTAAAACACGAAATTAACAATGCAAAAGGACTGAAATGGAAATTCTCGAACACGTGCAAGGGCAAAATGGTCAAAAGAACGAAAGTCAGAATAAATTCGATAAGAAAATTTAATTAAAAATAATGGATTTGAGAATCTTGATCAATAACGAAGAAATAATTAAATTTCGAGTCCAATTATCAAGAGCCGAAATTTTTAGAAATACCGAAAAGTCACCCGGGATAATATCTCGAAAATACGAAGAAATTATACCGGAAAAATGATTGAAAAATGATTGAAAATTAATTTTTGTAGATATTTAGAATATTTTTGCCTAAAATAATGAATATAATAATAATAAACTAATTTATAAATAGTAATAATAATTAAAAAAACCTGAAAATGGAAATCGGGAAGGAACCCGAAAGCTGAAACCGACTGCACCCGCGAGAACCCGAGACCCACGATCCAGCCACCGGCGATCATCAACCTCCGACGAAGGGCCGAGGAGGAAGAGGAGAGGCCGGCGAAGCTTTGGGCACCGGTGACGCGCCGTCAAGAGGCCGAAAATCATCGAACGGAGGAAGAGAAAGCCGCGAGGAAAACGGGGTTGATCCCGGCGATCCACGATAGCTGGGCGCGAACGGTGGGTACCGACGAGTTCAGGAGGAGGAGCCGGTTCATTTGAGACCGGTATCGACTGGTGAAACCACCGAAATCTGACAGATCAAGGGAGAGAAGGTCGAGAGGGAGAAGAGAGGAACGATGGCCACCGGCGGTGATTCGGTCCTGATCGAGGCCAGTCGAAGGTTGCCCGGCCAAAGACGAGTCGAATGGCGCCAGAAACGAGCCGAGAACCGGCTGAAAATGCCGTGAACAGCGGCGAGAAGGTCTGAACCGGTACGGACTGGTTCAGCAAGAGGTGAACCGGCTGAACCGGATCGGTCTGAACCGGGTTGAACCGGACTGAACCGGTTCAGCCAAGAAAGAAGGGAAAAATGGAGAAAAAGAGAAAAAGGAAAAAGGGAAAGAATTTTTGGGGATACATCGGACTTCGGGTAAGTCGATAAGTGGTCAAAAGTGACCGATTTGAATTTCGAGAAATTTATTTAAATTATATTTAATCGAAAAGTAACCTGGGATTAAATATATATTTGTGCAGTTGTATGACAAAGCCCGAAAGAGAGCCGATTGAGCTCCGATTTTCATATCCCGCATCATATTGGGTAAGTATATTTTAATCCCGACAATTAGAGTCCTTTAATACAGAGTTTCGATTATTTTACGGAATTTACGGAATAATTCTGTATAAAAAGGAATATTATTCAGAATTTTACAGTAATTATCGTAAATAGTATATGGGCTATCCAATAAGTTTGGAACGAAGCCCGAAGATTATTGATAAGTTAAATGAGCCCAGTAAACTCGAAGAAGGGATTTAAATAGTAAAAACGGGCTGAAAATGGATCGAGGCCCATTAAGGTGCGATTGGGCCCAATAAGAGTAAATTGGCCCAATTAGTTAATTCGACTATAGTAAGCAGGAGAATTATATTTATTGGATTAAATTGACATGATAAATAATTATCTGTAGCCCCAGAGACTGGATTAGCAGCAAATCGGATCGGACGAGCCTCCGACAGTAGAAATTAGATACGCGCTCGACGAGAATCGAGGTAAGGGAATTTTATAGGTACATAGAGATACCTATACGTAATTTTGAGGGGATTTACAGGGTCTAGAATTTCTTAAACTATTTAGAAATGAAATAATAATTTTTACGAAAATCGGGCCTTAGATGAATAAAGAAAAAGATAATTTTTACCGTGATAGTAAAATTTACAAAAAAGGTAGTAAGGCAGATAAAATGCATGATTTCATGTTTTTAATGTTTTATATGAATGTATTGCTTTGATTTAAGCAAATATGCACATAGGTTGGCTGTTGATTTCTTGAATTATACGAAAGGGTACCGATTACGATTTTAAATATGTTTTTATTCAAGATTGAGCCACCTATCGTATTTACATGAATAGAAAGAGTGCTAGAGTCTTTCTCGCACTCAAGTTTACTGATTTATTTCTCATGAAAAGCCGTTCTGGAGCATTGCTCGTACGAGAAATTTGTGTGTGCACAAAATCGTGCTGGAGCTTCGCTCGCACGAGATTTTAGATATCATGATATGCATAGCGTGGTGCTGGAGCTTCGCTCGCACTAGACGTGAGTTGACATGCATATAGTCGTGCAGAAGCCTCCTGTAGACTATGTGTCACAGAGAGTTGAGATGCTCGCACGTATACTTTGAGACATGGGTTGGTTATCGACATAGTATTGGGGTGGATAAGTCCTACGGCAGGTACCCCCAGACTATGATATGAGTCCACGGAGTATGATGTACCGTGTATGTCACAAGGAGTACCCTGTACCATGCAGTCATGATGACTCGATGATGTTACTTGATATTCTGGTGGGTAGGACTTGACCCCACCTCCCGTTGCAGTTGTGATACCCCACACACCGGGATCTGTGTAGCCTGGGATCACAGGGACAAAGTATGGCCATAGTCCTCGATTTTTCATACAGTAACCTACATGCCTCACATGATATCATACAGTTTGAATAGACCAGGACGAACCCGAGGGAAGGGTAATGTCCCGATTTATGTTTTTAAAAGAGATATGATTTAATGAATCAAGGTATTCCCGAGAGATGGGTTTGACCTTGATGAAGCTATTTTATGATGAAACAAATGAGTTTTAACGCGATGAGTTTATGATTAAACAAATAAGTTTTAAAGTGATGAGTTTATGATAAAACAAAATAAGTTTTAATGTGACGAGCATGAGATGTCATACATGAGGATTTTTCCATGTTTGTTTTATATATGGATTTCATGATTTCTCTTATATGATATATACATACATGTGGCATCGTTTTAGTCATACCTCATGCTCCAAATGTAAACGATTTTATATCATGACATTATCAGCACGTAGATAGTATAGTTATCTACCTGTTTACATTATTGCCTTACTGAGCTGTTTATGCTCACTCTTTCATTTTCCACCCCACAGGGTACATTCAGTAAAAGAGAACGACAGTAGTCATATCCGCTACTTCTTATCAAAACCAGGTATACACATTTGTATAATTTTTGTATCTGAACATATAGAGGCACAGTATTGTACATGGATGTAATATTGGGGATGTATTTAGTTTAAATAAATTGATATGTAAATGAAATATGAAAATGGAAAGGTAAATAGGTGAGAGGTGACTAACACTGAATCATAGCCCAACTGTTTAGTAGTGTAACTGTTCACGACAGGTAAGAAAATGAAAAAGTGAAAAAATTTACTCTAATTTTTAGGTAATTTGGGTCGTGACAAAAAAGATAGTATCAGAGCAGAGTTGGCCTGATATGAGTCGGTGTTAGTGGTTAAGTAAATTTACATCCCCATGTACTGTGCATTGTTTAGATACAATTGTGTAATCAAGGTGGAATAGCAGCTAAGAATTTAGTTTCGAATGCAACAATATAGTTTTTATAAATGATAGCCGTTATGGTAGAGGGGCGAGTACACATACTCGAGGTCGTAGAGATCAGCCTGAGAATCGAATGAGTCGTCACATGAGACTCAAGATGAGAGTGAGGTGGAGGCTGATGTTGAGCATACTCCACAGGGTCCTATAAAGAGACCCAACAGTATTGAGACACGCTCTAAGAGGATGGAGTGGAGTATAGAAAATATTTCAGAGTTGTTTACCTAGTCTATGCATGTAGTTGAGGATAGGCAAGGTAAAGCCTAAACAGATGCCTCAGACTATAGAGATTTTCACACTCCTCCGGTATTTAGTGAAGTAAAGAAACCAATAGTTACTGAGGACTGGGTGTATGAGATAGCGAAGTTGTATGGATTCTTTCGGTGTATGTCGACCGAGAAAGTGACTTTTAAATACATTTATGTTAGAGGGTGAGACGAAACATTAGTGGAAGTCCGTTCAACCCATCTGAAGAGTTAGACGTCCAGAGTCGACATGAGAAATGTTTTTGGATGTATTCTAATGACAGAATATTTCGGACACTACTTAAAGGAAATTACAATTAAAATTTCTTACACTAACCCAGAGACACTAGTTGATTAATGAGTATGAAACTCAATTTATATCTCTGGACAGGTGTGAACCGGATAACATGGGCAGTGAGAGTCGAAAAGCCCAAAAGTTCATGAAATGGCTTAAATTATCGATTAGAGTCTGATTGGATCACTACTTATGTCGAGGCAGTGTGCAAAATACAGTTGTGTGAATAAGATCATGTGTTACACGCCTCCAAGATTGGGAAAGGTTGTAAAGGTGAAATAGAGACAGAAGAGAATAGAAAATGACAGAGATGTCAGAGCGGGAAAGAGACCAGTTGGTAAGACATTAGAGCTGATGAGTCACGGGGTAAGATTATTGGTAAGGCCCCAGTGCATCCAATTTAACACTTATGAGGTGTATTGTGATTGGAGAACCCCGACCTGTTACGAAGCAGTGCAGCAATGTAAGCAGAGTAGCAGTGTAAGTAGTGTAGGATGTATGGTAGATACCACGAAAGTAGGGCCTACACCTACACTTTATTGACTAAAGTAGGCGTTAAGTGTGGTAAGATGGTCCACTTAATTAATGATTGCTCAGAGTGGGTGAGACTGCCCCACAGAAGGGCAAAGAGACAGAGAAAACCCTATTGGTATCTCTGCACCGAAATGGGAGGCCACAGCCGAAGAGAAAGGGAAAAATAGGTTGTTCGATGAGGGCGAGTGTATGTCTTAGACCAGGACACTACTGATGTTTCATATGATGTGGTAAAAGATACCACACTGGTTGTGAATAGAGAAATAATTATTTTAATTGATCCTGGTGCCACATATTTAGTCATACCGCCTTCATTTGTATATAAGTTAGTAAAAGACGTGAATGCCTACACCTTTGGGCACAATGCCGATAGTTAGTACCCCAATGAAAGAGGGTTAACTAACGAAATAATTATGAAGAAATTATAAGTTGAAAACGGGGGAAGAAGTGTAAGTCAGCCGATTTTATTTTATGGACTATGAATAATTTAAAGTAATATTTGAGAATAAAGTAGTCGGCTGCATATTATGATGTTTGGATTTCTATCCTAAGATAGTGATATGTTACCCCTGTAAAGTATATGGTAAGTTTTGACAAGTAATAAAAGGGGTGCAACAATTGAAATTAAAGGAGCAAATGATGGTACTCACGAAATGAATAATGACAGAGTTTTCTTATAAGTGATATACAAAAAGAGATAAGTTTTGTGATAAATCCTAAATACGAGATAGACTGGAATAAGAGACGTATGTAAGGTACGAATATCTCTTATACGTGAATTAATTTAGATTAAAGCAATTAGTAGCGAATATGAATTGTGACCACATAAACTGATATGTAAAGTAATTGTGATCAAGTCTGAGGGTTAATAAAGGTATTTCAAAATACCTCCCCGCCTGAAGACTTGACAGCGTCTAAAAGTATACGTAATCTATAAATTAAATCGACAGTCGTAATATATAAATTTAAAATTAGGGTACTTTTACTGGTACGATAAGAAATATAGAATTTGATTAATCAAGAAGGTTTAAAAAATTAATTAAAATTTTATAAAAGCCATTAAAAAGGAAATGACGCAGGTTAGTAGCTTGAATGAAAGCGATTTTGAAAGACATTTTACGTTTATGCGTAGATAGGTCAAGGAAATGGGTAATTGAAATATTCAATAAGACTCAATTACGACAAGTTATTTAAACTTTACCTGGACCGATTTGTTATCATCCTTATTGATGATATTTTGGGTGTATTTAAAGTCCAGGGAAATTATAAGCAACAATTGGAAATTGTTTTTACTGATGATTTGTGGAGAGTTCTCGAAATGGACTACTTTATTGACACGTTTAACTTAGAAAAAGTTGTATTTGAATGAGATGATAGACGTGATAGGAGTTTTGGTGTACTGAAGTAATAAACTGACCACCGCATTTATTCTCACCATATCCAACAGATTAAAAGGTTTCTCATGAGTCTATGGATACCTCAAAATAATGAATGGGCTGTGTATTGATACAAAAGGGAAAATAGTTGATTTTGGATCTAGACAACTCAAGGATCATGAAAGGACTATCTGACCCATGATTTAAAAGTTGGCAGTGGTAGTACTTGTACTGAGGGTATGGTACTATTATGTACATGGTGAGAAATTTTGGGTATGCACTGATCATAAAGCCCCAAGTATCTGTTTTCACAGAAAGAGGCGAATATGAGAATACATAGTGGGTTAGAGCTTCTGAGAGATTTTGATTATGGAAATTGTACCACCCAGGAAAGGCTAATGTAATGGCTAATGCTTTGAGTAGAAAGAGCTTCGGGATGGTATTACAAATGATGGTCAGGGAGTGTGAGCTGCTAGAGCAGTTGTGAGCCTCAATAATGATGTGATCCCTTCTGATGATGACAGTGATTGTGTGACAGCTAGCCTGAAACTAGAACCGGATGAGAGTGCCCGGATTTGATAGGCTTAGTGTGATGATCGGCATGGTGTCGATACTGTGGGTCAGATTCAGATGGGTACAGTGACAAAGTTCACAAAGAGAGATGATGGCTTACTGAGGTTCAGAGACAGTATAAGTACTCCCCAAGACCACAGTGATGAGATAGTTATTGTCAGAAGCTCACTCTTCGGGATATATAGTGCATCCGAGAAGTAATAATTATATCAAAATCTTAGAAAAGGTTATTGGTGGTCAAATATGAAAAGAGACATGATAGAGATTGTGGAAAAGTGTCTCGTATGTCAGTAGTGTAAGGTAGAGCAAAAGAAGTTGTAGGGTTATTGCAATTTCTACCTATATTGACACGAAAAGAAGTTACCATGAATTTTGTGATCGGTTACAGAGGACCCCGATGAATCATAAGGCTATCTGGGTGATAGTCGATGGATTGATTAAGTCTACCCACCTTCTGGTTAGGAAATCCCCAGATACTCTGAGAGTGAAGTCGGATTTATGTGTAAGGAAAATTGTAGAACACCAAGTATTTTTCTAGTGAGCATTGTATCATATAGGGATTCCCGCTTCACTTTCCACTTCTGAGAATATTGTTGGAAGCTATTGGGAACCTAACTGGAAGCTATTGGGAACCTAACTGAGTGTTAGCACAGCTTTTTGTCCTCAAACAGATGGTCAGACAGAGAGGACTGTACAAGTTTTGGAGGATATGATGGGAGCGTGTGCTATTGATTTGATAAGCTCCTGGGATGATCAGTTGTTATCAATCAAATTCGCTAATAATATCAGTTGTCACTTGAGTATCGGGATGACTTCAAATGAGGCATTGTATGGCCGTAAGGGTTGTTTCCCCGATTTGGATAAGAAGAAGTGGGTGACAAATAGAAAATTGTTCTCGAATTGGTAAGACAAACCTCTGAGGATGTTCAGTTAATTATGGAGGATTAAGAACACCTCAGAGCAGATAGACAAACTATGCTGACAAGAGACAGAAATCATTGGAATTCACCGAGGGTGAATTAGTATTATTGGAAGCTGTTGGTCCTAAGGACGTAACGAGATCCGGAGGGAGACAAGGCCTGTAGGTTGGCATTACCACCTGAATTAGCAGGCATCCACAATGTGTCCTATCTTATGATGCTTCAGAAATACTGTCCGGATTCAGCATAGGTGATCGGATATGAACTCCAACAGTTCAGCTTAGTGCAAATATAAGTATATTGAAAGTCGATTTGAGTATTAAAACAGGAAGTAGAAAGTGTTGAGGTTTAAGATAATCTCCCTAATTAAAGTATGTTGGTAGTAGTACACTCCGAAAAGGTCACATAAGAGTTAAAGAGTATGATATGTGTGAAATATCTGGAGTGATTTACAGACTAATTTGGTTCTAATTTGGAGGACCAAATTTCTTAAGTGGGGGAGATTATGTAAGACCCGAATTCAGTCAAAACACGGAATTAAAAATGCAAAAGGACTGAAATGGAAATTCTCGAACACGTGCAAGGGCAAAATGGTCAAAAGATCGAAAGTCGGAATAAATTCGATAAGAAAATTTAATTAAAAATAATGGATTTGAGAATCTTGATCAATAACGAAGAAATAATTAAATTTTGAGTCCAATTGTTCAAGATCCGAAATTTTTAGAAATACTAAAAAGTTACCCGAGACAATATCTCGAAAATACGAAGAAATTATACCGAAAAAATGATTGAAAATATAATAAATTAAATTAAATTAAATTAAATAAATTTATTTGGAATAAAAAAATTAATTTTTGTAGATATTTAGAATATTTTTGACTAAAATAATGAATATAATAATAATAAACTAATTTATAAATAGTAATAATAATAATAATAATAATAATAATAAAAAACCTGAAAATGAAAATCGGAAGGAACCCGAAAGCTGATACCGACTGCACCCGCTAGAACCTGAGACCCACGATCCAGCCACCGACGATCATCAACGTCCGACGAAGGGCCGAGGAGGAAGAGGAGAGGCCGGCAAAGCTTTGGGCACCGGTGACGCGCCGTCAGGAGGCCAAAAATCGTCGAACGGAGGAAGAGAAAGCCGCAAGGAAAACGGGGTTGATCCCGACGATCCACGGCAGCTGGGCGCGAATGGTGGGTACCGACGAGTTCAGGAGGAGGAGCCGGTTCTTTTGAGACCAGTATCGACCGACGAAACCACCGGAATCCGACGGATCGAGGGAGAGAAGGCCGAGAGGGAGAAGAGAGGAACGACGGCCACCGACGGTGATTCGGTCTCGATCGAGGCTAGTCGAAGGTTGCCCGGCCAAAGACGAGTCGAATGGCGCCAGAAACGAGCCGAGAACCGGTCGAAAACACCATGAACGGCTGCGAGAAGGTCTGAACCGGTACGGACCGGTTCAGCAAGAGGTGAACTGACTGAACCGGACCGGTCTGAACCGGGTTGAACCGGACTGAACCGGTTCAGCCAAGAAAGAAGGGAAAAAGGGAGAAAAAGAGAAAAAGAAAAAAGGGGAAGAATTTTTGGGGATACATCGGACTTCGGGTAAGTCGATAAGTGGTCAAGAGTAACCGATTTGAATTTCGAGAAATTTATTTAAATTATATTTAATCGAAAAGTAACCTGGGATTAAATATATAATTGAGCAGTTCTACGACAAAGCCCGAAAGAGAGCCGATTGAGCTCCGATTTTCATATCCCGCATCATATTGGGTAAGTATATTTTAATCCCAACAATTAGAGTCCTTTAATACAGAGTTTCGATTATTTTACAAAATTTACTGAATAATTCTGTATAAAAAGGAATATTATTCAGAATTTTACAGTAATTATCGTAAATAGTATATGGGCTATCCAATAAGTTTGGAACGAAGCCCGATGATTATTGATAAGTTAAATGAGCCCAGTAAACCCGAAGAATGGATTTAAATAGTAAAAACGGGCTGAAAATGGATCGAGGTCCATTAAGGTCGATTGGGCCTAATAAGAGTAAATTGGCCCAATTAGTTAATTCAACTATAGTAAACAAGAGAATTATATTTATTGGGTTAAATTGACGTGATAAATAATTATCTATAGCCCAAAAGATTAGATTAGCAGCAAATCGGATCGGACGAGCCTCCGACAGTAGAAATTAGATACGCGCTCGATGAGAATCGAGGTAAAGGAATTTTGTAGGTACATAGAGATACCTATACGTAATTTTGAGGGGATTTACAGGGTCTAGAATTTCTTAAACTAACTAGAAACGAAATAATAATTTTTACGAAAATCGGGCCTTAGATGAATAAAGAAAAGACGATTTTTGCTCTGATAGTAAAATTTACAAAAGGGTAGTAACGCAGATAAAATGCATGATTTCATGTTTTTAATGTCTTATATGAATGTATTGCTTTGATTTAAGCAAATATGCATATAGGTTGGCTGTTGATTTCTTGAATTATACGAAAGGGTACCGGTTACGATTTTAAATATGTTTTTATTCAAGATTGAGCCACCTATCGTATTTACATGAATAGAAAGCGTGCTAGAGTCTTTCTCGCACTCAAGTTTACTGATTTATTTCTCATGAAAAGCCGTACTGGAGCATTGCTCGTATGAGAAATTTGTGTGTGCACAAAATCGTGCTGGAGCTTCGCTCGCACGAGATTTTAGATATCATGATATGCATAGCGTGGTGCTGGAGCTTCGCTCGCACTAGACGTGAGTTAACATGCATATAGTCGTGCGGAAGCCTCCTGTAGACTGTGTCACAGAGAGTTGAGATGCTCGCACATATACTTTGAGACATGGGTTGGTTATCGACATAGTATTGGGGTGGATAAGTCCTACGGCAGGCACCCCCAGACTATGATATGGGTCCACGGAGTACGATGTACCGTGTATGTCACACGGAGTACGCTGTACCGTGCAGTCATGATGACTCGATGATGTTACTTGATATTCTGATGGGTAGGACTTGACCCCACCTCCCGTTGCAGTTGTGATACCCCGCACACCGGGATCCGTGTAGCTTGGGATCACAGGGACAAAGTATGGCCATAGTCCTCGATTTTTCATACATTAACCTACATGCCTCACATGATATCATACGGTCTGAATAGACCAGGACGAACCTGAGGGAAGGGTAATGTCCCAATTTATGTTTTTTAAAAGAGATGTGATTTAATGAATCAAGGTATTCCCGAGAGATGGGTTTGACCTTGATGAAGCTGTTTTATGATGAAACAAATGAGTTTTAACGTGATGAGTTTATGATTAAACAAATAAGTTTTAAAGTGATGAGTTTATGATAAAACAAAATAAGTTTTAATGTGACGAGCATGAGATGTCATACATGAGGATTTTTCCATGTTTGTTTTATATATAGATTTCATGATTTCTCTTATATGATATATACATACATGTGGCATCGTTTTAGTCATACCTCATGCTCCAAATGTAAACGATTTTATATCATGACATTATCAACACGTAAATAGTATAGTTATCTACCTGTTTACATTATTGCCTTACTGAGCTGTTTATGCTCACTCTTTCATTTTCCTCCCCACAGGGTACATTCAGTAAAAGAGAACGACAGTAGTCATATCCGCTGCTTCTTATCAAAACCAAGTATACACATTTGTATAATTTTTGTATCTGAACATATAGAGGCACAGTACTGTACATGGATGTAATATTGGGGATGTATTTAGTTTAAATAAATTGATATGTAAATGAAATATGAAAATGGAAAGGTAAATAGGTGAGAGATGACTAACACCGAATCATAGCCCAACTGTTTAGTTGTGTAACTATTCACGACGGGTAAGAAAATGAAAAAGTAAAAAAATTTACTTTGATTTTTAGGTAATTTGGGTCGTGACATGGTGTAAATGGAAAGCTTGACTCCAGAAGGGGTTGTTTGCTGTTGGAGAAGGCTGAAGCTAAGAGAGGAGACACAGCGACCTGTCCCTCAACCGTTAGCAGTGGCGTGACTGGAATAGTGAAGAACCTTGGCGCAGCAGGAACGTGGAGGCTGGGAATGGTGGAGAATCGATAGTATACAGGTGCAGATAGGGGAGTCGACAAGATGGAAGCGGCGGTGAAATCGATGAGTCAAACGCGTGGAACAGAGGTCGTCTTCCACCTCTGTTTTGTTACTGAAGCTGTGGATGGTTGGAGGATACCGACACCGGCGCTGAGATGTTAGAATGATGGAATACTAGAAAGCCAAGGGGGACGGAAGGATGGGACTCGAACTGAGAGGGAGAAGGATTGGTGGAGCTAAAGCAGAGAACGATATATAGCAGTGGAAGTTGGGCCTCGGGCAGGAGCTAAAAGTTGGAAGCTGGAAGAAGGCGAGCTGTGACGGGATGACCCCAGGAACACCAACGTCGGATAGAATGCAATCAGGGGAGAAAGAAGCGTCGCGCCGAGGAGAAGAAGAAATGGAACAGTGCCTCGGGCACTCAGAAAGAAAAGAAAAGGAAGAAGAAAAGAATGGTGGGAAATTTCAAAAAAAATGAACAGTAACAAAAGGATGAACGGTGAAAAAAAAGGGTAAGTAATAAATATATATATTTATATTTATATAAGTATATATATTATAGGAAATAGAGGAAAATTGAGGAAAAGAGACAAGTGTACTAAAATTTGAAAATTCGGGGGAAAAAGCTCAAACAGAAATAACCCGAGTGGACCGAACCCGTCGACTCGCTAAGTCGAAGTAATCAAGGATTACAGACAGACATCGAGGTAATAAATTTATACAAATTGTAGAGATAATTGTACGAATTTTATAATTTCGGGTGTATTTTCCCTAAGAAAACAAATTTCGGTGTAGGAGAATCGTAGAAGGATTTAAGAGAGATACTTGGAGGCGTCACTACTCGAATTGAAATTCTCAATAAATCAAGGTAAGAGGTATAATTTAATTGAGTTCTGATAATGAACATTCATTGCATTGATAAAAATATTTTTATAAAGCAATGCTATGTTTTGAAATGAGATATTATTCATTTCATACTTATGGAATGATTTATGAAACATGATTTCGTTTTACAAAATGTTCGCTAAGAACATTATGTTTATGAAATGAATTTATGAAGTATGAAAATGTATGGAAGTTTTATGATGGTTTGAAACCTATATTTAAGCTTTGAAAGGAACTTTTGACATTTTCAAAAGTATTTAAGAAAAGAGAAAAGAATTTTTGAGACTATAGGCTTCATGCATGGATACTTCTCGTGGTGTTCCAGCTCCACCACTTGGGTGCCGGTACGTAGGGTCCCTGTAGCAC
Source organism: Firmiana major (assembly GCA_033439115.1). Lineage (NCBI taxonomy): Eukaryota > Viridiplantae > Streptophyta > Magnoliopsida > Malvales > Malvaceae > Firmiana > Firmiana major. Next base: position 69,373,016 of record CM065897.1, on the reverse strand, counting down.
TTGATTCAACCTGTGTGGAAGATGTCTTACTACTGGTGGTTTATGATGATGATGTTTCGGTAGTATCTCGTGCCCGCGCAGCATGCATTTATGTTTTCCTGACGGAGAGTGCCTTTGGTGCCCGTGTCCTAGCTAGGTGCTAGTGAAAGTAAGAAAGATAGATACTACCCATATTTTATGAAAGTGCTGTACGACCCTGATCCAGTCTACAGCCCCCTTACCATGGCCATAGGTATGATGACTCTCTACGGAGAATGACACGTATCGCATGACTTAGTTATAGCCTACTCTCCATGATTATGAATGAATGACGATTACAATTATGAATATGTTTATGATGATGAATGATTGACTATGTTTTTATGAGATTTTGACAAAATATTTACGAACAATTATGATTTATGACAAAATGTTTAAGAATGATTATGTTTTATGAAACGTTTACAAATGACGATGATTTTATAAAATCATTTATGAATGATGAAAATTTTATGAAGTATTTAAGCATGTATTTGATTTAAAGAAACTCATGCTTCATAGTTTCTTATGATAACTATGCACGAAATGAAAGTTTACATATCTTCTGAATATCAATTTCTAAAAGAAACTTATGACCCATTTTTCTGAAGAAAAGTTTATTTCATGAATGATTTATTGCATGCTTTTACATTTCAAGACTACTTTAATTGTATTTTCTTACTTGACTTTTTCCCGAAAGCTCACCCCTTCACCTCTCAGATCTTTGCATTGAATTACAGTTAATAAATACTGCGTAGACGACGTAGGCTGGAAGATATGAGCTTTCCCAGACTACCTTTTGTACATGCGTGAGGTATACATTCTTACGTCTTTACTAGACCATTTGTATTCACAAACATCTATTAAAAGTAATGTATCGGGATGAAACCTGTATAAGAATAAATGAAATGGAATATTTTTAATGATTTTCACTGAACAGGAATACAGCCTAAGTGAATAAAGGATTAAGTTGCAAGTCAAAGTTTAAAAAAAAATATTTCCTGAATTCTTATAGGTCACGGGTCGTTACAGTTTAAGGTGGTATCAAAGTAAAGATTGTCTAGTACTGTCAGTGTCAATAATAAGGATAAGATTACATCCCGAATGTCTGTGCTTGTCTGGTTGTAGACTAAGTATACCTAATGAAATTAAGACTTAATGTTAGGTTTACGTAAGGAATTAGATCACGGGCTAGAGGCCGCATAGATAGTCCTGAGAATCATGCAGAGTGTTCGTATGAGACTCATAAATGATATTTGAGATTGAAACCGATGTTGAGCGTGCTCTATCAGGTCCTATGGAAAGGACAGAAGGTACTAAGATAAACTTTGCTAAGATTGAGCGGAGTATTGAACATACTATGGAAAAAATTGGGACACAGGCTATGTTAGGTGATAGGGTAGATGGAAGAATAGATAGGCAGATTACTTTCGAAACACCCGCACAGCCTGTAGAGATATTTCAGAACTACAAATATGCACAGACTTGGGTTAGGAGTAGGAGCTACACTAGATGAGACAGTTTTAGAACCGCAGACCGCCATTGTTAAATGGGATAAAGGACCCAGTAGTTATAGAGAACTGAATGAATGAGATTAAGGAAACTACGAATGGAATTTATGGGTCTAGCACAAGGAAATTGATTTGTCTATGAGTATGAATTATGAATTATATCCCTAAAAATGTATGACCCAATGTTATGGGTAGTTAAGTCAAGAATGTCTATAAGTTCACTAACGGATAGAGACCAAGCTGATTTCGGAGGATAGTATGCTATTACATACTGAAATCAAGAATCCAATGGTAATAGAAAACTTGAAAATTAAATTGAAAAACTTGGATGGATTCTTAGAGAATGACTGTGAGCTTAATAGACTAGGGGCAGTTTCAAGAGTTTAAGCCTCCATTTTTCAATAAGGTTAAGAATTCAGTGATTAGGAGTGTTGAATGAATGAGATAGAAAAGCCTGATGATTTTAGAAGTAACTCTACCGCGAAAGTTATTTTTGCAACTTTTGTGTTAAAGAATTGGAGAAGCTACACAGATTTTCAGAGTGTGCTACTATTAAGAAAGTAGCCTTTGTAGCATCAGTATCTAAATGGAAAGTCGAACTCGGAGGGAAGTTCCCCAATTTAAATTGAGAGTCGACATCAGAAAATTACATGGGATATATTCTGAAGGGCCTTAGATGATAACACAGTCTGAATGAAAAAAAGTGGCAATTATAGATGAAATGAGTGAATCGGACATAAGGAAACAAGTCCACGAAGGAATACGAAAGTAAATAGAATTGGAAGGAGTATAATCCGGATAAGTAAAGATGTGAAACAGAGGAAGTTCAGGAAACTCGTAGGAGGCACAAAGATCTTTAATTGAGCTAAATAAGCTTCATTGGATGTTATTTTAAGGAAGCAGTGCATAAGGCGCAACTGTGATGATATGGAATGCATATTTCGAGGTTATTAAGATAATAAAAGGGTTAAGAGAGTGACAGAAAAGAGATGTACTAAGGAAGCAGTGAGGATGATAGAATAAAATCACCGTAACTAAAATGATGAAATACAGAACTAAAGGTATAAGTGAAGGTCACACTGCTTACGAGATTGATAAAGTTAGGGCGTGTACGGATTAAAAAGACACCCTAGTAGACAGAGCGATTTTTGACACGTATTCAGATGATCTATCATAGTTGCCTCTAAATTGAAATGTGAAGTTCTGGAAGTGATCTAGTACTTTATATCGAATTTATTATTCAAACCACTGTATTGAACAGTTTCGATTGAATTTGAAGTGCTAAAAAAGTAATTACAGGAATTATATGATAAGAAAATTATTAGACTAAGTGATCCACTTTAGAGCGTACTAGCGTTAATTTTTAAGGAGATTCAAAGTCTTCTGGGTCACGTTGTATTAAGAATGTGTGTAAATTGGAATCCTCAAAATAGAGGTTATAGACTAACGAGAGAGACCCAAATTATTAAGAGGATTCAGAATTATAAGAATATAAAGAAACCTTGGAATATGAAATACATTTCAAATCTAAGAAATGAAATTTGTGTGTGCTAATGTTTTTGGATACAAGACTCCATTTGAGTAAGAAAATGATTTTGTTGCAATTGGTGTACAAAACGAGACAAGTTTGAAATGTGATAGATTTCGAATGGAAGTTACATTGGAATAAGAGGTGTATACAAAGTAAGAATATTTTTGTTACGTGAAGTGATTCTGAATCAAGTGATATGAATTGATAATAAGTTCTGACTAAAGGATAAATGTGAATTTGTGATAAATTATGGTATCCTACTTTCTATTGGGACTGAACCTTGAACCCTTATATTCATAACCAGTTTATGTGGTCAGGTCTGATGGCTAATAAAGGTATTTCAAATTACCTCCCTGCCTGAGAGACTTGACAGCGTCTAGAAGTACACATAACTTTCAAATTGAAATTGACAGTCATCGAATACGCGTTCGAAGTCAGGATACCATTACTTATGCAGTGAAGAATTATGGAATTCTACTAATCATGAAAGATTAAATGTCAAATTACCCAAAGGTCGTCTGATACAAGAAAAAAATGGATGACTCAGGTTAGTGCTTTGAGCAGAAGTGATCATAGGATGACATTATGTATATTGTTCAAGGACATTAGTTATTGAAATATTTAGCGAACCTCAACTGGATGTGGTTCCTTTCTGATACTAATACTTATATTGTAGTAGCGAGCCTGAAAGTTAAAAAATTGAACTTAATTTGAATGAATAGGGCAGACTCAATGTAAGGATAAACACTGTATTGATGTAGATAATCAGACTCATATGGGTCATACGACAAGTATTGGTATTGGTACTAATGATTTATGAAGATTTAAAAACAGAATGGTGTACCAAATGATCTATAGTCAAAGGAATTGATATTGTCAATGGCTCACTTATAGAGACATATTCTGCCTCTAGAGAATAGTACAGACTTATCAAATCTCCTGAAAGTATATTGGCCATCAAGTACGATAAGAGGAATAACTGGAATTGAGATTAAATGTCTCATATGTCAGTAGGGCAAGACAGTGTACCAAAAGCCTATGAGATTTATTACCAATGCCTATATGGAATTGAGAGTATGAGCTAGGATTTTAAAGGCTCCTGGGAGGATAAATTGCCAATTAGAGAAGTTGCACATAATATCAGATAACACTCAAGTATCGAGATGATACCGTATGAAGTGTAGTATGGTCAAAAATGTCGTTCATCAATCGGATGGGAAGAAGTGGGTGAAAGAAAGATATTTGCTCATGATTTAGTTAAGCAAGTTTCTAAAGACATTCAATTAATTTGTGAAAGGTTGAGAACAACTAAGAACAAGTAAAAGAGTTATGTTGACCAAAGATTATGGTCTTTGGGATTTTCAGTAAGAGATTCGGTGTTTTTGGAAGCTTCTCCTTCAAAAGGGTATAATCAGATTTAGGAAGAAATGGAAACTCAGTCTCGGTTATATTAGTTCTTTAAGATCTTAGAATCGAGTGGAAGACAAGGTACACGGATTGGCCTTACCGCCGGCATTATCAAGTATTCACAATGTCTTCCATGTCTCGATTGTTCAGAAGTATCATCCGGATCCGACACATGTGACCAAGTATGAACCGCTGAAGTTAAAGGAGGATATGATGTATATGGAGAAATTGGTTCGGATACTAGATAGGAAAGAGAAGGCATTGAGGTCTAAGATGATTCTTTTGGTTAAGGTTTTGTGGCAGTATCACACTTCAGAGGAAGTCACGTCGAAGTTAGGAAAGTCTAATGCGAAAGAAGTACCCACAATTATTTGAGGACTGATGTACTTCTAAATTTGGGGACCAAATTTTCCAAGGTGGGGAGAATGTAAAAACCGTAAATTTTCAGATACTTGGCTTTATCCATGATTAACAAAATTAATCCTCGAGATTAAAGATTTTAACGCATTAGTTAAGGATTTAAATTAAAATTTATTTTTACTCCGTAGTGAGACCCGGGGAGAATTAATTTAAATAAATATATATATATTAACTCATAGAGGAATATCGATAGAGATAATAACAATAATAACAATACAGAGATACATATATCTATATATGTAAATACGTGGGTAAATAATATCGTATTTATCATGTATTTAAGTAATGGATGCATGAATAAATAAATAAATATATATAGATGGTAAAGCATACACATATATACACATATGTATGCAATATGTCCACACACAAATAGATGTAGACATACATAGAGGCAAGTATGTACGGTACAAATATATATGTATATTTGTACATATAAGGCCTCCAATCGGGAATGGTTTTGGAAAGAAACTAAAGCAAGCAAATGGAAAAAAATGTTAAAGAATTATATAATAATAATAATAATAATAATAATAATAATAATAATAATAATAATAATAACTAGGCCGCCAGCAATGAAGGAATAGGTGGTCACGGTAGAAAGGAAATTAACTATAGTGATGGCGTTAAGTGAAACGAAGATGGAAGGAAACTGAAGAAAAAACAGAACATGCAGAGGAAGCGTAAAAGGGAAAAACTGTAAGGTGAGGGATTCGGTGGAGAACAGAACTGGAATGTTGCAGTGTACATATATATATGTGGAGATGTACATATAAATATCATACCGTACAACTGGAAATAGAGAACAGAGAGGAAGACGTTGGCAGGAAGTGGAGATGGCATGAGAAAGCAGTAAAGAGGAAACCAAATCTGACTAAGGGAAGATATGGCAGTGTGAGGATGCATCTGTGTATATATATATATAAGAGCAGCTGTTAGAGTCTAGAAAAAAAAAAAAAACAAAAACAAAAAATGGAAGAAGAGAGGAGTACCGAAGCTGCCCCGAAAAGAAAAAAAAAAAAACTGAAGGGAAGCAAAGCAGAAAATGAAAACAGAGAAAGAGAGAGGACGTGTAAATGGAAAGCTTGACTCTAGAAGGGGTTGTTTGCTGTTGGAGAAGGCTGAAGCTAAGAGAGGAGACACAGGGACTTGTCCCTCAACCGGTAGCAGTGGCGTGACTGGAATAGTGAAGAACCTAGGAAGCTAGGAACGGTGGAGAATCGAGAGTATACAGGCGTAGACAGGGGAGTCAACAGGCTGGAAGCGGGGGTGAAATCGGGGAGACAGACGCGTGGAACAGAGGCCGTCTTCCACCTCTGTTTTGTTGCTGAAGCTGTGGATGGTTGGACGATACTGACACCGGCGCAGAGACGTTAGAATGATGGAATATTGGAAAGCCAAGGGGGATGGAAGGATGGGACCCGAACCAAGAGGGAGAAGGATTGGTGGAGCTGAAGCAGAGAACGACATATAGCAGTGGAAGTTAGGCCTCGGGCAGGAGCTAAAAGCTGGAAGCTAGAAGAAGGCGAGCTGTGACGGGGTGACCCGAGGAACACCAACGCCGAACATAATGCAATCAGGGGAGAAAGAAGCACCGCGTCGAGGAGAAGAAGAAGAGGAACAGTACCTCGGGCACTCAGAAAGAAAAGAAAAGGAAGAAAAAAAGAATGGCGGGAAAATTCAAAAAAATGAACAGTAACAAAAGGATAAACAGTGAAAAAAGGGTAGGTAATAAATATATATATTTATATTTATATAAGTATATATATTATAGGAAATAGAGGAAAATTGAGGAAAAGAGAGAAGTGTACTAAAATTTGGAAAATTTGGGGGAAAAAGCTCCGACAGAAATAACCCGAGTGGACCGGACCCGTCGACTTGCTAAGTCAAAGTAATCAAGGATTACGGACAGACACCAAGGTAATAAATTTATACAAGTTTTAGAGATAATTGTACATATTTTATAATTTCAAGTGTATTTTCCCTAGGTAAGCATGTAAGACCTGATATTTTTGAGTGCATTTAAAAATGCAAAAAGGATTTAAATGGTATTCCCGAAAACGTGTAAGGGCAAAACGATCAAAAGACCAAAATTCGATATTAATCGGGACAAGAAAATTTAATTAAAAATATGAGATTGAGAAATCTTGATCAATAACGAAGAAATAATTAAATTTCGGGTTAAATTGATCAAGATATGAATTTATTGGAATAAATCAGAATTTTCGTATCGGAAAATAATCTCGAAAATAATCGAAAATTTTACCGAAAAGGTAAAATCGGACTGATAAATTTATTTATAGATTAAATGGATAAAATATAATTTTTTTAAATATTTGTGGATTTTTAATATTATTTTATTGATTAAAATAATATTAAAATAAATTATAAAAAAAAAACCAGAAATGAAATCTGGAAAACGAAAGAAAAGAAACAGAGGCGAAAAAACGAAGCGAGACCGAGGGAAGAAGAGAGACCGGACGAGCCACCACCGGCGGCCAAGGGCCCCAGACGAGGGTCGGTGAAGGTCGACCGACCTCAGGCGAGCCACCAGCGGTCGTGACGCACCGTGGAGTCGCCGAAAATCCCCGAAAAACGGAGGAGATGCCGCGGGGAAGAAATCACGATTCGTCGGCGATGGCTGCGATTCGACCCCAGCCGAGGCTCGATTTAGGAAGCCCAGGCCATGGCGCACCGAACGGCGGTGGAATCGCGTCGGGAACCGGCCGGACGGCGCCAGCACGACCAAAGGATGACTGGACTGACCGAACCAGAATGAACCGGCCGAACCGGACCGAGCTGAATCGGTGGTCCGAGCCGGGTTGAACAGGACCGGACCGGTTCAGCCAAAAAGAGAGGGGAAAAAAGGAAGAAAAAGGGAAAAAGAAAAAGAAAAAAAAATTGGAAAAAATTTCAGTAATGCAATCGAGTTTCGGGTAAGTCAGTAAGCGGTCAAATTGACCGATTTAATTTTTGAAATATTTAATTTGATAAATAATCGACTGAAAGTTTACCCGAAAATATATTTGATTGTGTAGCTCGACAATTGGTAGCAACCGAGAGCTCGAGACAATCTTGATTTGAGTACTATCATGGAATAACGGGTAAGTGAACCTTATTTACGACAATTTTGCATCGTTATGCGTGATTGATATTTAACGCATAAATTATGGATTTAATTTCCGCATAAATGAATTAAATTCTGAAAAATTGGATAAATTGTCGTAAAAATTAAATTGAGATATCTGAGAATTTAGAATGAGGCTAAATAAATATTGATGGGCCCAATGAGCCCAATAGGCCTTGATAAATTGTGGTAAACAGGCTTAAGGCCGATTAAGGCCCATTAAGGTGCAATCGGGCCCAATATGGGTAAACGGGCCCAATGATTTAAATTAAGCCCAGAAAATTGTGAAATATAATTAATTGTATTGTAATTGCACTGATGAATGTGTATCCGCAGTTTCGGAGATTGGATTCGGAGTAAATCGGACTGCGTGACGAGTCATCAGTGGAAAGGTCAGACTGTACAGAAAAAATGAGGTAAGGGAATTATGTGAGTAGCTAGAGATAGCTACGCATATTTTTAATAGCTTTTCTGTACACTGATTATGTATGTACACATTGATTTTGTATAATGATCCTAAAAGTGGTTTAAATAAATTTTTAAGGATCGAAATAGGTGAAATGTCTATTTTACCCCTATTGAGGGAAGTTCACCTAAGGATGGTGAAAGCATGACATGCATGAAATGCATGATTTAAGGATTTATATGATTAAGGAATTTTCTTGGTTTTAATCAAAGTAAATCGATAGATTGGCCAATAATTGCATAAGTTTTCCAAAATAACACTACGTAGGTGTTATTAATATTTAATGGAAATTTCTTTGGAAAACGGCCAACTATCAAGTTTATATGGAAACAGATAGTGCCGACACGTAGTTCGCACTATATCTGTGTTTGTGAATGTGCATAAATGTGCTTGAGCAGTTGCTCGCACCGACTTATGTGACATCATATGCATGAAATGTGCTAGAGCATGGTGCTCGCACTGATTTTTAATATTGTGAAATGAGAGCTGCTGGAGCCTAGCTCGCACTCTGTTTTGACATGTTTTGATTTGTTTTGACGTGGTATGCATAAAATGGTGCTGGAGCAATTGCTCGCACTAGTTTTACAGATTTGATAGGCATGAGAGGTGCTAGAGCTTAGCTCGCATCCTGTTTGGATTTGATATTGCATAAAGCCGTGCTGGAGTGTAACTCGCACGAGATTTGATTTAATTATGCATAAAGCCATGCTGGAGTATAACTCGCACGAGATTTGATTTACTTAAGCATTTATTTGTGCTGGAGCTCGCTCGCACAAAGTTTTATATGGTTTTCATAATTCATTTGATTATCGTATTGGAGTTTTTCTCGTACGAGGTTTTCACTGAGTTTTTATGCATATCCGTACTAGAGCATTGCTCGTACGTGGATTTTACTTGAAATTATTATCAGTTTAGGTCGTACTGGAGCGCTGCTCGTACGCAGATTTCATTGATTTCTATGAAACCGTGCTAGAGCTTCGCTCGCACGAGGTTTTCTGATATCATGAATATGCATGGAGCCGTGCTTGAGCTTCGCTCGCACAGGGAATTGTATTACATGCATATAGCCGTGTTGGAGCCTCCTGTAGACTGTGTCACAGTGAGATGATATGTTCACACGTGCATTCTGAGACAGAGATGATATGGGTTGATAAGACCTATTACAGGCACCCCTGACTGAGCTTGGATTCATGGAGTACTTTGTACCGTGTATGTCACGCGGAGTACGCTGTACCTGGGGATTGTTGGAGTGGAGTGGCATTAGCCACGAGGCAGCAAGCCTTGCCCTCGCAATCCTGGTGTTATGCTGTTCTGGCGGGTAGGACGACCCACCTCTCGTTTCAGGTGTGATACCCCGCACACTAGGTACCATGTTGCCAGGGATCACTAGGATATGGCCATAGTCCTCGTTGTTACTGATAATTACCTTATTGTCTCACATGATATAACTTGTGGTCTGTTAGACCAGGGTAGACCCGAAGGAGGGGTCAGGCCCCCGATTTGATGATTTGATGATTTGATGATTTCAAATGATTTTATGATATGTGACCCTGAAAGAATGATGGTTTTATAACTCAAGTTTTATAATGAAATATAACAAATTGTTTTATGAGTTTTGAGATGATTGACCCAGAGGGGTTATTTTATACTGCGTTTTAAATGAATTGATTTAAATGCAGTGGCATGATGTGTTTTCCATGCTTTCATTTGAAAACCTTGAATTGTCTTACATGACATGAAAGACTGCATGATCTTGATTAAATTCATGCTTAATATGATTTAATGATGTCACATAAAATGCTTTGAATGCATGAATTACATGATTTATATATATGCACAAATAGTTTTGGATAAACTATGGCATTGAATATGCATGACTTTGTGCTTGAGATTTTAATGAAAAGAAATGGATTTAAGGGCATGGCATTATGAGCATGTAGATAGTGGAGCTATCTACTTACTTGCATTATTGCCTTACTGAGCGTGTGGTTTGCTCACCCCCTTATTTTCCCATCTTTTCAGAGCACTTGAAATAGTTATTGAGCAGCTAAGGACTTGCATGCTTGGTATCCGCTGCTGCCCATCGAGAGACAGGTATACACATTGGTATAATTTTGTATCTAAATATGTAATGCACAGTACTGTAAACGGACATTGATGTCGGGGATGTAGAGTTATAAATACCAATGTATATGTATTTATTTAAAGTCAAAGAATAGTAAACTCTGATATGTGAATATGATTATGAAAATGGATTGGTAATAGTGAGAGGTGACTAACACCGAATCATAGCCCAACTGTGTTGTAGGATGGTCACGATGAGAGAAAGGTAAGAATTAAATAATAAATGAAAAGCGAAAAATTTACTCTAATTTTTAGGAAATTTGGGTCGTGACAGGTTTAATGGTATCAGAGCTTGAGTTGGCCTGATATGAGTCGGTGTTAGTGGTTAAGAAATTACATCCCCATGTGCTGTGCATTGTTTAGATACAATTGTGTATATCGAGATGGAAGTACAGCTAAGAATTTGATTTTTTTAATGCAAGAATAGAGTCATTGACTGATAGCCGCTATGGTTGAGAGACGAGTACACGAACTCGAGGCCGTTGAGGTAGGCCCGAGAGTCGTACTGAGTCGCCACATGAGACTCGTGATGAGATTGACGTGGAGGCTGATGTTGAGCATGCCCCACGGAGTCCGACAGAGAGATCGGACATAGTCTGACAGAGAGATCAGACAGTATTGAGACACGCTTCGCGAGGTTGGAGCGGAGTGTGGAGAATATTTTGAGAGCTAATTACTCAGAATATGTATGAGATTTGAGGGCGAGTTGGAGCATTAATTGAAGTTCGCTCGACCCATTTGAAGAGTTAGACGTCCATAATGGACATAAGAAATAATTCGAGATGTATTCCGGTGACAGAATATCCCGAACACTGTTTAAAGGAAATAACAGATGATATTCTTTACTCTGACCCAGAGAAATTGGTTAATTAATGAGTATGAAACTCAGTTTATATTCCTGAGCAGATGTGACTCGGACACGATGAATAGTGAGAGTCGAGGTTTTTGAAAGTACATGGAAGGACTCAGATTGTCAATTAGAGTCCGATTAGGCCGTTAGATATCACTACCTATGTCGAGGCAGTGCGCAGACTATAGTTGTGTGAATAAGATCATGAGTTGCACGCCTCTGAAATTGAGAAAGGTAGTTAGGGCCGAAATTGAGACAAAAAGAGAATAAAGAATGACAGAGATGTCAGAATGGAAAAAGATAGTTTGGTAAAAGCTTAGAGCTGATAAATCATGGGGTACGATGATTCGGAAGGCCCCAATGTATCCAAATACAACACTTATGAGGGGTATTGTGATTTAAGGACCCCGACATGATACGGAACAGAGTAGCAAGTGTAACAGTGTAAGATGTGTGGTAGTTACCACAGAAATAAGATGTTGGAAGAGGACGAGTGTATGCCTTGGACCAGGACACTATTGATGTTTCATATGATGTGGTGGAAGATACCACACTGATTGTGAATAGTAAAATAATTATTTTAAATTGATCCTGGTGCCACGTATATATTCATATTGCCTTCAGTTGCTTATAAGCGAATGAAAGATGGGAAGCCTTTACCCTGAGACAAGAAGATGATGATGGTTAGCTGAATTTCACTAATTGAATATGGGTATAGGGTAGTGTAAGTTTGACAAGTAAGGAAAGAGTTTGTCATAAGTGATATATTAAAGGAGATATATTGGAATAAGAAACGTATGCAAAGTAAGGATTAAGCAATATGTAGTGTATATGGATTGTGACCAAGATAATGGGTAGATATATCTACACCCAGTCGGTATGTAGTCAAATCTGAGGGTTAATAAAGGTATTTCAAAATACTTTTCTGCCTAAAGATTTGACAGTGTCGATAAGCGCACTCAATTTATAAATTGAAATCGACAGTCATGAAATATATACATTAAATTTGGGTACCTTTGCTGGTACGATAAAAAGATATAGAAATTCATTAATCATGAAAGTTTAAAAAATTAAAATTTAAAAAAAAAATTGTCAATATAAGAAAAAAGGAAACGACACGAGTTAGTAGCTTGAACGAAAGCAATTTCGAAATGACATTATACGTTTATGTGTATAAAGGTCAAGAATACGGATGATTGAAATATTGAGTGGAACTCAACTATGATAAGGTATTTAAGCCTGACTTGGACCGATTGGTTGTCATCTTTAGTGATGATATTATGATGTATTCGAAGTCCAGGGAAGAGCATGAGTAGCAACAGGAAACTGTCTTACAGACAAGGTGTTATGAGTTTCTTGAAATGGGCTGCTCAGTTGACACATTTGTTCGGAAAAAGGATTGAATACGAGTGTTATGATAAGTATGAAAGTAGCTTTGATGAGTTTTAGAATAAGGAAGTAATAAACTGACCACCGTAAGTATTCTCACCATAACGAACAGCTCAAGAGGTTTCAGTGTGTATGGATACCTCAAAATGAGGATTGGGCTGTGTATTGATGTAAAATGGGAAGATAGTCGTTTATGGATCCAGTTAGTTTAAGGACCATAAGAGAAACTATCCGACCCATGATTTAGAGTTGGCAGCCGTAGTGATTACACTAGAAGTATGGCGCCACCACCTAAATGGTGAGACATTTCGGATATGCACTGATCGTAAAAGCCCCGAGTATCTGTTTTCACAGAAAGAGTCGGATGAGATAACCAAGAGGGTTAGAGCTTCTAAGGATTTTGATTGTGAACATTGTACCACCCAAGAAAGGCTAATGTAATGGCTGATGCCTTGAGCAAAAAGAGCCTCGGGATGGTATCACATATTATGGTCAAGGAGCGAGAGCTGCTAGAGCAGTTGTGAGCCTCAGTAGTGATGGGATTCCTTCTGATGATGACGGTGATTGTGTGACAGCTAGCCTGAGGTTAGAACCGAATTTGTGTGACCGGATTTGCTAGGCTTAGCATGATAATCGGCATAGTGTCGATAGTGTAGGTCAGATTCAGAAGGGTATAGTGACAGAGTTCACAGTAAGTGATGATGACTTACAGAGGTTCAGAGATAGTATAAGTACTCCCCAGGACCATAGTTGATGAGATAATATTATAGTCAGAAGCTCACTCTTCGGGATATACAGTGCATCCAAGAAATAATAAATATATCAGAATCTCTGAAAAGGGTATTGGTGGTCAGGTATGAAAAGTGATATTATAGAGTTATGAAGAAGTATCTCGTATGTCAGCAGAGTAAGGTAGAGTACGAGAAGTTGCAGGGTTATTGCAACCTCTACCTATATTGACATGGAAATGGGAACAAGTTACCATGAATTGCGTGATGGGTTACAGAGGACCCGGATAAATCACGAGGCTATCTGGGTGATAGTCGATAGATTGATTTAGTCTACCCACCTTCTAGTTATGGAAATCCTCAGATACTCTAAGTGTGTAGGCGAATATATGTGTATGGAAAATTATGGATCATTGTGTAACGTTCCAGTGAGCATGATATCAGATAGGGATTCCCGCTTCACTTCCCACTTCTGGGAACGTTTTTCAAGAAGCTATGGGAACCTGATTGTGTGTTAGCACAGCTTCCACCCTCAGACAGATAGTCAGTCAGAGAGGACTGTACAGGTTCTGGAGGATGTGATGAGAGCTTGTGCCATTGATTTTATGAGCTCCTGGGATGATCAGTTGCTACTAATCAAATTCGTCAGTGATGACAGTTGTCACTTGAGTATCGGGATGAGATTAAATGAGGCATTGTATGGCCATAGGGAGTTGTTCCCTGACTTGGATAAGAAGTGGGTGACAGATAGAAAATTGTTCCCGAATTGGTAAGACAAACCACTGAGGATGTTCAGTTGATTTATGAGAGATTAAGAACACCTCAGAGCAGATAGAAAAGCTATGCTGACAAGAGACAGGAAATCATTGGAATTCACCGAGGGTGAATCAGTATAGTTAACAGTTATTTGTCATAAAGACGTAACAAGATTCGGATAGAGATATTGGACAAATGGGAGATAAGACCTGTAGGTTGACATTACTACTTGAATTAGCAGGCATCTACTATGTGTCCTATCTTTTGATGTTTCAGAAATACTATCCGGACTCAGCATATGTGATTGGATTTGAGCTCCAACAGTTTAGCTCAATGAAAGTGTAACGTATGTTGGAAAATTGATTCGGGTATTAGACGGAAGGAGAAAGTGTTGAGGTTTAAGATGATCTCCCTAGTTAAGTATGATGGTAGTATTACACTCCGGAGAAAGTCACTTAAGGATGACAGTATATGATATGATAGATGTACTCGGAGGTATTTATGGAATCATTAGACTTGGTTCTAATTTGGAGGATCAAATTTCTTAAGTGGGGGAGATTGTAAGACCTGATATTTTCGAGTGCATTTAAAAATGCAAAAAGGATTTAAATGGTATTCCCGAAAACGTGTAAGGGCAAAACGATTAAAAGACCAAAATTCGATATTAATCTGGACAAGAAAATTTAATTAAAAATATGAGATTGAGAAATCTTGATCAATAACGAAGAAATAATTAAATTTCGGGTTAAATTGATCAAGATATGAATTTATTGAAATAAATCAGAATTTTCGTATCGAAAAATAATCTCGAAAATAATCAAAAATTTTACCGAAAAGGTAAAATCGGACTGATAAATTTATTTATGGATTAAATGGATAAAATATAGTTTTTTTAAATATTTGTGGATTTTTAATATTATTTTATTGATTAAAATAATATTAAAATAAATTATTAAAAAAAAAAACAGAAATGAAATCTGGAAAACGAAAGAAAAGAAACAGAGGCGAAAAAACGAAGCGAGACCGAGGGTAGAAGAGAGACCGGACGAGCCACCACCGGCGGCCAAGGGCCCCAGACGAGGGTCGGCGAAGGTCGACCGACCTCAGGCGAGCCACCAGCGGTCGTGACGCGCCGTGGAGTCGCCGAAAATCGCCGAAAAACGGAGGAGATGCCGCGGGGAAGAAATCACGATTCGCCGGCGATGGCTGCGATTCGACCCCAGCCGAGGCTCGATTTAGGAAGCCTAGGCCATGGCGCACCGAACGGCGGTGGAATCGCGTCAGGAACCGGCCGGACGGCGTCGGCACAACCAAAGGATGACTGGACCGGCCGAACCGGACTGAACCGACCGAACCGGACCGAGCTGAACCGGCGGTCCGAGCCGGGTTGAACCGGACCGGATCGGTTCAGCCAAAAAGAGGGGAAAAAAGGAAGAAAAAGGGAAAAAGAAAAAGAGAAAAAATTGGAAAAAATTCCAGTGATGCAATCGAGCTTCGGGTAAGTCGGTAAGCGGTCAAATTGATCGATTTAATTTTTGAAATATTTAATTTGATAAATAATCGACTGAAAGTTTACCCGAAAATATATTTGATTGTGTAGCTCGACAATTGGTATCAACCGAGAGCTCGAGACAGCCTTGATTTGAGTACTATCATGGAATAACGGGTAAGTGACCCTTATGTACGACAATTTTGCATCGTTATGCGTGATTGATATTTAACGCATAAATTATGGATTTAATTTCTGCATAAATGAATTAAATTCTGAAAAATTGGATAAATTGTCGTAAATATTAAATTGAGATATCTGAGAATTTAGAATGAGGCTAAATAAATATTGATGGGCCCAATGAGCCCAATAGGCCTCGATAAATTGTGGTAAATGGGCTTAAGGCCGATTAAGGCCCATTAAGGTGCAATTGGGCCCAATATGGGTAAACGGGCCCAATGATTTAAATTAAGCCCAAAAAATTGTGAAATACAATTAATTGTATTGTAATTGAACTGATGAATGTGTATCCGCAGTTTTGGAGATTGGATTCGGAGTAAATCGGACTGCGTGACGAGTCATCAGTGGAAAGGTCAGACTGTACAGAAAAATGAGGTAAGGGAATTATGTGAGTAGCTAGAGATAGCTACGCATATTTTTAATAGCTTTTCTGTACACTGATTATGTATGTACACATTGATTTTGTATAATGATCCTAAAAGTGGTTTAAATAAATTTTTAAGGATCGAAATAGGTGAAATGTCTATTTTACCCCTATTGAGGGAAGTTCACCTAAGGATGGTGAAAGCATGACATGCATGAAATGCATGATTTAAGGATTTATATGATTAAGGAATTTTCTTGGTTTTAATCAAAGTAAATCGATAGATTGGCCAATAATTGCATAAGTTTCCCAAAATAACACTACGTAGGTGTTATTAATATTTAATGGAAATTTCTTTGGAAAACGGCCAACTATCAAGTTTATATGGAAATAGATAGTGCCGACACGTAGTTCGCACTATATCTGTGTTTGTGAATGTGCATAAATGTGCTTGAGCAGTTACTCGCACCGACTTATGTGACATCATATGCATGAAATGTGCTAGAGCATGGTGCTCGCACTGATTTTTAATATTGTGAAATGAGAGCTGCTGGAGCCTAGCTCGCACTCTGTTTTGACATGTTTTGATTTGTTTTGACGTGGTATGCATAAAATGGTGCTGGAGCGATTTCTCGCACTAGTTTTACAGATTTGATATGCATGAGAGGTGCTAGAGCTTAGCTCGCATCCTGTTTAGATTTGATATTACATAAAGCCGTGCTGGAGTGTAACTCGCACGAGATTTGATTTAATTATGCATAAAGCCATGCTGGAGTATAACTCGAACGAGATTTGATTTACTTAAGCATTTATTTGTGCTGGAGCTCGCTCGCACAAAGTTTTATATGGTTTTCATAATTCATTTGATTATCGTATTGGAGTTTTTCTCATACGAGGTTTTCACTGAGTTTTTATGCATATCCGTACTAGAGCATTGCTCGTACATGGATTTTACTTGAAATTATTATCAGTTTAAGTCGTACTGGAGCGCTGCTCGTACGTAGATTTCATTGATTTCTATGAAACCGTGCTAGAGCTTCGCTCGCACGAGGTTTTCTGATATTATGAATATGCATGGAGCCGTGCTTGAGCTTCGCTCGCACAGGGAATTGTATTACATGCATATAGCCGTGTTGGAGCCTCCTGTAGACTGTGTGTCACAGTGAGATGATATGCTCACACGTGCATTCTGAGACAGAGATGATATGGGTGGATAAGACCTATTACAGGCACCCCTGACTTAGCTTGGGTTCACGGAGTACTTTGTACCATGTATGTCACGCAGAGTACGCTGTACCGTGGGGATTGTTGGAGTGGAGTGGCATTAGCCACGCGGCAGCAAGCCTTGCCCTCGCAATCCTGGTGTTATGCTGTTCTGGCGGGTAGGACGACCCACCTTCCGTTTCAGGTGTGATACCCCACACACTAGGTACCGTGTTGCCAGGGATCACTAGGATATGGCCATAGTCCTCGTTGTTACTGATAATTACCTTATTATCTCACATGATATAACTTGTGGTCTGTTAGACCAGGGTAGACCCGAAGGAGGGGTCAGGCCCCCGATTTGATGATTTGATGATTTGATGATTTCAGATGATTTTATGATATGTGACCCTGAAAGAAGGGTGGTTTTATAACTCAAGTTTTATAATGAAATATAACAAATTGTTTTATGAGTTTTGAGATGATTGACCCAGAGGGGTTATTTTATACTGCGTTTTAAATGAATTGATTTAAATGCAGTGGCATGATGTGTTTTCCATGCTTTCATTTGAAAACCTTGAATTGTCTTACATGACATGAAAGACTGCATGATCTTGATTAAATTCATGCTTAATATGATTTAATGATGTCACATAAAATGCTTTGAATGCATGAATTACATGATTTATATATATGCACAAATAGTTTTGGATAAACTATGGCATTGAATATGCATGACTTTGTGCTTGAGATTTTAATGAAAAGAAGTGGATTTAAGGGCATGGCATTATGAGCATGTAGATAGTGGAGCTATCTACTTACTTGCATAATTGCCTTACTGAGCGTGTGGTTTGCTCACCCCCTTATTTTCCCATCTTTTCAGAGCACTTGAAATAGTTATTGAGCAGCTAAGGACTTGCATGGTTGGTATCCGCTGTTGCCCATCGAGAGACAGGTATACACATTGGTATAATTTTGTATCTAAATATGTAATGCACAATACTGTAAACGGACATTGATGTCGGGGATGTAGAGTTATAAATACCAATGTATATGTATTTATTTAAAGTCAAAGAATAGTAAACTCTGATATGTGAATATGATTATGAAAATGGATTGGCAATAGTGAGAGGTGACTAACACCGAATCATAGCCCAACTGTGTTGTAGGATGGTCACGACGAGAGAAAGGTAAGAATTAAATAATAAATGAAAAGCGAAAAATTTACTCTGATTTTTAGGAAATTTGGGTCGTGACAAAGCAAGGTTACGATTTTAACGCATCGTAGTTAATTCAATAAATAGGATACTAAGAAAACAAATTTCGGTGTAGGAGAATCATAGAAGGATTTAAGAGAGATACTTGGAGGCGTCACTAATCGAACTAAAATTTTCAATAAATCGAGGTAAGGGGTATAATTTAATTTAGTTCTGGTAATGAATATTCATTGCATTGATAAAAAGATTTTTATAAAGTAATGCTATGTTTTGAAATGAGATATTATTCATTTCATACTTATAGAATGATTTAGGAAACTTGATTTCATTTTACAAAATGTTCGCTAAGAACATCTATGTTTATGAAATGAATTTCCGAAGTAGGAAAATGCATGGAAGTTTTATGATGGTTTGAAAACCTATATTTATGCTTTGAAAGGAACGTTTGACATTTTTAAAAGTATTTAAGAAAAGAGAAAAGAATTTTTGAGACTATAGGCTTCATGCATGGCTACTTCTCGTGGTGTTCCGGCTCCACCACTTGGGTGCCAATATGTAGGGCCCCTGTAGCACTTAACTCAACCTATGTGGAAGATGTCTTGCTACTGGTGGTTCATGATGATGATGTTTCAGTAGTATCTCGTGCCCGCGCAGTACGCATTTATGTTTTCCACACAGAGACTGCCTTTGGTGCCCGTGTCCTAGCTAGGTGCTAGTGAAAGTAAGAAAGATAGATACTACTCATATTTTATGAAAGTGTTGTACGACCCTGATCCAGTCTACAGCCCCCTTACCATGGCCATAGGTATGATGACTCTCTACGGAGAGTGACACTTATCACATGACTTAGTTATAGCCTAGTCTCCACAATTATGAATGAATGACGATTACGATTATGAATATGTTTATGATGATGAATGATTGACTATGTTTTTATGAGATTTTGATGAAATATTTACGAACAATTATGATTTATGACAAAATGTTTAAGAATGATTATGTTTTATGAAACGTTTACAAATGACGATGATTTTATAAAATCATTTATGAATGATGAAAATTTTATGAAGTATTTAAGCATGTATTTGATTTAAAGAAACACATGCTTCATAGTTTCTTATGATAACTATGCACGAAATGAAAGTTTACATATCTTCTGAATATCAGTTTATAAAAGAAACTTATAACCCATTTTTCTGAAGCAAAGTTTATTTCATGAATGATTTATTGCATGCTTTTACATATCAGGACTACTTTAATTGTATTTTCTTACTGGGCTTTTTCCCGAAAGCTCACCCCTTCACCTTTAGATCTTTGCAGTGAATTACAGTTAATTAATGCTGCGTAGACGACATAGGCTGGTGGATATGAGCTTCCCCAGACTACCTTTTGTACATGCGTGAGGTATACATTCTTACCTCTTAACCAGACCATTTGTATGCACATACATCTATTGAAAGTAATGTGTCGGGATGAAACCTGTATAAGAATAAATGAAATGGAATATTTTTAAGGATTGACACTGAACAGGAATACAACCTAAGTGAATAAAGGATTAAGTTGCAAGTCGAAGTTTAAAGAAAAAAAATTTCTTGAATTTTTATAGGTCACAGGTCGTTACATCGGTTGTCTCGCCTAGTCTTTTCTTCGGTGGCCTCCGTTCGGTGAGGCAAACGGGGGAGGCTCAGCTTCCCTCGTTGTCTTCTGTTTCTTTTGTTTTCAGAATTGCGATTTCGCGACTCTGATTCTTTCTTCTTCTTTTTTTAATTATATTATATTTTATTTTAATCAAATAAAATATAATAAAATACCTAAAATATCTATAAAAATCATATTTTATTCCTTAAATCAATTTAATGAATTTATCAGTCTTATTTTATTTTTTCGGTATAATTTTTCCCATATTTTCAGTATAATGTGTGAGCGAAAATTATGATTTATCGTAATATTTTCGTATCTAGACCAATTGGACTCGAAATTCAATTGTTTCTCCTTTATTGATCAAGATTTCCTAAATCCATGTTTATAACGAAATTTTCTTGTTGAATTTATACCGGATTTCATGTCTTTTAACCTTTTTTACCTTGCATGTATTTGAGACCAAATCAAACTGACTTCCCTTCTTAGATCCACTATCTTTGCTCATTTTAAACTCGTATCTTTCATTCAACGATTTACATCCCTTTAATTTAAATTACTGCTCCTCATTTATCCTGTTTCATATTTTCATACCTCCACTACATCGTTCACATTCATATGCTCAATTCATCCGTCTTATGATTCCAAATGATGAACATAGTGAGAAAAATTTGGATTTCACATATACATGTTATTGTCAAGGCCCAGCCTGTTCATATGTCATCGGCTAGCATTCCCCTAAGCCCTTAAGTCGACCCCCAATTTTACCTTAACTCACACGCTATAGATAGCCTTTAATCTTAAATCATGCTTATTATCATACTAAAATCATTTTCAAACTTATCTGTCCAATAGCTTACAAAAATCATGCCTCAGAAATCACATATATACATGTTTATTACACAAATAATCATAGTTATAAAATTGTACAAAAGTCATACACTCCTAAGAAAGTAAATATGGGCTTAAGGTTGTTTGAAATTTACTCTTATTATACTAAAAGGGTTTCATGAAATTTTTTCATTAATTAGGCGTTTTCACATTTTTTTTAACATCAACTAAATATTTATTTACAGTTAGGGAACACTATTACCACAATAAATTACATCCCTTACCTCTATGAAATTGGGGCAGCATGTATCGCTCGGATATCGACTCACCTCGATTTGCATGCCTACACCTCTAGTTGCCACAAATAGTCCAATTATATCCAATTAGTATCCAATTCATCTTTATTTACATTCACATACATTTTACAACTTAAACGTTGCTACCTGACCCTTTTTCGCCAACTTTTCTTACTTTTTTGGTTTTATCGATAATCGCACCAATGTTAGCTATTTCGATAAATTCTTTTCTTTTAACTTCAAACTTATCAACTTAATAGTTTAAACACTTATTCAAGTCTCTAGTTAACACTTTACAACTTACCAAATTTCCATACTTTTACAATATTCGATTAAATTGAGCAATAAATCGAACTTTTTGGTATTAAACTAACATTCCGCAACATTTAATTCAATTAAATTTCATCTTCTCTATATTATCCAAGGGCTGGCTGAAATTCAAGTTCACTCTAGGAAATATATCTTTAAATTCTACTTTAGTAAAAGTCGCCTGAAACTATTAAACATCAACATATATCTCAATCATCATCTTCCATCTACTTTCTCACCTTGTTGACTAACTTTAACCTTACTTTCTTCCTCCACGAGCTCAAAAACTAGCTAAGAGATAAAAAATTCCAAGTTTCTCTTACCTCTAAAATAGGGCAAGTTTTGCCCCTGTTCTTCTCTCTAATTTTTCACCTACCAATTCAATTGGTATGAAGCTGAATTTTTTATATGTGTTAGAGGACTTCAAAAGGAATATTTCATTCTTCTTTATCAACTTCTAAAAAATGGTTGGAAGATAGCCAAAAAATTCCACAACCATAAGCAGCCAAGGTGTCACGACCCAAATTACCTAAAAATCAGAGTAAATTTTTCGTTTTTTCATTTATTATTTTATTCGTACCTTTCTCTCATCGTGACCATCCTATAACACAATTGGGCTATGATCAGTGTTAGTCACCTCACACTATTTACCATTCCACTTTCATTATCCCATTCATTTATCAGAGTTTACTATCTTTTGACTTTAAATAAATACATACACATTGGTATTTATAACTGTCACGAGCCAAATTACCTAAAAATTAGAGTAAATTTTTCGCTTTTTCATATATTATTTAATTTTTACCTTTCTCTCATCGTGACCATCCTACAACATAGTTGGGCTATAATTCGGTGTTAGTCACCTCTCACCTAATACCAATTCCATTTCCATAATCACATTTATATATCAGAGTTTACTATCCTTTGACTTTAATTAAATACATACCCATTGGTATTTATAACTCTACATCCCCGACATCAATGTCCGTTTACAGTACTATGCATTACATATTTAGATACAAAACTATACAAATGTGTATACCTGTCTCTCGATGGGAAGCAGCGGATACCAAGCATGCAAGTCCTCAGCCGCTTACTAATTACTGTGAATGCTCTGAAAAGATGGAAAAATAAGGGGGTGAGCAAACCACACGCTCAGTAAGGCAATTATGCAAGTAAGTAGATAGCTCCACTATCTACATGCTCATAATGCCATGCCCTTAAATCCATTTCTTTTCATTAAAATCATCAAGCACAAAGTCATGCAAACATCAATGACTTAGTTTATCAAAACTGTTCGAGAATATAAATCATACTATGTGACATCATTAAATCATAATAAGCATGAATTAAATCAAGATCATGCAGTCTTTCATGTCATGTAAGACAATTCATAGATTTCAAATGAAAGCATGGAAAACATCATCATGCTACTGCATTTAAATCAATTCATTAAAACTACAGTAAAAACTAACCCTTCCGGGTCCATCTCATAAAACAATTCAGTAAAGTTCATTATAAAACTTCGGTTATAAAACCACCCTTCTTTCAGGGTTACATATCATAAAATCATTTGAAATCTCATATCACAGTATAAAATCATAAAATCAGGGGCCTGACCCCTCCCTCGGGTCTACCTTGGTCTATCGACCAATAGTTATATCATGTGAGACATGTAATTGATTATTTCAGTAACATACTATGGCCATATCCTAGTGATCCCTGGCAACACGGTACCTAGTGTGCGGGGTATCACACCTGAAACGGGAGGTGGGTCATCCAACCCGCCAGAACAGCATAACACCAGGATTGCGAGGGCAAGGCTTGCTGCCTCGTGGCTAATGCCACTCCACTCCAAGAATCCCCACGGTACAACGTACCCCGCATGATATACACGGTACAACATACTCCGTGAACCCAAGCTCAGTCAGGGGTACCTGTAATAGGTCTTATCCACCCATATCATCTCTGTCTCAGTATGCACGTGTGAGCATGTCATCTCACTGTGACACACAGTCTACAGGAGGCTCCAACACGGCTATATGCATGTCATATAAATCCCTGTGCGAGCGTAGCTCTATCACGGCTCCATGCATATTCATGATATCTGAAAACCTCGTGCGAGCGAAGCTCTAGCACGGTTTCATAGAAATCAATGAAATCTGCGTACGAGCAGCGCTCCAGTACGACTTAAACTGATTTTAAATTCAAGTAAAATCGACGTACGAGCAATGCTCTAGTACGAATATGTATAAAAACGCAGTGAAAACCTCGTATGAGAAAAACTCCAGTACGACTTTAAATGAATTATGAAAACCATAGAAAACTTTGTGCGAGCAACGCTCCAGCACAAATGAATGCTCAAGTAAATCAATTCTCATGCGAGTTACACTCCAGCACGGTTTTATGCATAATTAAATCAAATCTTATGCGAGTTACCCTCCAGCACGGCTTTATGCAATGTCATATCAAAATAGAATGCGAGCTAAGCTCCAGCATCTCTCATGCATGTCAATCATAAAAACTAGTGCGAGCAATCGCTCCAGCACCATTTTATGCATACCATGTCAAAACAAGTCAAAACATGTCAAAACAGAGTGCGAGCTAGGCTCCAGCACCTCTCATGCATTTCACAATAATAAAAATCAGTGTGAGCAACCGCTCTAGCACATTTTATGCATATGATGTCACACAAATCGGTGCGAGCAACCGCTCAAGCACATTTATGCACACTCACAAACGCAGATATAGTGCGAACTATATGTCAGCACTATTTGTTTCCATATAAACTTGATAGTTGGCCGTTTTCCAAAGAAATTTCATTTAAATATTAATAACACCTACGTAGTGTTATCTTGTGAAATTTATGCAATTACTGGCCAATCTATCGATTTACTTTGCTTAAAAACCAATAAAATCCTTAATTTAGAAATTTCCTTAAATCATGCATTTCATGCATGTCATGCTTTCACCATCCTTAGGTGAACTTCCCTCAATAGGGGTAAAATAGTCTTTTCACCTATTTCGATCCTTAAAATCATTCAAACCATTTTTAGGATCATTATACAATATTAATGTATACATACATATTCAGTGTACAGAAAAGCTATTAAAATACGCGTAGCTACCTCTAGCTACTCACATAATTCCCTTACCTCATTTTTCTATACAATCTGACATTTCCACTGATGACTCGTCACGTAGTTCGATTTGCTTCCAATCCAATCTTCGGAACTGCGGATACACATTCATCAGGTCAATTAAAATACAATTTAATTGTATTTCATATTTTCTGGGCTTAATTTAAATCATTGGGCCCGTTTACCCATATTGGGCCCGATTGCACCTTAATGGGCCTTAATCGGCCTTAAGCCCGTTTACCACACTTTATCGAGGCCTATTGGGCTCATTGGGCCCATCAGTAATTTATTCAGCCTCGTTCTAAATTCTCGGATATCTTAATTTAGTATTTACGACAATTTATCCAATTTTCTAGAATTAAATTCATTTATGCGAAAAATTAAATCTGAAATTTATCAACATGCATAACGATGCAAAATTGTCGTAAATAAGGGTTACTTACCCGTGATCCCATGATCGTACACAAATCGATGCTGTCTCAAGCTCTCGGTTGATGTCAATTGTCGAGTTACACAATTAAATATATTTTCGGGTAAACTTTTAGTCGATTATTTAACAAATTAAATATTTCAAAAATTAAATCAGTCAATTCGACTGCT
This sequence comes from Firmiana major, assembly GCA_033439115.1. Taxonomy (NCBI): domain Eukaryota; kingdom Viridiplantae; phylum Streptophyta; class Magnoliopsida; order Malvales; family Malvaceae; genus Firmiana; species Firmiana major. The sequence continues at coordinate 69,347,362 of CM065897.1, read as the reverse complement.
TACCGACTTACTCGAAACTCGATTGCTTCACTGAAATTTTTCCTAATTTTTCCTCTTTTTCTTTTTTTCCATTTTTCTTCCTTTTTTCCTCTTCTTTTTGGCTTAATCGGTCCGGTCCGGTTCAACCCAGTTCAGACCGGTCCGGTCCGGTCCAGCGGTTCAGTCTGGTTCGGTCTAGTGGTTCAGATCGGTTCAGCATCATTTCCTCATTTCGGTACCGTCCGGTCTGTTCTCGGTGCGATTCCGGCACCAATCGGCGCTCCACGGCCTGGGCTTCCAAAATCGGGCCTCGACTAGAGTCGAAATGCAGCCATCGTCGGTGAATCGAGGTTCTCTCCCGCGACTTCTCCCCCAATTTTTTGGCATTTTTTGACAGTCTCCACGGCGCGTCGCAGCTGCCGGTGGTTCCCCCGGGTTCTGTCACCCTTCGTCGGTCCTCGCCTGGGATCCCTAGCCGCCGGTGGTGGCTGACCGATGAATCTCTTCCTCGGTCGGCCTTCGCGTTTTCCTTTTTTCTTTTTTGTTTCGTTTCCTCTCTGTTTCCGTAAAATTTCAGATTTCCTTTCTTTTTTTTAACTTTATTTATTTATTTATAATTAAATTTTATTATTATTTTATTCAATAAAATAATAATAAAATTCCCAAAAATATCTAAAAAATTTTATTTTATTCATTTAATCAGTAAATAAATTTCTCGGTCTTATTTCAACTTTTCGATATATTTTTTGATTCTTATCGGGATCATTTTTCGATACAAAAATTTTGGCATTATTCCAATAAATTCATGTCTTGATCAATTTAATCCGAAATTTAATTATTTCTTTGTTTTTGATCAAGATTTCTCAATCCCATATTTTTAATTAAATTTTCTTCTCAAATTTATACCGACTTTCGATCTTTTGACCGTTTTGCCCTTGCATGTGTTCGGGAATACCTTTTCAATCTTTTTGCATTTTTAAATGCACTCAAAAATTTCTACTTATTCACTTTTTGCCCTTACGATAAAACCGGGTCTTACAGAAGGACGCCTGTGGGAGCTTTGAAACGGGATATCTCATTCATTTTAGGTCGGTTAAGGCTATATAATACCTTTCTACAGACTGTTTTCTGTAAAATATAATCCGAAAAAAATTAAACTTAAAAGCCTTTTGGAACTCCTTCAATTTGGTCTTTTCCGTTGGGCCTGCAATGTGCTGGGTTTGGGCTGCTAGCTGCCCTGCTCTTAGAAAAATTTCAAAAATTATTTTCAACCCATTTTCTCTAAATTTCCACCTCTACGTGTTATAGTAGGTCTCTAGTAAGTTTGCATAAAAATTTTGGCCCCAGTTGTTTATGAAATGTTTTTCGTTTGGCCCCATTTTACACGATTTAGTCATTATCGATAAACTTTCCTCAAAGTTTTCAATTTAATTTAAAAATTTATTTAATCACCGAAACCTCAATATTTCCACTAAATTTTAATTCTCCAAGTCAACTATACCTTACATTAATTTCCTATGGCGTCGAAATAATTTTTCAAATTTATGAAATTTATTCTAAAATTATTTTAATTACTAGGCCCAATTTCTCAGTTTAATACTAACTCGAGATTTACCAACTTATTTCACTCCAGTCACTTTAGTTTCACTGTCCATCCATAAAATCATATTTATATAAATGTTAATGCTTAAAGAACTTGTGAAACCCAAATTTTTATGCTACTGTTATTTAAAAGCTTAGAGAGAAATTCAAAACTTACCTAAGTGTTCGTGTAAGGCCCAGAGGAACTAAGAGCTCGGATGATAGAGAGTTGAACTCGGGGCACGAAAACTGAGGTAAGGTGTCGCGTAAGAGTTCTTTACGAATTTACATTCATATAAACATGAGTTTATGTCAAGACCCAAAACTACCCAAAATCAGAGTAAATTTTTTGCCTTTTGTTATTTTCTTTTATGCTTATCTGTCCTCTGATTGTGACCACACTCCACTAACAATTGGGCTGTGCGTCAATGCCAATCCCACCATTCATTTACCATATAACTTAATTCTTTCTCAGTCATTTATAAGTGTTTACAATAATTATACATCCCCTAAAGTTACTTACAAACATGTTACTGTGATATGCTTATGTAGATACAATATATACAAGTGTATACACCTTAAGTGATGGGTAGCAGTGGATATCCAGAATGCAGTACTCAGTCGCCTCAACATCTACTGGAGATTATCTGTGTGAGAAAATGAAAGGGGTGAGCACATCAAGCTCAGTAAGGCAATCCTACGAACAAGTAGGTAACCATACTACCTACATGAACGTGGTGCCATGTATAAACCACCGTTTCTCCACACATTTTAAAACTGATGCTATGATTCATGATGTCATGTAAAACATGATCGCACAAAAAATTCAACAAGTAACTCTTTTTAAATTATTTCTTTCTCATTTAAAAATTTCACAATAAAGTCAGGACTCAACCCCTCCTTCGAGTGGTCCTGACTCACACAAAACCATGAAAATCAGTTTACATCACACATGAGTTTAAAAAGCATGGAAATAATCATCATGCACATTTAGTTTAAAAAACCAGTTTCAATCATCGTCAAGATCATCAACAACCGAGACTAGGCAACATCTGTATATCGGTAATCACCAGGACTATGGCCGTGTGTCCTCGTGAGCCCCTCTGCTACACGGATCCTAGTGTGCAGGGTCTCACCCTGATCGGGAACCGCCTGGGAGGTGGGTCACTCCATCCCGTCGGGCTTATTCAACCCTACGCATCCGTAGATGCCACACGTATCCGGAGATACCACGAATCCAAAGATGCCACATGTATCCGAAGATACCACGCATCCGAAGATGCCACACGTATCCGAAGGTACCACGCATCCAAAGATGCCACACGTATCCGAAGATACCACGCATCCGAAGATGCCACACGGTACAGCGTACTCCATACTACTTGCACGGTACATCGTACTCCGTGGACCCATATATCATACCCTGTCTCAGAACGCACGTGCAAGCCTATTTAATCGGTGACACGCAGTCTACCCGATGCTCCAAGCACGGCTCATCGCATGTTCTCATAAAATCAGTGCCAGCGATGCTCAGCACTCTCATCAAATCAAGTAAAACTAGTGCGAGCTAAGCTCTAGCACTCTCATCAAGTCGTGTGAAAAATTTGGTGCGAGTTAGACTCTAGCACCCTGTCATGAAAATCATATAAAACCTGGTGCGAGTTAGACTCTAGCACCGTATCACGAAAATCTTGTATATATATATAAAATCTGGTGCGAGTTGGACTCCAGCACCAATGCATGTAAAACTCTAGTGCGAGCACTCGCTCCTGCACTAATGCATGCATCACACAAATCAAAACATCGTGCGAGATGAGCTCTAGCATGTCACATGTCAATAAAAACACGTAGGAGGCTCTGTTTCCTTAAAACAGTTTTCAAAACAATTTCATCATTGAAAATATGCAATGCTGTGCATTTTTCTTTCAAGGTTAGCCAGCCTACTCATGCATGCGTCAAAACATCTCCAGAACGAGCAGGAACCTCTTGTCCTTGCTCCTCCAAATTTTTCCTAAAATTGAAAATTTTACCCTTAACAAGGGTATTTTGGTAAATTTACCCATTCGGGGCACTAAAATTATTTATTTACTTCTAGACCCTATAGATAATTTAAAAGACTGCATATGACTTTGAAATTTCGTAAAGTTTACCTCTAGCAGTACGTAGAATTCTCTTACCTTATTTTTCTGTAGAGTCTGACCTTTCCTTTTCCACTGCTGTCTCGTCACGCAGTCCGATCTGCTCCCAATCCAATGTTCGAAACTGCGTATAATTATTCCTCAGGTCAGATATCATACAATTTAATTGTATTTCCTATTTTTTGGGCTTAATTTAAATCATTGGGCCCATTTACCCCTATTGGGCCTGATTGCACCTTAATGGGCCTTAATCGGCCTTAAGCCCGTTTTCCACTTAATTTTCACATTATCGAGGCCTATTGGGCTCATTGGGCCCACCAACAATTTATTGGGCCTTGTTCTAACTCTCGAATAGCTCAATTTATTATTTCCGACAATTTATTCGACTTTTCAAAATTTAATTTAATTAATACGAAAATTAAATCTGAAGCACGCATAACGATGCAAATTGTCGTAAATAAGGGTTACTTACCCGAGATTCCATGCTAGTACGTAAATCGAGGCTATCTCGAGCTCTCGTTGGATGCCAATTTTTGAGCTACACAATTTCATAAATTTTTGGGTAAATTTCCAGTCGAAAATTAATTAAATTAAATATTCCAAAATTTAAATCGATCAATTTCGACCGCTACTGACTTACTCGTAGCTCGATTACATTGGCCAGGATTTTTTTCCAATTTTTCCTCTTTTTCTTTTTCCCCTTTTTCTCTTTTTTTCCCCTCTCTCTTGGCTGAACCAGTTCGATCCGGTTCAGACCCGATTTGGACTAGCCGGTTCACCCCGGTTCACTCCGGTTCGATCGGTTCAGGGCCTTGCCGGCCGGTTCTTCATCAGCTTCCGCCGCCAGTGGCTCCGCTGGGCCGTTCGCAGCACCAATCTGCCCTCGGTTTCGTCCAAGGCCGCTGAAAAGTGGCCGGTCCGGCTGTTCTCTCCGCCGTCGGTACCCATTTCTGGGCTTGGCTGTCGCCGACGATTCCGATCGTTTCGCCGGCAGCTACGGGTCCCAAAATGACCGGCTCCTCCTCCCGATCACGTCGATGGCCCCCACTCAGGCCCAGCTGCCGTGGATCGCCGGGACCGAGCTCTCTCCCGTTGGTTTTCTTCTCCCCCGATTCGTCGGATTCCGGCGTCGGTGGGTCGTGCCGTCGGTACCAGGGAGATCGCCTGAAGCTCCTCTTCCTTTTCTGGTGGTCGTGGCCCCTCATCCGGCGCCGGTGGTGGCTCGCCTGTGATGGTTTTCCTCGGTGGTTTTTTCGTTTCTTCTTTTCGCATTTTTTTTTCAGTTTCTCTTTTTTTCTTTTATTAATTTATTTAATATTATTTTAATCAATAAAATACATTAAAAATACCCAAATTTCTCTTAAAATATCCTAAAAATTATTATTTAATCCCTTTATTCAATAAATGAATTTATCAGTCTATTTTCGTATTTTCGGTATATTTTTCGATTATTTTCGGGATAAGTTTTCCGAATTAAAAATTTTGATTAATCCCGATTAATTCCAATAAATTGATATTTTGATCAATTTAACCCAGAATAAATTTATTTCACCCTTATTGACTAAGATTTCTCAATCCTTTATTTTTAATAAATTTTTCTTATCGAATTTATACCGATTTTTGGTCTTTTGACCATTTTGCCCTTCAACGTGTTTGAGAATTCCATTTTAATCCTTTTGCATTTTTAAATGCACTCGTAAATTTCTATTCATTCCCTTTTGCTCTTACAATAAAATCGGGTCTTACATAATCTCCCCCACTTAAGGAATTTAGTCCTCCAAATTAGAACCAAGTCATATGAGTCCATAAACTACTCCGGGTACATCAATTGTATCATACTTTTTAATTCTCATGTGACCCTTTTTCCGGAGTGTACTACTACCAAAGGACTTTAATTAGGGAGATCGTCTTAAACCTCAATACTTTCTCTTTCCTGTTTAATGCCCGCATCAACTTTTTCAATATACTTATATTTGCACTGAGCTGAACTGTTGGAGTTAATATCTGATCACCTATGCTGGATCTGGATAGTATTGCCGAAGTATCAAAAGATGGGACACATTGTGGATGCCTGTTTATTCAGGTGATAACGCCAACCTACAGGTCTTATCTCCCACTTGTTCAATCTCTCAAAAATTCCATTTAGCAAAACTCAATTTGCCTTTTTCCCTAGTCTCGTTATGTCGTTATTCCCTTAGGACAAATAACTTCAACAATACAGATCCACCCTCGGTGAATTCCAATGCTTTTTGTCTGCTCTGAGGTGTTCTTAATCTCTCACTCAACTGAACATCCTCAAAGACTTATTATACTAATTCGGAAGAAATTTCTATCTGTCACCCATTTTTTCTTGTCGGAGTCGGGGAACAACCCCTAAAGCTATACTCTGCCTTGTGATTCATCTGAGTCCTTTATAACCCATTACGAAACCGTGCCGTGTCGATATAGGTAGAGGCTGCAATAACTCTACAGACTTTTAATACTTTACCTTATTCTTCTGACATACTAGGCACTTTTCCACAATCTCTACCATATCTCTTTTCACATCTGACCACCAATACCCTTTTCAGAGATTTCATGTATATAATCGTTACTTTTCATATGTACTGTATATCCCGAAGAGTGAGCTTTTGATAATATCACTATCTCATCAACAGTGGTCCAGGGGAGCACTTATACTGTCTCTGAACCTCTCTGTAAATCATCGACACTCTCTGTGAGCTCTGTCACTGTACCCTTCTGAATCTGACCCAAACTATCGACACCATGCCGATCATCACGCTAAGCTTGTCAAATCCGGGCACTCTCATCCGATTCTAGTCTCAGGCTAGCCGTCACACAATCAATGTCATCATCAGAAGGGATCACATCACTACTGAGGCTCATAACTACTCAAGCAGCTTAAACTCCCTGACCATCATATATAATACCATCCCGAGACTCTTTCTGCTTAAGGCATCAGCCATTACATTAGCCTTTCTTGGGTGGTACAATTTTCCACAATCAAAATCTCTCAGAAGCTCTAACCCACTATGTATTCTCATATTCACCTCTTCTGTGAAAACAGATACTTGGGGCTTTATGATCAGTGCATACCCAAAATTTCTCACCATGTACATAATAGTACCATATCCTCAATACAAGTACTACTGCTGCCAACTTTAAATCATGGGTCAGATAGTTTATTTCATGATCCTAGAGTTGTCTAGATCCACAATCGACTATCTTCCCCTTTTGCATCAATACCTAGCTCATTCATGATTTTGAGGTATCCATACACACTGAGAAACCTCTTGAGCTATTGGGTATGGTGAAAATAATCACGGTGGTCAGTTTATACTTCACTACACCTAAATTCCTATCATGTCTATCATCCCATTCAAATACCATGCTTCTTAGTTAAACGTGTCAACAAAGTATACCCTTTTTAGAACTTGCAACAACCATCTGTAAAAGCAATTTTCCAATTGTTGCTTATAATTTTCCCTGGACTTTAAATACACCCAGCACATCATCAATAAGAATGATGACAAATCGGTCCAGGTAAAGTTTAAATAACTCATTGTAGTTGAGCTCCACTACATATTTCAATCGCCCATATCCTTGACCTATGTACGCATAAGCTTATAATATCACTTTAAAATTGCTCTCGTTCAAGGTACTAACCCATGTCATTTCCTTTTTCTTATATTAACGGCTTTTATTAAATTTTAATATTTTAACTTTCATAATAATCAAATTTTATAATTCTTTATCATACTAGTAAAAGTATCCAAATTTTAAATTTATATCTTACCACGATCGATTTCAAGTTATAGATTATATATATATATTTCTAGACGCTGTCGAGTCTTCAAGCGGGGAGGTATTTTGAAATACTTTTATTAACCTTCAAACTTGACCACAATTACTTTACATATCAGTCCCTGTGGTCACAATTCATATTCGCTACTATTCGCTTTAATCCAAATTACTTCATATTTTAAGGCATTCTTACCTTGCATACGCCTCTTACTCCAGTACATCTTGTATTTAGGATCAAGCATATCTCAAAGATTATCTTCTTAGTGTATCAATTATAACGAAACTCTGTCCTTATTCATTTCGTGAGTACCATCATTTGCTCCTTTAATTTCAACCGTTGCACCCCTTTTTATTACTTGTCAAAATTTACAGTATACTTTTCAGGGGTAACCATATCACTATCTTAGGGTAGAAATCCGAACATCATAATATGCAGCCGACTACTTTATTCTCAAATATCACTTTAAATTATTCATAGTCTATTGAATAAAATCGACTGACTTATACTTCTTCCCCCCGTTTTCAACTTAAAATCTCTTCATAATTATTCCGTTAGTTAACATTCCTCTATTGGGGTACTCATTTATCAGCATTGTGCCCAAGAGTGTAGGCATTCATGTCTTTTACTCACTTACATGCGAATGAAGGCGGTATGAAGAAATACGTGGTACCAGGATCAATTAACACAATTACTTCTTTATTCATAAGTAGTGTGGTATCTTTCACCACATCCTATGAAACATCAGTAGTGTCTTAGTCCAAGACATACAGTCGCCTTTGTCCAACAACCTACTTTCCTTTTCTCTTCGGCTGTGACCTCCCTTTTTGATGCAGCTATCTTAACAGGGTTTTCTCTATCTCTTTACCTTTCAGTAGGGTAATCTCGCCCAACTCTGAGCAATCATATAAATGGTCCGTCTTACCACACTTAACAACCATTTTCATCAATAATATGTAGGTGTATGTCCTACTTCCGTGGTATTTACCACACTTTCTATAGTGATCCGTAGCAGATCGGGGTTCTACAATCACAATACCCCTCAAAAGTGCTACAATTGGATAACTGTGGCCTTACCAATCATCTTAGCCCATAACTCATCAAATCAAATCTTTTTTACCAAACTACCCCTTTTTCTCGTTCTGCCATCTCTAACATTCTCGATTCTCTTTCTGTCTCTATTTTGACCCCTACTACCTTTCCCAATCTCAAAGGCGTGCAACACTCAATCTTATTCACACCACTGTAGTTTACGCACTGCCTCGACATAGGTAATTTCTCATGGGCCAATCGGACTCTAATCGACAATCTGAGCCCTTCCATAAACTTTTAGACATCTCGACTGTCACGATTCATAGTGTCGATGTAATATCTGCCTAAGAATATAACTGAGTTTCACACTCATAATTCATACTCATCAATAAATCAATTTCTCTGGGTCAGAGTAAGAAGTTTTATTTATAATTTCCTTTAAGAAATGTTTGAAATATTCTGTCACCGGAATACATCCAAAATATTTCTCTTGTCAACTCTGGATGTCTAACTCTTAAGATGGGTCGAGCGGACTTTCATCAATGCCCCGACTCGCCCTCAAATCTTATGTATACTCTAAGCAATTTGCTCCCAAAATATTCTCCACACTCCGCTCCAACCTCGCGAAGCTTGTCTCAATACTGTCCGATCTCTCTGTCGGACTCCGTAAGGCATGCTCAACATTAGCCTCTATTTCAATCTCATCCTGATTCTCACAGGTCAACTCAGCACGATTAACAGGCTCAGGTCTACCTCTACGACCTCTGCCTCGTGCTCTACCTTCTCTATCACGACTAATATTAGGTATTCCTGCATTCTCAATCATTTCTTAGTTAAAACTCATCTCGATATACACTATTTTATCTAACCAACCACAGTAACACGGGGATGTAATTTCTTAATTACTGACATTGACACACATCAGACCAATTTTTACTCTGATACCACCTTTATATGTCACAACCCAAAACTACCCAAAAATCCGAGTAAATTTTTCGCGTTTTGTTATTTTCTTTCATGCTTACCTGTCCTCTGATCGTGACCACACTCCACTACCAATTGGGCTGTGCGTCAATGGCAGTCCCACCATTCATTTACCATATAACTTAATTCTTTCTCAGTCATTTATAAGTGTTTACAATAATTATAAATCCCCTAAAGTTACTTACAAACATGTTACTGTGCTATGCTTATGTAGATACAATATATATAAGTGTATATACCTTAAGTGATGGGTAGCAGCGGATATCCGAAATGCAGTACTCAGTCACCTCAACATCTGTGTGAGAAAATGAAAAGGGTGAGCACATCAAGCTCAGTAAGGCAATCCTACGAACAAGTAGGTAACCATACTACCTACATGAACGTGGTGCCATGTATAAACCACCCTTTCTCCACACATTTTAAAATTGATGCTATGATTCATGATGTCATGTAAAACAGATCGCATGAAAAATTCAACATGCAACTCTTTTTAAATTATTTCTCTCATTTAAAAATTTCACAATAAAGTCAGGACTTCACCCCTCCTTCGGGTGGTCCTGACTCACACAAAACCATGAAAATCAGTTTACATCACACATGGGTTTAAAAAGCATGGAAATAATCATCATGCACATTTAGTTTAAAAAACCAGTTTCAATCATCGTCAAGATCATCAACATGCGAGACTAGGCAACATCTGTATATCGATAATAACCAGGACTATGGCCGTGTGTCCTCGTGAGCCCCTCTGCTACACGGATCCTAGTGTGCGAGGTCTCACCCTGATCGGAAACCACCCGGGAGGTGGGTCACTCCATCCCGTCGGTCTTATCCGACCCTACGCATCAGTAGATGCCACACGTATCCGGAGATACCACGCATCCGAAGATGCCACACGTATCCGAAGATACCACACATTCGAAGATGCCACACGTATCCGAAGATACCACGCATCCGAAGATGCCACACGTATCCGAAGATACCACGCATCCGAAGATGCCACACGGTATAGCGTACTCCATGCTACTTGCACGGTACATCATACTCCGTGGACCCATATATCATACCCTGTCTCAGAATGCACGTGCGAGCCTATTTAATCGGTGACACACAGTCTACCCGATGCTCCAAGCACGGCTCATCGCATGTTCTCATAAAATCAGTGCGAGCGATGCTCAGCACTCTCATCAAATCAAGTAAAACTAGTGCGAGCTAAGCTCTAGCACTCTCATCAAGTCGTGTGAAAAATTTGGTACGAGTTAGACTCTAGTACCCTATCACGAAAATCATATAAAACCTGGTGCGAGTTAGACTCTAGCACCGTATCACGAAAATCATGTATATATATATAAAATCGGGTGCGAGTTGGACTCCAGCACCAATGCATGTAAAACTCTAGTGCGAGCTCTTGCTCCTGCACTAATGCATGCATCACACAAATCAAAACATCGTGCGAGATGAGCTCTAGCATGTCACATGTCAATAAAAACACGTAGGCGGCTCTGTTTCCTTAAAACAATTTTCAAAACAATTTCATCATTGAAAATATGCAATGCTGTGTATTTTTCTTTCAAGGTTAGCCAGCCTACTCATGCATGCGTCAAAACATCTCTAGAACGAGCAGGAACCTCTTGTCCTGCTCCTCCCAATTTTTCCTAAAATTGAAAATTTTACCCTTAACAAGGGTATTTTGGTAAATTTGCCCATTTGGGGCACTAAAATTATTTATTTACTTCTAGACCCTATAGATAATTTAAAAGACTACATATGACTTTGAAATTTCGTAAAGTTTACCTCTAGCAGTCCGTAGAATTCCCTTACCTTATTTTTCTGTAGAGTCTGACCTTTCCTTTTCCACTGCTGTCTCGTCACGCAGTCCGATCTGCTCCCAATCCAATGTTCAAAACTGCGTATAATTATTCCTCAGGTCAGATATCATACAATTTAATTGTATTTCCTATTTTCTGGGCTTAATTTAAATCATTGGGCCCATTTACCCCTATTGGGCCGGATTGCACCTTAATGGGCCTTAATCGGCCTTAAGCCCGTTTTTCACTTAATTTTCACATTATCGAGGCCTATTGGGCTCATTGGCTCCACCAACAATTTATTGGGTCTCGTTCTAACTCTCAAATAGCTCAATTTATTATTTACGACAATTTATCCGACTTTCCAAAATTTAATTTAATTAATGCAAAAATTAAATCTGAAGCATGCATAACGATGCAAATTGTCGTAAATAAGGGTTACTTACCCGAGATTCCATGCTAGTACGTAAATCGAGACTATCTCAAGCTCTCGTTGGATGCCAATTTTTGAGCTATACAATTTCATAAATTTTCGGGTAAATTTTCAGTCGAAAATTAATTAAATTAAATATTCTAAAATTTAAATCGATCAATTTCGACCGCTACTGACTTACCCGTAGCTCGATTACATCGCCGGGATTTTTTTCCAATTTTTCCTCTTTTTTTTTTTTCCCCTTTTTCTTCTTTTTTTCCCTCTTTCTTGGCTGAACCAGTTCGGTCCGGTTCAGACCCGATTTGGAGCCGCCGGTTCACCCCGATTCACTCCGGTTCGACCGGTTCAGGGCCTTGCTGGCCGGTTCTTCACCGGCTTCCGTCGCCAGTGGCTCCGCTGGGCCGTCCGCAGCACAAATCTGCCCTCGATTTCGTCCAAACCCTCCGAAAAGTGGTCGGTCCGGCTGTTCTCTCCGCCGTCGGTACCTATTTCTAGGCTTGGCCGTCGCCGGCGATTCCGACCGTTTCGTCGGCAGCTACGAGTCCCAAAATGACCGGCTCTTCCTCCCGATCATGCCGGTGGCCCCCGCTCACGCCCAACTATCGTGGATCACCGGGACCGAGCTCTTCTCTCCCGTCTGTTTTCCTCTCCCCCGATTCACCGGATTCCGGCGTCGGTGGGTCGTGCCGTCGGTACCAGGGAGATCGCCTGAAGCTCCTCTTCCTTTTTTGGTGGTCGTGGCCCCTCATCCTGCGCCGGTGGTGGCTCACCGGTGATGGTTTTCCTCGGTGGTTTTTTCGTTTCTTCTTTTCGCATTTTTTTTTCAGTTTCTCTTTTTTTTTCTTTTATTAATTTATTTAATATTATTTTAATCAATAAAATACATTAAATGTCATGACCCTCAACTTACCAAAATACGTACAAATTTTTTGCATTTTCATGCATCAATCCTTAATCATCCTTCCTCGATCGTGAACAACCACACACTTAACAGTTGGGCTGTGTGTCGACGTCTAACTCACTCCACCATACCAATTCAATTTGAAACACTATTTATGAGTAAACACTTGTATAAATGTATATATATATCAGAGTTGTTACATGTGTTTACATTGTTTTACATCCCCAGTGGTTACATACAAAATGCTACTGTGCTATGTATAGTTTAGATACAAAATAATCAAGGTGTGTATACCTTTAGCGATGGGATGCAACGGAATTACCAAAAAGGGAACGCATCCAGTCACGTCCAATCTATACTCAAATCTCTGTTGAGAGGGGAAAATAAGGGGGGTGAGCAAACCACACGCTCAGTAAGGCAATCATGCGAACATGTAGATACTGCACTATCTACGTGATCGTGATGCCATGCTCAAAAGCATTTAATTCATTGTTTATCTCAAAACATGAGTGTATGATTGTGTTAATGGTATGTAAAGCATTCATGCTATTAAAATTCAGTGCACATTTCAACTCAAAACATGGTATAAATCATCATGCATAATTCACAATAAAAGCATGGCATTAAACATCATGCATTTTCACAATAAAGCATGGCATTAAACATCATGCATTTTCACATAAAGCATGGCATTAAACATCATGCATCCGTGCACTTTAAAAACCATTAACAAATCAATTCATCACTGGTCGGGTCTCGGCCCATCCCTCGGGCTTTCCTGACCCACCATCATTTCAAACATGGATTTAATCTCAAATAGCAGTAGACATGTGAGATAGGCAGTTCAACAATAGGTAATAACCTCAAGGCCTATGTACATAACCTGTGATACCGGCTACACGGATCAGGTGTGCGGGATATCACCACCATCTACTTCCACACGGGAGGTGGGTCAAATCCTACCCACCGGTCCATAGCAGATCTCGTCCGAAGATGGCACATCACAACTCAACACGGTATAATGTACTCCATGCTACATGCACGGTACGACGTACTCCGTGGACCCAATCAACACATCATATCACGCCACATCTCAAACGCACGTGTGAGCCTATTTAATCGGGGCGACCTCTTGTCTATCCGAAGCTCCTAACACGGCTAATTAATCATGTCAACACAATGCACGTGTGAGCCTATTTAATCGATGTGACACCCAGTTTACTCGAAGCTCCAAACACGGCAACATACAAGGTGGACATCCAGTGCGAGACAAACTCGAGCATAATGCCAAAACAATTATGAAATCCATGTGAAAACTAGTGCCTCTTGCACTCTTTCATACTCACGAAATCATGTAGGTGGCTCAAAACTTGTGAAATATGATTAGAAAAACCAAAACACACTCATCTCTTTTGTAAATCATTTCAATATTAGCCAACCTACCAATCATTTGCTAAAAAGCAATAAAACATGATTTTCAAAGCAATATGCTTTTGTTTTCATGCACATTTCTCAAACTCCCAACTTTTACCCTTCAATCACCCAACAACATTTCCTAGTCTCATGCATTCTAGCAAAACATTTAAGCGCCCAAATTGCGCACAGATATCTCTAAGAGTCCACACAATTCCCTTACCTCGATTTACTTGGTGTGACTCCTTTCCTTTTAGCTTCTCACGCTCTTGGCCCAACTCGCCTCGGCGTATCCTCGGAAGCTGCGATTCATTCATTAAACCGATTGAGTTAATGTATTTAACCCATAATTGACCTCACTAGTCAATATTATTCACTTATGCATTTTACAAATGCCTTAATCCACATTTTACCTCTTTTAGGTAAATCTCACAATTTATCCACTAACCACATCTTAAAATCATACCACAACACTATAAATAACTTTTACATATCTCATTCATCATTAATCTCCATACATTCCACTTTCTCACTCTAGACCATTTCTAGGTCATAATCATTCCAATGTATTTAGATAGTTTCTAACCATCCATACTCATGCCAAACAACTCCAAAATCACTTAAATGAATAATGCACCATAGTTGGAGTGTTAGAATCTTACCCAATTTGATTTCTCTTCTTGCTCCAATGGCAATGCCCTTAACTCCTTCAATACCAATAATGGGAAAATGCTTTCCAACTATGTTGTTCTTCTCTTTGATAGGAACAACTTTGTCTCTAATGGTCTCTCTTCAAACCTCATTGAAATGGCTGATTTTTGAGAGAGAATGTTAGGTTTTTGGGTTGAAAGTGGAAGGTTTGTGTTTTTCCCGAAATTTTCTGATTTCCAGCACTCCTTATATAGAATTAGCTTGAGGAGATCGATCTGGTCCAAGAGGAGATCGATCTGGTCCCTTAAAATCCCTCTTTTTCATGATATTTTTAAGCCTGAGATCGATCTGTTGAATCATGAGATCGATCTGTCGAGGCATGAGATCGATCTGTCGAAGTATGAGATCGATCTCTCCCAAACAGAGAGTTAAGGAGATCGATCTGGTCTATTGGAGATCGATCTGTTCTATTCTTTTGCCCAAATAAGAGCATTCTGGCTCTTCCAGATCGATCTCTCATCCCATGAGATCGATCTGCCCTTCAAAATTTCCAGATTTTTTGCAGTTCCTCTGCAACAACACTTACCAAACATCCTTAATTTGCTACCATGATCATTTCCTCATTCATTCATCTTTGAGACTTGAAAATGGCATCCATCCTCACTTCATACACATTAAAACTTGTGTAGAATCTTTGTATGACCAATGGTACTTAATATAAACAAAAATGGAAGTGCACATCTTATGCAATTCTACTTCCATTTTACCAAACTATTCATACTCCATTCTACACACATTCTCCACATGTTTAAGTCCATTTCTACACATTCATACATAATGCACTTGTATGTACGATTACCACTCTCATTACAAGTGTGTACATTACTTATGAACTTACATCACATATACTTCACTCATGAATTCATAGTACAACTCTATTTACACTTCTATATACATATATACCCTTATACATATACGGGGTCTCACATTAAAAATACCCAAATTTCTCTTAAAATATCCTAAAAATTATTATTTAATTCCTTTATTCAATAAATGAATTTATCAGTCTATTTTCGTCTATTTGATATATTTTTCGATTATTTTCTGGATAATTTTTTTGAATTAAAAATTCTGATTAATCCCGATTAATTCCAATAAATTGATATCTTGATCAATTTAACCCAGAATAAATTTATTTCACCTTTATTGACCAAGATTTCTCAATCCATTATTTTTAATAAATTTTTCTTATCGAATTTATACCGATTTTTAGTCTTTTGACCATTTTACCCTTCAACGTGTTTGAGAATTCCATTTCAATCCTTTTGCATTTTTAAATGCACTCGTAAATTTCTATTCATTCCCTTTTGCTCTTACAATAAAATCAGGTTTTACAGTTTATGGATGGAAGGTGAAACTAAAGTGATTGGAGTGAAATAAGTTGGTAAATCTCGGGTTAGCACCAAACCAATAAATCGAGTCTAGTATAAATTCTATAAATTCGTAAAAATTATTCTAAGACCATAGGAAATTAATATAAGGTATATTTGACTTGTAGAATTAGAATTGAGTGGAAATATTGAGGTTTTGGTGGTTAAATTAATTTTTAAAGTAAACCAAAAATTTTAAACAATTTTTATCGATAATGACTAAATCTGGTAAAACGGGCCCAAACGTTTTATGAAACATACTAGGTACTTAGAATAACACATGAGTGGTGGAATTTTGGAAGAAAACGGGCTAGAAATAATTTTTGGAGATTTTTTAAAAATAAGGCGGTTGGCAGCCCAAGCCCAGCACACTATAAGCCCAACAAAAAAGCACAATTTTAAGGGGTTCTAGAAGGCTTTTAAGTAAAATATTTTTCTAGGTCAAATTATACTTAAAACACTTTCTGGAAAAGTAAAGTTCATCAATAACCAACCTGAAATGAAAGGGATCCTCTCTCTACAAGCTGCCATAGACTTTCTAGAGTAACTCAGATTGTGGAATCTTTTTGGGTACCTTCCAGCCATTTTTAGAAGCCAGCCAAAAAGAACAAAACATTCTTTCTTAAGTCCTATAACACATATAAAAAATTCAGCAACAAATAAGTTGATTTCGTGGGTGAAAACCTAGAGAGAAGAAACAGGGCAGAATCTGCCCTGTTTCAAAGGTAAGAGAAACTTTGCATTTTTTATTTCTTGGTTAGTTTTGAGCTTGTTTAAGATGATTCTAAGTTGTATACATGTATATCTACAAATGAGGAACATTTTTACAGAAAGAAATTGAGGTCAAAATTGGTCAACAAGATGAGAAATTGATGGAAGATCATGTTGATTTAGATATATGTTGCTGTTTAAGGGTTTTAGATGATTTTTACTAAAGTGGAATTTGAAAAACTAATTTCTAGAGTATGTTTGGATTTCATTAAGCCCTTGGTTGTTATGGAGAAGATGAAAATTGATTGTGTTATGTGTTGTGAAATGTTAGTTTAACATCGAAAAGTTTGGTTTATAGCTCAGTTTAGTCGAATACTGTAAAAGTGTGGAAATTTGGCAATTTGATAAGTCATAATGTGTTAACTAGAGACTTAGTAAGTTTTTAAACTATTAAGTTGATAAGTTTGAAGTTAAAAGGAAAGAATTTATTGAAATAGCTAAAGTCGGCACGTTTATTGGTAAGACCGACGAAGTAGGAAAAGTAAAAGGGTCTAGTTAGCAACGTTTAAGTTGTAAAATGTATGTGAATGTAAATAAAGATGAATTGGATACTAATTGGACATAATTCGATTGTTTGTGGCAGCCAGTGGTGTGGGCACGCAAATCGAGTCGAACCGATATCCGAGCCATATGTGCGGCCCCAGCCTCATATTGGTAAAGGATGTAATTTATTGTGGTAATGGTGTTCCTTACCTATAAACAAGTATTTGTTTCATGAAACTCTTTTAGTAAAATAAACACGAATTTCAAACTACCTAAAGCCTATTTTATTTCTTACGAGTGCATAATTTTGTACCATTTTATAACTATGAGTAATTAAGTAACGAGCATACATGTATGTGATTTTTCGAAACATGATTTTCGTAAGCTTTTGTGCACATAAGTTTGAAAATGATTCCAGTAAAATAATAAGCATGATTTGAGACTAAAGTCTCTCTAAAGGACCTAAGGGAATCTTAGCCGACGACATATAAACGGGCAAAGCCTTGACAATAACATGCGTATTCTTATGTGTCTGTCATGCCACCTTTGAGGTGTTTTCGTTTACGCCTTTGTGGTGTTTTCCGTTATGCTGTAGGACTCTGGCCTAGTCTACAGCCCTATGACACGCCCTGAAGGTAATGTCCGCAAGTGCACAGGTCATACAAGTAATAATGGGAGTTGAGTCCCGAGTTATCGTCCCACAGAGAAGCTGACTAGCCTAATTAAGTACCGGTTAATCTTACCCTAAGTATATTCTAGAACAATATTTAATTAAGGTGGGTGATCTACATAGTTAGAATAAAAAATACTGAAAGCAATAAAATAATAAAAACTATAAAATAAAGAAAATAAAACCGAGCAAAATTATTTACAGTGCTCCACGCAATTAAAATAAAAAACCTACAAAAGAAATTAAAACAGTTAAAAATTCATTAACGCAATTAAAATAAAATGCAAATATGAAAATAACAAAACAAGATTAATTAAACTACAATTAAACTAACCTAAAATGCAATTTAAACTACTTAATCAAAATGCAATTTAAACTAAACTAAAACTTAATGAAAATAAAGACTAAATTAAAAATGCATGAAAAACATTTAATCTAAATTAACTCTAAATGCTTCTAAACTAAAATAAAATCCTAAAACATTTAATTTAAAATTATCTACTAACTAAAATTAACACTACAAACTAACATGCAAAAATAATATAACTAACCTACCATTATAATTGAGTAAACTAACTAACTAACAACTAACAAATGCATGAAAATACTAATGATGCATTAAACTAAAACATGACTAAATTGAACTACGGCCAAACATGGCCTTAGCAAATTTAAATCAACCTCATGTCCCTCTATTCACTATTCATGTCTTTCACATTGTTTCTTTTCCAGGAGATGGCATCGGGTTGGCTGCTCTCGGTTCTGCCAGGCGTGTTTAGGTTCATGTTTTCGGGTCTGCCTTCTCACCAACCCTACCTCGGTTTCGTGCATTTCTTCATTTCCTGCACTCAACACGGCACGTTCCATTCATTAGCAAACCAAGCTCCACACACCAGCCTCGTTTGTCTTCTTGCATGCTCTGCCAGCTACTAACTGCTCTTGCTCTTACCAACTTCAATAATAATAGCCCCTGGCATACTGCATCGTCTCTGTTTCCAGTAAGTCTCGATGCTGTCCGTGAGCTTCTGTGCCAGCTGCTGTTCAGCTCTACTCCAGCTAGGTCCTGTCGTTCTCGGTTTCGTGCTTCTGCCCCAGACCTTGTACTGGTTCTGCTCCTGGCTGCTCTCGACTGTGTCCTCTACTCCAAGTTGTTCTTAGTCTTCTGCTGTACTTCAAGACAATGAACAACTTCACTTCAAGCTTAAGAGAAAATAAAAGCCAAAAATGAAGATGAACAGTAGTTAATTCATAGAACAGAGGAGAGCTCTCGGTTAGCTTGCTGCTGTTGTCCTCTCAGATTACTTGCTGTCGTTGTCCTCTCGGGTTTCCTTCTTAGCTCATGAGTGCATTTCAGCTCATCGCAACCTTGAGACATTGAACCTTGGATCAAAGCAAACCGAGAGCTTACATTGAACAATTACAAAACAAAAATAAAACTTGAAAAATAAGGAAAATCGAGAGCTACACTAGAACAAATGGGTTGTGTAAAATAAAAGTTGAAAAAAAACAAAGAGTTGATTTAACAAAACTGAGAAGCTTGGAATGATAAATTGATTGCCATGAAAATAGAATTATCCAAGTCTACAAAATGAAGAACATAAAAATGGATTTAACAATAAAAGTTAATGGAAGCTAACGGGAAACTAAACTAAAAGAAACAAGGAAAAATAAATCCTAAGATTAATTCTAACACTATACTACTCCTAACTTACATTACATTACACTACTCCTACTTCTAAAAATTACATTACTTCTACTCCTAAAATTACATTCTTTTTCAATTGCCATCCATGTCTTATTTATACACACAAAAGGGGTAAAATTGTAATTTTTCCATCCTAGATGAGTTGGCATTTTTTTGGCCACTTGTCTTCACACCATTGGCTCCTAGAAAAGATATTTCCATGTCATCGGTCTTCTTATCAAATTGGATGTGCTAGGTGGCATGGCTCGTGTTATCTGCGTGGCTCAATTTCGATTTTAGCCCAATTTCGGTCCATTTTCTACCGAAATATTCAAAATTCATCCGAATTTAATTTATCTGCAAACATTAGAATTTTAATTAAATAAAGGGGATAATTAACAAAATAAATTGGGGATTTAAATAATTAATTAGGAAATTAACCACAAATAATTCTAAAAATATAGAATTATCACCCTACCATGGCCATAGATATTTCGTTCCCTTTTCGGATGATGCCCTCTTTTGAGGATGAAATGGTTATTACCCATATGACAGTGATATTGATTGCCTAGTCTCCACGTTTCGATATTGTGTATCTTTTTAAGTACGATTTGCTTTTAATGTACATAAAGTTATGAAATTATGTTTTGATTTGATTATAACTTATGCATAGTGATGCTATTATATGACTTTGAAGTTCTATTCTGAATAAAGAAATATATGAGTCTAATTTTGGTATATAAAAAAGGGTTATGTACTAAGTATGCAATTTTATGTTTTCTCACAGTTGATCAAAAAATGTACTTTATTATTTAGCATCATCATTTTATTGAATGTTTTGAATGCTATTGCTATTTTAAATGCACACCTTAATGGGCTATCTGAAAGCTTACCCCCTTCTTTTCTATCCTTTCGGATTATTTACAGTGATCGTTTCCTTTGCTTACCACGTATATGACGTAGGATGGTGGACAAGACTCTCCCCAGGCTTCTTTTTGTACACACCTCAGGTATATTTCATTTTATACTTGGACATCCTGTACAATACATATACTTATATGTAAATAAACATTTTGGGATGCAATCACTTTTTATATACATGTGGGAATGAAAATGTATGTAATCTATGATGATATAAGGTGTAATGATATTAAGGGAGGAATGAAAATTATGGGTATATCATGTATTGTCGAATATAAGGAAGGTTAACGAATAAATGATAAGTTATAAACTAACATTAAACAGGAATACACCTTAAGTAAGAAATTAAGTTGTCAAGAAAAAAGATTTTAAATTATCCTTAATTTCCACATTTTTGAGGCGTTACAAAACTCTTACTTTGACACCTTACCTTGGTTTTCGTTCCCCAAGCTCAACTCTCCATCATCTGAGCTCTTAGGTTCCTTTAGGTCCTACATGAACTGTAAGGCCCAAAATTCGGTGTCAATTCGGTAAGAAATTGACATTTTAAACATGGACTTATGTAATATTGATCAATAAAGAAGAAATCATTGAATTCCATGCCGAATTGATCAAGATATGAAAATATTGCGATTACCCAAAAATTTTCCACCTCGGGAATTTATCTCGAAAATATGGAAAAAATATATTCCGGGATAATAAAATAAAATAAATGAAACTGGGATATTTTTGTGGAAAATAAAGATATTTTGGGTATATAATATATTATATTATATTTTCATATAATATAATATATTATATAAAAGAAAGAAGTTGGAAAAAAAAAAGAGAATAGGATTTCTCTGTCACCGTGACCTAAGGGATCGAGGGATCAGATGAAACCGATCTCTCTGATTTCTCCATCATCGACGCGACATGGAAGGAGAGAAGACATGTGAAGGAAGGTCGGCACAGTGGGAGTACGTCGAGCTCCACCACATGCTGAGATCCGCTGGCGGTGAGGAGATCGTCGAAGAGAAAACAAAAAAGGAAAAAAAAGGATTCATCGGCACCGGCGTTGATTTGGCCAGAACCACCACCACCCGAACGTTCCCCAGGCGAAGACCAACCGATTGGCGGTTGAATCGGCCAGTGAAATGGCCGGCAGCGCCGTTAATGACAAAGAGAGAGAAAATGGTAGCGAGGCCGAAAAGGGAAAGGGTCGAACCGATCACTTTTAGGCCAGCTTAGACTTGGCCAGCACCAGATCCATGCTTCGCGAGGTCCTGTCGATTTGCTGGAAGTGGAAGCCGATGAAGAACTAATCGGAACAGCTCTGAATGGCGAGGATGGTGCTGAACCAGACTAAACCATTGGAATCGGTTCAGCCAGGAAAGAAAAAGAAAAAAAGGAAAAAGAAAGAAAAAGAAAAAAGGGAAAAAATGGGAGAATAATTCGGTGATGCAATCGGGCTAAGGGTAAGACGGTAAGAGGTAAAAATTGACCGATAATATTTTTGATAAATTTATTTGAAATTATAATTGACTAAAATTGACCCGATTTAATTATACCAACGTGTAGCATGACAATTGGGACAAACGAGAGTTTAGGTCAGCCTCGATTTTCATACTATTGTAAGACCCGAGTTTTATCGTAAGAACAAAAAGGGAATGAATAGAAATTTTTAAGTGCATTTAAAATTGCAAAAGGATTGAAATGGTATTCCCGAAACATGTGCAAGGGAAAAACGGTCAAAGGACCAAAATTCGGTATTAATCGAGACAAGAAAATTTAATTAAAAACATGGGATTGAGAAATCTTGATCAATAACGAAGAAATAATTAAATTTTGGGTTAAATTGATCAAGATATAATTTTATTTAATATTTTCAAAATTTTCACTTCGAAAAATAATCCCGAAAGTATCGAAAAATATACCGAAAAGCTGAAATAATATCGAAAAATTCATTTATTGATTAAATGAATTAAATATTAATGTTTTTTGATAGTTTGGATTATTATTGAATATAATAATCAATTAAAATAATAATAAAGATAAATAATAAATAAAAATAAAATAATTAAAAAACATTTCGCGAAAGAAACACGAAAACTGGAAACAGAAGACAAGTGAGGGAGTTGAGCCCCCTCTACCTCACCGATGGAGGCGGCCGGTGTCACGACCCAAATTACCTAAAAATCAGAGTAAATTTTTCGCTTTTTCATTTATTATTTAATTCTTACCTTTCTCTCGTCGTGACCATCCTACAAACACGTTGGGCTATGATTCGGTGTTAGTCACCTCTCACCTATTTACCATTTCATTTCCATAATCATATTCATATATCAGAGTTTACTATCTTTTGACTTTTAAATAAATACATACACAATGGTATTTATAACTCTACATCCCCGACATCAATATCCGTTTACAGTACTGTGCATTACATATTTAGATACAAAACCATACAAATGTGTATACCTATCTCTCGGTGGGAAGCAGCGGATACCAAGCATGCAAGTCCTCAGCCGCTTAATAACTATTGCAAGTGCTCTGAAAAGATGGGAAAATAAGGGGGGTGAGCAAACCACACGCTCAGTAAGGCAATTATGCAAGTAAGTAGATAGCTCCATTATCTACATGCTCATAATGCCATGCCTTTAAATCTATTTCTTTTCATTTAAAATTTCACTTACAAAGTCATGCATATTCAATGCCATAGTTTATCCAAAACTATTTGTGCATATATAAATCATGTAATTCATGCATTCAAAGCATTTTATGTGACATCATTAAATCATACTTAGCATGAATTAAAACAAGATCATGCATTCTTTCATGCCATGTAAGACAAATCATGGATTTCAAATGAAAGCATGGAAAACATCATCATGCTACTGCATTTAAATCAATTCATTAAAACTGTAGTAAGACTAACCCTTCCGGGTCAATCATCTCATAAAACAATTCATTTAAAATTCATTATAAAACTTCAGTTATAAAATCACCCTTCTTTCTGGGTCACAAATCATAAAATCATGAAATCATAAAATCGTCAAATCGGGGGCCTGACCCCTCCTTCGGGTCTACCCTGGTCTAATAGACCACAAGTTATATCATGTGAGATATGAAATTGATTATATCAGTAACATCGAGGACTATGGCCATATCCTAGTGATCCCTCGCAACACGGCACCTAGTGTACGGGGTATCACACCTGAAACGGGAGGTGGGTCGTCCTACCCTCCAGAATAGTATAACACCAGGATTGCGAGGGCAAGGCTTGTTGCCTCGTGGCTAATGCCACTCCACTCCAACAATCCCCACGGTACAGCGTACTCCGCGTGACATACACGGTACAACGTACTCGGTGAACCCAAGCTCAATCAGGGGTGCCTGTGATAGGTCTTATCCACCCAAATCATCTCTGTCTCAGAATGCACGTGTGAGCATATCATATCACTAAGACACACAGTCTACAAGAGGCTCCAACACGGCTATATGCATGTAATATAAATCCATGTGCGAGCGAAGCTCAAGCACGGCTCCATGCATATTCATGATATCAGAAAATCTCGTGCGAGCGAAGCTCAGCACAGTTTCATAGAAATCAATGAAATTTGCGTACGAGCAACGCTCCAGTACGACTTAAACTGATTATAAATTTTAAGTAAAATCCACGTACGAGAAATACTCAAGTACGGATATACATAAAAACTCAGTGAAAGCCTCGTACGAGAAAAAACTCCATTACGACTTTAAAATGAGTTATAAAACCATATAAAACTTTGTGCGAGCAACGCTCCAGCATAAATGAATGCTCAAGTAAATCAAATCTCGTGCGAGTTACACTCCAGCACGGATTTATGCATAATTAAATCAAATCTCGTGCGAGTTACACTCTAGCACGGCTTTATGCAATATCAAATCAAAACAGGATGCGAGCTAAGCTCCAGCATCTCTCATGCATATTAAATCATTAAAACTAGTGCGAGCAATCGCTCCAGCACCATTTTATGCATACCACATCAAAACAAATCAAAACATGTCAAAACAGAGTGCGAGCTATGCTCTAGCAGCTCTCATTTCACAATAATAAAAATCAGTGCGAGCACCATGCTCTAGCACATTTCATGCATATGATGTCACACAAGTCGGTGTGAGCAACCGCTCAAGCACATTTATGCACATTCACAAATGTAGATATAGTGCGAACTACGTGTCAGCACTATCTGTTTCCATATAAACTTGATAGTTGGCCTGTTTTCCAAAGAAATTCCATTTAAAAATGAATAACACCTACTTAGTGTTATCTTGTGAAATTTAACAATTTCTGGCCAATCTACCGATTTGCTTTGATTAAAACCAATAAAATTCTTAAACCATAAAAGTCCTTAAATCATGCATTTCATGCATGTCATCCTTTCACCATCCTTAGGTGAACTTCCCTCAATAGGGGTAAAATAGACATTTCACCTATTTCGATCCTTAAAATCATTTAAACTATTTTTAGGATCATTATACATTATCAAGGTATACATACATATTCAGTGTACAGAAAGGCTATTAAAATATGCGTAGCTACCTCTAGCTACTCACATAATTCCCTTACCTCATTTTTCTGTACAGCCTGACCTTTCCACTGATGACTCGTCACGCAGTCCGATTTGCTTTCAATCCAATCTCCGAAACTGCGGATACACATTCATCAGGTCCATTATAATACAATTTAATTGTATTTCATACTTTCTGGGCTTAATTTAAATCATTGGGCCCGTTTATTGCACCTTAATCGGCCTTAAGCCCATTTACCACACTTTATCGAGCCCTATGGGGTTCATTGGGCCCATCAGTAATTTATTTAGCCTCGTTCTAAATTTTTGGATATCTCAATTTAATATTTACGACAATTTATCCAATTTTCCAAAATTTAATTCATTTATGCAGAAATTAAATCTATAATTTATGCGTTAAATATCAATCACGCATAACGATGCAAAATTGTCGTAAATAAGGGTTACTTACCCGAGATTCCATGATAGTATGTGAATTGAGGCTGTCTCGAGCTCTCGGTTGATGCCAATTGTCGAGCTACACAATTAAATATATTTTCGGATAAACTTTTAGTCAATTATTCATCAAATTAAATATTCTGAAAATTAAATCGGTCAATTCGACCGCTTACCGACTTACGCGAAGCTCGATTGCATCACTGGAATTTTCCCCAATTTTTTCTCTTTTTCTTTTTCTCTTTTTCTTCCTTTTTTCCTTTTCTTTTTGGCTGAACTGGTTCGATCCGGTTCAACCCGGTTCAGACCGTCGGTTTAGCTTGGTCTGATTCAGCCGATTCAGTCCGGTTCGGTCGGTTCAGTCATCCTCTGGTCGTTCCGGTGCCATCTGGCCAGTTCTCCAGCCGATTCCATCGCCGTTTGGTTCACCATCGGATGGGTTTCCTAAATCGGGCCTCGGTATGGCTCGAATAGACGTCGATGGCTGCTGATCAAGCTTTCTCTTCCGCGGCATCCTCCTCCATTTTCAGCATTTTTCGACGACTTCGGGGAGCGTGGGTGTGCGGGTCGGCTTCCTCGGGTGCCGATCGACCTTCGCCGGTCGCCTCCTCGCGTTGTCCGCCGGTGGTTGCGTCGGAGCCGAGGGATTTGGTTCCCTCAATTTTTGGCTGCTTTGTTTCTCCTCTCTCCTTTCGTCGATCGTCGTTCCTCCAAGCTGGTGGAGCCGACAGTGGCTCGTGGTCACCCTTTCCGACCAGCTCATCTAGGCCCGATGCCGGCCGTCTCCATCCGGTGAGACAGAGGGGGCTCGGCTCCCTCACTTGTCTTCTGTTTCTAGTTTCGCGTTCTTTTGCGAAATTTTTTTAATTAATTTTTTTATTATTATTTATTATTAAATTTTATTATTATTTTATTTTAATAATATTTTAATCAATTAAAATATTATTAAAATCCAAAAATATCTAAGAAAAATTATTATTTTATTCATTTATTCCATAAATGAATTTATCAGTCCAATTTTACCTTTTCGGTATATTTTTCAATTATTTTCAGGATTATTTTTCGATACAAAAATTTCGATTTATTCCAATAAATTCATATCTTGATCAATTTAACCCGAAACTTAATTATTTCTTCGTTATTGATCAAGATTCTCAAATCTCATATTTTTAATTAAATTTTCTTGTCTCGATTAATAGCGAATTTCAATCTTTTGATCGTTTTATCCTTGCACGTGTTCGAGAATACCATTTAAGTCCTTTTGCATTTTTAAATGCACTCGAAAATATCAGGCCTTACAGCCGACGTTAGGCCCAGGCGAGCTAGCCGGAAAGGGTGTCCACGAGCCACTGTCGGTACCACCAGCTTGGAGGAACGACGATCGACGAAAGGAGAGAGGAGAAACAAGCAGCCAAAAATCGAGGGAACCAAATCCCTCGGCTCCGACGCAACCACCGACAGACGACGCTAGGAGGTGACCGACGAAGGTCGATCGGCACCCAAGGAAGCTGACCAGTACACCCACATGCCCCGAAGTCACCAAAAAATGCCAGATCGAAGGAGTGAGGGCCGCGGGACAGAAGCCTTGATTCGTCAATGATGGCACCATTTTGACTCTAGCCGAGGCCTGATTATGGAATCCCAGGCCGTGACGCATTGACTGGTGCCGGAATCACATCGGGAACTGGTCGGACGTCGCCAGAACGACCAAATGATGACTAAACCGATCGAGCTGAACCAGACTGAACCGGTTGAACTGAACCAAACTGAACCGACGGTTTGAACTGGGTTGAATCAGACCGAACCGGTTCAGTCAAAAAGAGAAGGAAAAAAAGGAAGAAAAAAGGAAAAAGAAAACGAGGAAAATTAGGGAAAAATTGAGGAAAATTACAGTGATGCAATCGAACTACAGGTAAGTCGGTAAGCGGTCGAATTGACCGATTTAAATTTCAAAATATTTAATTTAATTCATATCCGACTGAAAGTTTACCCGAAAAATTATGTAAATTGTGTAGCTCGACGATTGTCGTTAAACGAGAGCTCAAGATAGCCTCGATTTGCACACTATTGTGGAATCACGGGTAAGTAACCCTTATTTACGACAATTTATAGCATTATGCGTGTTAGAATTTACCGCATAAATTACGGATGAATTATATTATGAAAATTTAGATAAATTGTCGTAAATGCTAAATTAAGCTATTCGAGAGTTAGAAAGAGGCTCAATAAATACTAATGGGCCCAATGAGCCCAATAGGCCTCGATAAAGTATGGTAAACGGGCTTAAGGTCGATTAAGGCCCATTATGGTATAATAGGGTCCAATATGGGTAAACGGGCCGAATGATTTAAATTAAGCCCAGAAAATATGAAATACATTAAATTGTATTGTATTTGACCTGATGAACATTTATCCGCAGTTTCAGAGATTGGATTGGGAGCAAATCGGACTGCGTGACGAGACATTAGTGGAAAAGGTCAGACTATACAAAAAAATGAGGTAAGGGAATTGTGTGAGTAGCTAGAGGTAGCAACGCGTATTTTAATAGTTTTTGTATGCACTGATTTTGTATGTATACACAGTTATTGTATAATGATCCTAAAAGTGGTTTAAATGATTTTAAGGATCGAAATAAGTAAAGACTATTTTACCCCTATTGAGGGAAGTTCACCTAAGGATGGTGAAAAGCATGACATGCATGAAATGCATGATTTAAGGAAATTTTTGGTTTAAGGAATTTTATTGGTTTTAAACGAAGCAAATCAGTAGATTGATCAATAATTGCATAAGTTTCCCAAAATAACACTACGTAAGTGTTATTAGTATTTAAATGAAATTTCTTTGGAAAACGACCAACTATCAATTTTATATGGAAAACAGATAGTGCCGGCACATAGCTCGCACTATATCTGGTTGCTCGCACCGACTTGTGTGACATCATATGCATGAAATGTGCTAGAGCAGTTGCTTGCACTGATTTTTATAATTGTGAAATACATGAGAAGTGCTGGAGCCTAGCTCGCACTCTATTTTGACATGTTTGACTCGTTTTGACTTGATATGCATAAAAAGGTGCCGGGGCGATTACTCGCACTAGTTTTAATGATTTGGCATGCATGAGAGGTGCTGGAGCTTAGCTCGCATCCTGTTTTGATATAATATTGCATAAAAGTCCTGCTGGACTGTAACTTGCACGCGATTTGATGTATTTATGCATAAAGCCATGCTGGAGCTTGCACGTACGAAGTTTTATATGGTTTTATAACTCATTTTAAAGTCGTACTGGAGTTTTTCTCATATGAGGTTTTTACTGAGTCTTTATACATATCCGTACTAGAGCATTGCTCGTACATGGATTTTACTTGTATTTATAATTATTTTAAGTCGTACTGGAGTGCTGCTCGTACGCAGATTTCATTGATTTCTATGAAACCATGCTAGAGCTTTGCTCGCATGAGATTTTTTGATATCATGAATATGCATGGAGCCGTGCTAGAGTTTCGCTCGCACAGGGAAATTTATGACATGCATATAGCCGTGTTAGAGCCTCCTGTAGACTGTGTCACAGTGAGATGATATGCTCACATGTGCATACTGAGAAAGAGATGATATGGGTGGATAAGACATATTGTAGGCACCCCTGACTGAGCTTGGGTTCACAGAGTATGTTGTATCGTGTATGTCACGCGGAGTACACTGTACTGTGGGGATTATTGGAGTGGAGTGGCATTAGCCACGAGGCAGCAAGCCTTGCCCTCGCAATCCTGGTGTTATACTGTTTTGGCAGGTAGGACGACCCACCTCCCGTTTCAGGTGTGATACCCCGCACACTAGGTACCATGTTGCCAGGGATCACGAGGTTATGGCCATAGTCCTATGTTGTTACTGATAGTCACCTACTTGTCTCACATGATATAACTTGTGGTCTGATAGATAAGGGTAGACCCGAGGGAGGGGTCGGGCCCTTGATTTTATGATTTTATGATATGTGACCCTAAAAGAAGGGTGGTTTTATAACCGAAGCTTTATAATGAATTTTAATGGCTTGTTTTATGAATTTGAGATTTACTTATAAGATAATTGACCCGGATGGGGTTATTTTATTCTGCATTTTAATAAAATGATTTGAATGCAGTAGCATGATGATGTTTTCCATGCTTTCATTTCAAATTCATGATTTGTCTTACATGACATGAAAGAATGCATGATTTTGATTAAATTAACGCTAAGTATGATTTACTGATGTCACATAAAATGCTACTGATGCATGAATTACATGCTTTTCTATATGCACAAATAGTTTTGGATAAACTATGTTATGATATATGCATGGTTTTGTGCTTGAGATTTTTAATGAAAAGAAATGGATTTTAAGGGCATGGCATTATGAGCATGTAGATAGTGGAGCTATCTACTTACTTGCATAATTACCTTACTGAGCGTGTGGTTTGCTCATCCCCTTATTTTCCCATCTTTTCAGAGCACTCGCAATAGTTAGTGAGCGGTTGAGGACTTGCATGCTTGGTATCCGCTGCTTCCCATTGAGAGACAGGTATACACATTTGTATAGTTTTGTATCTAAACATGTAATGTACAGTACTGTAAACGGATATGATGTCGGGGATGCAGGGTTATAAATACCATTGTGTATGTATTTAATAAAAGTCAAAAGATAGTAAACTCTTATATGTGAATGTGATTATGAGAATGGATTGGTAATAGTGTGAGGTGACTAACACCGAATCATAGCCCAACTGTTTGTAGGATGGTCACGATGAGAGAAAGGTTCTTATTAATTAATAAATGAGGCGAAAAATCTATTCTGATTTTTAGGTAATTTGGGTCGTCACAGTTAATGGTATCAGAGCTAAGTTGGCCTAATATGAGTCGGTGTTAATGGTTAAGGAAATTTACATCCCAATGTACTGTACATTGTTTAGATACAATTGTGTATATCGAGATGGAAGTGCAGCTAAGAATTTTGTTTTGAATGCAAGAATAGAATCATTAACTGATAGTCGCTATGGTAAAGGGGAGAGTACACGAGCTCGAGGCCGTAGAGGTAAGCTTGAGAGTCGTACTGAGTCACCACATGAGACTTAAGATGAGATTGAAGTAGAGGCTGATATTGAGCATGCCCCACAAAGTCCGATAGAGAGATCAGACAGAGTCTGACAGAGAGATCAGACAGTATTGAAACACGTTTCGCGAGGTTAGAGCGTAGTGTGGAGAACATTTTGTGAACTAATAGCTCAGTGTATGCATGGTATTTAAGGGCGAGTCGGAGTATTGATGGAAATTCGCTCGACCCATCTTAAGAGTTAGACATCTAGAGCTGATATGAGAAATAATTCTAGATGTATTCCGGTGACAGAATATCCCGAACATTGGTTAAAGGAAATTACAGATGAAATTATTTACTCTGACCCAGAGGAACTGGTTGATTAACAAGTATGAAACTCAGTTTATTCCTGGGCAGGTATGACTCTGACACTATAAACAGTGAGAGTCGAAATGTCTGAAAGTTCATGAAGGACTCAGATTGTCAATTAGAGTCCAATTAGCCCGTTAGATATCACTACCTATGCCGAGGTAGTGCGCAGACTACAGTTGTGTGAATAAGATCATGAGTTACACGGCTCTGAGATTGGGAAAGGTAGTAAGGGCCGAAATAGAGACAAAAAGAGAATAGAGAATGACAGAGATGTCAGAATGGAGAAAGGTAGTTTAGTAAAAGCTTAGAGCTGTTGAGTCATAGGGTAAGATGATTGGTAAGGCCCCAATGTAACCAATTTCAACACTATTGGGGGGTATTATGATTGGAGGACTCGGACCTGCTCCGTAGCAGTGGGAGCAGTGTAAGCAGTGTAACAGAGTAGCAGTGTGAACATTGTAAGATGTTTGGTAGTTACCACAAAAATAAGATGTTGGACGAGGGTGAGTATATGCCTTGGACCAAGACACTACTGATGTTTCATTTGATGTGGTGGAAGATACCACACTGGTTGTGAATAATGAAGTAATTATTTTAATTGATCTTGGTGCCACGCATTTATTCATAGCGCCTTCAGTTGCTTACAAGCTAGCGAAAGATGTACAACGTGTACCTTTCGGCAAGATGATGATAGTTAGCTGATTTTCACTAACTGACTATGGGTATAGGATTGTAAATTGAAAATAGGGGAAAAAGGATATGTCAGTCGATTTTATTCAAGGGACTATGAATAATTTTGAAGTAATATGTGAGAATAGATTGATTCGGCTGCAAATTATGTTGTTTAGATTGCTATCCTAAGATAATGATATTTTCAACCCTGAAAAGTATATTGTAAGTTTTAACAAGTAATGAAATGGTTTGTTATAAGTGATATATAAAAGGAGATAAGCTTTAAGATGTGATAGATACTGAATACGGGATATCTTGGAAAAAGAGGCATATGCAAGGTAAGGATATCTTTGATATGTAAAGTAATTTGGATTAAGCGATATGTAGTGAATATGAATTACGACCAAGGATAAGAGGAGGATATATCCATAACCAGTCTATGTGGTTAAGTCTGAGGGTTAATAAAGGTATTTCAAAATACCTCCCCGCCTGAAGACTTGACAGCGTCTTGAAGCGCACATTTAACCTATAAATTGAAATCGACAGTCGTAATATATGCATTTAAAATTTGGATACCTTTACTGGTACGATACAGAAATATAGAATTCGATTAACCATGAAGGTTTAAAAAATTAAAATTTTATAAAAGTCGTTAATATAAGAAAAAGGAAATGACGCGGGTTAGTATCTTGAACGAAAATGATTTCAAAATGACATATACGTTTATGAGTACATATGTCAAGGATATGGGAAATTGAAATATTTAGTGGAACTCAACTACGATGAAGTATTTAAACCTTACCTGGACCGATTGGTTGTCATCTTTAGCAATGACATTTTGATGTATTCAAAGTCCAGGGAAGAGTATGAGTAGCAATAGGAAACTGTCTTACATACGAGTTGTTGAGAGTTTCTCAAATTTGGCTGCTCAATTGGCATGTCTCGTTTGGGAAAAGAGTGTATACGAGCGGGATGATAAGTATGAAAATGACTTCGGTGAGTTTTGGTATATTGAAGTAATAAACTGAGCACTGTAATTATTCTCACCATACCCAACAGCTCAAAAGGTTTCAGTGTGTATGGATACCTCAAAATAAGGATTAGGCTGTGAATTGATGTAAAATGGAAAGATAGTCATTTTTGGATCTAGATATTTCAAGGACCATGAGAGAAACTATCCGACCCATTATTTAGAGTTAGCAGCCGTAGCGTTTACACTAAAAGTATGGTGCCACTACTTAAATGGTAAGAAATTTCGAGTATGCACTGATCGTAAAAACCCTGAGTATCTGTTTTCATAGAAAGAGTAGAATATGAGATAACCAGAGGGTTAGAGCTTCTAAGGATTATGATTGTGAACATTGTACCACCCAGGAAAGGCTAATGTAATAGCTGATGCCTTGAATAGAAAAAGCCTCAGGATGGTATCACATATGATGGTCAGGGAGCGTGAGCTGCTAGAGCAGTTGTGAGCCTCAGTAGTAATGTGATCCCTTCTAATGATGACGGTGATTTTGTGACAACTAGCCTGAGGTTAGAATCAAATTTGAGTGATCGAATTTGCTAGGCTTAGCGTGATGATCGGCATGGTGTCTATAGTGTGAGTCAGATTCAGAAGGGTATAGTGACAGAGTTCACAGTGAGTTATGATGACTTACAGAGGTTCAGAGATAGTATAAGTGCTCCCTAGGACCACAGTTGATGAGATAGTTCTCTTGTCAGAAGCTCACTCTTCGAGATATACAGTGCATCCGAGAAGTAATAAATATATCGAAAATCTCTGAAAAGGGTATGCCTGAGGATGGAAGCTGATTAAGGTAGAGTACGAGAAGTCTGCAGGATTATTACGGCCTCTACTTATATTGACACGAAAAAGAGAACAAATTACCATGAATATTGTGATGGGTTATAAAGGACTCGGATAAATCATGAGGCTATATGGGTGATAGTCGATAGATTGATTAAGTTTACCCACCTTCTAAGGAAATCCCTAGATACTCTCAGTGTGTAGGCAGATTTATGTGTATGAAAAATTGTGAAACATTATGTAGCGTTCCAGTGAGCATGGTATTGGATAGAGATTGCCACTTCACTTCCCACTTCTGGGAATATTGTTTTTGGAAGCTATGGGAACCCGATTGAGTGTTAGCAGAGCTTTTCGTCCTCAGACAGATGGTCAGTCAGAGAGGACTGTACAGGTTCTAGAGGATGTGATGAGAGTGTGTGCCATTGATTTGATAAGCTCTTGGGATGATCAGTTGTTACTAATTGAATTCGCCAATAATGACAGTTGTCACTCGAGTATCGGGATGACTTTATATGAGGCATTTTATGGCCGTAGGGATTGTTCCCCTACTTGGATAAGAAGAAGTGGGTGACAGATAGAGAATTGTTTTTCGAATTGGTAAGACAAACCTCTGAGGATATTCAGTTGATTTGTGAGAGATCAAGAACACCTCAGAGCAGACAGAAAAGCTATGTTGACAAGAGATAGGAAACCATTGGAATTCACCGAGGGTGAATCAGTATTGAGTTGCTCTAGATTGAATCCTTTGAGAGATTGGACAAGTGGGAGATAAGACCTATAGGTTGGCATTACCACTTGAATTAACAGGCATCCACAATGTGTCCCATCTTACGATGTTTCAGAAATAATATCCAGACTCAGCATATGTGATCGAATATGAGCTTTAACAGCTTAGCTAAATGAAAGTATAACGTATGATTGGAGAATCGATTCAGGTATTAAACATGAAAGAGAAAGTGTTGAGGTTTAAGATGATCTCCCTAGTTAAGTATGATGGTAGTATTACACTCCGGAGAAAGTCACTTGAGGATGACAGTACATGATACGATAGTCGTACCCGGAGTTGTTTAAGGAATCATTTGACTTGGTTCTAATTTGGAGGACCAAATTTCTTAAGTAGGGGAGATTGTAAGACCCGAGTTTTATTGTAAGAACAAAAAGGGAATGAATAGAAATTTTCAAGTGCATTTAAAAATGCAAAAGGATTGAAATGGTATTCCCGAAACACGTGCAAAGGCAAAACAATCAAAAGACCAAAATTCGATATTAATCGAGACAAGAAAATTTAATTAAAAGCATGGGATTGAGAAATCTTGATCAATAACGAAGAAATAATTAAATTTCGCATTAAATTGATCAAGATATAATTTTATTTAATATTTTCAAAATTTTCACATCGGAAAGTAATCCCGAAAGTATCGAAAAATATACCGAAAAGCCGAAATAAAATCGAGAAATTCATTTATTTATTAAATGAATTAAATATTAATTTTTTAGATATTTTGGATTATTATTGAATATAATAATTAATTAAAATACTAATAAAAATAAATAAAAATAAAAATAAAATAATTAAAAAAAATTCACGAAAGAAATGCGAAAACTGGAAACAAAAGACAAGTGAGGGAGTTGAGCCCCCTTTGCCTCACGATGGAGGCGGCCGGCATCGGGCCTAGGCGAGCTAGCTGGAAAGGGTGACCGCGAGCCACTGTCAGCACCACCAGCTCGGAGGAACGATGACCGGCGAAAGGAGAGAGGAGAAACAGGCAGCCGAAAATCGAGGGAACCAAATCCCTCGGCTCCGAAGCAACCACCAGCGGACGACGCCAGGAGGCGACTAGCGAAGGTCGATTGGCACCCGAGGAAGCCGACCCGCACACCCACGCGCCCTGAAGTCACCGAAAAATGCCAAATCGATGGAGTGAGGGCCGCGGGAGAGAAGCCTTGATTCGCCGATGATGGCACAATTTTGACTCCAGTCGAGGCCCGATTATGGAAGCCCAGGCCGTGGCGCATCGATTGGTGCCGGAATCACGTCGGGAACCGGCCGGACGGTGCCGAAATGACCAAATGATGACTAAAGTGGCCGAACTAGACTGAACTGGTCGAACCGAACCAGACTAAACTGGTGATCTGAACCGGGTTGAACCGGACCGAACCGGTTCAGCCAAAACGAGAAGGAAAAAAGGAAGAAAGAGGGAAAAAAAAGAAAAAAATTGGAGAAAATTTTAGTGATGCAATCGAGCTACGGGTAAGTCGGTAAGTGGTCAAACTGACCGATTTAAATTTCAGAATATTTAATTTAATTAATATCCGACTGAAAGTTTACCCAAAAAATTATGTAAATTGTGTAGCTCGACGATTGACGTTAAACGAGAGATCAAGATAGCCTCGATTTGCATACAATCGTGGAATCACGGGTAAGTAACCCTTATTTACGACAATTTACAGCATTATGCGTGTTAGAATTTACCGCATAAATTACAAATGAATTATATTCTAAAAATTTGGATAAATTGTCATAAATGCTAAATTAAGCTATTTGAGAGTTAGAAAGATGCTCAATAAATACTGATGGGCCCAATGAGCCCAATAGGCCTCGATAAAGTGTGTTAAACGGGCTTAAGGCCCATTATGGTATAATCGGGCCCAATATGGGTAAACAGGCCCAATGATTTAAATTAAGTCTAAAAAATATGAAATACATTAAATTGTATTGTATTTGACCTGATGAGCATTTATTCGCAGTTTCGAAGATTGGATTGGGAGCAAATTGGACTGCGTGACGAGACATCAGTGGAAAAGGTCAGACTGTACAAAAAAATGAGGTAAGGGAATTATGTGAGTAGCTAGAGGTAGCTACGCGTATTTTAATAGTTTTGTATACACTGATTTTAAGGATCGAAATAGGTAAAGACTATTTTACCCCTATTGAGGGAAGTTCACCTAAGGATGGTGAAAGCATGACATGCATGAAATGCATGATTTAAGGAAATTTCTCGTTTAAGGAATTTTATTGGTTTTAAACAAAGCAAATCGGTAGATTGACCAATAATTGCATAAGTTTCCCAAAATAACACTACGTAAGTGTTATTGGTATTTAAATGAAATTTCTTTGGAAAATGGCCAACTATCAATTTTATATGGAAAACAGATAGTGCTGGCACATAGTTCGCCCTATATCTGCATTTGTGAGTGTGCATAAATGTGCTTGAGTGGTTGCTCACACCGACTTGTTTGACATCATATGCATGAAATGTGCTAGAGCAGTTGCTCGTACTAATTTTTATAATTGTGAAATGCATGAGAAGTGCTAAAGCCTAGCTCGCACTCTGTTTTGAAATGTTTGACTCCTTTTTACTTGATATGCATAAAAAGGTGCTGGGGCGATTACTCGCACTAGTTTAATGATTTGGCATGCATGAGAGGTGCTGGAGCTTAGCACGCATCCTGTTTTGATATAATATTGCATAAAAGCAGTGCTGGAGTGTAACTCGCATGAGATTTGATGTATTTATGCATAAAGCCATGATGGAGCTTGATCGCATGAAGTTTTATATGGTTTTATAACTCATTTTAAAGCCGTAATGGAGTTTTTCTTGTACGAGGTTTTTACTGAGTCTTTATACATATTCGTACTAGAGCATTGCTCGTACGTGGATTTTACTTGTATTTATAATTATTTTAAGTCGTACTGGAGCGTTGCTCGTGTACAGATTTCATTGATTTCTATGAAACCGTGCTAGAGCTTTGCTCGCATGAGATTTTTTGATATCATGAATATGCATGGAGCCGTGCTAGAGCTTTGCTCGCATAGGGAATTATATGACACCCATATAGCCGTGTTGGAGCCTCCTGTAGACTGTGTGTCACAGTGAGATGATATGATCACACGTGCATATTGAGACAGAAATGATATGGGTGGATAAGACCTATTGCAGGCACCCCTGGCTGAGCTTGGGTTCACGGAGTACGTTGTACCATGTATGTCACGCGGAATGCATTGTACCATAGGGATTGTTGGAGTGGAGTGGCATTAGCCACGAGGCAGCAAGCCTTGCCCTCGCAATCCTGGTGTTATGCTGTTCTGGAGGGTAGGACGACCCACCTCCCGTTTCAGGTGTGATACCCCTCACACTAGGTACCCCAGGGATCACGAGGTTATGGCCATAGTCCTATGTTGTTACTGATAGTCTCCTACTTATCTCACATGATATAACTTGTGGTCTGATAGACAAGGGTAGACCCGAGGGAGGGGTCAAGCCCTCGATTTTACGATTTTATGATTTTAAGATATGTGACCTTGAAAGAAGGGTGGTTTTATAACCGAAGCTTTATAATGAATTTTAACGACTTGTTTTATGAATTTGAGATTTACTTATAAGATAATTGACCCGGATGGGTTATTTTATTCTGCATTTTAATAAAATGATTTGAATGCAGTAGCATGATGATGTTTTCCATGCTTTCATTTCAAATTCAAGATTTGTCTTACATGACATGAAAGAATGCATGATTTTGATTAAATTCATGCTAAGTATGTGTAAGACCCGATATTTTTATCGTAAGAGCAAAAGGGAATGAATAGAAATTTACGAGTGCATTTAAAAATGCAAAAGGATTGAAATGGAATTCTCGAACACGTTCAAGGGCAAAACGGTCAAAAGATCGAAAGTCGGTATAAATTCGAGAAGAAAATTTAATTAAAAATAGGGATTTGAGAAATCTTGATCAATAACGAAGAAATAAATAAATTTCGGATTAAATTAATCAAGATATGAATTTATTAGAATAAACCGAAATTTTCGTATCAAAAAATAATCACGAAAATAATCGAAAAATATACCGAAAAGTCGAAATAATACCGATAAATTCATTTATTGGTTAAATGAATAAAATAGTACTTTTTTAAGATATTTTTGGATTTTAATAATATTTTAATT
This sequence comes from Firmiana major, assembly GCA_033439115.1. Classification (NCBI taxonomy): domain Eukaryota; kingdom Viridiplantae; phylum Streptophyta; class Magnoliopsida; order Malvales; family Malvaceae; genus Firmiana; species Firmiana major. The sequence goes on along the minus strand of CM065897.1, from coordinate 69,308,837 downwards.
AATTAAAATATTATTAAAAATAAAATAATAAAAAAATAATAATAAATAAAAAAGAAAATAATTGATAAAAAAAAACGCGAATTGGAAAATCGTGAAAATAGAAGCGAAAAAAATGAAGCCGAACCGAGGGAGCCCTTTCCCTCACCGATGATTGGCGGTGACCGTAGGCGAGGGCCGACGAAGGAAGCCGACCCCGCGAGGACCACCAGCCACCGGAGCACGCGCCCCCAGCCGTCGAAAATCATATCAAATGGCGAAGGGAGAGAGAACCGAGAAGAGAAAGAGAGTTTTCTGGTGACCGGCGCCGATTTAGGCCCGGCCACCGCCAGCCGAAGGTGCACGACGCAAAGATCGACTGATTAGTGGCTGATTCGGCTGGTATAATGGTGGCCAGCGCGGGAAACAGAGGAAGAAAGGAAAGCCACCAACGTTGGAGGAGAGAAGGGGCCGGACCGGCCAATTTTCGACGACCTCAGGGAAAACTAAGACCAGATCCGAGATGCGGACGACCCAGCGGAGCCACTGGTGGTGAAAACCACTGGAGAACCGATCGACAAGCCACTGAATCGGTCAAATCGGACTAAACCGACGGTTTGAACTGGGTTGAACCGAACTGGACCGAACCGATTCAGCCAAAAACAAAAGGAAAAAAGGAAGAAAAAGGGAAAAAGAAAAAAGAGAAAAAATTGGAGAAAATTTCAGTGATGCAATCGAGCTTCGGGTAAGTCGGTAAGCGGTCGAATTGACCGATTTAATTTTTAAAATATTTAATTTGTCAAATAATCGACTGAAAGTTTACCCGAAAATATATTTAATTGTGTAGCTCGACGATTGGCATCAACCGAGTGCTTGAGACAGCCTCGATTCACGTACTATCAGGGAATCACGGGTAAGTAACCATTATTTACTACAAATTTACGTCGATATGCGTGATTGATATTTATCGCATAAATTACATATTTAATTTCCGCATTAAATGCATTAAATTCAAGAAAATTGGATAAATTGTCGTAAATACTAAATTGAGATATCCAAGAGTTTAGAACGAGGCGAAATAAATACTGCTGGGCCCAATGAGCCCAATAGGCCTCGATAAAGTGTGGTAAACGGGCTTAAGGCTAATTAAGGCCCATTAAGGTGCAATCGGGCCCAATATGGGTAAACGGGCCCAATGATTTAAATTAAGCCTAGAAAATATGAAATACAATTAAATTGTATTGTAATTAACTTGATGAATGTGTATCCGTAATTTCAGAGATTTGATTCGGAGCAAATCGGACTGCGTGACGAGTCATCAGTGGAATGGTCAGACTGTACAGAAAAATGAGGTAAGGGAATTATGTGAGTAGCTAGAGGTAGCTACGCGTATTTTAAATAGTTTTTCTGTACACTGATTATCTATGTATACGCGATTATTGTATAATGATCCTAAAAGTGGTTTAAATGATTTTTAAGGATCGAAATAGGTGAAATGTCTATTTTACCCCATTTAGGGAAGTTCACCTAAGGATGGTGAAAGCATGACATGCATGAAATGCATGATTTAAGGAAATTTATGGTTTAAGGATTTTATTGGTTTTAATCAAAGCAAATCGATAGATTGGCCAGTAATTGCATGAATTTCACATGATAAAACTACGTAAGTGTTATTTGTATTTAAATGGAAATTTCTTTGGAAAATGGGCCAACTATCAAGTTTATATGGAAACAGATAATGCCGACACGTAGTTCGTACTATATCTGCATTTGTGATTGTGCATAAATGTGCTTGAGCGGTTGCTCGCACCGACTTGTGTGACATTATATGCATGAAATGTGCTATAGCATGGTGCTCGCACTGATTTTTATTATTGTGAAATGAGAGCTGCTAGAGCCTAGCTCGCACTCTGTCTTGACATGTTTTGACTTGTTTTGACCTGATATGCATAAAAAGGTGCTGGAGCGATTGCTCGCACTAGTTTTTATGATTTACATGCATGAAAGATGCTGGAGCTTATCTCGCATCCTGTTTTTATATGATATTGCATAAAAGCCATGTCGGAGTGTAACTCGCATGAGATTTGAATTAATTATGCATAAAGTCGTGCTGGAGTGTAACTCGCATGAGATTTGATTTACTTGAGTATTCATTTGTGCTGGAGCTTGCTCGGACAAAGTTTTATATGGTTTTATAACCGTATTAAAGTCGTACTGGAGTTTTTCTCGTACGAGGTTTTCACTGAGTTTTTATACATATCCGTACTAGAGCATTGCTCGTACGTGGATTTTACTTAAATTTATAATCAGTTTAAGTCGTACTGGAGCGCTGCTAGTACGCAGATTTTACTGATTTTTATGAAATCATGCTAGAGCTTCGCTCACATGAGGTTTTTAGATATCGTGAATATGCATGGAGCCATGCTTGAGCTTCGCTCGCACAGGGATTTATATTACATGCATATAGCCGTGTTGGAGCTTCCTGTAGACTGTGTATCACAGTAAGATGATATGCTCACACGTGCATTCTGAGACAGAGATGATTTGGGTGGATAAGATTTATTACAAGCACCCCTGACGGAGCTTGGGTTCACAGAGTACGTTGTACCGTGTATATCACGCGGAGCACGCTATACTGTGGGGATTGTTGGAGTTGAGTGGCATTAGCCACGAGGAAGCAAGCCTTGCCATCGCAATCCTGGTGTTATGCTGTTCTGGCGGGTAGGACGACCCACCTCCCGTTTCAGGTGTGATACCCCGCACACTAGGTACCATGTTGCCAGGGATCACTAGGATATGGCCATAGTCCTTAATGTTACTGATATAATCAGCTGATTGTCTCACATGATATAACATGTGGTCTGTTAGACCAGGGTAGACCCGAAGGAGGGGTCAGGCGCCCGATATGACGATTTTATGATTTCATGATTTTATGATTTGTGACCCTGAAAGAAGGGTGGGTTTATAACTGGAGTTTTATAATGAACTTTACTGATTTGTTTTATGAGATGATTGACCCGGAAGGGTTAGTTTTTACTGCAATTTTAAATGAATTGATTTAAATGTAGAAGCATGATGATGTTTTCCATGCTTTTATTCAAATTCATGATTTGTCTTACATGACATGAAAGAATGCATGATCTTGTTTTAATTCATACTAAGTATGATTTAATGATGTCACATAAAATGCTATGAATGCATGAATTACATGATTTATATATGCACAAATAGTTTTGGATAAACTATGGCATTGAATATGCATGACTTTGTGCGTGAAATTTTAAATGTAAAGAAATGGATTTAAGGGCATGACATTATGAGCATGTAGATAGTAGAGCTATCTACTTACTTGCATAATTGCCTTACTGAGTGTGTGGTTTGCTCACCCCCTTATTTTCTTATCTTTTCAGAGCACTCATAGAAATTAGTAAGCGGTTGAGGACTTGCATGCTTGGTATTCGCTGCTTCCCATCGAGAGTCAGGTATACATATTTTTATGGTTTTGTATCTAAATATGTAATGCACAATACTATAAATGGATATAATGTCGGGGATGTAAGGTTATGTAAATACCATTGGGTATGTATTTGATTAAAGTCAAAAGACAGTAAATATGATATGTGAATATGATTATAGAAATGGAATGGTAATAGGTAAGAGGTGACTAACACCGAATCATAGCCCAACTATTTGGTAAGATGGTCACGATGAGAGAAAGATAAGAATTAAATAATAAATGAAAAAGTGAAAAATTGACTCTGATTTTTAGGTAATTTGGGTCGTGACAGTTAATGGTATCAGTGCTTAAGTTGGCCTGATATGAGTTGGTGTTAGTGGTTAAGAAAGTTTACATCCCCATGTACTGTGCATTATTTAGATACAATTGTGCATATCGAGATGGAAATGCAGCTAAGAATTTGATTTTGAATGCAAGAATACACTCATTAACTGATAGCCACTATGATAAAGAGGCGAGTACACGAACTCGAGGCCGTAGAGGTAGGCCCAAGAGTTATACCGAGTCACCATATGAGACTCGAGATAAGATTGATGTGGAGGTTGGTATTGAGCATGCTCCGCAGAGTCTGACAGAGAAATTGAACAGAGTCTGACAGAGAGATTGGATAGAGTCTGACAGAGAGATCAGACAGTATTGAGACTTGCTTCGCGAGGTTGGAGTGGGGTGTGGAGAATATTATAGAGCTAATTGCTCAGAATGTGTATGAGATTTGAGGGCGAGTCGGAGCATTGGTGGAAGTCTGCTCGACCCATCTTAAGAGTCAGACATCCAAAATGGATATGGAAAATAATTCTAGATGTATTCCAGTGATAGAATATCCTAGACGCTTAAATGAAATTATAGATAAAATTATTTACTCTGACCCAGAGGTACTGGTTGATTAACGAGTAATAAACTCAGTTTATATTCCTGGGCAGATATGACTCGGACACTATGAACAATGAGAGTCTAGATGTCTGAAAGTTCATGGAAGGGCTCAGATTGTCAATTAGAGTCCAATTTGGCCGTTAGATATCACTACTTATGCCGAGGCAGTGCGCAGACTACAGTGTGTGAGTAAGATCATGAGTTACACGCCTCTGAGATTGAGAAAGGTAGTAAGGGCCAAAATAAAGACTGAAAGAGAATAGAGAATGACAGAGATGTCAGAACGGGAAAAAAGGTAATTGGTAAGAGCTTAGAGTTGATGAGTCATGGGGTAAGTTGATTGATAAGCCCCAGTATATCCAATTTCAATACTTTTGAGGGGCATTGTGATTTAAGGACCCCGACCTGCTACAGAGCAGTGTAACAGAGTAGCAATGTATGTAGTGTAAGATGTGTGGTAGATACCACGAAAATAATATGTTGGACAATGGCGAGTGTATACCTTAGACCAGGACACTACTGATGTTTAATCTGATGTGGTGGAAGATGCCACACTGGTTGTGAATAATGAAATAATTATTTTAATTGATCCTGGTGCCACGTATATATTCATACTGCCTTCAATTGCTTATAAGCTAGTAAAAGATGTGAAACCTGTACCCTTAGGCAAGATGATAATGGTTAGTTGATTTTCACTAACTGAATATGGGTATAGAGATTGTAAGTTGAAAATAGGGGTGAAAACATCACTGAAAGGTGTACTGTAAGTGTAACAAGTAATGAAAAAGTTTGTTATAAGTTATATATGAAAGGAGATAAGCTTCGAGATGTGATAGATCCTATATACAAGACATATTGGAATAAGATATGTATGCAAGGTAAAGATATCTTTGATATGTAGCGAATATGAATTGTGACCACATGGACTGAAATGTAAAGTAATTGTGGTCAAGTCTGAGGGTTAATAAAGGTATTTTAAAATATCTCCCTGCCTGAAGACTTGACAGCGTCTAGAAGCGCACACATAACCTAAAAATTGAAATCGACAGTCGTAGTCGCTATATATACATTTAAAAATTTGGGTACCTTTACTGGTACGATAAAGAAATATAGAATTTGACTAATCATGAAGGTTTAAAAAAATTAAAATTTTATAAAAGCCGTCAATATAAGAAAAAGGAAATGACGCGAGTTAGTATCTTGAACGGAAACGATTTCGAAAGGACATTATACATTTATGTGTACATAGGTCAATGATATGAGTGAATGAAGTATTCAGTGGAACTCAACTACGAAAAGGTATTTAAACCTTACCTGGATCGAGTGGTTGTCATCTTGAGCGATGATATTTTAAGTATTCGAAGTCTAGGGAAGAGCATGAGTAGCAACAGGAAACTGTCTTACAGACAAGTTATTGAGAGTTTCCCGAAATGAGCTGCTTAGTTGACACATCTTGTTCGGAAGAGATTGTATGTCAGTGGGATAATAAGTATGAAAATGGCTTCGGTGAGTTTTGGTATATTGAATTAATGAATTGACCACCGTAAGTATTCTCACCATAACCAACAGCTCAAGAGGTTTCAGTGAGTATGGATACGTCACAATAAGGATTGGGCTGTGTATCGATGTAAAATGGGAAGATAGTCGTTTATGATCCAGATAGTTCACAGATCATGAGAGAAACTATCTGACCCATGATTTAGAATGACAGCCGTAGCGTTTACGCTAAAAGCATGACGCCACCACTTATACGGCGAGACATTTCGGGTATGCACTGATCATAAAAGCCCTGAGTATCTGTTTTCACAGAAAGAGTAGAATATGAGATAACCAAGAGGGTTAGAGCTTCTAAGGATTATGATTGTGAACATTGTACCACCCAGGAAAGGCTAATGTAATGGATGATGCCTTGAACAGAAAGAGCCTCGGGATGGTATTACATATGATAGTCAGGGAGCGTGAGCTGCTAGAGCAGTTGTGAACCTCAGTAGTGATGTGATCCCTTCTGATGATGACGGTGATTTTGTGACAGCTAGCCTGAGGTTAGAATCGGATTTGTGTGATCGAATTTGCTAGGCTTAGCGTAATGGTCGGCATGGTGTCGATGGTGTGGGTTAGATTCAGAAGGGTATAGTGATAGAGTTCACAGTGTACGATGATGACTTACAGAGGTTTAAAAACAGTATAAGTGCTCCACAGGACCACAGTTGATGAGATAGTGTTATTGTTAGAAGCTTACTCTTCGGGATATACAGTGCACCCAGGCAATAATAAATATATCAGAATCTCTGAAAAAAGTATTAGTGGTCAGGTATGAAATGTGATATTATAGAGATTGTAGAGAAGTGTCTCATATGTCAGCAGAGTAAGGTAGAGTAATAGAAGTTGCAGGGTTATTGCAGCCTCCACCTATATTGACATGGAAATAGGAATAAGTTACCATGAATTTCGTTATGGGTTATAGAGGACCCGGATGAATCATGAGGCTATTTGGGTGATAGTCGATAAATTAATTAAGTATACCCACCCTTTGGTTATGAAATCCCCGGATACTCTGAGTACGTAGGCAAATTTATGTGTATGGAAAAATTGTGATACATGATGTTGCATTCCAGTGAGCATGGTATCAGATAGGCATTCCCGCTTCACTTCCCACTTCTGGAAATATTGTTTTTGGAGCTATGGGACCCTGATTGAGTGTTAGCATAGCTTTCCATCCTCAGACAGATGGTCAGTCAGAGAGGACTGTATAGGTTCTAGAGGATATGATGAGAGTGTGTGCCATTGATTTTATAAGCTCTTGGGATGATCAGTTTTTACCAATCGAATTCGCCAATAATTATAGTTGTTACTTGAGTATCAGGATGATATTTTATATGAGGCATTGTATGGCCGTAGGGAGTTGTTCCCCGATTTGGATAAGAAGAAGTGGGTAACAGATAGAGAATTGTTCCTGAATTGGTAAGATAAACCTCTGCGGATGTTCAGTTGATTTATGAGAGATTAAGAACACCTCAGAGCAGACAGAAAAGCTATGCTGACAAGAGATAGAAATCATTGAAAATTCACCGAGGGTGAATCATTATTGTTGACAGTTACTTGTCTTAAGGACGTAACGAGATTCGGATAGAGATATTGGACAAGTGAGAGATAAGACCTGTAGGTTGGCGTTACCACTTAAATAGACAGGCATCCACAATGTGTCCTATCTTCTGATGTTTCGAAAATAATATCCGGACCCAATATATGTGATCGGATATAAGCTTCAACAGTTTAGCTCAATGAAAGTATAAAGTATGATTGGAAAAATTGATTCGGGTACTAAACATGAAGGAGAAAGTGTTAAGGTTTAAGATGATCTCCCTAGTTAAGTATGATGGAAATATTACACTCCGGAGAAAGTCACTTGAGGATGACAGTATATAATACGATAGATGTACCTGGAGTTATTTATGGACTCATTTGCCTTGGTTCTAATTTGGTGGACCAAATTTCTTAAGTGGGGGAGATTGTAAGACCCAATATTTTTATCGTAAGAGCAAAAGGGAATGAATAGAAATTTACGAGTGCATTTAAAAATGCAAAAGGATTGAAATGGAATTCCCGAACACGTGCAAAGGTAAAACGGTCAAAAGATTGAAAGTCGGTATAAATTTGAGAAGAAAATTTAATTAAAAATAGGGATTTTGAGAAATCTTGATCAATAACAAAGAAATAAATAAATTTCGGATTAAATTGATCAAGATATGAATTTATTGAAATAAATCAAAATTTTCGTATCGAAAAATAATCCCGAAAATAATCGAAAAATATACCAAAAAGTCGAAATAATATCGATAAATTCATTTATTGGTTAAATGAATAAAATAGTATTTTTTTAAGATATTTTTGGATTTTAATAATATTTTAATTGATTAAAATATTTTTAAAATAAAATAATAATAAAAATAATAATAAAAAAATAATTGATAAAAAAAAAACACGCGAATTGGAAAATCGCGGAAACAGAAACGAAAAAAACGAAGCCAAACCGAGGGAGCCCTTTCCCTCACTGGTGATCGGCGGTGACCGCAGGCGAGGGCCGACGAAGGAAGCCGACCCCGCGAGGACCACCAGCCACCGGAGCACGCGCCCCCAGCCGCCGAAAATCATATCAAACGGCGAAGGGAGAGTGAACCGAGAAGAGAAAGAGAGTTTTCTGGTGACCGACGCCGATTTAGGCCCAGCCACCGCCAGCCGAAGGTGCGCGACGCCAAGAACGACCGATTAGTGGCTGAATCGGCCAGTATAATGGTGGCCAGCGCCGGCAACGGAGGAAGAAAGGAAAGTCACCAACGCCGGAGGAGAGAAGAGGCTGAATCGGCCACTTTCCGGTGACCTCAGGGAAAACTAAGACCAGATCCGAGATGCGGACGACCCAGCGGAGCCACTGGCGATGAAAATCGACGGAGAACCAGCCGATAAGCCACTGAATCGATCGAATCAGACAAAATCGATGATCTGAACCGGGTTGAACCGAACCGGACCGAACCGGTTCAGCTAAAAAGAAAAGGAAAAAAAGGAAGAAAAAAGGAAAAAGAAAAAAAGAGGAAAAATTAGGGAAAATTTCAGTGATGCAATCGAGCTTCGGGTAAGTCGGTAAGAGATCGAATTGATCGGTTTAATTTTTGGAATATTTAATTTGTTGAATAATCGACTGAAAGTTTACCCAAAAATATATTTAATTGTGTAGCACGACGATAGCCATCAACCGAGAGCTTGAGACAGCCTCGATTCACGTACTATCAGGGAATCACGAGTAAGTAACCATTATTTACGACAAATTTACGTCGATATGCGTGATTGATATTTATCACATAAATTAAAGATTTAATTTCCGCATTAAATGGATTAAATTCTGGAAAATTGGATAAATTGTCGTAAATACTAAATTGATATATCCAAGAGTTTAGAACGAGGCTAAATAAATACTGTTGGGCCCAATGAGCCCAATAGGCCTCGATAAAGTGTGGTAAACGGGCTTAAGGCCGATTAAGGCCCATTAAGGTGCAATAGGGCCCAATATGGGTAAACGGGCCCAATGATTTAAATTAAGCCTAGAAAATATGAAATACAATTAAATTGTATTGTAATTGACTTGATGAATGTGTATCCGCAGTTTCAAAGATTTGATTCGGAGCAAATCGGACTGCGTGACGAGTCATCAGTGGAAAGGTCAGACTGTACAGAAAAATGAGGTAAGGGAATTGTGTGAGTAGCTAGAGGTAGCTACGCGTATTTTAAATAGTTTTTCTGTACACTGATTATGTATGTATACGCGATTATTGTATAATGATCCTAAAAGTGGTTTAAATGATTTTTAAGGATCGAAATAGGTGAAATGTCTATTTTACCCCTATTGAGGGAAGTTCACCTAAGGATGGTGAAAGCATGACATGCATAATGCATGATTTAAGGAAATTTATGGTTTAAGGATTTTATTGGTTTTAATCAAAGCAAATCGATAGATTGGCCAGTAATTGCATGAATTTCACATGATAACATTACGTAAGTGTTATTTGTATTTAAATGGAAATTTCTTTGGAAAATGGGCCAACTATCAAGTTTATATGGAAACAGATAGTGCCGACATGTAGTTCGCACTATATCTGCATTTGTGATTGTGCATAAATGTGCTTGAGCGGTTGCTCGCATCGACTTATGTGACATTATATGCATGAAATATGCTAGAGCATGGTACTCGCACTGATTTTTATTATTATGAAATGAGAGCTGCTGGAGCCTAGCTCGCACTCTGTTTTGACATGTTTTGACATGTTTTGACTTGTTTTGACGTGATATGCATAAAAAGGTGCTGGAGCGATTGCTCGCACTAATTTTTATGATTGACATGCATGAAAGATGCCGGAGCTTAGCTCGCATCCTGTTTTTATATGATATTGCATAAAAGCCATGCCGGAGTGTAACTCGCACGAGATTTGAATTAATTATGCATAAAGCCGTGCTGGAGTGTAACTCGCATGAGATTTGATTTACTTGAGTATTCATTTGTGCTGGAGCTTGCTCGCACAAAGTTTTATATGGTTTTATAACTCGTATTAAAGTCGTACTGGAGTTTTTCTCATACGAGGTTTTCACTGAGTTGTTATACATATTCATACTAGAGCATTGCTCGTACGTGGATTTTACTTGAATTTATAATCAGTTTAAGTCGTACTGGAGTGCTGCTCGTACGTAGATTTTACTGATTTTTATGAAATCGTGCTAGAGCTTCGCTCGCACGAGGTTTTCAGATATCATGAATATGCATGGAGCCGTGCTTGAGCTTCGCTCGCATAGGGATTTATATTACATGCATATAGCCGTGTTGGAGCCTCCAGTAGACTGTGTGTCACAGAGAGATGATATGCTCACACGTGCATTCTGAGACAGAGATGATTTGGGTGGATAAGATCTATTACAGGCACCCCTGACTGAGCTTGGGTTCAGGGAGTACGTTGTACCGTGTATATCACGCGGAGTACGCTGTACCGTGGGGATTGTTAGAGTGGAGTGGCATTAGCCACGAGGCAGCAAGCCTTGCCCTCGCAATCCTAGTGTTATGCTGTTCTGGAGGGTAGGACGACCCACCTCCTGTTTCAGGTGTGATACCCCGCACACTAGGTACCATGTTGCCAGGGATCACTAGGATATGGCCATAGTCCTTGATGTTACTGATATAATTAGCTGATTGTCTCACATGATATAACTTGTGGTCTGTTAGACCAGGGTAGACTCGAAGGAGGGGTCAGGCCCCCAATTTGACGATTTTATGATTTCATGATTTTATGATTTGTGACCCTGAAAGAAGGGTGGGTTTATAATTGGAGTTTTATAATGAACTTTACTGATTTTTTTTATGAGATGATTGACCCGGAAGGGTTAGTTTTTACTGCAATTTTAAATGAATTGATTTAAATGCAGAAGCATGATGATGTTTCCCATGCTTTTATTCAAATTCATGATTTGTCTTACATGACATGAAAGAATGCATGATCTTGTTTTAATTCATACTAAGTATGATTTAATGATGTCACATAAAATGCTATGAATGCATGAATTACATGATTTATATATGCACAAATAGTTTGGGATAAACTATGGCATTGAATATGCATGACTTTGTGCGTGAAATTTTAAATGAAAAGAAATGGATTTAAGGGCATGGCGTTATGAGCATGTAGATAGTAGAGCTATCTACTTACTTGCATAATTGCCTTACTGAGCGTGTGGTTTGGTCACCCCCCTTATTTTCCCATCTTTTCAGAGCACTCACAGAAATTAGTAAGCGGTTGAGGACTTGCATGCTTGGTATTCGTTGCTTCCCATCGAGAGTTAGGTATACACATTTTTATGGTTTTGTATCTAAATATGTAATGCACAGTACTGTAAATGGATATGATGTCGGGGATGTAAGTTTATGTAAATACCATTGGGTATGTATTTAATTAAAGTCAAAAGATAGTAAACTCTGATATGTAAATATGATCATGGAATTGGAATGGTAATAGGTAAGAGGTGACTAATACCGAATCATAGCCCAACTGTTTGGTAAGATGGTCACGATGAGAGAAAGATAAGAATTAAATAATAAATGAAAAAGCGAAAAATTTACTCTGATTTTTAGGTAATTTGGGTCGTGACAGTATGATTTACTGATGTCACATAAAATGCTATTGATGCATGAGGTACATGCTTTTCTATATGCACAAATAGTTTTGGATAAACTATGTCATGATATATGCATGGTTTTGTGCTTGAGATTTTTAATGAAAAGAAATGGATTTTAAGGGCATGGCATTATGAGCATGTAGATAGTGGAGCTATCTACTTACTTGCATAATTGCCTTTCTGAGCGTGTGGTTTGCTCACCCCCTTATTTTCCCATCTTTTCAGAGCACTTGCAATAGTTAGTGAGCGGTTGAGGACTAGCATGCTTGGTATCCGCTGCTTCCCATTGAGAGGTAAGTATATACATTTGTATAGTTTTGTATCTAAACATGTAATGCAAAGTACTGTAAACGGATATGATGTCGGGGATGTAGGGTTATAAATACCATTGTGTATGTATTTAATAAAAGTCAAAAGATAGTAAACTCTGATATGTGAATGAGATTATGGAAATGGATTGGTAATAGTGTGAGGTGACCAACACCGAATCATAGCCCAACTGTTTGTAGGATGGTCACGATGAGAGAAAGGTAAGAATTAAATAATAAATGAGAAAGCGAAAAATCTACTCTGATTTTTAGGTAATGTGGGTTGTGACAATAACAGTATCTCGGGTAAGTAAATCTCATTTACGACAATTTACATAGTTATGCGCGTTAAAAATTCATCGCCTAAGTTACAAATTTATTTCCATATAAAATGAATTATGTTTTGGAATTAGAAATCGATTGTCGTGAATAATTGTATGAGTTATCCAAGGAGCCTAAATCGAGGTCCAATAAGTGTTGATTAGCCCAATGAGCTTAATAGGTCTTAATGAAGGGAATAGTAAGTGAAAAATGGGCTTAAGACTGATTAAGGCCCATTAAGGTACAATCGTACCCAATAAGAGTAAACGAGCCCAATGATGTAAATTAAGCCCAGTAAAAGTGAAATACGAGTAAAATGTATTGTATTTAACTCGATAAATGATTATCTACAGCTCGAGAGAACATACTGGGAGCTAAACGGATCGGATGATCGATAGCGATGGAAAAGGCAGAGTGATCAGAATGATTTGTGTAAGGGAATTTTGCGAGTAGCTATAGGTAGCTATACGTAGTTTTGGTAAAATTTTCAAGCATTTAAATTTTATGAGGATTTCAAAAATGAAAATTTTCTTGTAGGGACTCGATATAAGGAAATTACCATTTTACCCCTCCTAAGGGAAAATTTGAAAAAAAGTTGGGATAGGATTGGAATAGGCATAAACTGCATGTTTTGATTGTTGTCACTATGAAATAATGCTTTTTAGCAAGTATACGGATAGGTTGGCTAGTGTTTATAGGAATTGCATTAAATAGCACGTTTATGTGCTGAGCTTTAATTCTAAAGCGTTTTCATTGACAGTGAGCCACTTATCAGATTTATGTGAAAACAAAACCGTGTTGGAGTTTTGCTTTCACAGGAATTGGTTTGATTGTACATGCATTAGTGCTAGAGCTTCGCTCGCACTAGATTTTGCGATACATGCATGACATGGTGCTGGAGCCTTGCTCGCACTATATTTTACCTGATTTACACATGACATCACGCTGGAGCTTTGCTCGCGCAGGATTTTCATGATTATTCAGGACTAGTGCTGGAGCTTCGCTCGCACTCGATTTTTACATGATTTTGTACATGGCATAGTGCTGGAGCCTTGCTCGCACTAGATTTTATATGATATATGCATGACAAAGTGCTGGAGCCTCGTTTGCACTAGATTTTTCCCATGTTTTATACACAGTGTTATGCTGGAGCTTTGCTCGCACGAGATTTGACATGATTTACACATGCATGAGTGCTGGAGCCTAACTCAGACCCGATTTTTCCATGAATGTGTGCATAGCATAGTGCTGGAGCTTAGCTCGTACTAGATTTTTACATAGTTTCCATGATAGAGTGTTGAAGCATTGCTCGCACTAGATTTTCATTAGATATTTACAACTGTGTTGGAGCTTGCTCGCACGTGACTTTTATAACATGCTTGGAGTTGTGCTGGGAGCTTCGGGTAGACTTTGTGTCACACCGATTATATAGGCTCGCACGTGCATTTTGAGACGTGGCAACAGTTGTTGAGATGATATAGGTCTACGGAGTACGATGTACCGTGCATGTAGCATGGAGTACGTTGTACCGTGCAGTGATATATTGTAAGACCCGAAATTTGGTGTCTTCTCCTTAAGAACATGTTAGTGTGAACCTTTGTACGTAATAGGTTAATTAATAAAGAGATTTCGTGTGGATTTTAAGCCCAAATTATTAAGTTAGACATCCGAATGCACTGAAGTGCAAAATAAAAGTTTGGGTAAATTTAGAATAAACCAAATGAAATTAGGTTAAATCGATTTAAAATACAAATTCAGAACATGAAAGTATAGGGAGTCTAAAACGGGAAGTTAGTTCGAAAATAATAAATCGAAAATTATCCTATTTACGCAATTTATCCCTAAAATATAGAAAAATATACTTCTAGAGGAATAAATAAATAGATACAATAAAATAAAATATGATGCCCATATTGTAAGACTCAATTTTATTTAAAACACGAAATGAAAAATGAAAAAGGATTGAAAGGGTAATCCCAAACATGTGCAAGGGTAAAACGGTCAAAAGATCAAAATTCAGTATTAATCGTGACAAGAAAATTTAATTAAAAATAGGGGATTGAGAACTCTTGATCAATAACGAAGAAATAATTAAATTTCGGACTAAATTGATCAAGATATGAATTTATTGGAATAAATCGAAATTTTCACCTCGGAAAATTATCCTGAAAATAGTCAAAAAAATATACCGAAAAGGCGAAATAAGACTGAGAAATTCATTTATAGATTAAATGAATAAAATATAATTTTATGATATTTGTGGATTTTAATATATTTTAATGAATAAAATAATAATAAAATTTAATTATAATAAATAAAATAATTTTAAAAAAAAGAGAAGAATCGCGATTTGCGATTCTGGGAAAGGAAGCAGAGACCGGAGGAGCCGGCCCTCCCTCACCGGACGGAAACCACTAGCAGACTAGGCAAGAAGCTAACGGGGGAAGGCAGCTGAGCCACCAGCAACCCGAAGGAGGAGGTGAACGCTGGCGAGAAGGGAGAGATAAATCGAGAAAGCTAACCAAGAGAGGGAGAGGAGAAATCCGGTGACGGACGTCGATTCGGGCCTGGCCACCGACAGTCGAAGGTAGCCTACGCCAAGATCGAAGGATGAGCGGCTGAATCGATCGGTGGGGCAACAGCTAGCGCTGGCAACGGTAAGAAACGGAAAGGAGAAGAGCCGGACCGACCACTTTTCGTCCACGGGCGAAACCGAGACCAGATCCATGCATTGGACGATCCTGCCGAACTACTGGCAGCGAAAGCCGGCGAAAAATCAATCGGCGAGGCACTGAACCGATCGAACTGGCTAGACCTAACAGGTCTGAACCCGCTTGAACTGGACCAAATCGGTTCAGCCCAAAAGAAAAGGAAAAGAAGAAAAAAGGAAAAAAAAAGAAAAAGAGGAAAAATTGGGAAAAATTCCAGTGATGGAATCGAGCTACGGGTAAGTCAGTAAGCGATCGAAATTGATCGATTTAAATTTCAAAATATTTAATTTGATAAATAATTGACTGAAAGTTTACCCAGAAAAATATTAAATTTTGTAGCTTGACGATTGACGTCAAACGAGAGCTCGAGACAGCTTCGATTTGCGTATTATCATGGAGTCTCGGGTAAGTAACCCTTATTTACGACAATATTGCATCGTTATCCGTGTTAGAAATTTACCGCATAAATTACGGATTTAAATTTCTCATGAAATGAATTATATTATGGAAATTGAGATAAATTGTCGTAAATAATTAAATTAAGCTATTCAAGAGATAGAATGAGGCTCAATAAATACTGATGGGCGTAATGAGCCCAATAGGCCTCGATAATGTGAATAATAAGTGGAAAACAGGCTTAAGGCCGATTAAGGCCCATTATGGTGCAATCGGGCCCACTTTGAAAAAATGGGCCCAATAATTTAAATTAAGCCCTGAAAATATGAAATACAATTAATTGTATTGTATTTGACCTGATGTATATTTATACACAGTTTCAGAGATTTGATTGAAAGTAAATCAGACTGCATGACGAGACATCAGTGAAAGGTCAGACTGTATAGAAAAATGAGTTAAGGGAATTGTGTGAGTAGCTAGAGATAGCTATGCATATTTTAATAGCTTTTGTATACACTGAATATGTATGTATACATTAATTATGTATAAAGGTCCTAGAAATAAATTAAAGATTTTAAGGACTCGAAAAAGGTAAAGACTATTTTACCCTTATTGAGAGAAATTCACCTAAGGATGGTGAAAGCATGACATGCATGATTTAAGAATTTTCTGATTTAAGGAATTTTTGTGGATTTTAAGCAAAGCAAATCGATAGATTGGCCAGTAATTACATAAATTTCACAAATTAAACACTACGTAAGTGTTATTTATATTTAAATGAAATTTCTTTGGAAAATGGGCTAACTATCAATTTTATATGGAAACAGATAGTGATGGCACATAGCTCGCACTATATCCATGTTTGTGAGTGTGCATAAAGGTGCTTGAGCGATTGCTCGCACCGACTTGTGTGACATCATATGCATGAAATGTGCTAGAGCGGTTGCTTGCACTGATATTACTATTATGTAATGCATGAGAGGTGCTGGAGCTTAGCTCGCACTCTGTTTTTAATGTTTTGATTTGTTTTGACTTAATTTGCATAAGAAGGTGCTGGAGCGATTGCTCGCACTAGTTTTAATGATTTGACTTGCATGAGAGGTGCTGGAGCTTAGCTCGCATCCTATTTTGATATGATAATTGCATAAAAGCCATGCTGGAGTGTAACTCGCACGAGATTTGATTTATTTATACATAAAGTCATGCTGGAGTGTAACTCGCACGAGATTTGATTTATTGATGCATAACACCATGCTGGAGCTTGCTCGTACGAAGTTTTATATGATTTTATAACTCATTTTAAAGTCGTACTGGAGTTTTTCTCGTACGAGGTTTTCACTGAGTTTTTATACATATCCGTACTAGAGTAGTGCTTGTCCATGGATTTTACTTAAATTTATAATTATTTTAAGTCGTACTGAAGCGCTGCTCGTACACAAATTTCATTGATTTCTATGAAATCGTGCTAGAGCTTCGCTCACATGAGATTTTCTGATATCATGAATATCCATGGAGTCGTGCTTGAGCTTTGCTCGCACAGGGATTTACATGACATGCATATAGCCGTGTTGGAGCCTCTTGTAGACTGTGTGTCATAGTGAGATGATATGCTCACATGTGCATACTGAGACAGAGATGGTGTGGGTGGATAAGACCTATTGCAGGCACCCATGACTGAGCTTGGGTTCACGAAGTACGTTGTACCGTGTATGTCACGCGGAGTACGCTGTACCGTGGGGATTGTTAGAGTGGAGTGGCATTAGGCACGAGGCAACAAGCCTTGCCCTCGCAATCCTGATGTTATGCTATTCTGGTGGGTAAGACCGACCCACCTCCCGTTTCAGGTGTGATACCCCATACACTAGGTATCGTGTTGCCAAGGATCACTAGGTTATGGCCATAGTCTTCGATGTTACTAATATAGTCACCTACTTGTCTCACATGATATAACTATTGGTCGATAGACCAAGGTAGACCCGAGGGAGGGGTCAGGCCCCCGATTTTATGATTTTATGATATGTGACCCTGAAAGAAGGGTGGTTTTATAACTGAAGTTTTATAATGAATTTTAATGAATTGTTTTATGATTTTGGAATTGAATTATAAGATGTTTAACCCCTTTGGGTAATTTTATACTGCGTTTTAAATAAAATGATTTAAATGTAGTAGCATGATGAGTTTTTTCATGCTTTAATGATAAATTCATGAAATGATTGTATCTCATGATTTGTTTTATATCGCATGAAATAATGCATGATTTTGATTTAATTCATCCTAAGTATGATTTACTGATGTCACATAAAATGCTATTGATGCATAAGTAGTATGATTTATATATGCACGAACAGTTTTATAAATTAAGTCATGATGAAATACATGATTCCGTGCTTGAGATTTTAATGAAAAGAAATGGATTTTAAGGGCATGGCATTATGAGCATGTAGATAGTGGAGCTATCTACTTACTTGCATAATTGCCTTACTGAGCGTGTGGTTTGCTCACCCCCCTTATTTTCTCTTCTTTTCATAGCACTCGCAGTAGTTAGTGAGCGGCTGATGACTTGCAATCTTGGTATCTGCTGCTTCCCATCGAGAGTCAGGTATACACATTTGTATGGTTTTGTATCTAAATATGTAATGCACAGTACTGTAAATGGATATGATGTCGGGGATGTAAGGTGATGTAATACCATTGTATATGTATTTAGTTAAAGTCAAAGGATAATAAATCCTGATATATGAATGTGATTATGGAAATGGAATGGTAAATAGGTGAGAGGTGACTAACACCGAATCATAGCCCAACTGTTTGTAGGATGGTCACGATGAGAGAAATGTAAGAATTAAATAATAAATGAAAAAGCGAAAAATTTACTCTGATTTTTAGGTAATTTGGGTTGTGACACATATATTGTTGTAAAAATAAATTAAATAAAATACATGTAAAAACGTATATAAATATTAATGTACAAAAATACATTATGATAATATATTATTTTTATAATAATATAAGGTATTTTGTAATAATATTATTATAATAATAATATTACAATTGTAAGATAATTTTAATTATATGTGTATTATACTATGTTAAAATATAATATAATATATTATATAAAATAAAATAAGAAAAGTAAAGGAATTGAAAAAAAAAAACACAGAAACGAAACAGAACTGAAGCTCGCGCGAAATAGGGAAACCTGATCTCCTCTGATTTCTCACCGACGGTAGCAAACGACGAGGACCATGGGCGCAAGATGGCAGGCAAAAGGACGACCGACACCGAGTAAACGTCTGACAGCCACCATGTGCCTTGCATCGCTGGCAAACGAGAGATCGGAGAGGGAGAGAAATCAAGAGAGAAAAGGGAAATCCGACGAGCTCGGCGCCGATTTGGCTAGCACCACTACGGATCAAAGGCTCTCCAGCCCAAGCCGAGGTGATGGGTGAAAGGAACGACCAGTGAATCGACCACCAGCGCCCGTAACTACGAAAAGAGAAAAATGGCAGTGATGCCGAAAATGGAGAAGGCCGAACCGGCCTCATCACTATCGATCCGAGTGAGGTCACCACCAAATCTACGCTTCACGTGGCCAGACGGACCACCTGGAAGTGGAAGTTGGCAGAGAATCGGCCAGCAGAGGCACGGAGGACGAGGGTTATGCTGAACTGGTTTGGGACAATTTAGCTGAAATGAAACTATGTTAAATCGGATCGGACCGGTTCAGCAAAAAAAGGAAAAATGGGAAAAATCCAAGGATGCAATCGAGCTACGGGTAAACCGGTAAGCAGTCAAAATTGATCGATTTAATTTTGGGACTTTTTAATTGATATTATATTTTATCGAAATTGACACAATACATGTATAAACATGTAGCACGGCAATTGGCGATGAACAAGAGTTTGAGTTAGCCTTGATTTACATGATATCACAAAATCTCGGGTAAGTGAATCTTAATTTCTCTAAATTGGATAGTTATAAGAGTTAGAAATTAATCGCGTAAGTTGCGATTTATTCCTTATAAAATTTTGTAATGCTTGGAATTGAAAATAGACTCATAAATGATTTTAAACTGTCGAAAGAGACTAGAAATTTGATAAGATACCGTAATAGTGATGTTAGGCCAAGAATTCGGCTAAATGTTTGTAATAAGCAAAGTTTGAGTAACAATCGGCCCAATTTAGATTATGGGCCCCACGAAAAGTCTAATAAAAGTAAATGAGCCCAAAAAGTTAAATCGACTGTAGTAAACGAAGAAAATATATTTTATTGGGTTAAATTGATATGATAAATAATTTTCTAGAGCTCTAGAGATTGGATTAGGAGTAGATCGAACTGGAGAAGCTTCCAGTAGTGAAAATTTACCACACTCGACTTGATACGATGTAAGGGAATTTTGTAAGTGCTTAGAGATATCTATGCGTATTTTTTAGGGGATTTACAGGGCCTAAAATTTTCTAAAGTATCTAGAAATGAAATAATAATTTCTAGGAAAATCGAGGTATCGGTGGAAATAGACAGTTTTGCCCATAGTTAGGAATTTTACAAAAAGGGTAGTAAGGCTAATAAGTTGCATGAATAAAATGTTTTTGATATTTTATTAAATACATTGTTTGATTTAAGCAATTTATCGATAGGCTTACTATTGATTTTCATGATTTGCATGAACAGGATACATGTGAGGTGCCAATTATGATTTTGAAAGTGTTTTATCGAAATAAAGCAGCCTATCAGATTTATATGAGTATAAATTGTGATAGAGCCTTGCTCGCACTGGATTTTGATGTTTTAACTCATATACAGACTCCTGAAGCCTTGCTCGCACTGAGCTTTATTGATTTATATGCATGAAAATCGTTCTGGACCCGTGCTCGTACGTAATTTTACATTGATTTATTGTGTATAAAACCGTACTGGAGCTTTGCTCGTATGTGATTTACATCGATTTATTTCACATGAAATTCATACTAGAGCCTTGCTCGTACGAGGATTTTTGTATGTGTATAAAACTGTGCTGGAGCTTAGTTCGCACGAGATTTTAGATATGATGATAAGCATGGTGTTGTGCTAGAGCTTCGCTCGCACTAGACATGATGTGACCTGAATAGAGCCATTCTGGAGCCTCATGTAGAATGTGTGTCACAATGAGATGATATGCTCACATGTGTATGTTGAGACATAGGTTGGTTATCAACATGGTATGAGGTGATCAGACCTATGGTAGGTACCCTAGAGTGTGATATGGGTTCATGGAGTACGTTGTGCCATGTATGTCACACGTAGTACGCTATACCATGTAGTCATGACTATTAGATTGGTGATTTGATATTCTGGCGGGTAAGATTGACCCACCTCCCGTCGCAGCCGTGATGCCCTGCACACCGGGATCCGTGTAGCCTAGGATCACAAGGATATAGTTCTCGATTTTTCCTATATAGTAACCTACATGCCTCACTTGATATCATACGGTCTAGATAGACTAAGGCAAACCCAAAGGAGGGGTTACGCCTCGATTTGTGATTTTAAAATGAAATATGGTTTTAATAATGTGTTGATGAGTTTTACTGAGTTTCAATAACATGTTAAACCTTGAGGGGTTGTTTTATGATAAGTTTTTAATGTGTTGAGCATGAGACGTTGACATGATTATTTTCCATGTTTACGTGCCTATTTTCATGTTTTCAGTACGTGATATATTTATATACATGTGACATAGTTTTAATTTTACCTCATGCTCTGGATATAAATGGTTTTTATATCATGACATTATAAGCATGTAGATATTGTAGTTATCTACTTGCTTACATTATTTCCTTACTGAGCAAGTTGTGCTCACCCTTTCACTTTCCACCCCTACAGAGCATCCATAGTAGTTGAGATCGGGTAGAGACTGCATTCCTTGTGATTCGCTGCTTCCCATCACCAATCAGGTATACACACTTGTATAGTTTTTGTATTTGAACATGTAAAAGCACAATACTGTACATGGATGAAGTATAGGGGATGTAAACCTATGTAAATATAGTTATGAATGTAATTAGTTAAAGTCAAAGGACAGTAGATGCTAATATGTAAAAGTGATATGGAAATGGATGTTAAGGTAAGTAACATGATAGGAGGGACTAATGTCGACTCAAAGCCCAACTATTAGTAGTGAAACTGTTCACGACGGGTAAGGAAATGAAAAAGCAAAAAAAATTTAATGATTTTTAGGAAAAAGAGGTCATGATAGAAGTGGTATCAGAGTTGAGTTGGCCTGATATGAGTCGGTGTTAGTGGTTAAAGAAGTTTACATCCCCATGTACTATGCATTGTTTAGATACAATTGTTTATTCTGAGATGGGATTAGATGGAGAAATGGTTGTGAATGCAGGAATATAGTCACCCTGATTGATAGTCACCATGGTAAAGGGGCTAGTACACGCGCTTGAGGCCGTAGGGGTAGGCCTGATAGATGAGAGAAGTCTTCATCTGATCATACCCCACATGATCCCAAAGAGAGACAAGAGAGTACTGAGGCATGCTTCGCGAGAGTTGAGTGGAGCTTAGAGAATATTATGGAGCTATTTGCTCAGACAATGTATGGGATTTGAGGTCGAGGTAGAGTATTGGTGGAAGTTCGCCCGACTCATCCTGAGAATTTGACATCTTGAATTGACATAGGAAATATTTCTGGGTGCATTCTAGATATAATATGTCTCGGACACTGCTCAGAGGAAGTTACAAATGGAATTTTTGAGTTTGGTTCAGGGGAATCGATTTATTGATGAGTATGAATTGAGGTTCATATCCTTGGGCAGGTATGTTCCCAATACTATGAGCAGTGAGTGTTGGAAGGTCTAAAAGTTCATAGAAGGGCTCAGACCGTCTATCAGAGCCCGATTGGCCCGTGAGATATCACTACCTATGATGAGGTAGTGGACAAACCATAGTTGTGCGAATAAGATTACGAGTTGTACGCCTCTGAGTTTGGGAAAGGTAATAATCCTTGTCATGTGGCTACTAGAGAATGTTATAGATATGGTAAGATAGGGCATTTAATTAAGAATTGCCTAGAGCTAGGTGAAACTACCCCAAGAAGGGAAAAGAGCCAAAGAAGGCCTCTGCTGATACCTATGCTTCAAAAAGAAGGCTACAGTCGAAGAGAAGAGGAAACAGGCTTTTGGTTGAGGGCGAGTTTATATCTTGGACTAGGGCACTACTAACGCTTCATCCGTTGTGGTGTAAGGTACCATATTGATTTTAATTTTGAAGCATTTGATTTAATTGATCATGGTGCCACACATTTATTTATATCACTTTCATTTGCATCTAAATTGCTAAAGTATGTACAACCTACATCGTTAGGTAAAATGTTTCTTATTTGCACCTCAATGAATGATAGTCAGCCAATTGAATATGTATATAGAGATTATAAGTTGAAAGTGGTGGTAAAAGAATATGCTAGCCAATCTCATTTAATTGAGTACGAATGATTTTGAAGTAATATAGGGATGGATTAGTTTATTACAAACCATGTTATTTTAAACGGCTACGCTAAGACAGGGATGTTTTCAACCCTAAAAAAGTGTACTGTAAGTTTTGATAAGTGATGGAAAAGTGTAGTGGTTGTAATTAAAGGAGTAAATGAGTGTACTAACGGAATGAATAATGATGAGAAGATTTCATCGCCTATGTGGTTGATATGGATAAGGCATATCCAGAGTTGACAGATATCATAGTGGTCAAGAGTTGCTGATGTCTTTCCGAATGATCTACTAGGATTGCCACTAGTTAGAGGAATAAAGTTTTGTATTGATTTGATACCTGTTACTGAGCCGATATCCAAACCACCGAATAAAATGGCTTCTGTGGAACTGAAGGGACTAAAGAAGTAATTACAAGAGTTATTGGATAAGGGTTCGTCAGATCGAGTGTTTCACCTTGAAGAACATCGGTTTTGTTTATGAAAAAGGAAGATGGAAGCCTCTGACTATGTAGAGATTTTTGGTTGGTGAATAAGGCTACCATCAAGAAAAAGTATTCCCTTCCGCGCATTGATGAGCTATTGGATTAGCTTCGGAGAGCACAGATCTTTTTCGAGATTCATATGAGGTCTGGGTATCATCAGTGAAGGATTCGCAATGTGGATGTGCCCAAGATAGCTTTCCGTAACTGTTATGTTGTTGTTGAATGAGGTATTTAAACCTTACTTGGATCGATTTGTTAGTGTCTTGATTGATGATACTTAAGTGTATTCAAAGTCTAGGGAAGAACATGAGCAGCACTTAAGAATTATTTTGCAAACCCTTCGAAAGAAACAGTTGTATGCCAAACTAAGTAAGTGTGACTTTTGGTTAGAATAGATATCATTTCTGGGTCATATGATATCGAAAGACGGGGTGTTTATGGATCCATCCAAGATAGAAGTAGTGGTTTAGCGAGAACAGCACAGAACAGTCACAGAGATTAAAAGTTTTCTGAGTTTGGCTAGGTATTACAGACGGTTGTTGAGGGTTTCCTGAAATTAGCTGCTCCGTTGACACATCTCATTAGAAAGAAGGTTACGTTTGAGAGGGGTGACAAAACGTGAAAGGAGTTCTGTTGAATTGAAGCATAGACTGACCATCGCACCTATTCTCACCATACCGAACAGCTTAGGAGGTTTCTTAGTATATACAGATGCCTCGAAATAAGGACTAGGTTGGGTATTAATGTAAATGGGAAGATAGTCACTTATGGATCTGGATGACTCAAGGACCATGAGAGGAACTATCTGACCCATGATTTAGAGTTGGCAGCTATAGTAGTTGCACTGAAGATATGGCACCACTAATTATACGGTGAGAAATTTTAGGTATGCACTAATTATAAAAGCCCCAGTATTTGTTTTCATAGAAAAAGTTGAATATAAGATAACAAAGAGGATTAGAGCTTCTAAAGGACTATGATTATGAGATATGGTACCACTCGGGTAAGGCTAATGTAGTTGCTGATACCTTGAGTAGAATGAGCCTTGAGATGGTATCACATATGATGGTCAAGGAGCGTGAACTGTTAGAGCAGTTGTGAGCCTCAGTAGTGATGTGATCCCTTATGATGCTGACAGTTATTATGTGATAGCTAGCCTGAGAGATCAGAACTAGATTTGGTTGATCAGATTCGACAGGCTAAGCGTGATGATCGGTAGGGTGTCGATAGTGTGAGCCAGCTTTAGATGGGTACAGTGATAGAGTTCACAGTGAGTTATAATGACTTACTGAGGTTCTGTTGCAGAATATGTGTTCTTAAGGACCACAGTAGATGAGATTCTTATTATCAGAAGCTCACTCTTTGAAATATACATTTCATCTAAGGAGCGATAAATGTATTAGAATCTCTAAATAGGGTATTGGTGGTCATGCAAGAAAAGAGATATTGTAGAGTTAATAGCGAAGGGTCTCGATGTCAGCAGAGTAAGGTAGAGTATCAGAAACTTACAGGGTTATTACAGCCTCTACCTATATTGATATAGAAATGGGAGCACGTTACCATGGATTTCGTCATGGGTTACAGAGGAACTGCAAGAATCACGAGGCTATTTGGGTGATAGTCGATAGATTGACAAAGTCAACCCACTTCCTAGTTATGAAATCCTCAGATACTCTGAGTGCGTTGGTGAAGTTATATGTATGGAGACTTTTGGAACACTATGTAGCATTCCAATGAGCATTGTGTTAGATAGGGATTCCCGCTTCATTTATCATTTTTGGGAACATTTTCAGGAAGCTATGGGAACCCGAGTGAGTTATAACACAGCTCTTCATCCTCACATCGATGGACAATCAGAGAGAACCATCCAAACATAGGAGGATATGTTGAGAGCGTGTGTAATGAATTTAAAAGGCTCATGGGATGATCAGTCATCATTAACCAAATTCATATACAGTAACAGTTATCACTCGAGTATCAGAATGGCACCGTACGAGGCATGGTATAATAGTAGGTGTCATTCTCCGATTGAATAGGGAAAAGTAGGTGACCGACAGATATTTGCTCCCGATTTTGTGAAACGAGCCTCTGAGGATGTTTAGTTGATGTGTAAGAGATTGAGAACAGCTCAAAGCAGACAGTAAAACTATGCTGACACCAGACAGAGACCATTAGAATTTATGGTTGGCGAATCAGTGATCTTGAAGGTACCTCCATTGAAAGATATTATGAGATTCTGTAAGAAGGGTAAACTAAGCACTCGATATATTAGACAGGAAGGATGAAGTATTATGGTCTAAGACCATCGTGTTGGTTAAGGGTCTCTGGCAACTCCACACTTTAGAGGAAATTACGTGAGAGTTAGAGGGTATGATGTGAGAAAAGCATACCCATTTATTTAAGAACTAAGACTGGTTCAATTTGGAGGACCAAATTTCTTAAGGAAGGGAGAAATGTAAGACCCGAAATTCGGTGTCTTCTCCTTAAGAACATGTTAGTGTGAACCTTTGTTCGTAATAGGTTAATCAATAAAGAGATTTCGTGTGGATTTTAAGTCTGAATTATTAAGTTAGATATCTGAATGCACTGAAGTGCAAAATAAGAGTTTGGGTAAATTCGGAATAAACCGAATGAAATTAGGTTAAATCGATTTAAAATACAGACTCAGAACGCGAAAGTATAAGGAGTCCAAAAAGGGAAGTTGGTTCGAAAATGATAAACCGAAAACTACCCTATTTGGGCAATTTATCCTGAAAATATAGAAAAAATATATTTTCGGAGGAATAAATAAATAAATACATACAATAAAATAAAATATGATGCCCATATATTGTTGTAAAAATAAATTAAATAAAATACATGTACAAAAGTGTATAAATATTAATGTACAAAAATAAATTATCATAATATATTATTTTTATAATAATATAAGGTATTTTGTAACATTATTATTATTATTATAATATTACAATTGTAAGATATTTTAATTATATGTGCATTATACTATGTTAAAATATAATATAATATATTATATAAAATAAAATAAAATAAAAAAGAAAAGTAAAGGAATTGAAAAAGAAAACAAAAATGAAACAGAACTGAAGCTTGCGCGAAATAGGGAAACCCGATCTCCTCTAATTTCTCACCGACGATAGCGAACGGCGAGGACCACGGGCGCGAGACAGCAGGCGAAAGGACGACCGACACAAAGGAAACGTCTGACAGCCACCACGCGCCACGTATCGCAAACAAATGGGAGATCGAAGAGGGAGAGAAACCGAGAGAGAAAAGGGAAATCCGACAAGCTAGGCACCGATTAGGCTGGCACCACCATCGATCGAAGGCTCTACAGCTCTAGCCAGGTGATGGGTGGAAGGAACAGCAAGTGAATCGATCGCCAGCATCGACAATGGCAAAAAGAGGAAAACGACAATGATGCCAAAAATGGAGAAGGTCGAACCAGCCTCATCACCGTCGATCCGAGCAGGGTCATCCCCAGATCTGTGCTTTGCGTGGCCAGACGGACCACCTGGAAGTGGAAGCCGACAGAGAACCAGCCGGCAAAGGCATGAATGGCGAGGGTTATGCTGAACTGGTTCGGGCCGGTTTAGCTGAAATGAAATTGCGTTGAACAGGACCGGACCGGTTCAACCAAAAAAAAGAAAAATGAGAAAAACTTAGGGATACAATCGAGATACGGGTAACCCGGTAAGCGGTTGAAATTTATCGATTTAATTTTGGAATATTTATTTGAAATTATTTTTGACCAAAATTGACCCGGTAAATATATAAACGTGTAGCGCGACAATTGGCGACGAACGCGAATCCAAGTCTGTCACGCCCCGGAAGTGCGGAAAATAGGGCTAATTTAAAACTTTTTACTCATCAATTCTCAATTAAGAGTGCATTCCTGTGCAGTGTCATACATTATCATATTTATCGTACCTCAGGATCTCATCGCTAGAAATTATATATCATACACATAACTTGATCTCAAGTTAATTAATCCTAATACATCCCATACAATGTTATACATCAAGTGTCTGTAATTACAGTAATTGTCTGGGTACATGAAAAGATAAAAGATACCTCAAAATACAATATATGGCCTGGAGCTCAAGTCTTCCACTAGCCACTACTCCGTACGTTGCAGGAAAACCCTTTTTCACTTGAAGAAATCTGGGGGGAAAGAAAACAGGGTGAGCTTCTAAATCGCTCAGTAAAGGGGGTAAGGGACTCATTTCATAAACCAAAATGCACATCATAAAATATTTATTTGTATGTGAAACTCATTAATCTCATTTGAAAACCATAGCATGAAAGTACTCAAAACGACATTCTCATGTCTCAAATCATGTGAAAACATGAAGTAAAAAGGCTCAGTCTAGAGCAATAACAAAGCATGTGAAAATAATGCGATAAACGCTTTCTCAATTAACGTGATAAAATCACTGTAAAAATAATGCACGTGGCACAGCAACTAAACACACGTGGCATAGCCACTGATTTAAATTCACACGTGGCATAGCCACTAAACACACGTGGCATAGCCACTGATTTAAATTGACACGTGGCATAGCCACTAAGCACACGTGGCATAGCCACTGAGTTAAATTTACACGTGGCACAGCCATAGGATAGGGTTTCACGTGGCAACTGCCACCAATTAGGGTTTCTCACGTGGCAACGGCCACCAAATAGGGTTTCTCACGTGGCAACGGCCACCAGATAGGGTTCTCACGTGGAAATGGCCACCAAGTATACGTGGCATAGCCACAGAATGGGTTATTCTCACGTTACCAGAACGGAGAAGAATCGGGCTTACATGCTACCAGAGCAATGCCCGGTGTGTACTCAGAATTACACACCTAAGTCTTAATCACATAAGACTAGTTTGCCTTCACGTAGAACTCATAGTGGTTTTTCTCTTATTAAACTCATTTGAAAACCGTTTTGTACTCAACACAAAACATAATAAAACCGAGTTCTAACCGACAAAGCACGCACACATTTCTCAAATCTCGATATTGCCTTAACGTAGAGCCCAATTCATTACTCACACAAATTAGACGGTTTATAAAGTAATTTCACACTCAGCTTATAAACGCATAAAATAGTGGGCTCCAACCGGCTATAAAAACCGTGTGCAATTATATCTCAACACAACACTCAACATGCTTGTTTTATAAACCACAAATCATGCTATAATAGTTTACAAATCACATACACAAATGGTTTAGATTTCCCATACCACTTTGCACCTCGTATAGTACAATCGTTTCCCTCGTATCACGGACTAGCCTCGCATTCCACTCTGGAACTCCCGAGCTGTCCAAACGATGTTAAAACATCAATACTCAATTATCTGATCAACATCAATTCTCAAAATCGAGCATAATTGCTCATAACACCTCAATCCCTTGATTCTCGTAACTCTACCCCAAACTACACTCTCATTCACAACATCTCAACGTTCTACATTTCTCATGCCAATTATCTATGCTAATTCACCACATTGTCTAAATTTCTATTTATAGCTCAAATTCCAAAAATTGCTAAATATCATTATCACTCCAATCACATTGCAATTTCATCAATCCCTAATCATTTCTCAGCTATTTCAACACAATGACAACCACCATTATCATCAAAATCATCTCAAATATCAAGATCGAGGTTTAGAAATTACCCAAAACTTGTGGAGAGCTTTCTCTTGCCTCGATTTGATCCGTCTTTCGATTTTCAAGTATGTTGTTCTCCCTTTGATGAGGAACAACTTTCCTTCTTGCCACAACTTCTGATTTGGCCAGAAATGGGTGCTTTGGAGGAGTGAGAAAGCTAGGTTTCAGTGAAAATGGGGGTTGGAAGAGAGAGAAAGTGAGATTGTAGGAGAAAAATAGGGGTTCCTTATATAGGCTGAGGGTAGGAGATCGATCTGCATTTGAATTTTTGGGACGATTTGGGGCAATTTATGCCTAGGAGATCGATCTGTCGAGGGGTGAGATCGATCTCTTTATGGCTTTATGAGATCGATCTGCTCCTTGAGGAGATCGATCTTCTCCCAAACAGAATCATTTGGAGATCGATCTCTTCCTCATGAGTCGATCTTCTCTCAAATAGAATCATAAGGAGATCGATCCTCTTCCATTGGAGATCGATCTGCTCCTCAAATTCCTCCTTCCTTGTCATTTTTAACTCACCAGATCGATCTCTCCTTCTCCCAGATCGATCTGTCCTCATAACTTCACACTTATTTTAACACTTAACATATAAATCTCCGATTATCATTCCCACAATTCACTTTGCTTAATAAATTACACTTCAAATTCTTATTACATCATTAAAATATATCTAAAATTCTCAGATCTCACAAAGTCAGCCTCGATTTACATGCTATCACAGAATCTCGGGTAAGTGAATCTTGATTTCTATAAAATGGATAGTCATACGAGTTAGAAATTAATTGTGTAAGTTACGATTTATTCCGTATAAATTTTGTAATGCTTGGAATTGAAAATAAACTATCGAAAATGATTTTAAATGGTTGAAAGAGACTAGAAATTTGATAAGATACCGTAACAGTGATGTTAGGACAAGAATTCAGCCAAATGTTCGTGATGGGCCAAGTTTAAGTAGCAATCGGCCCAATTTAGATTATGAGCCCCACGGAAAGCGCGATAAAAGTAAAGGAACCTAATAAGTTAAATCGACTGTAGTAAACGAAGGAAATATATTTTATTGGGTTAAATTGATATGATAAATAATTTTTTGCATCTCCAGAGATTGGATTAGGAGTAGATCGGACTAGACAAGATTCCAGTAGTGAAAATTTACTACACTCGACTTGATACGAGGTAAGGAAATTTTGTAAGTGTTTAGAGATATCTATGCGTATTATTGAGGGGATTTACAGGGCTTAAAATTTCGTAAAGTATCTAGAAATGAAATAATAATTTTTGCAAAAATTGGGGTATCGGTGGAAATATACCGTTTTGTCCATAGTTAGGAATTTTACAAAAAGGGTAGTAAGGCTAATAAATTGCATGAATAACATGTTTTTGATATTTTTACGAAATATATTGCTTGGTTTAAGCAATTTAGCGATAGGTTGACTATTGATTTTCATGATTTGCATGAAAAGAGCACGTGTAAGGTGACAATTATGATTTTGAAAGTGTTTTATCGAAATAAAGCATCCTATCAGATTTATATGAGTATAAATTATGCTATAGCCTTGCTCGCACTGGATATTGATGTTTTAACTCATATACAGACTGTTGGAGCCTCACTCGCACTCAGTGTTACTGATTTATATGCATGAAAATCGTACTGGAGCCTTGCTCGTATATTTATTATGTATAAAACCATACTGGAGCTCTACTCGTACATGATTTACATTGATTTATTTCGCATGAAATTTGTACTGGAGCGTTGCTCGTATGAGGATTTTTGTATGTGCATAAAACTGTGCTGGAGCTTAGCTTGCACAAGATTTTAGATATCATGATATACAAGGCGTCGTGTTGGAACTTTGCTCGCACTAGACATGATGTGACATGTATAGAGCTGTGCTGGAGCCTCTTGGAGACTGTGTGTCACAGTGAGATGATATGCTCGCAAGTGTATGTTGAGACATGGGTTGGTTATCGATATGGTATGGGGTGGATAAGACCTATGGCAGGTACCCCCAAACTGTGGTATGGGTTCATGGAGTACGTTGTATCATGTATGTCACAAGGAGTACGCTGTACCATGTAGTCATGACTATGAGATTAGTGATTTGATATTCTGGCGGGTAGGATTGACCCACCTCCCGTTGCAGCCGTGATGCCCCGCACATCAGGATCCGTGTAGCCTGGGATCACAGGGACATAATCCTCGATTTTTCCTATACAGTAACCTACATGCCTCACGTGATATCATACGATCTAGATAGACCAAGGCAGACTCGAAGGAAGGGTTACGCCTCGATTTGTGATTTTAAAACGAAATATGGATTTAATAATGTGTTGATGAGTTTTACTGAGTTTTAATAAGGTGCTAAACCTTAAGGGGTTATTTTATGATGAGTTTTTAATGTGTTAAGTATGAGACGTTGACATGATTATTTTCCCTGTTTACATGCCTATTTTCATGCTTTTAGTGCGTGATATATTTATATACATGTGACATAGTTTTAATTTTACCTCATGCTCTGGATATAAATGATTTTTATATCATGACATTATAAGCAAGTAGATAGTGTAGTTATCTACCTGTTTACATTATTGCCTTACTGAACAAGTTGTGCTACCCTTTCACTTTCCACTCCTACAGAGCATCCACAGTAGTTGATAATGGGTAGAGACTGCATTCCTTGTTATTCGCTGCTTCCCATCACGAATCAGGTATACACACTTGTATAGTTTTTGTATCTGAACATGTAAAAGCACAGTATTGTACATGGATGAAATATCGGGGATGTAAACCTATGTAAACCTATGTAAAGGACAGTAGATCCGAATATGTAAATGTGATATGGAAATGGATGTTAAGGTAAATACCATGACAGGAGGGACTAATGTCAACTCATAGCCCAACTGTTAGTAGTGAAACTATTCACTACGGGTAAGAAAATGGAAAAACAACAAATTTGTAGTGATTTTTAGGAAAAAAGAGGTCATGACATATATGATATTCCATCGTCAAATGAGGGATGATCTGCTATGGACCGACGGGTAGGACGTGACCTACCTCTCGTGAG
The DNA here is from genome assembly GCA_033439115.1 of Firmiana major. NCBI lineage: Eukaryota > Viridiplantae > Streptophyta > Magnoliopsida > Malvales > Malvaceae > Firmiana > Firmiana major. The sequence goes on along the minus strand of CM065897.1, from coordinate 69,276,335 downwards.
GGAGCAGATATGTGATGCCTCACACACTAGGTACTGTATAGCCTGGGATCATTCAGATATGGCTATTGTCCTGTACAGTTACCATGATTTTCTGCTTGGTCTCGCGTGTTACCTGATTTATGTAATTACATGATTTAAATGGTTTCATGTGGATCAGGATAGCCCGAGGGAGGGGTTAAGTCCTGATAGATTTGTTACTTGGTTTTAATTAAACAAAAGTGACATGTTTTACATTATGTGATTGAAATCAAATAGCATGATGTGTTTTCCATGCATTTAACTATAAATTCATGAAATGAAATGTTTTACATGAAATGCCTATGTTTACGATTCTGAGCATGATTTCCACATGTGTGTTACATAGGTGTAGGCATGAGCTTGGGTTTTACGACATGATATTGAGAAAGAACGATTTTAAGGCATGGCGTTATGTTCATGTAGATAATGTAGTTATCTACTAGCTTACATAATTGTCTTACTGAGCGTGTGGTTGCTCACCTTTTCATTTTCCTCTATCTACAGAGTACTTTCAGTAGAACGAGAGCGGCAGTGGTCTTGTATTCTTGTTGTCCACTGTTTCCCATTGAGGAAAAGGTATACACGCTTGCATAGTTTTTTGTATCTGAACATGTAAATGCACAGTACTGTACATGGGTATAATATTGAGGATGTAAAGTTATGTAAATACATTCATTAATGTATTTAGTTAAAGTCAAAGAATTGTAAATCCTGACATGTAAATGTGATATGGAAATGGAATGGTAAATAGTGTAAGGGGACTAACATCGAATCATAGCCCAACTGTTGGTAGGATGGTCACGAGGAGAGGAAGGTAAGAATTAAATAATACAGAAAAAATGAAAAAATTGGAAGTGGTTTTTAGTGAAAAGTGGGTCGTGACATGAACACTTAGGTATGTTTTAAATTTCTCTATTGGCTTTTAAATAAACAATAGTATGAAAAAAATTGGGTTTCACATAGTGTATTTGAGGTAAGGAATGTATGTGAAAGTGTAATGGTAACTAAATTTATAAGACTACAATACATGAAAATGTAGAATGACAAACTTGTTATATAGATACATGTTGAAGTTGTTCTAGACATTAGGGTTTATGAAACACACTTAGGTTAAATGTTTTAGCATGATAGGTTTTTCCCTGCATGCCATGACCTAACGAGCATGTTTTACCCTATAGCAACATCAGTGAAGCTTTCTAAATGCATAACCTATTTAGCATAATTTGGACAACTCGCCATTGATTACGACATGCTTAACTTAATTGAAAGCATAATAACGTATTTAAAAAGCTTATTTACATGTCTCTATTATTATTATTATTATTATTATTATTATTATTATTATTATTATTATTATTATTATTATTATTATTATTATTATTATTATTATTATTATTATTAATGGCTTAAATTGTGGGCTGCCTTGCATGATTTAATCGAGCTTATGCACATTATTTTCACAGCATGATTTCTAATTAATTCATGAAATGTTTGAAAGTATTTTGAGACTTAATGCCACTTGTATTGTATGCTTACTTATCATGTCATGCTATGCTTGCGTGGCACCGATGTCTATCTTTCTGTGACGCATGACATCTACTATGTTAGCTTATCTGCATGCATGTGCCATATGGTACTCATGCTTATGCTTCTTCTTTGTGCAAGGCACTATTCGCATGTTGTAGTTTGACATTGATCACATTTACAGCCTCCCAGTACTCACCTGATCAGTTGGACTTAAGACTCTAGACCAGGCCATAGGGTACTTTACTCTTTTTCTGGGACTTCTAGACGTTGTATGATAACTATAAGGACTCCGGGCTAGTCTCCTATGTATGAATTGAATATACAACTTTTGTATGTATTCTATAAGCATGTTGTGGAAGTTGAATTTTTGTATATGTTTTTTCTGCAAGATTTGAAAATATGCAATGATTTACATGCATCAACATCTGTTTTCCACTATATACTTTTGCATATATTTCTTACTAGGTATAAAGCTCACCCCCTTCAAATTATATGTAGTGAGTTCGCGAGGTGCAAGACTTAGGCTAGTGGATTGAAAGTTTCCCCCAAGCTACCTTTTGTACTTTGTAAGGTATGTGACCTATTTTTTTGTGATGATTATTTCCAGACACTATAATGCATAGTTCATGTATTCTTCTTGGCATATATATAAGGGATACATTTAGGATATATTGGATGTCAATTATAGTCTATTAAATAGGGTGATGTCTTAATACCTAAGTTTAGTACTATACACTTATCGAGGCATGGTATCAATAAAGATGATTTTATGGAAATATAATTGTTGCATGGTAAATTTATATTGAGGTCTAAATGAAATTACGGTATTGCAACACTATGAATTTAATTGGGACCATGGACTAAAAGTTAATCACAATAATCCAATAATGATTAGTTAACTAGGTTAATCAAAACCTATGCTACGCGTAGACAACGATAAGGATGAGAAAGAAGAATTTAGTCTAAAATTTCGCTTCTGATGACGTTACAAAAATAATTCAATGTTTTGAATGCGATTATCAAACTCTTTAAACCTTTCTCTTTATATTTTCCTAAGAATAATATTTAAACTTCCATCACTAATGACTCATTCCTTTTCTTTTTTTTTTTTTAATATGAGAATTATCTGATCCGACCCACATAAATTGTGATCTCAAAATAATAGTTGATTGGGATTGAAAATAAAAATCCAAAATAATGCGCTTGTCAAATGGATATCAATTATGTAGAAAACCTTGTTTTTTGTTTCCTATCAAAAATCCAATTGCTCAACAAGAAAGGAAAGAATTGTAAGACCCTAATTTTTTATCGTAAGAGCAAAAGGGAATGAATAGAAATTTTCGAGTGCATTTAAAAATGCAAAAGAACTGAAATGGTATTCCCGAAAACGCGCAAAGGTAAAACGGTCAAAAGATCAAAATTCGATATTAATCGGGAGAAGAAAATTTCATTAAAAATATAGGATTGAGAAATCCTAATCAATAACGAAGAAATAATTAAATTTTGGGTTAAATTTATCAAGATATGAATTTATTGGAATAAATCAAAATTTTCGTATCGAAAAATAATCTCGAAAATAATCGAAAAATATACAGAAAAGGCAAAATAGGACTGAGAAATTAATTTACAGAATAAATGAATAAAATAATAATTTTTTAAAGATATTTTGAGATTTTAATATTATTTTAATGATTAAAATAATATTAAAAAATAAAAAAATAATAATAATAAAAAAAACAAAACAGCAGAAATCGCGAAACGCGATTTCTACAAACACAAAAAGAAGCAAGGACCGAGGGAGTCGGTCCTCCATCACCGGACGGAACGGCCGGCGGCACACCCAACAGGCGAGGCAGCTGACGCCGACCCAGGCAGAGACTGGCTATGGAAGCGCGATCGACGGCGAGAGAAACGCCAGTGAAAGGAAAACCAAGAAGAGAAAAGGGATTCCCGGCGATAGGCGCCGGTTCGAGGCCGGCCACCACCAGCCGAGCGTCCCCCAGGCGCAGGGGGCTCGATTTGTGGTAGTATCGAAGGGTTAGACGGCGGCCAGCGCCAAAAACGAAGGAAGAAAAGAAATGGTATCGTCGGCGGAGGAGAGAAGCGTCGGACCGGCCACATTTCGACGACCTCGGGTGAAACAGAGGGCAGATCCGAGATGTGGACGACCCAGCGGAGTCACTGGCGATGAAAACCGGTGGAGAACTGGCCGGCAAGCCACTGAACCGGTCGAACCGGAGTGAACCGACGGTCTGAACCGGGTTGAACTGAACCGAACTGAACCGGTTCAGCTAAAAAAGAAAAGGAGAAAAGGAAGAAAAAGGGAAAAAGAAAAAGAGGAAAAATTCGAGAAAATTCTAGTGATGCAATGTGAAACCCGATATTTTTTCATATTATGATGCTTATGAGAAGTAAATTATAGCTCAATGTAACATTTTACACGCTCGTAGATGATTAAAGCACTCGATTGTAGCGTAGGACCCAATGGCACGCAAATCAAGGTAAGGTCTTAGACCCGAGAATTTCTTAAAAATATCATGGTCATGCATGGAATGATGTGTAGAAGGGAAAACTAAGTGATTGGAAATGCAAAAGTTAGTTAAACTCGGGTTTTAAATTAAATCGAGAAAACGGACCTAATAAGGGAAATAAATCCGAATAAAATTTTAGAAATTCATGAAAATTATTCCAAGGCCATAGAAAATTATTATAAGGTGAAATTGACATGTTAAATAAAAATCATGAAGAAATAAGGAGATTTAGGGGTTTAAATAAAATTTTAAAGCTAACCGAAAGCTTATTTCCATTTTGCTCGGTATTGGCCAAATCGTGCAAAATGAGCTCGTTCGTGAAATATTTCTTAAACAAGTGATCCCTAAATTTTTATGGGACATACTATAGACATATTATAACAATTGAGAAGTGGAATTTTGAAGAAATCTGATCAGGATTAATTTTGGTAAATTTTATAATACAGAACAGTCATTTCCCCTGCACTTAGTAAATTGTCAGCCAATGAAAACAGTCCCATTTGACGACCTTCCCAATTTTCTTTGCCTCTGATATTTTTCAGATTTAAATTCAACTGGATAAGCTTCATAAAAAGGTAAGAACCATCCCGAACTGTTGCAAAACCCGAGAGTTATCCCTCACCCATTCTACCGCAGACGTTACCCCTGTTCCTGACTGGCGTGAATTTTTCGGCCACCTTCAGGCCATTTTCAGGCAACGGTCCCTTCATATGAAATCTTCCTATTCATCCCCTATACCACATATAAACAATTCAGGCCTAAATGAAGTCATTTACCCCTTGAAACGTTAGAGAGATGAACAGGACAGAAAACTGCCCTGTTCCGTGGTAAGCAAAAATTCAATTTTTGGATGAATTTGATGAGGTTCTTGGATGATTCGGAACGCTTCTAAGCTCTATACATGTTGTATTACAGCTTAGCGACAATTTGGAAACCTAAAACCGAAGTCAAACTTGGTCAAAGGAGTGAAGAAATTGAGGTATGGTGATGATGATGTGATAAGTTGTTAATTTGTGAATTTTGATGAATTCTTGTTGAAAGAAAGTTGATGAATTGAATTATATGATTGAATTCAATTGCTGCCAGCATGATTTAGCTGCTGGAATGATGAAGATTGATGTAATTAAAATGAATTTACAGTTAAAATTATACTGTAAAGGTTCGGTTTAGTGTTTAACTAGGTGAATTATCGAAACAATGCAAGAATCGATACTTTAAGGTCTTGTATGAAGTGGAATCAGTTGCTGGAATGTAAGACACCATATAGAGGTATTGAAAATGAATTTAAAGGTGTCAAATATGTTAAGTAAGCTTAAATCAAGGTTTAAACCGATAAAATCGAGCAAACCGAGCAAGATAGTTAGAAAGTCAACTTTTGGTCAACCTTTTAGATGTAATCACATATTGAATATATTAACATGAATTTGAGCTATATGTGATGAGATAAATTGGTATGTGACAGTTCGGGTTATCTACACGCATTTCGAGGCGAGCTCAAAAAATGAGGAATGTGCACTACCTCCGACGTTAAGAGGTAAGGGATATAATTTAGGGTAGCATTAGTGCTCCACAATCCTTACCAATGACTTTATATATGTTAGTTGAATGAGATTTTATGAAATAGGTTACAATGCCTTAGAAATCAAAACTAAACCGTTCCCCGAGTTTTTCCACATGTTTTCCACTTGCATGAGATACATTTTACTTTACATGTTTATGAAAAGGTGATTTTTCAATATGAAGAAGAAAACATGATTTGATTTCATGCAATGACGGGGAAGAGCCATGAGAATGCTTTACGAAAGCAATATTTTCATGACACGGGTTAAAGTCTCGAAATAGCTTTTAAACTATGTTTTTATGATTACATGGGTTAAAATCCCAAGAAATGATTTAAAACTATGGTTTTCCACAAGAAATGATTTGATAAAACGGGTAAGAGACCCAAAATGATACGACAAAATGGGTAAGAGGCCCAAAATGATTTTTGTGGGGTAAAAAAGGCATGATATGACGATAGTCAGAGGATCTGGGGTCGATCTCGCATACATAGGATAGCGTATGGAGACGATCGAGGATCTACCTAGCCGACGGCCAGGGAACGAGCAGGCTCTGACTTCATATGAGAAATGTATGTATAGACCACACTTGGTGATGCACGTGAGTTCGTGCGTATAGTCCCCATTTAGTGGTGCATGAGAGATAGGGCAGCGTATGACCCTGATCTAGTCCTACGGCTCCTTGTACTATGGCCATGAGTACCCATGATTTTATCCTACGGGACCAGATGTATGATGTCCTTCGGGACTAGTATATGAAACGATTGCCTGACCCTACACAATAATGATATGATGTTTTATGTTTTCACTCATCTATGCTACCTATTTTGTTGCTATCGATTTTAGCACTATGTTATATAATGATATTTAATGGTAGCTATGTTTATGTTTTGAAGAAATGAGTTGTGAAAACATGATTTCACTTTTTAAACTGATGATGGGATATGATATATTTGATTTGAGATTTTGAGATGCTCTTATGTATGTTTACACTAATGATATATTTAAAGCATAATGTTGCTGCTTTTCTAAATGTAAGCATCTCTACTTTCGTACATGTTTATGCTGAGTTGTGAAATTATGTATTTTACTAGTTTTAAGTACTAAGATTACTTTAAATGTATCTCTTACTGAGCCTGAAAAGCTCACCCCCTTCCTCTTCATCTCCCAGATTATCTATAGCAAGTCTACTGCACCTACGAGACTGTGGTCGTTGACAAGGTAGTCTGAACTTTCATCGGATACTTTCGTAACCTTGAGGACAACTTTACTCATATTCGAGACATGATGTAATGCATGGACACTATTGTATATAACTTTTGGGATGTAATAGATGTAAATGATTGTATACAGAGTCTTAGTTACGCATTATAAATGAATAAATATATTTAGTTGTTATATGATTCTAAGATATGAATGAAAAGTATTGAGGATATGGGTTGAATAATATAAACTGCGTTTCAAACTCTACAGGTTGGATTAAGTCATAACGCGGCCGTTATGCTGTCGAAATTTTTAAAATAAAAGAGGTTTTAAATCTAGACATGGACAGGAAAACAACATAGTTAATGGATAAAAAGTTTAAATTAGCCCCATTGGCGTGACAGTTTGCTTGGTATCAGAGCAAATGTTGTGTAGTACTGTCGTGTCTAGTAATTAGAGTGTATTACATCCCAATGTGTCTATGCATGTCTGGTAATAAGGTAAGCTTACTTGTCAAAGTATGACTTAAATTATGGATTTTGTACAAATAGTAGATCGCTAACCATGAGTGGTAGACGGGGTCGTTGACAGAGACGAGCTCAACCCACTCTACCATCTTTCCCTCAACCTGAGAGCCCCACAGATAGAATAAGGAGGCTCGAAGAGACAGTACATGGCATGAGGGAAAGACTTACAACCTTTACCACTATGTTTACCCAGCAGTTTGGGGTACGTACACCTGGTACAGAGACAGCTACTCTTACGCCTAATCCTACTCCCCCACCAGTTCCTCCAGTAGTCCCAACCCTCAGCCAGCAGTTCCCCAGCATAGGGATGACAGAGAGACTCAGAGGGTGCAAGATTTCTTGAGTATGCATCCTCCAGAGTTCACAGGGCTTAAGGACCCGGTTAAGGTTGAGGAATGAATCGTTGATATTGAGGCGATATTTCAGTTTAGGGTGTACTGATAGGGAGAGAGAGACTATGGCATGTTAAATGATAAAGGGACAGGCTAAGTTCTGGTGGAGATCGACACAGACGACATTAGCCGAGGATCCCTTAGAGATCACATGAAATGCTTTCCTAGTCTCATTCCGAGAGCAGTATGTACCACTTGTAGCTCGAAAGAAGATGCATGCAGAGTTTTTGGGTTTGTAACAGGGAAGTTCTACAGTAGACAAGTATGAGAATAGATTTACAACCCTGATGAGGTACGATCCAGAGACAGTTAGAGATCCTAAGCGTCAGACAGAGAGATTTTTGGCAAGATTGAGATCTGGGATTGGAGATAAGCTGTTGGGTCAGAATATCGTAGATTTCATAGATGCTCTGAGGCGAGCCCAGGAGATAGAGAGAGGCTTAGACGTTACTTAAGCAGAGCATGGTCTTAGAAGATCAGTCAGAGTTAAGGGAAAAAGAGCAGTTGTTTCTCGACATGAATTGAGAAGGGGTTAGCCCAAGAGACAGAGGGTGGAAGGACCTCAGATAAGGGCTGGTAAGCCCAAGACTGTGGTTGGTACCGCACGTATGATTAGAGGCCCTGAGATAAGAATGCTACGGTGTAGGACATGTGACAATATTCACACTGAACCTTGCCACGCAGGTACATTTACTTGCTACAGATGCGATGAAGCAGGACAACTGATGAAAGAGTATCCACTTATGAGATCTCAAGAACCTCGTGAGGTACATAGACAGATAGAGAGATTGACTCGGGCTCTACAGAGGAGAGCCACAGCCGCAGACAAGGGCAAGAAACCTATCTCCCAGGGTCGAGTGTACGCCTATGACCAAGAGACAGCAAATACATCCTTCGATGTTATTCGAGGTACTCTCCTTGTCTGTAATCAAGAAGCACATGTACTGTGTGACCCAAGTTTCACACACTCGTTTGTGTCACCACAATTTGTATGTAAGTTTCATAGGAAACCTGGAGTCATTAGATTACATGTTGCACATAAGTACACCTATGCGCGCGATACAAAAAACAAATATGATATGTAAAGCTTGTGATATGATGGTAGGAGATAAGAAGTTGTTAGCAGATCTAGTATGGTTGAATATGCAAGACTTTGATGTAATATTTGGCGTGAATTGGTTAGCTACCAATTATGTAAGTCTAGACTGCTACACTAAGACCTTAACTTTCTCCTTATCAGAAAAGTTCAGTGTATGTTTATTAAAAAGTAATAAAAGTGCATAGTGTTAAAGTTATGAAATGATATAATGTTTATGTATGAGATTGACGTATGATGTTTGATTGTGTGAAGGATATATTTCTTTCATTTCTGATAAGAGTCGAAACCACCTAGTATATAGGATGTTTCGGTGGTATATGAGTTTCCCGAAGTATTCCTAGAGGACTTACTGGGATTACCACCCGAGAGAGAGGTTGAGTTTGCCATTTAGCTAATACCAGATACTCAACCCATCTCCAAGCCACCTTATCAAATAGCATTGGTAGAGTTTGGAAGAATTAAAAAAGTAGTTACAAGGATTACTCGATAAGGGGTTTATAAGGCCTAGTGTGTCACCATGTGGTAAACAGTACTATTTACCAAAAAGGAGGATGGTAGTTTCTATCTATGTATAGACTACAGGCTTTTGAATAAAGTAACAGTTGAGAATAAGTATCCCCTACCAAGGATAAACGACTTATTTGATCAGCTGAGAGGGGCTTTAGTGTTTTTAAGGATAGATTTGAGATCAGGTTATCATCAGCTAAGGATTAAGGAGGCTGATGTACCGAAGACAACATTTTGGACCCAATATGGGCACTACGAGTTCCTAGTTATGCCCTTTTGGATTGACTAATGCCCCAGCTGCATTCATGAGTCTTATGAATGATGTCTTCCGAGAATACTTAGATTGATGATATTATTCATCGATGACATCTTGATTTATTTTAGATCCCGGGAAGAGCACGAATAACATTTGAGAACTGTGCTCCAGACTCTCCATAAGAAAAAGCTATATGGTAAATTTAGTAATTGTGCCTTCTGGCTAGATCAGATTGCATTCCTCGGACATGTGGACAGGGTGCCAAAAGATCTGTCCAAGGTAGATGCAATATTGAGATGGGAAAGACTGAGGACAGTCGCGGAGATCAGAAGCTTATTGGGATTAGTATGGTATTCTCGATGGATTGTCGAAGGGTTTTCATGGATAACAGTTCCATTAACTAGACTGACTCATAAAGAGGTTCAGTTTATATGGTCTGAGTAGTGTGAGCAGAGCTTTTAAGAGCTCAAACGTCAGTTGAATACGACACCAGTCTTGACCATTCTGAGTGGTCTGGGGGATTTATGGTATAAATGATGCTTCCCACCAAGGTCTCGACTATGTGCTTATGCAGCAGGGTAGAGTGGTAGCTTATGGATCCCATCAGCGAAAGGATCACGAGCGTAATCATTCCACTCACAACTTGGAGTTAGCTGCAATAGTGTTTGCACTCAAGATATAGTGGCATTAATTGTATGGAGAAAGATTTTAGATTTTCATTGACCACAAGATCTTAAATACTGATTTGATTAGAGGGAGCTTAATATGAGACAATGGAGATGGATAGAGCTCCTTAAAGACTATGACTGCGAGATTTTATACCATCCTAGTAAAGCGAACGTGGTAGCTGATGCCCTGAGCAAAAAGGGTATGATGTCCTACATGATGATTAAAGAGTGGGACTTCTTGGAACAATTCGTCGAACTCAGGATTAGTATGGATAAGATTAAGCATGGATATATGGCTAGCCTACAGATTGAACCAAGTACACTAGACCATATTAGAGCTGGATGGTGAAACGATCAGAGGTAATTGGATATGCTTAGCTAGGCAGAGGAGAGATCGCAGTAGGAGTTACGGTCAGTGATGATGGATTATTGAGGTACCAAGACCGTATCTGTGTGCCACATGATGACACCTTGAGTCAAAGCATTCTAAAGGAGTCCCATTATCCTAGATTCACCTTGCTTTCGGTTTAGTGGAACAGGCAGCTAAGGGTGTTCAGCTTATCTGTGACAAATTGAGGACCGCATAGGAAAGTTATGCCGAGGTGCGCAGAGGTCCTCTTGAATTTCAGGTTGGGGACTCCGTATTTGTTAAGGTGTCACCGATGAAAGGTATAGTATGCTTAAAAAAAAATGAGGAAGTGCTACGATTTAAGACTATTCTACTAGTAAAGGTTCTCTGGCAACACCACAACACATAAGAAGTCACTTGGAAACTAGAGAGCCAAATGCAGGAGAAGTACCCTCACCTGATTGATAGACTAACTTGAATTCAGAGGGTTGAATTCTTAAAAGGTGGGGGGAAATGTGAAACCCGATATTTTTTCATATTATGATGCTTATGAGAAGTAAATTATAGCTCAATGTAACGTTTTACAGGCCCGTAGATGATTAAAGCACTCGATTATAGCGTGGGACCCAATGGCACGCAAATCGAGGTAAGATCCTAGACTCGAGAATTTTTTTAAAAATGTCATGTTCATGCATGGAATGATGTGTAGAAGGGAAAACTAAGTGATTGGAAATGCAAAAGTTAGTTAAACTCGGGTTTTAAATTAAATTGAGAAAACGGACCTAATAAGGGAAATAAATCCGAATAAAATTTTAAAAATTCGTGAAAATTATTCTGAGGCTATAGAAATTTATTATAAGGTGAAATTGACATGGGAAATAAAAATCATGAAGAAATATGGAGATTTAGGGGTTCAAATAAATTTTTAAAGCTAACCGTAAGCTTATTTCCATTTTGCTCGGTATTGACCAAATCGTACAAAATGAGCTCGTTCGTGAAATATTTCTTAAACAAGTGATCCCTAAATTTTTATGGGACATACTATAGACATATTATAACAATTGAGAAGTGGAATTTTGAAGAAATCTGATCAGGATTAATTTTGATAAATTTTATAAAACATAATAGTCATTTCTCCTACACTTAGTAAATTGTCAGCCAATGAAAACAATCCCATTTGATGACCTTCCCGATTTTCTTTACCTCTGATATTTTTCAGATTGAAATTCAACTGGATAAGCTTCATAAAAGAAAAGAACCATCCCGAACTATTGCAAAACCCGAGAGTTATCCCGCACCCATTTTGCCGCAGATGTTACCCCTGTTCCTGACTGGCGTGAATTTTTCGGCCACCTTCAGGCAATTTTCAGGCAACGGTCCCTTCATATGAAATCTTCCTCTTCCTCCCTTATACAACATATAAAACATTCAAACCTAAATGAAGTCATTTACTCCCTGAAACGTTAGAGAGACGAACAGGACAGAAAACTGCCCTGTTTCGTGGTAAGCAAAAATTCAATTTTTTATGAATTTGATGAGGTTCTTGGATGATTCTGAACACTTCTAAGCTCTATACATGTTGTATTACAGCTTAGTGACAATTTGGAGACCTAAAACCGAAGTCAAACTTGGTCAAAGGAGTGAAGAAGTTGAGGTATGGTGATGATGATGTGATAAGTTGTTAATTTGTGAATTTTGATGAATTCTTGTTGAAAGAAAGTTGATGAATTGAATTATATGATTGAATTCAATTGCTGCCAGCATGATTTAGCTGTTGGAATGATGAAGATTGATGTAATTAAAATGAATTTACAGTTAAAATTATACTATAAAGGTTTGGTTTAGTGTTTAACTAGGTGAATTATCGAAACAATGCAAGAATCGATACTTTAAGGTCTTGTATGAAGTGGAATGAGTTGCTGGAATGTAAGACACCATATAGAGGTATTGAAAATGAATTTAAAGGTGTCAAATATGTTAAGTAATCTTAAATCGAGGTTTAAACCGATAAAATCGAGCAAACCGAGCAAGATAGTTAGAAAGTCAACTTTTGGTCAACATTTTAGATGTAATCACATATTGAATATATTAACATGAATTTGAGCTATATGTGATGAGATAACTTGGTATGTGACAGCTAGGGTTATCAATACGCATTTTGAGGTGAGCTCAAAAAACGAGGAACGTGCACTTCCTCCGACGTTAAGAGGTAAGGGATATAATTTAGGGTAGCATTAGTGCTCCACAATCCTTACTAATGACTTTATATATGTTAGTTGAATGAGATTTTATGAAATAGGTTACAATGCCTTAGAATCCGAAATTAAACTGTTCCCCGAGTTTTTCCACATGTTTTCCACTTGCATGAGATACATTTTACTTTACATGTTTATGAAAAGGTGATTTTTCAATATGAAGAAGAAAACATGATTTGATTTCATGCAATGACGAGGAAGAGCCCTGAGAATGCTTTACGAAAGCAATATTTTCATGACACGGGTTAAAGTCCCGAAATAGCTTTTAAACTATGTTTTTATGATTACATGGGTTAAAATCCCAAGAAATGATTTGAAACTATGGTTTTCCACAAGAAATGATTTGATAAAGCGGGTAAGAGACCCGAAATGATATGATAAAATGGGTAAGAGGCCCAAAATAATTTTTGTGGGGTAAAAAAGGCATGATATGACGATAGTCAGAGGATCTGGGGTCGATCTCGCATACATAGGGTAGCGTATGGAGACGATCGAGGATCTACCTAGCTGACGGCCAGGGAACGGGCAGCTTTGACTTGATATGAGAAATGTACGTATAGACCACACTTGGTGATGCACGTGAGTTCGTGCGTATAGTCCCCATTTAGTGGTGCACGAGAGATAGGGCAGCGTATGACCCTGATCCAGTCCTACGGCTCCCTGTACTATGGCCATGAGTACCCATGATTTTGTCCTACGGGACCAGATGTATGATATCCTTCGGGACTAGTATATGAAACGATTGCCTGACCCTACACGATAATGATATGATGTTTTATGTTTTCACTCATCTATGCTACCTGTTTTGTTGCTATCGATTTTAGCACTATGTTATATAATGATATTTAATGGTAGCTATGTTTATGTTTTGAAGAAATGAGTTGTGAAAACATGATTTCACTTTTTAAAGTGATGATGGGATACGATATATTTGATTTGAGATTTTGAGATGCTCTTATGTATGTTTACACTAATAATATATTTAAAGTATAATGTTGCTGCTTTTCTAAATGTAAGCATCTCTACTTTCGTACATGTTTATGTTGAGTTGTGAAATTACGTATTTTACTGGTTTGAAGTACTAAGATTACTTTAAATGTATCTCTTACTGAGCCTGAAAAGCTCATCCCCCTTCCTCTTCATCTCCCAGATTATCTATAGTGAGTCTACTGCACCTACGAGACTGTGGTCGTTGACAAGGTAGTCCGAACTTTCATCGGATACTTTCGTAACCTTGAGGTACAACTTTACTCATATTCGAGACATGATGTAATGCATGGACACTATTGTATATAACTTTTGGGATGTAATAGATGTAAATGACTGTATACAGAGTCTTAGTTACGCAGTATAAATGAATGAATATATTTAATTGTTATATGATTCTAAGATATGAATGAAAAGTATTGAGGATGTGGATTGAATAATATAAACTGCGTTTCAAACTCTGCAGGTTGGATTAAGTCATAACGCAGCCGTTATGCTGCCGAAATTTTCAAAATAAAAGAGGTTTTAAATCTAGACATGGACAGGAAAACAACATAGTTAATGGATAAAAAGTTTAAATTAGCCCCATTTTTCCACGCTTCCGGGGCGTGACATGCAATCGAGCTTCGGGTAAGTCGGTAAGCGATCGAATTGATCGATTTAAGTTATGAAATATTTAATTTGATAAATAATCGACTGAAAGTTTACGCGAAAATATATCTAATTGTGTAGCTCGACTATTGGCATCAACCGAGAGCTCGAGACAGCCTCGATTTGTGTACGATCATGGAATCACGAGTAAGTAACCCTTATTTAGGATAATTTTACATCGCTATGCGTGTTAATGAATTTCGGATTTAATTTTCACATAAATGAATCAAAATCTGAAAAGTGGATAAATTGTCGTAAATACTAAATTAAGCTATTCGAGAATTTAGAACGAGGTACAATAAAAATTGATGGGCCCAATGAGTCCAATAGGCCTCAATAAAGTGGGGTAAACGGGCTTAAGGCCGATTAAGGCCCATTATGGTATAATCAGGCTCAATATGGGAAAACGGGCCCAATGATTTAAATTAAGCCCCGAAAATATGAAATACAATTAAATTGTATTGTATTTGACCTGGTGAATGTGTATCCGTAATTTCGGAGATTGGATTTGGAGCAAATCGAACTGCGCGATGAGACATCAGTGAAAGGTCAGACTGTACAGAAAAATGAGGTAAGAGAATTGTGTGAGTAGCTAGAGGTAGCTACGTGTATTTTAATAGTTTTTCTGTACACTGAATATGTATGTATACACGATTATTGTATAATGATCCTAAAAGTGGTTTAAATGATTTTAAGGATCGAAATATATGAAAAGACTATTTTACCCCTATTGAGTGAAGTTAACCTAAGGATGGTGAAAGCATGACATGCATGAAATGCATGATTTAAGGAAAATTCTAAATTAAGGATTTTATTATTTTTTTAAGCAAAGTAAATCGATAGATTGGCCAGTAATTACATAAATTTTACAAGAGAACACTACGTAGGTGTTATTAATATTTAAATGAAATTTCTTTGGAAAACGGCCAACTATCAAGTTTATATGGAAACAGATAGTACTGGCATATAGTTCTGTGTATATCACGTGGAGTACGCTGTACTGTGGGGATTGTTGGAGTGGAGTGGCATTAGCCACGAGGTAGCAAGCCTTGCCCTCGCAATCCTGGTGTTATGCTGTTTTGGCGGGTAGGACGACCCACCTCCCGTTTCAGGTGTGATACCCCGCACACTAGGTACCGTGTTGCCAGAGATCACTAGGATATGGCCATAGTCCTCGATGTTACTGATATAATCACCTGTGTCTCGCATGATATAACTATTGGTCGATAGACCAGGGTAGACCAGAGGGAGGGTTCAGGCCCCCGATTTTATGATTTTGTACTATGATGATAGATTTTTCTGAGAATTTTATAACAAATTGTTTTATGAGATGATTGACCCGGAACGGTTATTTTATATTGCATTTTTAAATGAAATGATTTAAATGCAGTAGCATGATGAGTTTTCCATGCTTTAATGATAAATTCATGAAATGATTATATCCCTCGATTTGTTTTATATCGCATGAAGTAATGCATGATTTGGATTTAATTCATGCTGAATATTGATTTAATGATGTCACATAGAATGCTATTGATGCATGAATTACACGATTTATATATGCACGAACAGTTTTGATAAACTAAGTCATTGATGAAATACATGACTTTGTGCTTGAAATTTTAATGAAAAGAAATGGATTTAAGGGCATGGCATTATGAGCATGTAGATAGTAGAGCTATCTACTTACATGCGTAATTGCCTTACTGAGCGTGTGGTTTGCTCACCCCCTTATTTTCCCATCTTTTCAGAGCACTCACAGTAATTATTGAGCGACTGAGGACTTGCATGCTTGGTATCCGCTGTTTCCCAGGTATACACATTTGTATGGTTTTTTATCTAAATATATAATGCACAGTACTGTAAATAGATAGGATGTTGGGGATGTAGAGTTGTAAATACCATTGGGTATGTATTTATTTAAAATCAAAAGATAGTAAACTCTGATATATGAATGTGAATATGGAAATGGTTGGTAAATAGTGAGAGGTGACTAACACCGAATCATAGCCCAACTGTATTGTAGGATAGTCACGATGAGAGAAATGTAAGAATTAAATAATAAATGAAAAAGTGAAAAATTTACTCTGATTTTTAGGTAATTTGGGTCATGACAGTTTTTGGTATCAGAGCCTAAGTTGGCCTGATATGAGTCGGTGTTAGTGGTTAAGGAAGTTTACATCCCCATGTACTGTGCATTGTTTAGATACAATTGTGTATATCGAGATGGAAGTGCAGCTAAGAATTTGGTTTTAAATGCAAGAATAAACCCTTTAACTGATAGCCGTTATGGTAGAGAGGCGAGTACACGAGCTCGAGGCTGTTATGGTAGGCCCGAGAGTTATACCGAGTCACCACATGAGACTCGAGATGAGATTGACATGGAGGCTGATGTTGAGTATGCCCCACAGAGTCCGATAGATAGATCGGACAGAGTCTGATAGAGAGATCGAATAGTATTGAGACACGCTTCGCGAGGTTGGAGCGGAGTGTGAAGAATATTTTGTGAGCTAATTGCTCGGAGTATGTATGAGATTTGAGGGTGAGTTGGAACAATGGTGGAAGTCCGCTCGACCCATCTTAAGAGTTAGACATCCAGAATGGACATGAAAAATAATTCAAGATGTATTCCGGTGATAGAATATCCCGGACACTATTTAAAGAAAATTACAAATGACATTCTTTACTCTGACCCAAAGGAACTGATTGATTAACGAGTATGAAACTCAGTTTATTCCTTGGCAGATGTGACTCGGACACGATGAATAGTGAGAGTCGAGATGTCTGAAAGTTCATAGAAGGGCTTAGATTGTCAATTAGAGTCCAATTGGGCCGTTAGATATCACTACCTAAGCCAAGGTAGTGCGCAGACTACAGTTGTGTGAACAAGATTATGAGTTGCATGCCTCTGAGATTGGGAAAGGTAGTAAGGGTCGAAACAGAGACAAAAAGAGAATAAAAAATGACAGAGATGTCAGAATGGGAAAAAGGTAGTTAGTAAAAGATTAGAGCTGATGAGTCATGGGGTAAGATGATTGGTAACCCCAATGTATCTAATTACAACATTTATGTGGGGTACTGTGATTTGAGGACCCGGCCTGCTCCGTAGCAGTAAGAACAGTGTAACAGTGAGAGTAGTGTAGCAAGTGTAATAGTGTATGATATTTGGTAGTTACCACGGAAATAAGATGTTGGACGAGGGCGAGTGTATACCTTGGACCAGGATACTACTGATGTTTCATTTGAAGTGGTGGAAGATACCACAATGGTTATAAATAATGAAATAATTATTTTAATTAATCCTAGTGCCACGCATTTATTCATACCGCCTTCAGTTGCTTATAAGCTAGTGAAAGATGTGAAGCCTGTACCCTTAAGCAAGATGACAATAGTTAGCTGATTTTCACTAACTGAATATGGGTATAGAGATTGTAAGTTGAAAATAAGGGTGAAAACATCACTGAAAGGTGTATTGTAAGTGTAACAAGTAATGAAAGAGTTTGTTATAAGTGATATATGAAAGGAGATAAACTTGGAGATGTGATAGATCCTACATACGAGATATATTGGAATAAGAGGTGTATGCAAGGTAAGGATATCTTTGATATGTAGCGAATATGAATTGTGACCACATGGGCTGATATGTAAAGTAATTGTGGTCAAGTCTGAGGGTTAATAAAGGTATTTCAAAATACTTCCTTGCCTGAAGATTTGACAACGTCTAGAAGTGCACACATAACCAGAAATTGAAATCGACAGTCATAAGGTATACGTTTAAAATTTGGGTACCTTTACTAGTACGATAAAGAAATATAGGATTTGATTAATTATGAAGGTTTAAAAATAAAAATTTTATAAAAGTTGTTAATATAAGAAAAAGGAAATGATGCGAGTTAGTAGCTTGAACAAAAACGATTACGAAATGACATTATATGTTTATGCGTACAAAGGTCAAGGATATGAGTGATTGAAATATTTAGTGGAACTCAACTACGATGAGGTATTTAAACCTTACCTGGACCGATTGGTTTTCATCTTTAGCGATGATATTTTGATTTATTCGAAGTCCAGGAAAGAGCATGAGAGCAAATGAAAACTGTCTTACAGACGTTGTGGAAGAGTTTCTCGAAATTGGCTGCTCAGTTGATACATCTCATTTGGAAAAAGATTTCATACGAGTGGTATGATAAATATGTAAATGGCTTCGGTGAGTTTTGGTATATAGAAGTAATGAACTGACCACCGTAAGTAATCTCACCTTAACCAACAGCTCAACAGGTATCAGTGTGTATGGATACCATAAAAATAAGGATTGGGCTGTGTATCAATGTAAAATGGGAAGATAGTCGTTTATGGATCCAGATAGTTCAAGGACCATAAGAGAAACTATCCAACCCATGATTTAGAGTTGGCAGCCGTAGCGTTTACACTAAAAGTATGGCGCCACCACTTAAATGATAAGAAATTTCAGATATGCACTGATCGTAAAAGCCCCGAGTATTTTTTTTCATAGAAAGAGTAGAATATGAGATAACCAAGAGGGTTAGAGCTTCTAAGGATTATGATTGTGAACATTGTACCACCTAGGAAAGGCTAATGTAATGGCTGATGCCTTGAACAGAAAGAGCCTTGGGATGGTATCACATATGCTGGTCAGGGAGCGTGAGTTGCTAGAGCAGTGTGAACCTCAGTAGTGATGTGATACCTTCTGATGATGACGGTGATTTTGTGATAGCTAGCTTGAGGTTAGAACTGGATTTGAGTTGACCGGATTTTCTAGGCTTAGCATGATTATCGGCATGGTGTCGATAGTATGGGTCAGATTCAGAAGGGTATAGTGACAGAGTTCACAGTGAGTGATGATAACTTACAGAGGTTCAGAGACAGTATGAGTGCTCCTTAGGACCACGGTTGATGATATAGTGTTATTGTTAGAAGCTCACTCTTCGAGATATACAGTGCATTCGGAAGGTAATAAATATATCAGAATCTCTAAAAAGAGTATTGGTGGTCAGATATGAAAAGGGACATTGTAGAGTTATGGAAAAGTATCTCGTATGTCAGCAGATTAAGGTAGAGTACTAGAAGTCTGCAGAATTATTGCAGCCTCTACCTATAGTGACATGAAAATGGGAACAGGTTACCATGAATATTTTGATGGGTTACAGAGGACCCAGATGAATCACGAGGCTATCTGGGTGATAGTCGATAGATTGATTAAGTCTACCCACCTTCTAGTTATGAAATCCCCAGATACTCTGAGTGTGTAGGCAGATTTTTGTGTATGGAAATTGTGAAACATTGTGTAGCGTTCCAGTGAGCATGATATCGGATAGGGATTCCCGCTTCACTTCCCGCTTCTAGGATATTGTTTTTGGAAGCTATGGGACCCTGATTGAGAGTTAGCACAGCTTTTCATCCTCGGACAGATGGTCAGTCAGAGAGGACTGTACAGGTTTTTGAGGATGTGAAGAGAGTGTGTGCCATTGATTTTATAAGCTCCTGGGATGATCAATTGTTACTAATTGAATTCGCCAATAATGACAGTTGTCACTTGAGTATCGGGATGATTTATATGAGGCATAGTATGGCCGTAGGGAGTTGTTCCCGACTTGGATAAGAAGAAGTGGGTAACAGATAGAGAATTGTTCCCAAATTGGTAAGACAAACCTCTGAAGACGTTCAGCTGATTTGTGAGAAATTAAGAACACCTCAGAGCTGACAAAAAAGCTATGCTGACAAGAGACAGGAAACCATTGGAATTCACCGAGGGTGAATTAGTATTGTGGCACTTACATTGCCTAAGGACGTAACAAGATTCAGATAGAGATATTGGACAAGTGGGAGATAAGGCCTATAGGTTGGCGTTACCACTTGAATTAACAGGCAACCACAATGTGTCCTATCTTTTGATGCTTAAGAAATATTATCCGGACCCGATATATGTGATCGGATATGAGCTCCAAAAGTTTAGCTTAATGAAAGTATAACGTATGATTGGAAAATTGATACGGGTATTAGACGGAAGGATAAAGTGTTGAGGTTTAAGATGATCTCCCTAGTTAAGTATGATGGTAGTATTACACTCCGGAGAAAGTCACTTGAGGATGACAATGTATGTCAGACCCGGATATTTGTAGCTTATTTCCTTATGATTCTTATGTGTATGAATACTATGTTATTATAGTTGAATCATAAGAAGAGTATTTATTTGACATACAGTGTTATTGAAATGATTTAACACGCAAAAGCTACATAAAATGCCTAATGTGAGCGATAGGTATCACAGGCTAAACCGAGTTATTCTAAATCATTCTGACTAAAAATAAGAACTTAAAATAAGAGAGTGTAGAGAGCTCATGAAGAGAAGTCAGCTTGATTTAGACCTGAACATATAAAATAAGTGCAAAAGCTAAAAAGGGTAAAATGGACCTTTTTGGCGAGAAAAGGAGTTTCGGGTGAAATTATCCACCGGGAGCGGTTGGAATATAAAGACGAGAGTGTAAGACATAAGATATGACACTCTCGAAATTTTGAGAAAAAGTCAACATGGTCAATGATTAAGGAAAAAGTCAACTATAGTTAAGAAAGTGGACTTTTACCATAGTTGACTAATCATGGTTAAAAATTAACCTAAGTGTGGAGAAAAATTTGGGGAAAAATATTCTTGGCCAGAATACAAGATAATCATCCCCGGAAGTAAGGAAAATTCATTCGGAAGGATTCCGGAATAAATTAAATGGTTAAAAATGTAATGGGCCTAAGGTGAAAATTTTAAAGCCCATTAAGGTATACTAAATGTATATCGAAATTCTTAGGTCCTTTAGACCGAATTGTTGGACCAATTGATCAGCCAAATTTTGAGACAATAAAAGGCCCGAGGTATAGTGAAAATTTCAGCTTGGAAGCCCATTAGGAAAGCCCAAACCGAGAAGCCCAAATGGAAAAGCCCATGAGATAAATATCTAACCATAGTTAAAGTTAACTATGACTCATAAGGTGACTCATAAGGTGACTCATGGTTCAGATTTGGAAAGTCAAGCATAATGGCTGAAAAGTAAGGCTTAATGGCTAAGTAAGTGGCTTATAAATGGAGCCACACCATTGTCATCTTCATCACACCAATTCCGGCTAGAGAAGAAACCATTGAAACATAAACATCCAAGCTTTCTCTCACTAGAAATCACTAGGAATTAGGCATATTTGGAACTTGCATTCTTCATGGAAGTTGTTCCAAATTGAAAGGAGATTAACATATGTTGGAATTGGCTATCAAGGAGCCATAGAGTGCAAACCGAGAGCCTCCAAAGTTTCGGCCAAAGGGTGAACACAACAATTGGTATATTTTCTAATTTCCAATTTCATATATGTTAATGTATGAATGATTTCAAGTATGTTGATGTATGTTTTAAGTATTGAAACATATTAAATCACCATGAAATGGGTTAGGCCGAGAGTGATCAATGGGGTATTGAAATATGTCAATTTGATTTTAAGACATAAATGGATTAGTATACATGTATTAATGTTAATGGTATAATTAGAATTAATCAAATTGATTAATTTATACATGTAAATTGTTGACAATCAAGGTGTTTGATAAAATGCCTAAATGAACTATGTGATGATTGGTAATGTTGCCTACCAAGTGTTTGTGGAAATGCCTAAGTGAAAATGGCTAGAAAATAGGCATGGATAACATGCCATGGTGAAACCGAGACATGGCTAGCTCTCGGCCATGGCATGTGGCCGAGAGGCCCAATGGGCCAAGCCCAATTATTTAGGCCCAATAAGGTGTAATGGGCCTAGGACAAGCCCAATAAGAGTTGGTGGGCCCCACAAGCCCAATAGGCCCAATAAAAGTGAATAGTAAAATGAAAATGGACTTAAGGCCTAGTTAGGCCCATTAAGGATTTTAAGGCCCATTAAGGGAAAATAAACTGTATTAATGTGTAATACAGTAGGAAAATTATAATTAACCTGAGGAATGGATATTTACAGCTCCGGAGTTTACATTGAGAGCTGATCGGACTGCGAGATTTAGCAGCACCGAGGAAGTGAGGTCACGTGACGTGATCCGAGGTAAGGGACTTTTGCAAGTAGTTAGAGCTACCTGCATGTATTTTCAACTGCTTTTACATTCACTTAAAAAATCTGAGGGTCAGAGAAAGTGAATAATAATTATTGCGACCCGATAGTGGCAAATTACGATTTTGCCCCTAGTTAGTCAAAAAGTCAACTTTTGTGAGAAGTTGCAAGAAGCATGGAAAATACTATTGTGAGTGTTTAATTGCTATTAGCATGAAAATAAATAGATGGGCTAATGATTTTAAGGTTGATATGACTTAAGCACACTTTTAGTGCTGATTTTACTATTTTGTAAACAATCCCTTTTAAATAGCCATCAATCATATTTTGTGAGAATGAATCGTGCTAGAGCATAGCTCGCACTGGGATTCATATGTTTTCCACATAATATTAGTGCTGGATTTTGATACGCACTAGATTTTCATGACATGCATGATAGAGTACTGGAGTTCTCACTCGTACTCAGCTTTGAATGATATATGCATGACAGAGTGCTAGAGCATTGCTCGTACTTGATTCTTCATGGTTTATACATGATATAGTACTGGGAGCTATTGCTCGTACTTGATTTAATACATAAACTATGCATAGACCTAGTTGCTAGAGGTTACTCGCACTAGAGTTGAGTTTGTGACATGAAACAGTGTTTGAGCAGAGTGATGACTGTGAGTCGCACTCAAGACGCACACTGTATGTGATATGTAATACATGTTAAAACCCATGCCTGAGTCCTTGTGTGACTGTGTGTCATAGCTAGAGAGGATATCCACATGAGGTTGATATAGACGTGGTATAAATATTTCCATAGTTTCGAGGGCTAAGTCCTATGGGAGGCACCCTGGCTGTGAGGGTTCACGGGTGTACTTTGTACCGTGCCCGGGGCACGAGGTGTACGCTGTACCATGTGTTACGTATAGCTGACGGCTGTAGTGGACTGACCATCCTCCCGTTGCAGCAGTGATGCCCCGCACACCGAGATCTGTGTTGCTTGGGATCACATTTTCGGATATGATCATAATCCAGGATACTATTTGCATTAACCACTGAGTCTTACATGATATATCACATTGATTGACTGATTTAAACTGCGGACAGACCTGAGGGATGGGTCGGACTCCGATTTTGTGTTGTGAATCATTTGATGCCATATTTATCATGATTTAAATATACATGGCATGATTTACATAAAGGCATGATTTATATACGATGCATTGTTTTGCACTACATGCCTACATTTGAGAAAGAAAGCATGATTTTTTGTACATGGGATTTATTCTGTACAAGTATATATATTATATTTCAAGACATGCTTTTTAAAGTGAGTAAAGGAAATAATGTTTTCAAGGCATAGCATTATTTTGAGTAGATAGTGTTGATATCTACTTGCTTGCCTGATTTCCTTACTGAGCGCGTTGTATACTCACCCCCCTTTCTTTACATCTCTCTACAGAGCGTCAGTAGAGCGAGAGCTATTGAGGGATAAGTGTCCCAGAGTCCACTGCTAGTTCCTATCGATCGCCAGGTATACCTTTATGTACAGTTGTGTATCTAAACATAGAAACAGCACAGTGATGTATACGTTATATATTATGGGGAATGTATTTATATGAGATTTTATATAGTCTTACATGTATGTATGAGAATGGATGATGTGGTAAGTGAAGACTCTGACATCGAATCACAGCCCAACCATTGAAGAGAGGAAAGGTAAGTTAAAAATGCGAAAAATTTATAGTGATTTTTGGATAAAGTCATGGATTGAGAATGGGGTCCTGACAGTGTATGATGTGATAGACATACCCGAAGTTGTTTATGGACTCATTTGTCTTGGTTCTAATTTGGAGGATCAAATTTCTTAAGTGGGGGAGATTGTAAGACCCCAATTTTTTATCGTAAGAGCAAAAGGGAATGAATAGAAATTTTCGAGTGCATTTAAAAATGCAAAAGGACTGAAATGGTATTCCCGAAAACAAGCAAAGGTAAAACGGTCAAAAGATCAAAATTCGGTGTTAATCGGGAGAATAAATGAATAAAATAATAATTTTTTTAAAGATATTTTGAGATTTTAATATTATTTTAATGATTAAAATAATATTAAAAATAAAATAGTAAAATAATAATAATAAAAAAAATAGCAGAAATCGCGAAACGCGATTTCTGCAAACACAAAACGAAGCAAGGACCGAGGGAGTCGGTCCTTCCTCACCGGATGGAACGATTGGCGACGTACCCTACAGGCGAGGTAGTCGATGTTGACCCAGGCAGAGTCCGGCTATGAAAGCACGATTGACGGCGAGAGAAGCGTCGACGAAAGGAAAACTGAGAAGAGAAAAGGGATTCCCAGTGACCGGCGCCGATTCGAGGCCGGCCACCACCAGCTGAGCTCCCCCAGGAGCAGGCGGCTTGATTTGGGTAGTACCGGCCGGTTAGACGGAGGCCATCGCCGGAAACGGAGGAAGAAAAGAAATGGTACCGTCAGCGGAGGAGAGAAGGGCCGGACCAGCCACTTTTTCGTGACCTCGAGCGAAACCGAGGGCAGATCCGAGATGCGGACGACCCAACGGAGTCACTGGCGGTGGAAACCGATGGATAACCGACCGGTAA
Organism: Firmiana major; assembly: GCA_033439115.1. Taxonomy (NCBI): domain Eukaryota; kingdom Viridiplantae; phylum Streptophyta; class Magnoliopsida; order Malvales; family Malvaceae; genus Firmiana; species Firmiana major. The sequence goes on along the minus strand of CM065897.1, from coordinate 69,251,114 downwards.
GCCACTGAACCGGAGTGAACCGACAGTCTGAACCGGGTTGAATCGAACCGGACTGAACCGGTTCAGCCAAAAAAGAAAAGGAAAAAAGGAAGAAAAAGGGAAAAAGAAAAAGTGAAAAAATTGGAGAAAATTTCAGTGATGCAATCGAGCTTCGGGTAAGTCGGTAAGTGGTCGAATTGATCGATTTAAGTTTCAAAATATTTAATTTGATAAATAATTGTTTGAAAGTTTACCCGAAAATATATCTAATTGTGTAGCTCGACGATTGGCATCAACCGAGAGCTCGAGACAGCCTCGATTTGTGTACGACATGGAATCACAAGTAAGTAACCCTTATTTACGACAATTTTACATCGCTATGCGTGTTAATGAATTTCGGATTTAATTTCTGCATAAATTAATTAAAATCTGAAAAAGTGGATAAATTGTCGTAAATACTAAATTAAGCTATTCGAGAATTTAGAACGAGGCATAATAAATATTGATGGGCCCAATGAGCCCAATAGGCCTCGATAAAGTGTGGTAAACGGGCTTAAGGCCGATTAAGGTCCATTATGGTATAATCAGGCCCAATATGGGAAAAAAGGCCCAATGATTTAAATTAAGCCCAACAAATATGAAATACAATTAAATTGTATTGTATTTGACCTGGTGAATGTGTATCCACAGTTCTGGAGATTGGATTTGGAGCAAATCGGACTGCGCGACGAGACATCAGTGAAAGGTCAGATGTACAGAAAAATGAGGTAAGGGAATTGTGTGAGTAGCTAGAGGTAGCTACGCATATTTTAATAGTTTTTTTGTACACTGAATATGTATGTATACATGGTTATTGTATAATGATCCTAAAAGTGGTTTAAATGATTTTAAGGATCGAAATAGGTGAAAAGACTATTTTACCCCTATTGAGGGAAGTTCACCTAAGGATGGTGAAAGCATGACATGCATAAAATGCATGATTTAAGGAAATTTCTAAATTAAGGATTTTATTGTTTTTCTAAGCAAAGTAAATCGATAGATTGGCCAGTAATTGCATAAATTTCATGAGATAACACTACGTAGGTGTTATTAATATTTAAATGAAATTTCTTTGTAAAAAATGACCAACTATCAAGTGATATGGAAACAGATAGTGCTGGCATATAGTTCGCACTATATCTGCGTTTGTGAGTGTGCATAAATGTGCTTGAGCGGCTGCTTGCACCGACTTGTGTGACATCATATGCATGAAATGTGCTAGAGCATGGTGCTCGCACTGATTTTTATTATTGTGAAATGAGAGCTGCTGGAGCCTAGCTCGCACTCTGTTTTGACATGTTTTGATTTGTTTTGACGTGGTATGCACAAAATGGTGCTGGAGCGATTGCTCGCTGTCACGACCCAATTCTATTGTCTTTAACCGAAAATCACTGAAAATTTTTCGCGTTTTACTGTTACCTTACCCTGTCGTGAACTAAACTCACCACACACTGTTGGGCTGTGAGCCAATAATAAACACCACGTCTCATTCATTCTCAATAAATTAAAACGATGTCATACATGTGCATTTAATCGTGTACTTATACGAATACATGTTTTACTGACATCTACATCCCCCATAAGTACAACTCAAAAGAATACTGTGCTTTTACATTGTTTAGATACAAAAAGAATCACTGTGTATATACCTCTTAGCGATGGAGATGCAGCGGAGTCCAAAATAATACGCCTCAGTCCTCACTGGGCTACTATGCATGCTCTGTAGGGGGAAAATAGAGTGGGATGAGCAACCACACGCTCAGTAAGGCAATAATGCAAGCATGGTAGATAACTACTCTATCTACATGCTGATAGTGTTATGCCTAAATCATTTATAGTAGGAGCATGAGGAATAAAACTATGCCATATGAGTATACATATATATCATGTATCAAAGTCATGTAAAATTGGCATATAAAACATGGTAAAACATCATGTATAAATCATCTCATGCTCGATCTCATTTAAATTCATAAAAAGGGCAATTCATTAAGAAACCTCCTTTTTAAACCCACGTCATAAATCTCTTTCTCATCACATACAATCACATCACATCAATTCACAATCACAACCACGTTTTCATTTCACAATTTAAATCCACGAGGCTCGACCCCTCCTTCGGGTCTACCTTAAACAATCACAATCACACTTAGAGATTAAAATCATGTGGTAGTAAGTAATTCAAGCAAGGAGACAGGTTACTATATCTCAAGTGACTACATTGGCCAATCGTCACATATCATCCCAGACCACACGGATTCCGGTGTGCGGGGTATCATGCTGGCACGAAGGTGGGTTAGTTCTCCGCCAGACTTTCTCAAATCAAGTAACCACCATGCGGTACATCGTACTCCATGTGATATACACGGTACATCGTACTCCGCGGACCCATAACATGGTTAGGGGGTGCCTGCCATAGGTCTTATCCACCCCATACCGAGTGTAACCTTTATAGTTTCAAGAGCGAGTGGGAGTAACCGCAATACCAGGTCCTAGCCCCTCATGGCCTTGCTCGCCCCTGTTGGGTTCCCTGATCCAGGTCCTAGCCCCTCACCCTCACCCCACCTAAGAGGTCTGTCAGGCCTGTTGGGTTCCCTGGATGGATTATGTCAGGTCCTAGCCCCTCACCCTCACCTCACCTAAGAGGTCTGTCAGGCCTATTGGGTTCCCTGAGTTAATCCGTATCTCTCACCACGGCCTCATACATACCACAGTGTGAAAACCAGCGCAAGCTACGCTCTAGCGCGAATTCATGCATCAAAACCAATCACTTCGTACGAGCAACGCTCTGGTACGGCATTTATGCATAAAATATGAAGAAACCATGTACGAGCATAGCTCCAGTACAGTTATATGCATAAGAAAAACCACTCAAATCCACGTACGAGTATAAGCTCCAGTACGGTTTATAAACATCATCACAATTCAATTTCAAAGTGCGAGCTAAGCTCAAGCACGTTTCACACAAGTGAAAACATTGAAGTCTCGCGCGAGCGAGGCTCTAACGCGAATTATATCTCATACACGTGATAGGCGGCTTACATGCATTCAAAACATCTCATAATATGCTTAGTGCCTCATATGGGCTATTTCACAACATCATTCAAGTACTAGCCAACCTATCCTTTTATTTGCTCAAATCAAAGCATTGTGTTTTGTAAAAGCATTCAAAACACATGATTTATGCAATTATTAGCCTTACTATCCCTTTTTCATAACATCCACTTCAAATCCAAAACCACGCATATACCCATCATCTTTCACGAATACCATCCACATTTATTTGAGCAATCATGCATTTCATAAAAACACCCGATATTCACCCACAAGTTTAAAGTACGAGCAGCTACCTCTATATACTCACAAAATTCCCTTACCTGGAATTGCGATGCGTGATTCCACTTCCTTAAGCTGCTTACTCGTACGATTCGATTCGCCTTCAACGAACTCTTCGGGACTGCACAAAATCGTATCCCGCATTATATTCGATCCATACAATGCAACCCTTGCGCTTGCTATAGTCAATTTAACCTATAGCCTCTATTAACGCTTATACGGCCTCGTTTCATTACTTTACCCATAACTCGAGTCTATGGATCTTTTGAGGCCTATTAACTTATTCAAAATCGATGTTAAATCGACATTAAGCTCATAGTGTTCATATTCCATGAATTCCCTCACTATGGCATTTATTCATCACATACATATCCATTTCCACATTTCTTCCAACCCACCATGTAATTCCATCTAACCATTAAAATCATAACATTATCCCAATGACAACTTTAGCATGCCATAAACCATAAGTTCATTCAATCCCACATATCCTCACATTATACCCATTTTAGATTTCTAGGTCACACCACTTCCACTACATTCCTAGGTAGTTTATCCATCAATACTCATACCAATCAACTCCAAAATCAATTAAATAGCTAATGCATTTGGATTGGAGGGTTAGAATCTTACCAATATGATTTCTCTTCTTGCTCCAATTGGTAATGCCCTCAACTCCTTCAATTCCAAAAATGGGAAAATGCCCTCTCACTATGTTGTTCTCCTCTTTGATAGGAACAACTTTGCCTCTAATGATCTCTCTTCAAATCTCACTGAAAATGGTTGATTTTAGAGAGGGAAAGTTAGGTTTTTGGGGTTGAAATTGTAAGGTTAAGTATTTTCTGAGATTTCCAGATTTTTCAGCTCTCCTTATATAGAAATGACTTGAGGAGATCGATCTGGTCCAAGAGGAGATCGATCTGGTCCCTTAAAATCCCTCTTTTCCACGGCATTTTTAAGCCTGAGATCGATCTGTCGAAGCAATGAGATCGATCTGTTGAGGCATGAGATCGATCTGTCGAAGCATGAGATCGATCTGGTCCCAAACAGAGAGCTAAGGAGATCGATCTGGCTGCTTGAGGATCGATCTTTTCACTTACAGAATGCTTGGCAGATCGATCTGGCTCCATTGGAGATCGATCTGCTCTATTCGTTCACCCAAATAAGAGCATTCTGGCTCTTCCAGATCGATCTCTCATCCTAGGAGATCGATCTGGACCTCATGTTTTCCAGATTTCTTGCAGTTTCATTGCTGCAACTCATACCAACACACCCACAATCTATTGCCATGGCCATTTCCTCATCCATCCACCTCTATAACTTGAAAATGGCATCCATTCATACCTTATGCACATTGAAACTTGTGTGCATTCATTGTATATTCAAAGGTATGCAACATAAAACCAAATGGAGGCATAACTTCATTCCATTTTACCACACTACTTATCTTGAGTCTCAATTACATCCATCTCTTGCCATAACTCATTCCTTCGTATTCATACTCAATGAAACTTGTATGTACGTTACAATTCATATTACACATACATACATTGAATCCATGGACTTACATCAATCATAATTTACATTACAAGTCCATTCATATTATTTGATCCAATTACACATATTACCCTTTTACATATACGGGGTCTTACACTCGCACTAGTTTTTATAATTGACATGCATGAGAGATGCTGGAGCCTAGCTCGCATCCTGTTTTGATTTGATATTGCATAAAAGCTGTGCTGGAGTGTAACTCGCACGAGATTTGATTTAATTATGCATAAAGCCGTGCTGGAGTGTAACTCGCACGAGATTTGATTCACTTGAGCATTTATTTGTGCTGGAGCGTTACTCGCACAAAGTTTTATATGGTTTTATAATTCATTTGAATGTCGTACTGGAGTTTTTCTCGTACGAGGTTTTCACTGAGTTTCTATACATATCTGTACTAGAGCATTGCTCGTACGTGGATTTTACTTGAATTTATAATTAGTTTAAGTCGTACTAAAGTGCTGCTCGTACGTATATTTCATTGATTTCTATGACACCATGCTAGAGCTTCGCTCCCACGAGGTTTTCTGATATCATGAATATGCATGGAGCCGTGCTTGAGCTTCGCTCACACAGGGATTTATATTACATGCATATAGCCGTGTTGGAGCCTCCTGTAGACTGTGTGTCACAGTGATATGATATGCTCACATGTGCATACTGAGACAGAGTGATATGGGTGGATAAGACCTATTGCAAGCACCCCTGATTGAGCTTGGGTTCATGGAGTACGTTGTCGTGTATATCACGTGGAGTACGCTGTACCATGGGGATTGTTAGAGTGGAGTGGCATTAGCCACATGGCAGCAAGCTTTGCCATCGCAATTCTGGTGTTATACTGTCCTGGCGGGTAGGACGACCCACCTCTCGTTTCAAGTGTGATACCCCATACACTAGGTACCGTGTTGCTAGGGATCACTAGGATATGGCCATAGTCCTCGATGTTACTGATATAATCACCTGTGTCTCACATGATATAACTATTGGTCTATAGACCAAGGTAGGCCCTAGGGAGGGGTCAGGCCCCCAATTTTATGATTTTGTACTATGATGATAGATTTTTCTAAGAATTTTATAACGAATTGTTTTATGAGATGATTGACCCATAAGGGTTATTTTATACTGCATTTTTAAATGAAATGATTTAAATGCAGTAGCATGATGAGTTTTTCATGCTTTAATGATAAATTCATGAAATGATTATATCCCATGATTTGTTTTATATCGCATGAAGTAATGCATGATTTTGATTTAATTCATGCTGAATATTGATTTAATGATGTCACATAGAATGCTATTGATGCATGAATTACATGATTTATACATGCACGAACAGTTTTGATAAACAAGTCATTGATGAAATACATGACTTTGTGCTTGAAATTTTAATGAAAAGAAATGGATTTAAGGGCATGGCATTATGAGCATGTAGATAGTGGAGCTATCTACTTACTTGCATAATTGCCTTACTGAACGTGTGGTTTGGTCATCCCCTTATTTTCCCATCTTTTCAGAGCACTCACAACAATTATTGAGCGGCTGAGGACTTGCATGCTTGGTATCCGCTGTTTTCCATCAAGAGACAGGTATACACATTTGTATGGTTTTATATATAAATATGTAATACACAGTACTGTAAACGGATATGATGTTGGGGATGTAGAGTTGTAAATACCATTGGGTATGTATTTATTTAAAATCAAAATATAGTAAACTCTGATATATGAATGTGAATATGGAAATGGTTGGTAAATAGTGAGAGGTGACTAACACCGAATCATAGCCCAACTGTGTTGTAGGATGGTCACGATGAGAGAAATGTAAGAATTAAATAATAAATGAAAAAGCGAAAAATTTACTCTGATTTTTAGGTAATTTGGGTCGTGACAAGAATACGAGCTAATTGTTTTCCAAGACACGATGCAAGACCGTGACAACCATACTCAAGCTATTATTGTATACCTTAGAGCTAACTCACTTGGTGAAAGATATTGTTATGATAGTAATGTATGTTTACTTAGGGAAGTGACAATAAAGTTTCCTTCTAATTTCTTCAAAAAAAAAAGGTGAGAATTAATGTGGTTATATTATGAGAATTCCTATACATAAATGTTTAGTTCCTAAAAACCATTCCTACTCATCGTGTTGTCAAGATAGATCATTGATAGCTCTCAAATATCAGTACATGCTAAGCCTCCATACATATTAAGTAAGCAATCAATATCATAGTTTGAAATATAAGGATATTAGAGGATAGCATGTAAGTGTTTATGAGAGAATAAGTCCATTGAACATTACTGACATAGGAGCTCCATTTAGTGGTGTCACTTGAGTATTTATGAAATATGATCTCATGTATCAATAGTGTAAGTGATCCTTCGACTTGAGATGCTAAGTCATCTTATACATGGAACATCACATTTCAATTCCACATATACGGGTTTGGATACCAAATTCCTAAAAAGGTATTTTTGGGTGTGATCTGAAGCATATAAAGGTTGATAAGTAGTTAAGATTGCCCCTAATGACTTAATGGGATAATATCTCATATATCCTAGCTTGTATTAAGTCATAGGGTTTTTTTTTTTTTTCCAAAACACTCATTGAAAGGAATTAATTTTGTAGCAGAAGGCTAAATATGAAAAATGTACTTAAAGTAGACATTTTACCAAGCTTTAGTTTTTTTCAGGATATTGTGACGAAATGATTGAATTACACTGAGATACTACACATTAAAAGGTTAGTTAAATTATTTTGACCTTTCTAGCATTAAAGTGATCATGAATTATTTCTAGATGCCAAAACATGATATATAAATTTGAAATGAGATAAAATGAAATTTCAAATTCATTGCAAACATTTTTTAAGCCTAATCAGTCACACATACAAAGAGTAGTATATGGATTAATATAAATTGTGAGATTAGGAAATTTGGAATGTCTCATTTGGACTTATTTGAGAAAATTATGATTATGTTGACTTAATTAAATGTGTTTAATTAAGTTGATTTAATTAAAATAGTTTAAATAAATCATAGAGGCCTACATTTAATTATTGTGAAAACCCTAGATTTCGGTTTTTCATTTTCTAACTTAATTTAGGAAATTAATATGATAGTTTTTTTTGAAGGATTTCAAGGCTGAGCCTATCGCTATGTGGAGCAAGGAGATGAGCTCGAAGCCCGAAACAATAGAGTAACCTGAGATTTCCTTATTTGTAAACTTTATGTACTAAGTAAGAATAAGTAATGGTTTTATGTAAGTATTGACTAAGGAAAGATATTATAAGAATTGCATTTGGATGAATGGAAATAAGTATTTAATATTTATGGATGACAAGAATAAAAAATAACTAAGTTTTGTAAGCTAACAAGGTAGGAATTTAAAAGCTACCTTAAGGAATGATGTTTAAGCATGCAAAATGCTAACTTTATGCCATCCAAGGAATCTTAATGCACATTGAGCCTACAAAGTTCTAAGATATGAAGGAAGAAAAATAGGATGATTAAGTATGATTGAGAACTGATTTTAACATCATGAACAGGCAAGCATTTTAGGATGCATTCTTAGAGTTTAGGTGCATAAACTTGGTCAAATGATGATCAATGGAAATTTATATGTAACCAACAAAATAGGATGCATTCTTAGAGTTTAGGTGCATAAACTTGGTCAAATGATGATCAATGGAAATTTATATGTAACCAACAAAAATGTATGATCTAATCAAGTCAATTAAGTGATGAAATAAAGTTTCAAAGTGATTAAATAAGATTAATAAGTGGCCGAAATTAATTTGCAAAAATAAAGGCCAAAACCGTGGAATTCAAGTGAGTTAGGCCAAGAAATGCACCTAAATTATATGGAAATTAATCATATTAGAATTTTTTGTGGTTAATTTAGGCTTAAAGTAGACTAAAAATGGAACACTTTTACTGTAGAAATCATAGTGAAAATCGAATGGTAAGGCTGAGAAAAAAATTGCCTAAGACAATCTATAACCTTACCTAGCCTTGTTGCGTATAATCCAAAAATGTTCCATGATTTTAGAGCTAAAATTCATCCAATTTTGTTGATCAAGACCAGATCATGGACCTTAGCTTTATGTTTCATTTTATTTAAACATTATTTAGGGTAATGCTTACCTTTTATTGCTGTAATACCCGATTTTTATCGTAAGAGCAAAAAGGGAATGAATAGAAATTTTCGAGTGCATTTAAAAATGCAAAAGGATTGAAATGGTATTCCCGAACACGTGAAGGGTAAAACGGTTAAAAGATCGAAATTCGGTATTTATCATGACAAGAAAATTTAATTAAAAATAATGGCTTGAGAAATCTTGATCAATAACGAAGAAATAATTAAATTTCGGGTTAAATTGATCAAGATATGAATTTTTTGGAATAAATCGAAATTTTCACCTCAAAAAATAATCCCGAAAATAATAAAAGAATATACCGAAAAGCCTAAGTAATACCGATAAATTTATTTATTGGTTAAATGAATTAAATATAATTTTTTAGATATTTTGGCAAAAATAATAATATAATATTGATTAACATAATAATAAAATTCAATTATAAATAAAATAATAATAATAATAATAATAATAATAATAATAATAATAATAATAATAAAACGAAATTTCATGAAATCGCGAAACTGAAGAAAACAAGCAGAAGCCGATGCCGTCTGCCTCAAAGATCGAATCACCGACGATCGGCCCAGGTAAGGTATCGAGGAAGGCAGCCGAGAGGCGGATACCACTGGCACCAGTTGCCCGAAGAAACGATGAACGGCGGTCGGCAGAAGGAAAGAGAGAGAAGTCGAGAGAGGAAAGGGAGAAACTGGTGACCGGCACCGATTCGGGCCTGACCACCACCACCCGAAGGTAGCCCACGCCAAGGCCAGCCGATCAGCGACTGAATCGGTCAGTTGAGCGGCGGCTAGCGCCTGAAACAGCTAGAAAGAGAGAGGTCACCAACGGCAGAAAGGAGAAGAACCGGACCGACCACTTTCCGGCGACCTTGGATGAAACCGACCCCAGATCCGAGATGCGGATGACCCCACGGAGCTACTGGCGGTGGGAACCGACGGAGAACGAGCTGGTGAGCCACTGAACTGGTCGAACCGGACTGAACAGGTGGTCTGAACCGGGTTGAATCAGACCGAACCGGTTCAGCCAAAAAAGAAAAGGAAAAAAAGGAAGAAAAAAGGAAAAAGAAAAATAGGAAAAATTGGTGAAAATTCCAGTGATGCAATCGAGCTACGGATAAGTCGGTAAGCGGTCGAATTGACCTATTTAAATTTTGGAATATTGAATTTGATTTAATAATCGACGACAAGTTTACTCGAAAAAATATTAAATTGTGTAGGTCGACAATTGGCATCAACCGAGAGCTCAAGACATCCTCGATTTACGTACTATCATGGAATCACGGGTAAGTAACCCTTATTTACAACAATTTTGTATCGTTATGCATGATTGATATTTATCACATAAATTACGGATTTAAATTTCGCATTTAATGAATTAAATTCTGGAAAATTGGATAAATTGTCGTAAATACTAAATTAAGCTATTCGAGAGTTTAGAATGAGGCTCAATAATTACTGATAGGACCAGTGAGCCTAATAGGCCTCGATAATGTGAACAGTAAGTGGGAAAACAGGCTTAAGGCCGATTAAGGCCCATTATGGTACAATCGGGCCCAATATGAGTAAACGGGCCCAATGATTTAAATTAAGCCCAGAAAATATGAAATACAATTAATTCTATTGTATTTGACTTGATGAATATTTATCCGCAGTTCTGGAGATTAGATTTGGAGCAAATCGGACTGCATGACGAGACATCAGTGGAAAGGTCAGGCTGTACAGAAAAATGAGGTAAGGGAATTGTATGAGTAGCTAGAGGTAGCTATGCGTATTTTAATAGTTTTTGTATACACTGATTATGTATGTATACACGGTTATTGTATAATGATCCTAAAAGTGGTTTAAATGATTTTAAGGATCAAAATAGGAAAAGACTATTTTACCCCTATTGAGGGAAGTTCACCTAAGGATGGTGAAAGCATGACATCTATGAAATGCATGATTTAAGGAATTTTCTGAATTAAGAAATGTTATTGGCTTTAAGCAAAGTAAATGGATAGATTGGCCAGTCTTTGCATAAATTTCACAGGATAACACTACGTAAGTGTTATTTATATTTGAATGAAAATCCTTTAGAAAATGGGCCAACTATCAAGTTTAGATTGAAACAGATAGTGCTGTCACATAGCTCGCACTATATCTGCGTTTGTGAGTGTGCATAAACGTGCTTGAGCGGTTGCTCACACCGACTTGTGTGACATCATATGCATGAAATGTGCTAGAGCGGTTGCTCACACCGACTTTTATTCTTGTGAAATGCATGAGAAGTGCTGGAGCCTAGCTCGCACTCTGTTTTGACATGTTTTGACTGGTTTTTACTTGATATACATAAAAAGGTGCTAGAGCGATTGCTCGCACGAGTTTTTATGATTTGACATGCATGAGAGATGCTAGAGCTTAGCTCGCATCCTGTTTTGATATGATATTGCATAAAAGTCGTGCTGGAGTGTAACTCACACGAGATTTGATGTATTTATACATAAAGCCGTACTGGAGCATTGTTCGTACAAAGTTTTGAGTTACTTGAGCATTCACTCGTGCTGGAGCATGGCTCACACGAAGTTTTATGTAGTTTTATAACTCATTTTAAAGTCGTACTAGTGTTTTTCTCGTACGAGGTTTTCACTGAGTTTTTATACATATCCGTACTAGAGCATTGCTCATACGTGGATTTTACTTGTATTTATAATTATTTTAAGTCGTACTGGAGCGCTGCTTATACACAGATTTCATTGATTTCCATGAAACCGTGCTAGAGCTTCGTTCGCATGAGATTTTCTGATATCAGGAATATGCATGGAGCCGTGCTAGAGCTTCGCTCGTACAGGGATTTATATGACATGCATATAGCCGTGTTGGAGCCTCCTGTAGACTGTGTGTCACAGTGAGATGATATGCTCACACGTGCATACTGAAACAGAGATGATATGGGTGGATAAGACCTATTGTAGGTACCCCTGACCGAGCTTAGGTTCACGTAGTACGTTGTACCGTGTATGTCACGCGGAGTATGATGTACCGTAGGGATTGTTGGAGTGGAGTGGCATTAGCCAGGAGGCAGCAAGCCTTGCCCTCGTAATCCTGGTGTTATGCTGTTCTGGCGGGTAGGACGACCCACCTCCCGTTTCAGGTGTGATACCCCGCACACTAGGTACCGTGTTGCCAGGGATCACGAGGTTATGGCCATAGTCCTATGTTGTTACTGATAGTCACCTACGTGTCTCACATGATATAACTTGTGGTCTGATAGATCAGGGTAGACCCGAGGGAGGGGTCAGGCCCCCGATTTTACGATTTTATGATTTTATGATATGTGACCCTGAAAGAAGGGTGGTTTTATAACCGAAGCTTTATAATGAATTTTAATGACTTGTTTTATGAATTTGAGATTTACTTATGAGATAATTGACCCAGATGGGATTATTTTGTTCTTCATTTTAATAAATGATTTGAATGCAGTAGTATGATGATGTTTTCCATGCTTTCATTTCAAATTCATGATTTGTCTTACATGACATGAAAGAATACATGATCTGGATTTACTTCATGCTAATTATGATTTAATGATGTCACATAAAATACCTTTGATGCATGAATTACATGATTTCTATATGCAGAAATAGTTTTGATAAACTATGTCATGGATATATGCATGATTTTGTGCTTGAGATTTTAATGAAAAGAAATGGATTTAAAGGCATGGCATTATGAGCATGTAGATAGTGGAGCAATCTACTTACTTGCATAATTGCCTTACTGAGCATGTGGTTTGCTCACCCCCTTATTTTCCCATCCTTTCAGAGCACTCATAGTAATTAGTAAGCGGCTGGGGACTTGCATCTTGGTATTCGCTGCTTCCCATCGAGAGATAGGTATACACATTTATATAGTTTTGTATCTAAATATGTAATGCACAGTACTGTAAACAGATATGATGTCGGGATGTAGAGTTATAAATATCATTGGGTATGTATTTAATTAAAGTCAAAGCATAGTAAACTCTGATATATGAATGTGAATATGGAAATGGAATGGTAAATATGTGAGAGGTGACTAACACGGAATCATAGCCTAACTGTTTGTAGGATGGTCACGATGAGAGAAAGGTAAGGATTAAACAATAATCGAAAAGCAAAAAATTTGTAGTGATTTTAGGTAATTTGGGTCGTGACAATTGCCAGCCAAAATTGAAAGGGAACAACCCAAAGATAGAAACCTCTTCTCCCTAACGCGTTCCATAATACCCTCACTTCTTGATTTTTTTCAACACCTAAACGACCTATTTTAGCTTAGGTCCTTTGAGATCAATTTATCTTCCTTAATATTACCTTAACATATTTTTTTTTTGGGAATTTAAAATGATATCTAAAAGGTGTTTTATGACCTGGAAAAACGTGGCATAAAAACTGCCATGCACCAAGGTAAGCCAAGTTTTGAGGTTTTGTTTTTAAGGTTGCCTTGCTTGCTAATTTGTGAAGTTTTAACGATGATTTTGAGTAATATTTTACTGCTGAAACTTGAACAAAAATTGGTGTTCTAAGCTGGTCCAAAGATAAGACAAAGATAAAGGACTTGGTCACTTATTTTGGATGATTACTTGGTGGTTTTGGCATGCTTTTTTTTTTATGTTTTTACCTTTGGTTTGAGAATGGCATATTAGGACAACCATTTTAGGGTTTTGGTCAAAAGGAATATATTAGGGTTAAATTATGCCAATTTGTAGTTTAATGTATTGGTTTAATCATAAGACTAATACATGTAAATTGATGTTGGCTTAAAAGGAAAAATTATGACAAGGTATTTTGGGGCTTTCAGCCAACATGAAAAGTTTAGGGTTAATTACTTTATTTAGAGTTATGAATAAGTACTAAATCAAGTAAGACTAAGTTAAGATGGATTTTAGGATTAAAGGTTAAAAAGAAAGATTATATGACTAAGTAAGGTAATGAAAGCTTAAGTGAAGAATGTAAGAAAACTTAGAGAGTGTTTATGGAATTTTAAGAATAATAAGGAATTTAGTTAAATTAAATGAATTATGAGGTTAAGAATGAATTATAATGAAGATTAAGGATTATGGGCCAAGTTAATGAAATTAAGAAATTACATTATGGAAAGTAAGCTATATAAGCATTATGCTTAAAGAAAATGGAATAAGTTATGGAAAATATATTGTAAGACCCGTAATTTAATATGTACTCTTTATAATTTTGTGATGTATAGACAAGTCACATTTCATATAAATTATAAGGAAAGAATGTTTTTAAGTTTCCAATGTTAAGTAGTAAAAAATGAATACAACAATGATTTTAGGAAGAAGTTGTAGCTGAACTACTTCAGAGGAGGAGCAGATCGATCTCTCATTCAATGTAGATTGATCTTGAATAGGTTCTAGGTAGAACAAATCGATCTCATAATAAGGCCAGATCGATCTCCTTAAAGTTCTGTGTAAAAAAGATCGATCTCATGCTTAAGAGCAGATCGATCCCTTAAGCTTGAAAGGTCGGTTCCTGAAGAGAAAAAGGCAGGACAGATCGATCCCTCACCGTTAGCAAATTGATCCCTTAGAGCAATTCTATAAATACATGGCTTTGCAATCTCTGTTTTCTCGAGAACGCAAAACCCTTTCATGAACCAAAGTTAAACATAACCTTTCTACTCTAGAGAACTTCATCTTTCAAGTAGTTTTGAGAGAGATTCACTTAAGCAAAGTTGTTCTTAGTAAAGAGGAGAACAACATACTTGGAAACAAGAAGTTGGAATCAAAGATTTAAGGAGCAAGGTGGATTTTGCCAATTTTGGTGAAAAAGAGGAAAAGTTCAAGCTAGGTAAGATTCAATACACCAAGTTCATATATGTTAATCTAGGTATCTTGGTGAGTTGATTGGTGTATGTTTAAATTGCTAAAAACAAATGGATTATGAAAAATATCCTTAACCTAGATATTACCATGAAATTGGGAAAATGATGAGGAAGTTGAGTAAACATGGATTAAATGATGAAATAAGCATGTATGAAAGATTGTAAGGTAGTTTTATGAAATACATAAATTGGAATAGATGAGAAATGAAGATAGGTATATGAGATATATGGTATAATACCATAATGGGAGAAAGTGATGAGATTGAGGCATTAAGAGGAGTTAAAAGCATTCAATTAAATTCATGCAAGTGAAAACAAGTATAGTAAGGTATACTGATGTGAATAATGATTAACAGCTTCGAAGTTGATATTGGAAGCTGATCGAACTGCGAGGCTTAGCAACACCGAGGAAGTGAGGTTACGCAACGTGATTCGAGGTAAGGGAATTTCGTAGGTAGCTAGAGATAGCTACGCATATTTCGAATAGAGTTTCAATACTATATTCTATATGAATTCCCGTGAATAGAAATGTTGTGATAGGGACTGATGAGATAAATTATGATTTTATCCAAAAATACGGTAAAAAGCCTTAGAAGCATGTTTGTGACTAATATTCATAGTTGCATGATAGAATGGCTAATGTTTTCATGTATATACGAAAACATCACATTTGAGTGCCGATTTGATTTGTTTGAGTGAAATTAAATTTAAATAAGCCATCTATCGGGTTTGTGTGTAAACCATTAGTGCTGGAGAATTACTCACACTATATTTGATGAGATATGCATCACATAGTACTTGAGTGTATTCTCGTACTAAATTTTAAAAGCGATTTATGCATGATAGAGACTGGGAGCATTGCTCATACTCAGTTTTCATTGAATGATGCATTGTAGAGTATTGGAAGCATAACTCATACTCACTTTTATATGATAGAGTACTGGGAGCATTGCTCGTGCTCAGTTTTCATTGAATGATGCATTGTAGAGTATTGGGAGCATAGCTCATACTCAGTTTTACATGATAGAGTACTAGGAGCATTGCTCGTACTCAGTTTTTACATGATATATTGCTCGAAGCATTGCTCCACTAGAATTATATCACTTGTGTTATGGTCGTGCTGGGAGTTTACTCGCACGTACCAATTTTAAAAGAGAAAGGATGAAACAGCCTGTTGGGAGCCTGTGCTAACTATGTGTCACACTGATTTTATGCTCAGACGTGCATATTTTGAGCTATGGCCGAGGACTATCGAAATTATTATCCATAGTATGAGGACTAAGACTTATGGCCAACATCCCGACTATAAGGTATATCCAAGGTCTGAGGACTAAGACTTATGGCAAGGATCTCGACCTTGAAATTGGGTCCATGGAGTACTTTGTACTGTGTATATCATATGGAGTACGTTGTACCGTGAGTACATGATATGAGTGAGTTGTGAGCTGACGATAGAGATTTGACCCACCTCCCGTTAAAGCAAATGTGAGACCCCTCACACCGATAACTGCGTAGCTTAGGATCATGGAAAATGAGTTATGATCATAATCTAGGAACATGTAGTCGCCTATCTCGTTTCATAAATTGAGTCTTCTTGAATGAACTATCACATGATTTTATAATCTGAACATGTGAATTTGTGTTTGATAAAAGGGTAACCCGAGGGATGGGTGAGGCCCAGATTTTCATGTTTTTAAACATGATGATATGCCATACTATTTTGATTTAATTGGATGGCATGATAAATGTGGTTTATATGAATTACATGAGAAATGGAATGTTTTGCATAAACTACTGAGATTTATTAAACCAGCATGATGATTTCTATCTATATGTATATATTTCATAAAAGTTTCAAGCAAGATGCATGCTTTAGGTATGAATCGATAAGGAAATTATTTCAAGGCATGAGCATTATATTTTGTAGATAGTGTGGTTATCTACATGCTTGCCTGATTTCCTTACAGAGCTGTGAGCTCACCCTCTTTTTTATTTCCCCTCTCTACAGAGCGTTCACAATAGTTGAGCACGGCTGAGGACTGATATTCCTTAATCCGCTGCATATCCATCTTACGAGAGGTATACACATTTGAAACATTTCGTACTGAACAATGTAAAAACACAGTTATGTAAATGAAAGTATGGTCGGGGATGTATATGTAAAAGTATTTGTATTTAAAGTATATGAATTTGCATTTAAGAAAAGAATACTTATAGTCAATAGAATATCTGTATTGACATCTATGTATATTGTGGAATGAATATAGTTAAGGTGACTAATATCGAATCACAGCCCAACAGTTTGGTGATGAGTGATGACAGAAGGAGAGGTGAGTAAAATGCAAAAAAAATTTGGTGATTTTGGTAGGTCATGGGAGGGGAGGTCGTGACATATATTTAGAAAAATATATTTTCAATATGAAAAAAGAAATAAATTATTTGAGTATTGAATTCATTAAGTATGTTTTAAGAGGAATTAAGGATAAGAAATTAGTTAAGAAATTTGGTTCGACAATGCAGATTATATGGTCCGAGGAGGTTGATGGAGTAGGCTCTATATATGCATAGCTGAAAGAAATCTTGGAGGCCAGATCGACTATCTGCATTACAAATTTAGGTAAAGAACGTGTGCATGAGACATCCTTGTCTAGAAAACACACGATTTTCAAATAAGTTTTCCCAATTTAAAATTTAATTTGATTTATGAAATTTTCACCAATTTTTGTATATGTTTCCTAAGTTTAATATTTAAGACTTAAGCTATGTTTCTTCTACATGAATCATACATAAACATAAGAATTTGCTTTAAGCTAAGCTAAGAGTTTTAAAACTTGATTTATAAGAAAACTGAAAATCTCCCGAAGTGCATAGTTTTTAATAAAGTTGCATAAATTATGATTTTAGAAATTGATTTCAAATAAATTAAATTAATTATTTTATTTCCTTACTCTATTTTCACATTGTTTTATTATGACTATCATAAAATAATTATGACTTAAGCCATGAATTGAGGGGACGATGATTCTAATTTCTAAGATTTATGAAATGAATAAGTTTTATTAAGGGGATAATAATCCTAGGTTTGTGAATTATGATCTTAAGTAAGTTTTGCATTAAGTATTATGTTTTAAAACATGTTTTAGCTATGATTTAAGCTATGTTCAAGCTACATTTTAAGCTATGTTTTTAGATTGTAGGCCTTCCTGGTACATGCACTATTGGTGGTGCACAAGCAACCCCTATGTTATGATTATGTTAAGCTAAGTTAAGAGGCTGCTAGACTTGGACACGTCCTTAGCCTTCCCAATACTCACCTTGTCTAGTGGGATTGTGGACCTTGATCATGACCATTAGATCACTTCCCTACTTGGGACCTATGTTATGATTGCATGATACCGCTTAGATATTTACCTCCTCTCACCTATGCTATGATTACAATTTATTATTTTATAAATATGATTCATGACATTATGATCATGATTTACAATTTTATGAATATGTTTCATGATATGTTTTAAGTATGAAACTTCTATGATATGAATTATGTTAAGCTACGTTTTAAGCATGCTTTATAAAATTAAGAAAATTAAGATATGAAATTTGCAAAGTTATGTTTTATGTTTCCTAATCACTTTTCAAATAAAGTTTTGATCAGATTTAGATCAATAATCATATAAATGATTTGATCTGCATTCATCACTATGCATATCATGATTTTTACATTTTTCGAGCTTACCCCCCTTTTTAAGTTATTTTATTTGGTATACATACCTTACTAGGCATCAGGTCACCCCTCTTTTTCTTTCCCTTCATACTATCCACAATAGATTTGGGTGTCTTTTGAAGTAGAGCATCGAGAGGTGTATCTTCTACTTGCCACTACTATTTTTGTATAGAGCTATATCTATCCTTTTATTCAGTTCAATTTATTAACTTTAGACATTTATAAATGCACAGTTATGTACATTAATGTCGGGATGTAAACTCTGCATTATTTTGGGAGGTATTACTAGCTAAATGATATCTAATGTAGCAAGTTTAGTTGTATTGAATGTCAATTATAGTCTTTTTAAGGAGTGATGTGATATGTATAATATTTTGGAATTATGACATAATGAAATATACTTACTCTATGAATTGAAGTTTTAAGTTTAAGTTGGAAAAGTAATTTAGGAAATTATGAAATGTTTTCTATGAGATCACATAACACACAATGACGAGGACCCAAGTAATAGCGAATCGATATATATTACCTAAGTAGGAATCTACACTGAATGCAGGCAAACCTAAGTAAGGAAAAATGAAAATTTTGTTTGAAAATTGTAAGGAAATCCATATTTGACAGAGTATGTGAAACCCTATATATATATATATATATATAACTTTGTAATATATGTAAATGGAATTATAAGATAAATGATTTTAAATCATGCAAATGTGAATGAATCGCAAGTGAGAATGAATAAGTATCATGGATGGATGTAAAGGTTAAATAAGGGTTGAAGTGGCCACAAACTAAACGAATAGAACTTAAAGCATCCGGACAGGAGATAACGACGTAAAACACGGAATGGTAACGCATGGTTTGTGAAATTAGGTATTCATTTAGATTTCCAAGCAATACGCACAAGTTCCGTAACACAAAAATCATAGGAAATAAGTCTTTCCATGCTCCAAGTGGGATTAAAATGCAAAATGAGTGTTGGAGCAGTGGAATTGGGAAAATCTGCAAAATTACAACAAAAAGGGCTACAGATGGGAGGCCATATCGATCTCCCATTAAGTGCAGATCGATCCCTTATGCAAAATAGGGCAATTTCAAGTGAAAGAGCCAAGGCAGATTGATCTCCCTATCAAGCAAATCGATCTCCTCAATAACCAGATCGATCTCCTCAATAACCAAATCGATCTACATTAGCCTCTGCCAAGCTCAGATCGATCCTCCCTTAAATGCATATCGATCTCCATTGTATTCTGTGAAGAGAAGATCGATCTCTCCTATGAGCAGATAGATCTCCTCAAGCTTCTACCAAAGAGAGATCGATCTCCTCCCCATTGAATAGATTGATCTCACCCTGTAATGCATGAACATTTCAAAAGCAAAAACCAAAGGTAGATTGATCTCTTACCTAACCAGATCGATCTCCTCACCATTTTTCTATATAAACCTGATGGCAAAAGGCTTCAATCTTTAGGAAACTTGATCTCTCTCCATTTTCACCCAAATACTAAGCTTTATCTCTCTAGGATACCTACATTTTCCATAAGGAATTGAGAAAAAGAGATTTGAGTAAAGTTGTTCACCTTGGGGAGGAGAACAACATATCTTGAAGCTAACATCCAACTCATCAGATTGAAGGATCTAAGGAGTCTTCCAAGAATGGAGGAGAAGAAAGTCAAGCTAGGTAAGTTCCCAATGCACCAACTCCTAATATGTTTACCTAAATGATGTTATGGGTAGATTGGTGTACATTACAATGTTTGAAAACTACATAGGATATAATGAACCAAAAATGACCTAGAAATAGAATGGCGTGAGAAATGAAATATGGTGAAGTTAATGATGAATGGGATATTTTAAGGTGATAATGGTGTTGTGTGTATGATTTTAAGATGGCGGTGTGAAATGAATTGTGAGATTGACTAAATTGTAAAATGTACATATATGGTATTTGTGAGACCCGTATTTTCAGATGTAAACCTTATGAATTCATAAGTGATACATATGTACTTGTAATGTGAAGCATAAGTGATGTAAAGTCCATAAATATAATGTATACACTTATAATAAGAGTTGTGATGTACGTACAAGTTTTATTATGTATGAATATGAAGAAATGGACTTTTGTATGTAATAAATGTGATTGGAACTCTAAATGAGTAGTGCAGCAAATGGAATGGAGTTGCATAAATCTTTATACTTCCATTTAGTTTGGTATGGTATACCTTTGGTTATACAATGAATACACGCAAGTTTTCATGCGTATAAGGTATGAATGGATGTCATTTTCAAGTCTTAAAGGTGGTTGGATGAGAAAATGCCCATGGCAGTAAATAGAGGATATTTGGTGTGAGTTACTGTAGAAAACTGTAGAAAAATCTGGTAATTGATCTGGAAGAGCCAAAAATGCTCTTCTTCGAGCAATGGAACAAGACAGATCGATCTCCAATGGAGCTAGATCAATCTGTTAAACATTCTGTAATGAGAGGATCGATTTTGATGCAAACAAATCGATTTCCTTAGCTCTCGGGTTAGAGCAGATCGATCTCCTTAAGCTACTGCTTAGGATAGATCGATCTCAAGCACTCGACAGATCGATCTCATGCATTCAAATTGGCATAAAAATGAGGGATTTAAGGGGGCCAGATCGATCTCATGCCTTAACAGATTGATCTTATTAAGCAATTTCTATAAATAGGAGCAGAGAAATTTACAGATTTTGGGAAATAATCTCTCTCTTCCATTTCAACCTAAAACCTCACTTTCTCACTCCTCAATCCACCCATTTCTAATAAGATTTGAAGAAAGACCATTAGATACAAGGTTTTTCCTAAAAAAGAGAAGAACAACCTACTTTGGATTCAAAGCCTCATTTGTGGTATTGAAGGAGCAAGGTGTATTTTCGATTGAGGCAAGAAGAGAAACTAGATTTGGTAAGTTTCTAACACTTCAGCCCAAGTACATTTGGCTATTTATTGATTTTGGAGTTAATTTGTATGTAGATTGATGGTTAAAACTACTTAGGATGTGAGGGAATTAGTGTGACCTAAAAAACCTAGAATAAATCTAGTGTGAGAAGATATGGGTTGAATGAGCTAATCATTTATGGGCATTGCTAAGTTGTTATTGAAGTAATATGAATCATTTGAAATGACTAAATGAAGCCATATTGTGAGTTAGAGGATTTATGGAAATGAGCATGTAAGATGTTGATAAAATGCTATAGTGAAGAAATTGATGAGATATGAACACTATGAGCTTAATGTCGATTTAATATCAATTTGGTATGAATCAATAGGCCTAAAAGAAATCAATAGACTCGAGATATGAGTAGAGCAATGAAACTAGGCCTTATAAGTGTTAATGGAGGCTATAATTTAAATCGACTTTAGCAAACACTAGAGTTGAGTATATGGACTAAATCGATGCGATATACGACTTTGTGCAGTTTTGGAGAGTTTGTTGGAGATGCATTGGACCGTACAAGTAAGCAACTCTAAGGAAACGGAATCACGCGACGCAATTCCAGGTAAGGGAATTCTATAAGTATATAGAGGTAGCTGCTCGTATTTTATGGGTGGATATAGGGCGTGTATGAAATGCATTACTGTTTGAGAAAATGATTGATGATGTATGCGAATAGCTACGAGTATGTATGGGATTTGGTTTTGAAACAATTAGTATAAAAGGGATAGTAAGGCTAATAAATGCATAAGCCGTGTGTTTGAAATGTTTTCACATAACACAATGCTTGGTTTTGAACAAATTAATGGATAGGCTGGCTAGTGTTTGAACGATTTCGTCAAATAGCACTTATGAGATGCTAAACCTGGTTTTGGGATTGTTTTGATTGTGTATGAGCCGCTTATTGTATTTGTTTGATATAAATCATGCAGAAGCCTCGCTCGCGCTAGATTTTGATGCCATTATTTTTATGAAACGTTCTGGAGTTGAGCTCACACCTTGATTTGGAAACTATGATGATGTTTTATAAATCGTACTGGAGTTTCTGCTAGTACGTGGATTTTGACTGGTTTTCTTATGCATATAACAGTACTGGAGCTGTGCTCGTACGTGGTTTCTTCATGATTTGATGCATAAATGTCGTACTAGAGCGTTGCTCATACGAGGTGGTTTAGCTATGATGCATGAATCGTGCTAGAGCTTTGCTCGCACAAGTTTTTACACTGTGGTACGTATGATGTCGTGGAAGTTGGTAATATCCTCAAGCCGTACATCCTCAAGCCAGAGATGGAGGGGAGGCTCTGTTCGATGGGGAGGCTCTCCAATGGTAAGACCCTTTAGCACAACATCCTCAAGCCAGAGTAGGCGGGGAGGCTCTGTTCGGCAGGGAGGCTCTCTTACTGTCACGCCCCGAAAATGCGGAAAATAGGGCTAATTTAAAACTTTTTACTCGTTAATTCACAAATAAAGAGTGCATTCCTGTGCAGTGTCATACATCATCATAATTATCATGCCTCAGGATCTCTTCATGATATAATAAATATTGTATTATACCCATTACTCGATTACAAGTCAATTAATCCTAATACATCCCATATAATGTCATACATCAAGTGTCTGAAATACATTAATAGTCTGGGTACATGAAAAGATAATATACCTCAAAGTACAAATTATATAGCCTGGAGCTTGAATCCTCCACTAGCCACCACTCCGTACGCCGCAGGGAAGTCCTTATTCACTTGAAGAACTCTGGGGGGAAAGAAAAACAGGGTGAGCTTCTAAATCGCTCAGTAAAGGGGGGGTAGGGGACTCATTTCATAAACCAAAATGCACATCACAAAGCATTTATTTGTATGTGAAACTCATTTGAAAACCATAGCATGAAAATATTCAAAACGACACTCTCATGTGTCAAGTCATGTGAAAACATGAAGTAAAAAGGCTCACTCTAGAGCAAAACAAAGCATGTGAAAATACGCGTTAAACGCTTTCTCAAATAACGTGGCATAGCCACTGATTTAAAATCACACGTGGCATAGCCACAATACACACGTGGCAAAACCACTGAATTATTTTCTCACGTGGCATAGCCACAAAACATACGTGGCAAAGCCACTGAATTATTTTCTCACGTGGCATAGCCACAAAACATACGTGGCAAAGCCACTGAATTATTTTCTCACGTGGCATAGCCACAAAATAGGGTTTCTCAACGTGGCACTGCCACCAATGGGGTTTCTCAACGTGGCACAGCCACCAATGGGGTATACGTGGCACAGCCACCAATGGGGTTTCTCAACGTGGCACAGCCACCAATGGGGTATACGTGGCACAGCCACCAATGGGGTTTTTCAACGTGGCACAGCCACCAATGGGGTATACGTGGCACAGCCACCGATGGGGTATACGTGGCACAGCCACCTATGGGGTTTCTCAACGTGGCACAGCCACCAATGGGGTATACGTGGCACAGCCACCGATGGGGTATACGTGGCACAGCCACCGATGGGGTATACGTGGCACAGCCACCAAGTAGGTCATTCTCACGTTACCAGAACGGAGAAGAAATCGGGCTTACATGCTACCAGAGCAATGCCCGGTGTGTACTCACAACTACACACCTCAGTCTTATCACATAAGACGGGTTTGCCTTCACGTAGAACTCGTAATGGTTTCTCTCTCATAAAACTCATTTGAAAACCGTTTTGTACTCAACACAAAACGTAATAAAAATCGAGTTCTAACCGGCAAAGCACACGCACACATTTCTCAAATCTCAATATTGCCTTAACGTAGAGCCCAGTTATAAACTCATAAAACATTGGGCTCCAACCGGCTATAAAATCATGTGCAGTTCAAATCTCAACACAAAATACTCAACATGCTTGTTTATAAATCGTAAATCATGCTAAAACAGTTTGCAATTCACATACACAAATGGTTTAGATTTCCCTTACCTCTTTGCACCTCGTATAATGCAATCGTTTCCCCCGTATCACGGACTAGTCTCGCATTCCACTCTGGAACTCCCGAGCTGTCCAAACGATGTTAAAACATCAATACTCCACATCACATAAGCCTCAATTCTTAAAATCGAGCATAATTGCTCATAACACCTCAATTCTCTTAATTTCTCATAACTCAACCCTAAACTACAACTCTATTCACGATATCCCAATGTTCGATATCTCTAATACCAATTATCTACGCTAATTCTCCACATTGTCCAATTTTCCATTTATAGCTCACAATTTCCCAAATTCACCAAAATTCTCAATATGCATATCACTCCTACCACATTGAAATTTAATCAATCCCTAGTCATCTTTCAGCCATTTCAACACAAATTCAACCACCAATAACATCAAAATCAACTCAAATATCAAGATCGAGGTTTAGAAATTACCCAAAGCTTGTGAGACGCACAACTCACGCCTCGATCCGATTCGTCCTTCGATTTCCAAGTATGTTGTTCTCCCTTTGATGAGGAACAACTTTCCTTCTTACCACAATAGCTGATTCGGCTGGAAATGGGGGATTTGGAGGAGTGAGAAACTAGGTTTTCGGAAAAATGGAGGTTTGGAAGAGAGAGAAAGTAAGATTTCAGGAGAAAACATGGGTCCCTTATATAGACTGGAGGTAGGAGATCGATCTGTCTCCTGGGGAGATCGATCTGTGTTTGAATTTTGGGGACGATCTGGGCAATTTTATGCCTAGGAGATTGATCTGTCGAGGGGTGAGATCGATCTCTTTATGGCTTTATGAGATCGATCTGTGCCTTGAGGAGATCGATCTTCTCCCAAACAGAAGCATTTGGAGATCGATCTCTTCCTCATGAGATCGATCCCTTCTCAAACAGATTCATAAGGAGATCGATCTCTTCCATTGGAGATCGATCTGCTCCTCAAATTTCCCCTTCCTCGTCATGTTTAATTCACCAGATCGATCTCTCCTTCTCCCAGATCGATCTGTCCTCATGGATCAAGCTTATTTTACATACTTAACACATAAATTTCCAATTATAATTCCCACAATTCACTTAGCTCAATAAATTACACTTCAATTTATTATTACATCATTAAATATGTCTGAAATTCTCAGATCTCACATCCTCCCCACCTTAAAAGAATTTGGTCCTCCAAATTCAACTCAACTAATCAAAATAGATGGGGGTATTTCTCCTTCATGAGACTCTCTAGTTCCCACGTTGCCTCTTCCCTTGAGTGATGCTTCCACAAAACTTTCACTAATGGGATGCTCTTGGTTCTCAGTACCTTCTCCTTTCTATCGAGAATCCGGACGGGTTCCTCAGTATAGCTCATGTCCTCCTGTATGTCCATCTCATCATACTCTATAACATGAGAAGGGTCCGGGTGGTACTTCCTCAACATAGACACATGAAAAACATTGTGTATTCCGGACATCTGTGGGGGTAATGCCAATCTGTAGGCTACCTCTCCCACTCTCTCAAGAATCTCAAATGGTCCTATGTATCGAGGACTCAATTTCCCTTTCTTCCCAAATCGCATGATACCCTTGCTCGGTGATACTCTCAGAAATACTGCATCACCAACATCAAACTCGAGTGGCCGTCTACGCACATCCGCGTAGCTTTTCTGTCTACTCTGTGCAGCCCGTAACCTCTCACATATGAGTTTCACACTCTGTACGGCTTGCTCAACAAGCTCGGGAGCATTTATCTTTCTGTCACCGACTTCTTCCCAAGCTACAGGAGATCTACACCTCCTACCATATAGAGCCTCAAAAGGTGCCATTCCAATACTCGCATGATAGCTGTTATTGTACGCAAACTCTGCTAGGGGCAGGTGATCATCCCATGATCCCTTAAAATCCATCGTACACGTCCTCAACATATCCTCCAGGGTCTGAATAGTCCTCTCTGACTGACCATCTGTCTGAGGATGATAGGCGGTACTAAAACTCAATCGAGATCCCATGGACTCCTGAAACTGGGTCCAGAATCTGGAAGTAAATCGGGAATCTCTATCAAAAGTAATACTCACTGGAGCCCCATGTAATCTAGCTATCTCGCTGACATATAGCTCAGCTAAGGCATCCACAGTATCTGTGCTCTTGATGGCAAGGAAGTGGGCACTCTTGGTCAATCTATCCACAATGACCCATATCGCGTCACGACCTCTTCGGGTCCTCGGTAAACCCATAATAAAGTCCATAGTGACATGCTCCCATTTCCATGTAGGTACAGGTAAGGGCTGTAGTAGTCCTCCGGGCTTCCGATGCTCAGCTTTCACTTGCTGGCATACTAAGCACCTGGCCACATACTCTGCCACATCTCGCTTCATACCACTCCACCAATACACCTTTCTCAAGTCTCGGTACATCTTAGTACTTCCTGGGTGCATGGTGTATCGCGAGCAGTGGGATTCTCTCAGTATCTGTCTCTTCAGGGTATCATCGTCCGGTACACAAATCCGTCCTCTGAATCTCAGCAATCCATCCTCACCGATGGTGAGATCCGACTGCGAACTCTGCTCAGCTTGGCTAACCATATCTATCAATCTCTGATCGCTGCGCTGCCCAGTTCTAATCTGATCCATGATCCTGGGCTCTATCCGCAGGCTAGCCAAAAATCCAGTCTCTACCTCTTTAACTCTGATCCGAAGTTCGGCGAACTGCTCTAACAAATCCCATTCCCTGATCATCATAGCAGATATCATACTCTTCCTGCTCAGGGCATCAGTAACCACATTCGCCTTACCCGGATGATAAAGAATCTCGCAGTCATAATCCTTAAGGAGTTCCATCCATCTCCTTTGTCTCATGTTTAACTCTTTCTGATCAAAGAGATATCTCAAACTCTTGTGATTAGTGAAGATCTGGAATCTTTCCCCATATAAGTAGTGTCGCCAGATCTTCAAAGCAAATACCACAGCGGCTAACTCCAAGTCATGCGTGGGGTAATTCCGCTCATGGTCCTTCAGCTGTCGCGATCCATATGCGACCACTCTTCCGTGCTGCATAAGCACACACCCCAATCCTTGATGAGATGCATCACTATACACCGAGAATCCTCCTGATCCCTCGGGAATAGTTAACACAGGTGCCACTGTCAATCTCCTCTTTAACTCTTGAAAACTGAGCTCACATTGATCAGTCCATATGAAAGGAGTCTCCTTACGCGTGAGCTTAGTCAAAGGAGCGACAATCCTCGAGAATCCTTCCACAAATCTCCTGTAATACCCTGCCAAACCAAGGAAGCTTCGTATCTCAGTCACTGTCCTCGGTCTTTCCTAATTAAGCACAGCTACTATTTTACTCGGATCCACTGATACTCCTTCCTCTGAGACTACATGCCCAAGGAAAGCTATCCGGTTCAGCCAAAACTCACACTTACTAAGCTTTCCGTATAATTGCTTATCTCGGAGTATCTGAAGTACTAACCACAAATGCTGTGCATGCTCCTCATACGACCGAGAGTACACCAGGATATCATCGATAAAGACTATCACAAACTTATCTAGATAGTCTCTGAACACCTCGTTCATCAATCTCATAAATGCTGCAGGGGCGTTCGTCAATCCAAAGGACATCACCAGAAATTCGTAATGGCCATACCTTGTCCTAAAGGCCGTCTTTGGAATATCTTCCTCCTTGATCCTCAATTGGTGATAGCCCGATCTCAAATCAATCTTAGAAAAGACCGATGCCCCTCTTAGCTGATCAAGTAGATCGTCAATCCTGGGCAGTGGGTATTTATTCTTCACCGTGGCTTTATTCAACAGCCGGTAGTCTACACATAATCTGAGACTACCATCCTTCTTCTTAACAAATAGTACTGGTGCTCCCCACGGTGAAACACTGGGTCTAATAAACCCTTGATCCAATAACTCCTGTAGTTGTTTCTTCAATTCCTCAAGTTCCACTAATGCCATCCTGTAGGGAGGTTTAGAGATCGGCTGAGTATCCGGTACCAAATCAATGGTAAACTCCAGCTCTCTCTCTGGTGGTAAACCTGGCAATTCATCTGGGAAAACATCCAAAAATTCGCAAACCACAGGTATATCCTCAATCCTCGGATGTTCCCGCTCATCGTCTGAGATGAGTGTCTCATAACCTTCACATAAATAATCATATTTAATATTCTCCAAAATAATGTTAAAATTCTCAAATTACTCACTAGAAATCCACATAATTATTCCCTCAATATCTCAATCGTACACTGTAAGGTTTAGGTAGGGAGAAAGTTACAATCTTAGTGTAGCAGTCTATGCTCACTCGATTGGTCGCCAACCAATCCATTCCCAGAATTACATCAAACCCATGTATATTCAACATGATTAGGTCTGCTAACATCACTCTATCTCCCACCTTTATTTCGCATCCTCTACAGATTAACTCAGTTCTCTGAGATTCACGCATAGGGGTATTTACATGTAGTATATATTCTAGAGGTTCAAACTTCAAGTTTAATCTACATGCAAAATGCTCAGAAATAAACGAATGCGTGGATCCTGAATCAAGCAACACATGAGCCTCATAATTACAGACAGAGAGTGTACCTCTTATAGTTTCTGCCGAAGCGTCTGCGGTCTCCTTATCCAGGGCAAACACTCGTCCCTGTGCCACAGGTTTCTTCCCTTTCTCTGCCGCAGTGGCCCGTCTCCGGGGATCCACTCTCTGAGGCTGTTGTCTAGTGGGCTCCGGAGCATGTGGTATCTGAGGTTGGGGACAGTCCTTCACTCTGTGACCCATGTCACCACATCTAAAACATCCATGGATCGACCCAGTATAACTTCCCTCATGCGATCGGCCACAATCTCTACAAATCCTCATCTCCGGCCTGACATATCGAGGGGCCTCCTTGATAATAGGATAGGCTCTGGGTCTCTCCAATCTGTCCCTCTGCACCTCAATCCTTCCTCTTCTGAAGGAACCTCTCCGAGCCTCTGACTGGAAAAGTGCTGGCCTCTTGCCCTTATCTCTATTCACCGCTCTGAGCTCATTCTGGGATTGTACCATCTCAATCCCTCTTTCAACCTCTTGTGCTCGTCTCAGAGCATCTCCAAACTCGGTAATACATAGCCCCATCAGTCTATCTCTAATAACGGGCTTCAACCCATACACAAACTTCTCTGTGCAAAGCTCTTCACTCTTGAAGGTCTCTGGGTCATATCTCAATAGTGCGGTGAACTGGCTCTCATAGTCATCCACCGACATGTCACCCTGTACCAAACTCAAAAATTTGGCCTGTTTCCTTCTCTGAGCGGCTCGTGGTACATATTGGGTTCTAAAAGCTGTCTGGAACTCTTCCCAACCAATCACATCCTGGTGGGACATCAAGATACCCTGGGTAGTACTCCACCAATCTCGAGCTCTCCCCTTCAGCATATAAGCACTCATACTGACTCTCTCAGCATCGGTGCACCCCAGTAAATCAAATATAACTCTCAACTCCGTCAGCCATTCCTCAGCCTCTGTAGGATCCTTCTTTCCCTTAAATGCGGGTGGATTCATCTTCAGAAATTCCTTTAGTCGGACCTTACTTCTGTCCTCAGGCTGAGTGACGGGAGGCACTGGGGGTATGGGAGGTCCTGGTGGTGGTGTAGGGGTAGTATCCGAGGCATTAACTCCAAAGTGTTGCGTGAATAGCGCCGCCATCTGCTCAAAACCTTGCCTCACATCGGTCTCAATCCGATTAAATCGAGAGTTAGGACTCTCTGGTTGTGGGATAGGTGGTGGAGGGGACTCTGCCTGCCTCCTCGAACGACCTCGTCGTTTACTCATTCTCTATCTCAACTCGTCTCCTGCGCGTACATATCACAATCGATTGAAATCTCAATCCTCAATTTCAGTTCATGACCAGACTATTACAGACACTTGGGATGTATTCTATTTCACTTAACCGACACTGACAGTACTAGACACCCTAAGCTCTGATACCAAGAAAACTCTGTCACGCCCCGAAAATGCGGAAAATAGGGCTAATTTAAAACTTTTTACTCGTTAATTCACAAATAAAGAGTGCATTCCTGTGCAGTGTCATACATCATCATAATTATCATGCCTCAGGATCTCTTCATGATATAATAAATATTGTATTATACCCATTACTCGATTACAAGTCAATTAATCCTAATACATCCCATATAATGTCATACATCAAGTGTCTGCAAATACATTAATAGTCTGGGCACATGAAAAGATAATATACCTCAAAGTACAAATTATATAGCCTGAAGCTTGAATCCTCCACTAGCCACCACTCCGTACGCCGCAGGGAAGTCCTTATTCACTTGAAGAACTCTGGGGGGAAAGAAAAACAGGGTGAGCTTCTAAATCGCTCAGTAAAGGGGGGGTAGGGGACTCATTTCATAAACCAAAATGCACATCACAAAGCATTTATTTGTATGTGAAACTCATTTGAAAACCATAGCATGAAAATATTCAAAATGACACTCTCATGTGTCAAGTCATGTGAAAACATGAAGTAAAAAGGCTCACTCTAGAGCAAAACAAAGCATGTGAAAATACGCGTTAAACGCTTTCTCAAATAACGTGGCATAGCCACTGATTTAAAATCACACGTGGCATAGCCACAATACACACGTGGCAAAGCCACTGAATTATTTTCTCACGTGGCATAGCCACTAAACATACGTGGCAAAGCCACTGAATTATTTTCTCACGTGGCATAGCCACAAAACATACGTGGTAAAGCCACTGAATTGTTTTCTCACGTGGCATAGCCACAAAACATACGTGGCAAAGCCACTGAATTATTTTCTCACGTGGCATAGCCACAAAATAGGGTTTCTCAACGTGGCACTGCCACCAATGGGGTTTCTCAACGTGGCACAGCCACCAATGGGGTATACGTGGCACAGCCACCAATGGGGTTTCTCAACGTGGCACAGCCACCAATGGGGTATACGTGGCACAGCCACCAATGGGGTTTCTCAACGTGGCACAGCCACCAATGGGGTATACGTGGCACAGCCACCGATGGGGTATACGTGGCACAGCCACCAATGGGGTTTCTCAACGTGGCACAGCCACCAATGGGGTATACGTGGCACAGCCACCGATGGGGTATACGTGGCACAGCCACCAATGGGTTTCTCAACGTGGCACAGCCACCAATGGGGTATACGTGGCACAGCCACCGATTGGGTATACGTGGCACAGCCACCAAGTAGGTCATTCTCACGTTACCAGAACGGAGAAGAAATCGGGCTTACATGCTACCAGAGCAATGCCCGGTGTGTACTCACAACTACACACCTCAGTCTTATCACATAAGATGGGTTTGCCTTCACGTAGAACTCGTAATGGTTTCTCTCTCATAAAACTCATTTGAAAACCGTTTTGTACTCAACACAAAACGTAATAAAAATCGAGTTCTAACCGGCAAAGCACACGCACACATTTCTCAAATCTCAATATTGCCTTAACGTAGAGCCCAGTTATAAACTCATAAAACATTGGGCTCCAACCGGCTATAAAATCGTGTGCAGTTCAAATCTCAACACAAAATACTCAACATGCTTGTTTATAAATCGTAAATCATGCTAAAACAGTTTGCAATTCACATACACAAATGGTTTAGATTTCCCTTACCTCTTTGCACCTCGTATAGTGCAATCGTTTCCCCCGTATCACGGACTAGTCTCGCATTCCACTCTGGAACTCCCGAGCTGTCCAAACGATGTTAAAACATCAATACTCCACATCACATAAGCCTCAATTCTTAAAATCGAGCATAATTGCTCATAACACCTCAATTCTCTTGATTTCTCGTAACTCAACCCTAAACTACAACTCTATTCATGATATCCCAATGTTCGATATCTCTAATACCAATTATCTACGCTAATTCTCCACATTGTCCAATTTTCCATTTATAGCTCACAATTTCCCAAATTCACCAAAATTCTCAATATGCATATCACTCCTACCACATTGAAATTTAATCAATCCCTAGTCATCTTTCAGCCATTTCAACACAAATTCAACCACCAATAACATCAAAATCAACTCAAATATCAAGATCGAGGTTTAGAAATTACCCAAAGCTTGTGAGACGCACAACTCACGCCTCGATCCGATTCGTCCTTCGATTTCCAAGTATGTTGTTCTCCCTTTGATGAGGAACAACTTTCCTTCTTACCACAATAGCTGATTCGGCTGGAAATGGGGGATTTGGAGGAGTGAGAAACTAGGTTTTTGGAAAAATGGAGGTTTGGAAGAGAGAGAAAGTAAGATTTCAGGAGAAAACACGGGTCCCTTATATAGACTGGAGGTAGGAGATCGATCTGTCTCCTGGGGAGATCGATCTGCGTTTGAATTTTGGGGACGATCTGGGCAATTTTATGCCTAGGAGATCGATCTGTCGAGGGGTGAGATCGATCTCTTTATGGCTTTATGAGATCGATCTGTGCCTTGAGGAGATCGATCTTCTCCCAAACAGAAGCATTTGGAGATCGATCTCTTTCTCATGAGATCGATCCCTTCTCAAACAGATTCATAAGGAGATCGATCTCTTCCATTGGAGATCGATCTGCTCCTCAAATTTCCCCTTCCTCGTCATGTTTAATTCACCAGATCGATCTCTCCTTCTCCCAGATCGATATGTCCTCATGGATCAAGCTTATTTTACATACTTAACACATAAATCTCCAATTATAATTCCCACAATTCACTTAGCTCAATAAATTACACTTCAATTTATCATTACATCATTAAATATGTCTGAAATTCTCAGATCTCACACTTACATGGGTACGAAAAGCTCCACAAGTAGTTGAGACAATGGAGGTTACATTTGGTATGGGGTAGATAAGACCTACGGATGGCACCCCCAACCCTGATATGGCTCTGCGGAGTATGTTGTACCGTGTATATCACATGGAGTACGATGTACCATGTGTTGGTTATGTGATGAGAAAGTCTGGCGAAGAACTGACTCATCTTCCTACCAGCATGATACCCTGCACACCTGGATGCGTATGGTCTAGGATGATCTATGACATAGTTGGCCACCATAGTCCATTGAGATATGGTGATCTGTCTCATATGATATAACATAGTACCACATGGTTTTGATACATGAGTGTGATTGCGTTTTGTCTAGGGTAGACTCGAGGGAGGGGTTGAGGCTTGAGGGACTTGTGATTTAAAGAGATTTGTGATGAGATGGATTTGTTTTGAAAAGTGATAACTCTTGTGAGATGTTTTGTGTAAGAGATGGAATTAAAAATGATGTTTCTGAAAAGAATTCCCCCTTGTGATGAGTTTTAAATGAGGTTGAGCATGAGTTGATTTTACATGTTGATATTCCATGTTTATTACCTGTTTACATGACTTTTCGTACATGATGTATGTATACTCATATGGCATAGTTTTATTTCCTCATGCTCCGATTATAATGATTTATGCATAACAATACCAGTATGTAGATAGAGTAGTTATCTACCATGCTTGCATTATTGCTTTACTGAGTGTGTGGTTGCTCATCCCTCTCTACTTTCCCATTCTATAGAGCATACATAGCAGCCCAGTGAGGACTGAGGCATTGTATTTTTGACGTCTGCTGCCATCCATCGCTAAGAGGTATACACATGAAGATTCTTTTTGTTTCTAAACAATTGTAAAAGCATAGTAGTCATTTTGTATCGTAACGTGGGGGATGTTAGAGTTGGAAAACGTGTCATGTATAAGTGTATAACTTAACTTTCAAATGGATGACACTTATTTAGATTTATTTAAGAATGAATGATGAGTGATAATTATTATTGACTCACAGCCCAACTATGTAGTGGTGAGTATGTTCACGATCAAGTAAAGAAAGGAAAACGCAAAAAACTTATAGTGATCTTTAGTTAAAAAGGATAAAAAGGTTTGTGACAGCGATTGGTATCAGAACTGAGTTGGCCTAATGTTAGTCAGTAATAAAACGTAGAAAAAGTACATTCCCATATTACTATGCTTCTGTTTAGATATCACTGTGTATATCGTGATGGATTGAGTTTAATAAGTGATTTTAATATAGGAAGTTAGTCAGTATGCCTGTTATGCGTCAAGGTAGAGGGATGGGAGCACGTGCTAGAGGCCTTAGAGGTAGGCTTAATAGTACGGAGCCACAGACTGATCAGGCTCCACAGGACCCTACTAAGAGAGAAGGAGATACAGAGGCATGCTTCGCTAGGATAGAGTAGAGTATTGAGAGCCAAGTGGAGATAGTCACATAGCCATTGGGTGCCAGTGATAGACGAGGTCCTGCAGCACAACCTACTGCTGGATAGACAACTGCAGAGGTGGAGAGACCTCAGGCTATTGAGGCGATGACAGCCCCAGTTCAGGATACAACTTCACCTATTGCACCACAAGAGAGCGATAGCGATTTAGGTTATGACTACGAGTTGAGCAGATTGCGAGAGTTCCAAAGGTTGAAGCCTCTAGTGTTTTGAGGGGTAAAAGACCTAGTAATTACTGAGGATTGGGTGCATGTGTTAGCACTGAATTTTATATATGTTTATAACCCTTTTTACTTAGTTTGTTGATTTATTCTTTGCAATATTTTCGTATGTTTTATGTGTTTTGTGGATTTTTGTTGAAAAAAGAACAATTTGGAGAAGTTAAAGCTTTTGGAGCTGGTTCTGATGATTCTGTGAAGAAGTGAAGTTGCAGGATGCTGATCGTGACTTATGCTGCAACAATAGAAGAAACTGGACAGTGCAGAGCAAATCTGGGGAATCAATACCATTGTCACAGCATAGCAGTCTGATTAGGGCAACACTATTTTTTCACGTGGCCTTCCGCGTTTTAGTGCTTGGAAACCTTATAAATAGTCTTTTTATCAGAATTTCGGGGGAGGTTGCGGCAGAAGGCTTCAAGATTCATTTAGCTTCATAAAAACTCCATCTTTTACATCTTTTTCTATCAATGTTTATTCTAGGGATGATAATTTGGAATTATTGGATGTTTATTATGAATTCCAAGAACTAAACTCCTTTTTTCCTAGAATCGATGTAGCCAACTTTGGGCAAATTGCAATTACTTCGTGATGATTGTTTGGATGATTTCAATTATGTTTGTTTAATCTACTTGTTCTTAATCCTCTAGTTGATTGGCCACCAATTGGATGAATTAGTATAAGAATCCGGCACTCGGGAGAGGGGATTATTTATATGCACGAGGGTAGATTAAAATATGACATTGTTGAATCCGGCACTAGGAATATTTTGCCTTTAATATTTTCATTCGTAATAATTGTGATTGTGTTAATTAAATTTGTTTTGTAATTAATAGCTAGAATAATAAATAGGATTTTAATCAGTATTCAGTAATTTTCTAAATAAAGTTTAAGGTTGATTACAGTGATTTGCGATAGACATAGTTCCCTGTGGGACGATACTTATATTTACTCTACGCCAGAAAACTGACCTGTGCACTTGCAGTAGTGTTCCATTGAGCACAACAAGTTTTCTGGCGCCGTTGCTGGGGAATTGTTGTTTCGTTTTTCGTTTACACTGTTCCTCAATAGCCTTTACTTTAATTTAGATTTTTTTTGTTTTAATTTACTATCTACAAATTTTTATTTTAGGTGAATGGTAAAAACCTGCAGAAGTAGAAATACAGACATAAAAGACGAGTTAGATCCAAAGATTGAGAGAACCATCAGGCAATTTCAACAGAACAAATTTGAAGAGAAAGATTGAAATTTAATCATGGCAGATGAAAATCAGCAGCAGCGACCTATACGCGATTACTTTACCCCAGTTGTGAATCAGAATTTTGCTGCTATAAGAGAGATTCCTGTAAACTGTAATAACTTTGAGTTGAAGCCGGCATTGATCAACATGGTTATGCAAAATCAATTTGGAGGTTCGGCCTTAGAGGATCCTAACACACATTTGACAAGTTTTCTGCAGATTTGCAGCACCATTAAGATTAATGGAGCTCCTGATGATGCTATTCGACTGAGATTGTTTCCATTTTCTCTTCAGGATAAAGCCTTGAGTTGGTATCAAAATCTACTAGCAGGAAGCATTCCGACATGGGCAGTGATGGCACAAAAATTCTTAACAAAGTACTTCCCTCCAGGAAAGACAATGCAGATGAGATTAGAAATTGCCCAGTTCATACAGTTAAATTAATAACCATTACATGAGGCATGGGAGCGATTTAAGGAGTTATTGCATAGATGCCCTCAGCATGGATATGATGAAGGAAACCAGATACAAGTTTTCTACAGAGGCATGACTCCACAGACACGAGCTACTGTGGTTGCTTCAGCAGGAGGTTCACTGTGGTCTAAGACACCTGATCAAGCTATGCAGTTAATTGAGGAGATGGCTATAAACAACAGCCAATGGCCAGGTGAAAGAGCTAATGTCAGAAGAGTAGCAGGTATGCATGAGTTAGATATGCAGACAGCCATCCTAGCAAGACTTGAGCAGATTTCAACATAAATTTCTTCAATGGATAGACAAGGGTCGCAAGCTATGATTCATCATGACAGCACAAATCCTAACTTGATGGGGATAAATTTGGAACAGGTGAATTATGTTAATAATCGTAACTTTGGTTTTCAAGGAGGTCGAGTTCCTAACTACTACCAGCCAGGATTCAGAAACCATGAGAATCTATCTTATGGTAACTCTAAAAACGTTCTAAACCCACCAGCAGCAAGTAACAGCAATACAGGATTCAATAACCAAGGGAATTCCCAGGGTTATGGTGGAGTTAGAAGGAACGAATTTGAGGAATTCATGGTTGAAACTAGAACAAGATTTACCAAAACTGATGCGCGATTAGACAACGTGGAAGCTAAAATGTCAGAGATGAATACCAGTCTTGGTGCGTAGATGAAGTCTGTTGAGACCACTTTGGGACAGTTAGCTGCAGCTGTCAGTTCTTTAAATGAAAGAGGTAAGTTTCCAAGTGACACAGTGCTCAATCCGAGATAACACTGCAATGCTATATCTTTGAGAAGTGGGAACACATACGAGCCACCGAAGGTAGCAGAGAAAGAAGAAACTGCACCAATAACTGAGGTGCAGAAGAAGCAGACTGAACCTGTTATGACAAAGGATGCAAAATCAGAAATAGTAAAACAGGGAGTTAATTCTAAACCTTTTAGTAAACTATTTCCTAATAATCCTCCTTTGTTAAAACCATCTATTCCTTATCCTCAAGCTTTGTATAAAAGGAAGATCGAATCTGAGTTTAAGAAATTTCTTGATATATTTAAGAAATTACATATAAACATTTCGTTTGTTGATGCTCTGCAGCAGATGCCACATTATGTAAAGTTCATGAAAGAAGTGCTGCCAAAGAAACAGAGACTTGAAGATTATGAAACTATCAACTTGACAGAGGAATGCAGTTCAATTTTGCAGCAGAAGTTATCGTAAAAATTGAAAGACCCTGGAAGCTTTACCATTCCATACGAGATTGGAGGATCGAAAGTGGGTAAGGCATTGTGTGATTTAGGTGCTAGCATAAATTTAATGCCTTTATCTATTTTTAGGAGCCTAGGTCTTGGAGAGGTAAAGCCAACCACCATAACACTGCAACTAGCGGATAGATCGATTACTTATCCCAGAGGTATAATAGAAGATGTACTTGTTAAAGTTGATAAGTTAATTTTTCCTATCGATTTTGTAGTCTTAGATTATGAAGAGGACAGAGAAATTCCACTTATACTTGGGAGACCATTCCTTGCCACTAGGAGAGCACTAATCGATGTTTAGAGAGGGTAATTAACCTTGAGGATGAATGATGAATCAGTTATGTTCAACATCTATAAGGCGATGATGCTGATGAGCCAGAGACCTGTAAGTTTATTGAAGTAGTGCAGAGTTGTGTAAGAGAAGTTGAAACAAAGGAAGCACCAACAGATCCTATGGCTCAATGTCTAGTAAATTCAGTTTCTAATTTAGATGATGAATTACTAACTGATGAAATTAAAAGTTGTGTTGTTACTTTGGAAGCCAATCCATTAGAAAGTACGACTATAGAAACTAAGGAGAAGATTGACAAGTCACAGATAAGTGAAAAAGAAGAAGGCAAAACTGAATTGAAAGAATTACCAAGTCATTTGAGGTATGCTTTCTTAGGTGATGATAGTACTTTTCCTGTAATTATTTCATCATTTTTATCAGTTGTAGAGGAAGACAAGTTACTTAGAATTTTAAGAGAGCACAAACCGACAATTGGATGGTCTATTGCTGACATCAAAGGAATTAGTCCCTCTGTTGTGATGCACAAAATTCGATTAGAGGAAAATCATAAACCCTCTATTGAACCACAAAGACGACTAAATTCAGCAATGAAAGAAGTTGTTAGAGCTGAGATCTTAAAATTATTAAATGCTGATATTATATATGTTATATCTGATAGTTCTTGGGTGAGTCTTGTGCAGGTTATACCTAAAAAGGGTGGAATGATAGTAGTTCGTGACACAAACGATGAAATCGTATCCACCAGAACTGTAACGGGACGGAGAGTTTGCATCGATTATAGGAAGCTGAACAAAGCTACTAGGAAAGACCACTTTCCGCTTCCGTACATCGACCAAATGCTAGACAGACTAGCCGGACACAGTTATTATTGCTTTTTAGATGGCTACTCGGGCTATAACCAGATTACGATAATCCCAGAAGATCAAGAGAAAACAACATTTACTTGCCCATATGGAACTTTCGCATATACAAGGATGCCTTTCGGGTTGTGTAACGCTCCAGCAAACTTCCAGAGATGCATGATGTCAATTTTCGCTGACATGGTTGAAGAGATAATGGAAGTCTTCATGGATGACTACTCGGTATTTGGTAGGACTTTTGACCAATGTTTATCTAATTTGGCACTTGTTTTGCAGAGATGTGAAGAGACGAATCTGGTCTTAAATTGGGAGAAGTGTCATTTTATGGTGCAAGAAGGGATCGTCCTTGGGCACAAAATTTCAGCTCACGACATTGAGGTGGATAGAGCTAAAGTCACTGCTATTGAAAAGCTTCCTCTTCCAAAATCAATTAAAGCCGTGATGAGCTTTTTGGGACATGCAGGCTTCTATTGTAGATTTATCAGGGACTTTTCAAAAATCTCAAAACCTTTATGTCACTTATTGGAAAAAGATGTTGATTTTATCTTTGATGACTTTTACTTGCAGGCATTTAAAAAAGATCAAGAAGGAGCTTATTTCTGCACCTATTATGATCACACCAGATTGGACAGAACCATTTAAACTGATGTGCGACGCGAGTGATTTTGCAATTAGAGCTATCCTTGGACAGAAGAGAGACAAGATTTTTTGGGCTATCTATTATTCAAGCAGGACCTTAGATGATGCTCAGAAAACTTACACAACAACGGAGAAGGAGTTGCTTGCAGTTCTACAGGCATTTGACAAGTTCAGACCATATTTAATTGGGAGCAAGGTCATTGTCTATACAGA
Source organism: Firmiana major (assembly GCA_033439115.1). Classification (NCBI taxonomy): domain Eukaryota; kingdom Viridiplantae; phylum Streptophyta; class Magnoliopsida; order Malvales; family Malvaceae; genus Firmiana; species Firmiana major. The sequence goes on along the minus strand of CM065897.1, from coordinate 69,211,069 downwards.
TCATGCAGCTATTCGTTATCTATTTGCAAAAAAGGACGCCAAACCCATACTTATTAGATGGATCTTGCTTTTGCAAGAATTTGATTTGAGATCAGGGACAAAAAAGGATCTGATAATGTTATAGCTGATCATTTATCTAGGTTAGAGCAATCTGAAATTCAGTAAGAACAACCTATTCAAGAGGAATTTCCAGATGATACAATAATGAAGATTGATGAAAATCTACCTTGGTTCGTAGACATAGTGAATTACATAGCAGGAGGATTAATGCCAAGTGGTTTAACTTACCAACAGAGGAAGAAATTCTTCCATGATGTCAACTCATATTTTTGGGATGATCCTCTGCTGTTTAAGAAGTGTCCAGACTAGATTATAAGACGATGTGTGCCAGAAGATGAAGCTCAGGAAATTCTGCGCCACTACCATGCTGCAGCATATGGAGGACATTTTGGTGAAGAACGTACTGCAGCAAAGGTGCTGCAATCAGGTTTTTATTGGCCTAGTGTGTTTAAAGATAGTTACGTGTTTGTAAAAATATGTGACAGATGTCAAAGGGTTGGAAACATCTCAAGAAGGCATGAATTACCTTTGACAAATATTCTAGAAGTGGAAATCCTTGATGTATAGGGTATCGATTTTATGGGACCGTTTCCTCCATCTTTTGGGAAGCTGTACATTCTCCTTGCGGTTGATTATGTCTCTAAGTGGGTTGAGGCAATAGCAACACCAGCAAACGATGCAAAGTGGTAATTTGGTTTCTGCACAGGAATATATTGACAAGATTCGATACCCCAAGAGCCATTTTGAGTGATGAAGACACTCATTTCTGTAACAAATTCTTCAATGGTGTAATTTCAAAATATGGAATTTGACATAAAGTAGCTCTCGGTTATCATCCGCAGACAAATGGCCAAGCTAAAATTTCAAACCGAGAAGTGAAGTTGATATTGGAGAAGACTATCCACTTGAATAGAAAAGACTGGGCTAACAAGTTAGATGACGCACTTTGGGCATACAGGACAGCCTATAAGACTCCAATTGGAATGTCTCCCTATAGGTTGGTATTTGATAAGGCATGTCATCTACCTGTAGAGCTTGAGCATCGAGCTTACTGGGCCATTAAGAAGCTAAATTTTCACTATAAGAAGGCTGGAGAAAATTGGTCACTCCAATTGAATGAGCTTGATGAGCAGAGAGATGAGTCATATAACAATGCAAGAATTTAAAAGGACAGAACCAAAAGATGGCATGACAAAATGATAATGAGAAAAGAATTCAGTCCTGGACAGCAAGTTTTACTGTATAATTCAAGGCTTTAATTATTTCCTGGCAAATTGAAGTCAAGGTGGTCAGGACCGTTTGAGATAAACCAAGTTTTCCCATATGGAGCAATTGAGTTAAAGAAATCAGATGGAAGCTTGTTCAAGGTCAATGGGCAGCGTATAAAGCATTATTATGGAGAGGGAGTGCATAAATTAGATAGCATTCCCCTTGGTGAACCAAATTAAGGAGACTGGAAGCAGTCTGGCTGAAAACTTGAAATTCAGCGCTTTTGGGAGACAACCCAATTGATCTTTTTAAGATTCTTAGTTTTTCATTTCGTTTTATTTTCTTTTCTTGTATTAGTTTGTTTTTATTTTTATTTTATTAGTTTGAATTTTATTTTTTAGGCATATGTATCAGAAGAGCACAGTTTGGAAGAATAATTATCATGATCTTGCAATCAAGAATGCATGAAAGCGTGATCAGGTGAAAGAAAAAGAAACATTTTGCAAGAGCTTAGTAGCTTCAGAATCGACAACCAAAAACAGAAAAGAAACAAAAATAATTTTTTTAGAAAGGTGAGGACCGAATAATGGTTGCATAGATGAGAAAAAGAAAGTCAACAAGAGGGTGAGAAGAAAATCTGTCAAAGAAGGGAACAAATGTCTGAAATTCTCAAAGCAGGATGAATGGAATACACATGACAATGTTTGATTAGAAGCCGAAATTCCTTATTTTTGTCAACCCCACTCACTATTCGGTTAAGTCAAATAATCCTACCAAAACTACTTTGAAAGCGGCTGCTGAACTTTTTCCATCTTCCCGACTCTCTCTTTTTCTAGTAATACATCTTTCCTTGTTCTATTGGAAGTACACCGATTACCCCACACCCATTATTTTTCTTTCTTTCGATCCTATTGTTTTTTTTTTGCTGATTTGGTAGTTTGGCCAACAAATTTTTGTGGGTTCGCAATCTTGGTGGTCCCGAAACCATTAGGGGAAAGCAGAAAGTGTTTTCTTGTCGGATTGTGATAAAGACGAAGAGTGGTCCAACTTAATCTTACGTGATTTTCGTTTCGGGTATTTTACTGCTTTCTTCAATCGTTTTCGATTTTCCAGCGGATTTCCTTTTGGTTTCTACAACTTGGATTTTTGAAACTGTAAGACCCGAATTTAATTAAAATACGAAATGAATGAGTATTCGTGAAGGAAAGTCGAGTCAAATTAATCTCGAACACGTGTAAGGGCAAATGGTCAAAAGACCGAAAGCCGGTATAAATTCGATAAGAAAATTTAAATAAAAATATGGATTTGAGAAATCTTGGTCAATAAAGGAGAAATAAATTTATTTTGGGTTAAATTGATTAAGATATCAATTTATTGGAATTAATCTGGATTAATCGAAATTTTTAGTTCGGAAAAATATTCTCAAAAATAATCGAAAATATACCAAAGAGTCATTCGGGACAGTATCCCAAAAATACGGAGAAACTATACCCGAAAAAGGGTTAAAATATAATAAATAAATAAAATAAAATAAAATTAATTAATTTGGAATAAAATAATAATTTTTGGTAGATATTTTGGGTATTTTAATGTATTTTAATGATTAAAATAATAATAAAAATAATTAATAAAATAAATGAAAAACAAGGAAGAGAGAAAAAAAGAGATCAGAAACGGGTCGGGGAGAGAGAAAGAAAAGCAAAGACGGGAAACGGAAGTCGAGCAACCGAGGAAGCCCGACGAGCCACCGGCGGCCAGGGACCCAGGCGAGGGCTGGCGAAGGAAGCCCGACGCCAGGTGAGTCGTCTGCCACAGGTGACGCGTGCCAAGGACGCCGGAGAACGCCGAAAAACGGAGGAGAAGGCCGCGGGAAAGAAGTGGTCACCAACGGTGAACGGCGGCGATTCGGGCGGAACTAAAGCCCGATTCTGAAAGCCCAAGCGACGGAGGTTCTTTCTGTACCAGTAGCAGCCGATGAAACGGCGGGAATCGCCGGGTGACGACGAAGAGAAAGAAATGGGTTCCGACGGCCGAGGGAGAAGAGCCGGACCGGCGACGTTCTGGCGACCTCGACCCAAACCAAGGGTAGATTCGTGCTGCGGACAACCATGCGGAGCCACTGGCGGTGGAAGTCGGTGGAGAACCGATCGAAAAGGCGGTGAACCGAAGCGAACTGGAGTGAACAGGAGTGAACCGGCGGTTCGAATCGGTCTGAACTGGACTGAACCGGTTCAGCCAAGAAAGAAGGAAAAAAGGAGAAAAAAGGAAAAAAGAAAAAAAGGAAAAATTGGAGAAAAATCCCGACGATGTAATCGAGCTACGGGTAAGTCGATAAGCGGTCAAAATTGACCGATGTGAATTTTGGAATATTTTATTTAATTAATTTTGGACTGAAAACTTACCGTAAAAATTATGGAATTGTGTAGCTCGACAATTGGCATCCAAAGAGAGCTCGAGACAGCTTCGATTTACGGACTAGCATGGAATCTCGGGTAAGTGACCCTTATTTACGACAATTTACATCGTTATGCGTGATATGAATTTAAATTCCGCATAAATTGAATTAAATTATGGAAATTTAGATAAATTGTCGTAAATAATAAATTTAGCTACTCGAGAGTTAGAACGAGGCCCAATAAATTGTTGGTGGGCCTAATGAGCCCAACAGGCCTTGATAAATGTGGAAATTAAGTGGAAAACGGGCTTAAGGCCGATTAAGGCCCATTAAGGTGCAATCGGGCCCAATAGGGGTAAACGGGCCCCATGATTTAAATTAAGCCCAGAAAATAGGAAAATACAATTAAATTGTATAATATCTGACCTTTGGAATATCTATACGCAGTTTCGGAGGTTTGATTGGGAGCATATCGGACTGCGCGACGAGACAACAGTGGAAAAGGAAAGGTCAGACTCGACAGAAAAATAAGGTAAGGGAATTCTACGGACTGCTAGAGGTAAACTTTACGAAATTTCAAGTTTATATGCAGTCTTTAAAAATTATCTGAAGGGTCTAGAGGTCAAATAATACTTTTAGTGTCTGAATGGGCAAAGTACCAAAATACCCTTGTTAAGGGTAAAATTTACAAATTTAGGAAAATTTTGGGAGGAGCAAGAACAAGAGGTTTCTACTCGTTCTGGAGACATTTTAATGCATGCATGAGTAGGCTGGCTAACCTTGAAAGAAAATGCACAGCATTGCATACTTTCAACGATATAATTGTTTTGAAAAACTGTTTTGAGGAAACAGAGCCGCCTAAGTGTTTTTATTGACATGTGACGTGCTAGAGCTCAGCTCACACGATATTTTGATTTGTGTGATGCATGCATTAGTGCTGGAGCGAGAGCTCGCACTAGAGTTTTACATGCATAGGTGCTGGAGTCCAACTCGCACCAGATTTTATATATATATATGATTTTTGTGACAGGGTACTAGAGTCTAACTCGCACCATATTTTTATATGATTTTTGAGACAGAGTGCTAGAGCCTAGCTCACACTAGTTTTACTTGATTTGATGAGAGTGCTGAGCATTGCTTGCACTGATTTTATGAGAACATGCGATGAGCCGTGCTTGGAGCATCGGGTAGACTGTGTGTCACCGATTAAATAGGCTTGCACGTGCGTTTTAAGACATGGCAATACGGTTTAATGTTAAAATAACCTGATGAGCCCGAAAGATGGATAAGGGTTGGAGGTCCAGCTGATGAGCCCGAAAGAGGGATAAGGCTGAGGGTCCACGGAGTACGATGTACCATGCAAGTAGCATGGAGTACGATGTACCATGTGGTATCTTTGTGATACGTTGTATCTTTGTGATACGTTGGCATTTCGGATGCATGGGATCGGATAAGACCAACGAGATGGAGTGACCCACCTCCCGGACAGTTCCTGATCATGGTGAGAACCCACACACTAGGATCCGTGTAGCTGAGGAACTCCCGAGGACACATATGGCCATAGTCCTAGTTATTGCCGATATACAGACGTTGCCTAGTCTCGCATGTTGATGATCTTGACGATGTTTGAAACTGGGTTTTAAACTAAATTTGCATGATGCTATTTCCATGCTTTTTGAACACATGTGTAATGTAATCTGATTTTCATGGTTTTGTGTGAGTCAGGATCACCCGAAGGAGGGGTCGAGTCCTGACTTTATTGTGAAATTTTTAAATGAGAAAGAAATGATTTAAAATGAGTTGCATGTTGAATTTTTCGTGCAAACTTGATTTACATAACATCATAACTCATATCATCTGTTTTAAAATGTGTGGAGAAAGGGTGGTTTATGTATGGCACCACGTTCATGTAGGTAGTATGGTTACCTACTTGTTCGTAGGATTGCCTTACTGAGCTTGATGTGCTCACCCCTTTCATTTTCTCCCACAGATAATCTCCAGTAGACGTTGAGACGACTCATTACTTCATTCCGGATATCCGCTGCTACCCATCAACATAAGGTATATACACTTGTACATATTGTATCTACATAAGCATAGCATAGTAACATGTTTGTAAGTAACTTTAGGGGATGTATAAATAATGTAAACAATTATAAATGACTGGAGAAGAAATAAGTTAGATGGTAATTGAATGGTGGGACTGGCATTGACGCACAGCCCAATTATTAGTGGAGTGTGGTCACGATTCGAGGACAGGTAAGAATTTAAGTAAATAAACAAAACACGAGAAATTAACTCTAATTTTTGGGTAGTTTGGGTCATGACAGATTTTATGGTATCATAGCGCAATTGGTCTGATGTGGTCAGTGTCAGTAATTAGGAAATTACATCCCCGTGTTACTGTGCTTGGTTAGATACAATAGTGTATATTTGATTTTGACTAAGAAATGGTTGAGAATGTAGGAATGCCTAATTTGAGTCGCGTTAGATGAGATAGTGCACGAGGCAGAGGTCATAGAGGTAGACCTGAGTCTGCTAAGTCGTGCTGAGTTGACCTGTGAGAACCAGGATGAAATTGAAATGGAGGCTAATGTTAAGCATGCCCCACTAAGTCCGATAGAGAGATCGGATAGTATTGAGACACGCTTCACGAGATTGAAGCGAAGTGTGGAGATTATTTTGAGGAGCTAATTGCTCAAATTATGAATGAGATTCGAGGGCGCAGCGGAGCATTGGTGGAAACTCGCTCGACCCATCTTAAGTGTTAAACATCCAGAGCTGACGTGAGAAATGTTTATGGATGTATTCCGGTGATAGGATATCCCGGACATGATTTAAAGAAAATTATGGATAAAAGTCCTTACTCTGACGCAGAGGATTTGATTTATTAAAGAGTATAATTTATGAGTATAAAACTCAATTATATTCCTGGGCAGATATTTCCTCGACACTATGAACAGTGACAGTCGAGATGTCAAAGTTTATGGAAGGGCTCAAATTGTCGATTAGAGTTCGATTGGCCCGTGAAATATTACCCATACCGAGGCAATGCGCAGATTTACTGTTGGGTAAATAAGAACTTGAATTGCACGCCTCTGAGATTGGGAAAGGTAGTGACGGCTGAAATAGAGACAGAAAAGAGAATCGAGAAATGATAGAGATGTTAAAATGGAAAAATGGTAATTGGTAAGAGATTTAATTTGACGAGTCATGGAGTAAGATAATTGGTAAGACCCCAGTGCATCCAATTTTGGCACTCTTGAGGGGCATTGTGATTGGAGGACCCCGACCTGCTACGAAGTAGTGTAGCAATGTAAGCACTGTAAGCAATGTGGGATGTGTGGTGGATACCACGGAAGGAGGGTCTATACCTACACTGTATTGATGAAAATGGCCGTTAAGTGTGGTAAGACGGACCATTGATTTTGATCGCACAGAGTTGGGTAAGATCGCCCCACAGAAAAGTAAAGAGACAGAGAAAAACTTCGTTCGTATAGCTGCAACAAAAAGGGAGGCCATAGCCGAAAAGAAAAAGGAAAGTAGGCTATTGGATGAAGGCGAGAGGATGTCTTGGACCAGGACATTATTGATGTTTCATGGATGTGGTGTAAGATACCACACTTGTTATGAATAATGAAGTACATATGTTCATTGATCCTGGTGCCACACATTTATTCATACCGCCTTCATTCGCATGTAAGTGAGTAAAAGACATGAATGCCTACATCATTGGGCACAATACTGATAAATGAGTACCCCAATAGAGGAGGATTAATTAACAGAATATGGATATAGAGATTTTAAGTTGAAAACAGGGGTGAAAACATCACTGAAAAGTATACTGTAAGTGTTGACAAGTGATAAAAAGGGGTGCAACAGTTGAAATTAAAGGAGTAAAGGATTGTACTCACGAAATGAATAATGAAAGAGTTTTGTCATGATTGATATACTAAGGAGATAATCTTTAAGATAAGATAGATCCTAAATACAAGATGTATTGGAGTAAGAGACATATACTAGGTAAGGAATACCCTTAATATGCAAAGTAATTGGGATTAAGTGATAAGTAGGGAATATAAATTATAACCAAGGATAAAGATGGATATAACCATAACCAGTAATTGTGGTTAAGTCTGAAGGTTAATAAAGGTATTTCAAAATACCTCCCCTCCTGAAGACTTGACAGCGTCTAAAAGTATGTATATATAACCTATAACGTGAAATCGATCGTCGTAATAAATACCTTTAGCATTAGGATACCTTTACTAAGACGATAAGAATATTAAAATTCGACAAATCATAAAGGTTAACATAGTAAAATTTAATAAGAGCCGTTAATATAAGAAAAGGAAATGACGCAGGTTAGTACCTGAAAACGTAAATGATTTCGAAGGTCTTATACGCTTATGCGTAAATAAGTCAAGGATATGGACGATTGAAATAAGTAGTGGAGCTCGACTACGATGAAGTATTTAAACTTTACCTGGACCGATTTGTAATCATCATTATTGATGATATGTTGAGTGTAGTTAAAGTCCAGGGCAAATTATAAGCAACAATTGGAAAAATGGCTTTTACAAATGGGTTGTTACGAGTTCTCAATATGGTCTACTTGGTTGACACGTATAACTAAGAAAACGTGGTCTTTGAATGAGATGATAAATAAGATGATAGATGTGACTTGAATTTCGGTGTAGTGAAGTATGAACTGACCACCGTGATTAATTTCACCATACCCAACAACTCAAGAGGTTCTCAGTGAGTATGGATACCTCAAAATAATGAAGGAGCTGTGTATTGATGTATAATGGAAAGATAGTCAATTATAGAGTCAGATAACTCCTTGATCATGAAATAAACTATCTGACTCATGATTTTAAGTTGGCAACGGTAGTATTTGTACCGAGGATATGGTACTATTATGTACAGGGTGAGAAATTTTGGATATGCACTGATCATAAAAGTCCCAAGTATCTGTTTTCACAGAAAAAAGGCGAATATGAGATTACATAGTGGGTTAGAGCTTCTGAGAGATTTTAATTGTGAAAATTGTACCACCCAGGAAAGGCTAATGTGATGGCTGATGCCTTGAGCAGAAAGAGCCTCGGGATGGTACCCCATATGATGGTCAGGGAGCGTGAGCTAGTAGAGCAGTTGTGGACCTCAGTAGTGATGTGATCCCTTCTGATGATGACAGTGATTATGTGACAGCTAGCCTAAGATTAGAACCGGATGAGAGTGCCCGGATTTGATAGGCTTAACGTGATGATCGACATGGTGTCGATGGTTTGGGTCAGATTCAGAAGGGTACAGTGATAGAATTCACAGAGTGTGTTGATGATTTACAGAGGTTTCGGACAGTATGAGTGCTCCCCAGGACCACAGTTGATGAGATAGTAATATTGTCAGAAGCTCACTCTTCGGGATATACGGTGCGTACGGAAGGTAAAGAATGTATCAAAAATCTCGAAAAGGGTATTGGTGGTTAGATGTGAAAAGAAATATGGTAGAGATTGTGGAAAAGTGCCTAGTATGTCAGCAGATTAAGGTAGAATATTAAAAGTCTGCAGAGTTATTGCAGCCTCTACCTATATCGACACGGCACGAAAATGGGAGCAAGTCTCCATAAATTTCGTGATGGGTTATAGAGGACTCAGATGAATCACGAGGCTATTTGGATGATAGTCGATAGAGTGACTAAGTCTACCCACCTTCTGGTTATGAACTCCCCAGATACTTAGAGTGTGTATGAGGATTTATGTATAAGAAAGATTGTGAGACATTATGTAGCGTTCCAGTGAGCATGGTATCATATAGGGATTTTCGCTTCCCTTCCCACCTTTGAGGATATTTTTCAAGAAGCTATGGGAACCCGACTGAGTGTTAGCAAAGCTTTCCGTCCTCAGACAGATGGTCAGTCAGAGAGGACTCTACATGTTTTGGAGGAAACGATGAAAGCAAGTGCCATTGATTTTATAACCTCCTGGAATGATCAATTATTACAAATCGAATTCGTCAATAGTGACAGTTGTCACCTGAGTATCGGGATAACAAGATATGAGGCAGTGTATTGCTGTAGGGGTTGTTCCCCAAATTGGATAAGAAAAAGTGGGTGACAGATTGAATTATTTTTGACTTTGGATAATAAGTCTTTGAGGATGTTTAGTTAAGGATGAGAGATTAAGAACACCTCAGAGCAGATTGAAAAGCATTGGAATTCACCGAAGGTGAATTAGTATGGTTGAAATGTTTCTTGTCCTAAGAGAATAAGGACATAGCGAACTTTTGGAAGAAGGTAAATTGAGTTTTGCTGAATGGAATTCTTGAGAGATTGGACAAGTGGAAGATAAGACCTGTAGGTGGCATTTCCACTTGAATAAGCAGGCACCCACAATGTGTCCCATCTTTTGATGCTTCGAAAATACTATCCAGATCCAGCATAGGTGATAGGATATGAGATCCAACAGTTCAGCTTAATGCAAATATAAGTATATTAAAGAAGTTGATTCGGGTATTAAACAGGAAAGAGAAAGTATTGAGGTTTAAGACGATCTCCCTAATTAAAGTCCTTTGGTAGTAATACACTCCGGAGAAAGTCACATAAGAATTTAAGAGTATGATACGATTAATGTACTCGGAGTAGTCTATGAACTCATATGAATTGGTTATAATTTGGAGGACCAAATTCCTTTAGTGGGGGAGAGTTGTAAGAATCGAATTTAATTAAAATATGAAATGAATGAGTATTCGTGAAGGAAAGTCGAGTTAAATTAATCCCGAACACGTGTAAGGGCAAATGGTCAAAAGACCGAAAGCCGGTATAAATTCGATAAGAAAATTTAATTAAAAATATGGATTTGAGAAATCTTGGTCAATAAAGGAGAAATAAATTTATTTTGGGTTAAATTGATTAAGATATCAATTTATTGGAATTAATCAGGATTAATCGAAATTTTTAGTTCGAAAAAATAATCTCAAAAATAATCGAAAAATAAACCAAAAAGTCATTCGGGATAGTATCCCGAAAATACGGAGAAACTATACCAGAAAAAGGGTTAAAATATAATAAATAAATAAAATAAAAAAAAATTAATTAATTTGGAATAAAATAATAATTTTTGGTAGATATTTTGGGTATTTTAATGTATTTTAATGATTAAAATAATAATAAAAATAATTAATAAAATAAATGAAAAAAAAAGAAGAGAGAAAAAAAAGAGATCAGAAACGGGTTGGGGAGACAGAAAGAGAAGCAGAGACGGGAAACGGAAGCCGAGGAACCGAGGAAGCCCCACGAGCCACCGGCGGCCAGGGACCCAGGCGATGGCCGACGAAGGAAGCCCGACGCCAGGTGAGTCGTCTGCCATCGGTGACGCGCGCCAAAGTCGCAGGAGAACGCCGAAAAACGGAGGAGAAGGCCGCGGAAAAGAAGTGGTCACCGGCAGCGAACGACGGCGATTCAGGCGGAACTAAAGGCTAATTCTGAAAGCCCAAGCGACGGCGGTTCTTTCTGCACCAGTAGTAGCTGATGAAACAACGGGAATCGTCGGCGACGACGAAGAGAAAGAAATGGGTTTCGACGGCCGAGGGAGAAGAGCCGGACCGGCGGCGTTCCAGCAACCTCGACCCAAACCAAGGGTAGATTCGTGCTGCGGACAACCATGCGGAGCCACTGGCGATGGAAGCCAGCAGAGAACCGGCCGGAAAGGCGATGAACCGGAGCGAATCGGAGTGAACCGGAGTGAACCGACGGTCCGAACCGATCTGAACCGGACTGAACCGGTTCAGCCAAGAAAGAAGGGAAAAAAAGGAGAAAAGGGGAAAAAAGAAAAAGAGGAAAAATTGGGGAAAAATTTCGACGATGTAATCGAGCTACGGGTAAGTCGATAAGGGGTCAAAATTGACCGATGTGAATTTTGGAATACTTTATTTAATTAATTTTGGACTGAAAACTTACCCAAAAAATTGTGGAATTGTGTAGCTCGACAATTGGCATCCAAAGAGAGCTCGAGACAGCTTCGATTTGTGGACTAGCATGGAATCTCGGGTAAGTGACCTTTATTTACGATAATTTACATCGTTATACGTGATATGAATATAAATTCCGCATAAATTGAATTAAATTATGGAAATTTAGATAAATTGTCATAAATAATAAATTTAGCTACTCGAGTGTTAAAACGAGGCCCAATAAATTGTTGGTGGGCCCAATGAGCCCAATAGGCCTCGATAAATGTGGAAATTAAGTGAAAAACGGGCTTAAGGCCGATTAAGGCCCATTAAGGTGCAATTGGGCCCAATAGGGGTAAGCGGGCCCAATGATTTAAATTAAGCCGAGAAAATAGGAAAATACAATTAAATTGTATAATATCTGACCTGAGGAATATCTATACGCAGTTTTAGAGGTTTGATTGGGAGCATATTGGACTGCGCGACGAGACAATAGTGGAAAAGGAAAGGTCAGACTTGACAGGAAAATAAGGTAAGGGAATTCTACGGACTGCTAGAGGTAAACTTTACGAAATTTCAAGTTCATATACAATTTTTAAAAATTATCTGAAGGGTCTAGACGTCAAATAATACTTTTAGTGCCCGAATGGGCAAATTACCAAAATACCCTTGTTAAGGGTAAAATTTACTAATTTAGGAAAATTTTGGGAGGAGCAAGAACAAGAGGTTTCTGCTCGTTCTGGAGACATTTTAATGCATGCTTGAGTAGGCTGGCTAACCTTGAAAGAAAATGCACAGCATTGCATACTTTCAACGATATAATTGTTTTGAAAAACTATTTTGAGGAAACAGAGCTGCCTACGTGTTTTTATTGACATGTGACGTGCTGAGCTCAGCTCGCACAATATTTTAATTTGTGTGATGCATGCATTAGTGCTGGAGCGAGAGCTCGCACTAGAGTTTTACATGTATAGGTGCTGGAGTCTAACTCGCACCAGATTATATATATATATATGATTTTCCTGAGAGGGTGCTAGAGTCTAACTCGCACCATATTTTTATATGATTTTTGAGACAGAGTGCTAGAGCCTAGCTCGCACTAGTTTTACTTGATTTGATGAGAGTGCTGAGCATTGCTCGCACTGATTTTATGAGAACATGCGATAAGCCGTGCTTGAAGCATCGGGTAGACTGTGTGTCACCGATTAAATAGGCTCACATGTGCGTTTTGAGACATGGCAATACGGTTTAATGTTAAAACAACCTGATGAGCCCGAAAGAGGGATAAGGGTTGGAGGTCCAGCTGATGAGCCCGAAAGAGGGATAAGGCTGGGGGTCCATGGAGTACGATGTATCGTGCAAGTAGCATGGAGTACGATGTACCGTGTGGTATCTTTGTGATGGGTTGTATCTTTGTGATACGTTGTATCTTTGTGATACGTTGGCATCTTCGGATGCATGGGATCGGATAAGACCGATGAGATGGAGTGATCCACCTCCCGGACAGTTCTCGATCATGGTGAGAACCCGCACACTAGGATCCGTGTAGCTGAGGAACTCTCAAGGACACATATGGCCATAGTCTTGGTTATTGTCGATATACAGAATTTGCCTAGTCTCGCATGTTGATGATCTTGAAGATGTTTGAAACTGGGTTTTAAACTAAATTTGCATGATGCTATTTCCATGCTTTTTGAACCCATGTGTGATGTAAACTGATTTTCATGGTTTTGTGTGAGTCAGGATCACCCGAAGGAGGGGTCGAGTCCTGACTTTATTGTGAAATTTTTAAATGAGAAAGAAATGATTTAAAATGAGTTGCATGTTGAATTTTTCGTGCAAACTTGATTTACATAACATCATAACTCATATCATCTGTTTTAAAATGTGTGGAGAAAGGGTGGTTTATGCATGGCACCACGTTCATGTAGGTAGTATGGTTACCTACTTGTTCGTAGGATTGCCTTACTGAGCTTGATGTGCTCACCCCTTTCATTTTCTCCCACAGATAATCTCCAGTAGACGTTGAGACGACTCAGTACTGTATTCCGGATATCCACTGCTACCCATCAACATAAGGTATATACACTTGTACATATTGTATCTACATAAGCATAGCACAGTAACATGTTTGTATGTAACTTTAGGGGATGTATAAATAATGTAAACAATTATAAATGACTGGAGAAGAAATAAGTTAGATGGTAATTGAATGGTGGGACTGGCATTGACGCACAGCCCAATTATTAGTGGAGTGTGGTCACGATTCGAGGACAGGTAAGAATTTAAGTAAATAAACAAAACGTGAAAAATTAACTCTGATTTTTGGGTAGTTTAGGTCGTGACAGAAACTCTTCTTGGTTCGATAAATTGTTGTTGGAGAAATTCTGGTTGTGACGCAATTTTTGGGTTTAGTTTGTGTGCTTGTCCGATTGGGGTCAGCTGAACACTATTCTTGTCAATTTGAGCTTCCATTGGTAATGGCACCCAAAGCCTGAGCCAGGCGCAACCTCGACAGTTCGAGTCAAGCCACTGATAGCTCAGCCCCATCTCCACAAAGGGAAGAGCTAGTCACCACTAATTATGATCCCTCTAGATTTGTAAACAGCCAAGCCGCGGAAAATTTTAAGAAAATTATGGGCAAAAATATGATTATCGATAGGAGTTTTTGACCTGATATTGGTGGTTGGGATTGTATTCTGAGTTTTTGAGGGATTTCGGGTTACTGAAATTAGCAGGACAACCTGAAGATGCCATTCTTGATGTAGTTCGAGAATTTTATGCCAATGCAATAGAGAGTACCCATTCGACATCTGAAGTCAGGGGTATTCTTGTTCCTTACAACGCCAACGCCATTAATCTATACCTGGACCTTCCGTAAGGGGTGCAGGATGAATATAACAGTCATGTCATAGCTCTCCACACTGATTCTGATGAGCTGTACCGGGTCATTAACGAACTAACAGTACCACACACCCATTGGCAGAAGAGGCCAGAGGCTGAATCAATGGCTTTTCCTTCCAATCGACTTCAATATGGTCTACACGAATGGTATGATTTTATTTGCTCATGAATCATGCCTACAACTCATAAAAGCAGCGTTGATGTCGATCGAGCTGCTCTCCTTTACTGTATTCTGACTGGCAAGATTGTTGATTTTGGAGCCTTTATCTTTCGGTCCATCCAAGAGTTTATACGCAGGGAAAATAGAAGGGGTTTACCTCACCCTTCATTGGTTTGTGGACTTTGCAAGAAATATGGCGTCTATTAGACTGAGCTTGAACCAAGACTGGCTAGGAAATCTGTAATCACTTTCAAAAATCCTCGGGTACCTCTGACTCAGAGAGAAGCTGCTCCTCCTGCTGCCCCACCCCACCCTTTGTTGGTACTTCTGTTGGTCCATTCGCTGCACCTTCCACCACTTCTGACTCCATTGATGCTGTGCTTAATGAGATTAAGAAGTTACGGATGGAGATGCGTAACAATAACCGAGACTATCTGACTTTCTGTACGTATGTTGCTTCCTACCATCATTCATTAGTAGACTACCTAAATACCAGGGGTCGTGAGGGAAAGGTGATATTTCCCTTGCCGCCACAATGGTGTATGCCACAGCAGGGAGAGGCAAATGATGATGATGATGATGACATGGAAGAAGGTGCCCTAGAGGAAGCTGATGTTGACGATGGCTCAGAGGAGAATTCAGACAGTTAGACTACCCCAAGGAAGTCATCTGTACTACTTTTTCTAATTCATTGAGGATAATGAAAATCTTAAGTTTGGGGGAGTTATTGGCTGTGCTCTGTGTCATGCTTTGTTATGTTTGATGTGCCTGTTTCAATTTCTTTTTATGTGCCTCTTTTTATTGTTTGTGTGCAATCATACTCAGTTTTATAGATTAGTTTTCTAGATTGTGGCCAAAGATGGATTTTGCAAGGAATTGATCAAATTTTGTTTAAATGGATGATTTTTATTGTTTGAGTATCGGTATGTGGATAGAAAGCTTCACTTGAATCTTTTCACTCAAACTATGCACCAATCATATTCAATTTATGCACTTACTGTGTTGATATGTGAAACTAAAAAGACTCTAGAACTTGATTAGTTATTACCTGATGCGAAATTGATAGACCATGCATGATTAGGAAAATGATCTAGGCCATTTTTGTTTTAAGATTAAGCCTTTCAGGCCTACCCAATTATATTAATCCTTTGGATAACCCCTTGAGCCAGATTCTTCCATTTTATTGATATATAACCATATTACAAGCCATGTCCTAATTGTTTGATTATCCTATTCTTTTGGTCCCTTACTTAAAGCACTATCAATCAAAATTTTGGATTAAGGGAGGAGCTCAGAAGAAAACAGAGTGGTTTGTAAATTGTTGGATTGAGAACTTGAATGCTGCAAATAAGGATTTGTTCTCGGGTCTTGATGAAAATTTAGTGTCATATGCAGTTATAAGTAGCGAAAAAAATAAAATTTTGGAATGTGACACTGCTAAAAAAAAGCTCGAGAATGAGTAAAGTTGGGTAGTGATTCATGAGCTCAAAACAAATCAAATCCAAAGGTAATTACAGTGCTTTAGGTGGATTAAACTTCATATTATATCCTTTATCCCACCTAAAACCCGAGCCTTATGTTACAACTTTTGAAAAGTCCTTTTGATTCTTAGTTATTCATGAGTCTTTATTAGTGGAGAGTAGTAGTTAATTTAAGCATATGAAGTCTTGTGTTTAATTTTCATTTAGGTTTCGCATTAACACTTGAGTACATGAATTTGAGTAAATGATTGTACACACACACACAAGTGGAAAGTGAAGTGTGAAGGGGGATTGGTATGTTTTGATTGACTTGAACAATATAAATCTGAAATTTATCTTAAGCTTAGAACCTTGTGAATTCTTGAGGAAAATCCCAATTTAGTATGACAAGTATGTGAGCTGAGTATGGTTGAGAGTCTTTAATTGTTCTGTTTCTAGTATGTGTTTGCTTGAGGACAAGCAAATTTCTAAGTTTGGGGGTATTTGTTAGCACTGAATTTTATATATGTTTATAACCCTTTTTACTTAGTTAGTTGATTTGTTCTTTGCAATATTTTGGTATGTTTTATGTGTTTAGTGCATTTTTGCAGAAAAAAAGAACAATTTGGAGAAGTTAAAGCTTTTAGAGCTGGTTCTGATGATTCTGTGAAGAAGTGAAGTTGCAGGATGCTGATCGTGACTTATGCTGCAACAATAGAAGAAACTGGACAGTGCAGAGCAAATCTAGGGAATCAATACCATTGTCGCAACATAGTAGTCTGATTAGGGCAACACTGTTTTTCCACGTGGCCTTTCGCGTTTTAGTGCTTGGAAACCTTATAAATAGTATTTTTATCAGAATTTCGGGGGAGGCTACGGCAGAAGGCTTCAAGATTCATTTAGCTTCATAAAAACTCCATCTTTTACATCTTTTTCTACCAATGTTTATTCTAGGGATGATAATTTGGAATTCTTGGATGTTTATTATGAATTCTAGGAACTAAACTCCTTTTTCCTAGAATCGATGTTGCCAACTTTGGGTAGATTGCAATTACTTCGTGATGATTGTTTGGATGATTTTAATTATGTTTGTTTAATCTACTTGTTCTTAATGCTCTAGTTGATTGGCCACCAATTGGATGAATTAGTATAGGAATCCGACACTCGGGAGAGAGGATTATTTATATGCACGAGGGTAGATTAACATATGACATTGTTGAATCGAGAGGTTGACAATTCTTCTGAGCCATAGAGAAACGGATTACCATCGCTTAATGAACTCTATTATTTAATTCTGAATCGGGAGGTTAGGATTAGGTAATATGGGTATTACTGTTTAAAACTCGGGAGAGATAAACAGGAAATAGTTTCATCTATAAACAAATTGAAATCAAAACAACAATTGATCAAAGGAATTGTATGAACCCTAGTTAGGTGAAATCGAGTTCTAGGAATATTTTACCTTTAATACTTTCATTCGTAATAATTGTGATTGTGTTAATTAAATTTGTTCCGTAATTAATAGCTAGAATAATAAATAGGATTTTAATCAGTATTCAATAATTTTCTAAATAAAGTTTAAGGTTGTTGATTACAGTAATTTGCGATAGACACAGTTCCTTGTGGGACGATACTTATATTTACTCTATACTCGAAAACTAACCTGTGCACTTGCAGTAGTGTTCCATTGAGCACAACAACATGAGATGGAGAAACTATATCGGCTCTTCAGATGCACATCAGCTGAGAAGGTGGCATTTGTCGTGTTTATGTTAAAAGGCAAGGCTGAACACTGATGGAGATCCATCAAAGTTATTTTGAGTGCCAGACACTCCGAGATCACCTGAGAGATATTCTTGGAGGCCTTCAAGAGGCAGTACATCCCAGCCACCGCATAGAGGAAATTAAGGATGAAATTTATGAATTTGGTTTAGGGGAACCATACTGTGGATGAATATGAGTCGAGATTGATGTCTTTAGGGAGATATGACATAGATACAATGGGTAGTGAGACTCAAAAGATTCAAAAGTTCGTTGATGGATTAAGATTGGCCGTCCGAACTAAGCTAGCCCCATTTGACCTACAGACTTATGAGGAGGCAGTGCAAAAGGCTCAGTTATGAGAGCAAGACTTTGAGAGGAATGCCTCCGAGCTTGGAAAGATTAATGTCAGAAGAGACAGAGACCGAAAGAGATCTAGTATGGATAGAGTGGCTAAGAGAGGAGGCCAAAGGTTTTTCGAGAAGAGACCTAAAATTGAGGAGGTGAAGGAGAGAGCTGCTAGACCTCCTGTATATCCAGCTTTGACTGCACCGAGTGGTATGGTTATTGGAGAACCACGACCTACTACTGAGAGGTATAGGAGATGTGATAGATTTCATGGGACTAGGCCTTATCCGATGACCCCTGCAGTGTGTTACAGATGTGAGAAACTAGGACATATACAAAGTATTATCCCGAGAGGATGGAGATTACCCCACACAAGGGAAAGGAGCCAGAGAGGGCTCCAGTTGAGACAGCTGCCCCGAGGATGAGGGTTACAGTTGAAGAAAATGGGAAACAAGCAGCGAGTGTGAGCAGAGGAAGAGTACATGCACTGGATCAGGACACCACAAATGCTTCGACAGATGTGATTAAAAGTACTATCCTAATCTTTGATTTAGAAGCATTGGTATTGTTTGATCTTGGTGCCATACATTCCTTCATATCGCCTTCCTTTGCACATAAATTATTGAAGCATGTGAAACCTACATTGTTGAATAAAATGTTGATGATTTTCACACCCATGAATGATAGTCAATTGAATGAGCATGTATGTAGAGATTGTAAATTGAAGATAGAGGGAAAGGAATTAGCAGTCATATTTAATTTTATTAAATATGAATGATTTTGATGTAATATTGGGAATGTATTGGTTGGCTACCAATCATGTTGTTATGGACTATCATGCTAAAACATTGAGGTTCCCAGAGATAGAAAATCATGTGTTAAGATTTGTGAAATGAAATGAAAGAACTTGATTTCCTATAAATGAAAAGAGTATGATTTTATTTAATCTACTTGAGAGATGAATTTATTTATTTATGTTGATTATTGATGTGATGGTTTATATTACTAATGGTAGAAAGGATGATGTGAAAGGGTTCATTGCATATGTTATTGACATAGATAAGGCACTCCTGGAATTGAGAGACATACCATTAATTGTAGAATTTCCTTATGCCTTTCCGGATGAGTTACTAGGGCTACCACCTGAAAGGGAAATGGAATTTTGCATAGAGTTAGTGCCTAGTACCGAGCCGGTATCTAAACCACCATATAGAATGACTCCGATTGAGTTGGAAGAGCTAAAGAAACAGTTACAAGAGTTGCTAGAGAAAGGGTTCACTAGAACGAGTGTCTCACCATAGGGAGCACCAGTTCTGTTTGTAAGAAAGAAGGATTGAAGCCTTCGACTGTGTATAGATTACAGGTTGTTGAATAAGGCCACCATTAAGAACCAGTACCCTCTTCCACGCATAGATGACTTGATGGATCAGCTCGGAAGAGCCTAAGTATTTTCAAAGATAGATCTGTGGTCAGGGTACCATCAGTTGAGGATACAGAGTGGAGATGTACCCAAGACAGCATTTCATACACGTTATGGCCCAAGACAACATCAAAATCCTGCAGGGTTATTACAGCCTCTACCGATATCGACATGGAAGTGGGAGCATGTCACCATGGATTTTGTGATGGGATTACCGAGGACCTGCAGAGGTCATAATGCCATGTGGGTTATTATGGATCGGTTGACTAAGTCAGCCTATTTCTTAGCTATGACAGTTATCGATACCCTGAGTCAGTTGGCGAACCTGTATGTTTGAGAGATAGTACGGCTGCATGGTGTACCAGTAAGCATTGTTTCTAATAGGGATGCCCACTTCACTTCCCATTTCTGGGAACATTTTCAGGAATCGATGGGGACCCACTTAAGTTTTAGCACCGCTTTTCATCCTCAGATAGATGGGCAGTCAGAGAGGACTATACAGACCTTGGAGGATATGTTGAAAGCGTGTGTGCTGGATTTGGAGGCTCCTAGGATGATCACCTGCAATTAGTCGAGTTTACCTATAATAACAGCTATCATGCGAGTATCGGGATGGCACCCTATGAGGCACTGTATGGTCGCAGATGTCGATCTTCCATTAGATGGGAAGAGGTTAGTGATAGAGAGATTTTTGCTCCGGACTTAGTGCAACAGGCATCTGAGGAAGTTCAATTGATATGTGAGAGATTACGGACAACTTAGAGCCGGTAAAAGAGTTATATTGAAAAGCGACAGAGACTACTAGAGTTTGATGTGGGTGAGTCAGTATTTTTGAAAGTTTCACCTTCGAATGGTATTATGAGGTTTGGTAAGAAGGGCAAGCTGAGCCCTAGATATATTGGACCCTTCGAGATTTTGGAGAGAGTGGGAGATAAGGCGTATAGGTTGGCATTGCCACCAGACTTGGCAAATGTTCATAACGTCTTCCACGTCTCTATGCTTCAGACGTATCACCCGGACCCGACACATGTGATAAGATATGAGCTGTTAGAGCTCGATGAGAGTATGACATATGTTGAGAAGTCAGTTTGGATATTGGACAGAAATTAAAAAGTGTTAAGGACAACAAAGACAATTCCCTTGGTGAAAGTTCTTTGGCAACATCACACGGTGGAAGAGGCCACATGGGAATTGGAAAACTTGATACGAGAGAAGTACGCCCAACTTTTTAAAGAGTAACTTGGTTCTAATTTGGAGGACCGAATTCCTTGAAGGAGGGGAGGAATGTAAAACCCGTATTTTCAAATGTAAACCTTATGAATTCGTAAGTGATACATATATACTTGTAATGTGAAGCATAAGTGATGTAAAGTCCATAAATACAATGTACACACTTGTAATAAGAGTTGTTATGTACGTATTAGTTTTATTATGTATGAATATCAAGAAATGAACTTTTGTATGTAATAAATGTGATTGGAACTCAAAATGAGTAGTGCAGCAAATGGAATGGAGTTGCATAAATCTTTATACTTCCATTTAGTTTGGTATGGTATACCGTTGGTAATACAATGAATACACGCAAGTTTTAATGCGTATAAGGTATGAATGGATGTCATTTTTAAGTCTTAAAGGTGGTTGGATGAGAAAATGACCATGACAATAAATTGAGGATATTTGGTGTGAGTTACTGTAGAAAACTGCAGCAAAATTTGGTAATATGAATCCCAGATCGATATCATAGGATGAGAGATCGACCTGGAAAAGCAAAAAATGCTCTTCTTCGAGTAATGGAACAAGACAGATCGATCTCTAATGGAGCCAGATCGATCTGCTAAGCATTCTGTAAAGAGAGGATCGATTTTGATGCAAATAGATCGATTTCCTTAACTCTCAGGTTGGAGCATATTGATCTCCCCTGGATGCAGATCAATCTCCTTAAGCTACTACCTGGGATAGATCGATCTCAAGCACTCGACAGATCGATCTCGTGCATTCAAATTGGCATAAAAATGTGGGATTTAAGGGGGCCAGATCGATCTCATGCCTTAACAAATCGATCTCATTTCTATAAATAGGAGCAAAGAAATTTACAGATTTTGGGAAATAATCTCTCTCTTCCATTTCAATCTAAAACTTCACTTTCTCACTCCTCAATCCACCCATTTCCAGTAAGATTTGAAGAAAGACCATTAGATACAAAGTTGTTCCTATCAAAGAGAAGAACAAGCTACTTTGGATTCAAAGCCTCATTTGTGGTATTGAAGGAGCAAGGTGTATTTTCGTTTGGAGCAAGAAGAGAAACTAGATTTGGTAAGTTTCTAACACTTCAGCCCAAGTACATTTGGCTATTTATTGATTTTAGAGTTGATTTGTATGTAGATTGATGGTTAAAACTACCTAAGATGTGAGGGAATTAGTGTGACCTAGAATAAATCTAGTATAAGAAGATATGGGTTGAATGAGTTAATGATTTATGGGCATTGCTAAGTTGTTATTGAAGTAATATGAATCATTTGAAATGACTAAATGAAGCCACATTGTGAGTTAGAGGATTTATGGAAATAAGTATGTAGGATATTGATAAAATGCCATAGTGAAGAAATTGATGAGATATGAACACTAAGAGCTTAATGTCGATTTAATATCGATTTGATATGAATCAATACGCCTAAAAGAAATCAATAGACTCGATATATGAGTAGAGCAATGAAACTAGGCCTTATAAGTGTTGATGGAGGCTATAGGTTAAATCGACTTTAGCAAACACCAGAGTTGAGTATATGGACTAAATCGATGCGATATATGACTTTGTGCAGTTCTAGAGAGTTCGTTGGAGACGCATCGGACCGCATAAGTAAGCAGCTCTAAGGAAACGGAATCACGCGACGTAATTTCAGGTAAGGGAATTCTATAAGTATATACAGGTAGCTGCTCATATTTTGTGGGTGGATATAAGACGTATATGAAATGCATGACTCTTTGAGAAAATGATTGATGATGTATGCGAATAGCTACAAGTAAGTATGAGATTTGGTTTTGAAACGATTAGTATAAAAAGGATAGTAAGGCTAATAAATGCATAAATCATGTGTTTCAAAATATTTTCACATAACACAATGCTTGGTTTTTGAACAAATTAATAGGTAGGCTGGCTAGTGTTTGAATGATTTCGTGAAATAGCACTTGTGAGATACTAAACCCGATTTTGGGATTGTTTTGATTGTGTATGAGCCGCTTATTGTATTTGTGTTATTTAAATCACCTTAGAGCCTCTCTCGCGCTAGATTTTGATGCCTTCATTTGTATCAAACATGCTGGCGCTTAGCTCGCACCTTGATTTGGAAACTATGATGATGTTTTATAAACCGTACTGGAGCTTCTGCTTGTACGTGGATTTCGAGTGGTTTTCTTATGCATATAACCATACTAGAGCTATGCTCGTACCTAGTTTCTTCATGATTTGATGCATAAATGTCGTACTAAAGTGTTGCTCGTACAAGGTGGTTTAGTTATGATGCATGAATCATGCTAGAGCTTTGCTCGTATAGGATTTTACACTGTGGTGCATATGATGCCGTGGAAGTTTGTAAGATCCTCAAGCCCTACATCCTCAAGCCAGAGAGGGCAGGGAAGCTCTGTTCTGTAGGGAGGCTCTCTTACGGTAAGACCCTCAAGCACAACATCGTCAAGCCAGAGTAGGCGGGGAGGCTCTCTTACATGGGTACGAAAAGCTCCACGTGCACTTAAGACAATGGAGGTTACATTTGGTATGGGATAGATAAGACCTATGGCTGGCACCCCCAACCCCAATATGGGTTTGCGGAGTATGCTGTACCGTGTATATCACATGGAGTACGATGTACCGCGTGGTGGGTATGTGATGAGAAAATCTAGCAAAGAACTAACCCACCTTCGTACCAGCGTAATACCTTATACTCCTGGATGCGTGTGGTCTAGGATGATATATGACATAGTTGGCCAACATAGTACATTGAGATATGGTGACCTGTCTCATATGATATCATATAGTACCACATGGTTTTGATACATGAGTGTGATTGTGTTTTCTCCAGGGTAGACCCGAGGGAGGGGTCGAGCCTTGAGGGACTTGTGATTTAAAGAGATTTTTCATGAGATGGATATGTTTTGAAAAGTGAATACTCTTGTGAGATGTTTTGTGTAAGAGATGGATTTAAAAGGGATGTTTCTGAAAAGAATTCCCCTTTGTGATGAGGTTTAAATGAGGTTAAGCATGAGTTGATTTTACATGTTGATATTCCATGTTTTATGGCTGTTTACATGACTTTCCGTACATGATGTATTTATACTCATATGGCATAGTTTTATTTCCTCATGCTCCGATTATAATTATTTATGATAATAATGAGCCACCTACATGAGTTTATGGAAATGAAACGTGCTAGAGCTTTGCTCGCACAAGATTTGACATGTTTACACATGCATTAGTGCTAGAGCGATGCTCGCACTGGAGTTTTACATGAATTTTATTAGCTTGCACAGATTTTTATACTATATTTGACATGGTGATGGAGCATAGCTCTCACTAAATGTCCACCGTAATTGTTTTTCGTACTTGAAACTACTTGCATGTGGTTTTATGACATGTTGAGAGCCGTGCAGGGAGCTTTAGGTAGGTTGTGTGCCACACCGAATAAATAGGCTCGCATGTGCGTATTGAGATGTGGCAGTGTATGATGTGATGATATGGGTCCACAGAGTACATTGTACAGTGCAAGTAGTATGGAGTACACTGTACCATGTGTGATATTTGTATGCCGTCTTTGGACGATGGATTCTGCTATGGACCGACGAGTTTGATGTGACCCACCTCCCATGCGAAACCAGATAGAGGTGATACCCCACACACTAGGATCCGTGTAGCCTGGGATCACAGAAGATATGGCCATAGTCCTAGAGGATATTTCCCTTATTATATTATATGCCTATCTCACATGTCTACTGATGAATGATAAATCCATGTTTTTGAAATATGTTTTGTAGGTCAGGATAGTCCATGGGAGGGGCTAAGTCTTGACGAGTTAATGATTTTGTATTAGCTTGTGTTAAAAATTGAAAATGCTTTTAAGTGCACTGTGCATGATGATTTACCATGCCCTGATTTAGCTGTACTCATGATGATTTTTTATGCTTTGACTTTGATTCTGCATGATGATTTTTCCATGCTATGCTTTTATAACTGTGCACTGATTTATATGGCATGATTTGCTTTATATGGCATAGACACAAGCATGAGCATGCATTTTGAAGTTTGATAAAAATTATGTGGTTTAGGCATGGCATCACGATCACGTAGATAGTGTAGTTATCTACCTGTTCGCATGGTTGCCTTACTGAGCACGTGGTTTGCTCACCCCTTTATTTTCTCCCTCTACAGAGCACTTACAATAGATAGTAGGCGACTGAGGATTGGCTTTTGGTGTCCACTGCATCCCATCACACGAGGTATACACATTTGTGTAGTTTTTGTATCTAGATAGGTACAAGCACGGTAATATCTTTAAATGTAATTTTAGGGATTTAGAGAGTTTTAACCACCTGTAAATGACAACTCTGATTTAGAAATACAAGTGTTTACTTTTAAATGAATTAAAATTTCAAATGATTTGGTTGGATGAGATTGACATCGATATGCAGCCCAACTGATGGAGGTGTAGCTGTTCATGATTAGGTAAGGAAAAGGTAAAGATTAATCAATAAATAACGGGTCAAACATTAAAGTTAAAAATGGCTAAAATTGCTAGAGGATTTCAGTGGTTTGAGGGTCGTGACAGATATTGGTATTAGAGCCGAGTTAGTCTGATGTGTGTCAGTGTCAAAATTTAGGAAAATTTCATCCCTTTGTTACTGTGCTTGTCTAGATACAATTGTGTATATTGAGATGGGTTTGACTAAGAATTGAGTGTGAATGTAGGAAATCTTGGCAAAATGCCTAATACCAGTCGCGGTAGACGGACGAGAGGCCGAGCTAGAGGCCAGAGGGATAGGCCTGGAGGTCGTGCTGAGCCGTTGCCACATGAGGCTCACGAGGAGGTTAAGGTGGAGGCCGATGTTGAGCATACTCCACAGGGTCTGGCAGAGAGATCGGAGAGTATTGAGGCACATTTCGCAAGGATTGAGCAGAACTTAGAGATGATATTAGGATTGATTACCCAATCGTTGCCTAGAGCTGGGGGCAGGCAAGAGCCAGCTACACATGGTGATGATGATGAACCGACTGTTGCTCTTGAGATGCCTGCACAGCCAGCCCATGAACCTCAGACTATAGATATTCCTATACCCCCACCAGTACAGGAAACACCATCTACTGTTGCTCCACCACAGAGAAGTAGAGATTAGAGTTATGGATGTGACCTGGATAGGTTAAGATAGTTTCAAAAGTTTAACCCACCATTTTTTAGTGGAGTTAATGACCCAGTAGCTGCAGAGGATTGGGTAAATGAGATTGAGAAACTATATGGGTTCTTTGAGTGCACTACTACCGAGATGGTAGCGTTTGTCGCATTCGTACTGAAGGGATCAACAGAGCACTGGTGGAAGTCCACCCAACCCATTTTGAGGGCCCGACATACAGAGATTAGCTGGGATGTATTCTTGGAGGCCTTTTAGAGGCAATATGTTTCGGATACTGCGCAGCGGAGACTGCATATAGAATTTTTGGATTTGACCCAGGGGAGCAGATCGATGGATGAGTATGAGATAAAATTTATCTCCCTGGGTAGGTATGATCCTGATACGATAGACAGTGAGGTCAAGAAGGTCTGAAAGTTCATGGATGGACTAAGACTCACCATTAGATCTCGGTTGGTCTCCTTTGACATACCGACATACGATGAGGTAGTGCACAGGGCACAGTTGTACAAATAAGATATTGAGCGAGTTACCTCAGAGTATGGAAAGGTTAGTAAAGTGAGGGATAGAGACAGAAAGAGGCCCACAGTGGATAGAGGCTTCAGTTCTAAGGGAAGCAAGAGATTTTCTAATAAGAGGCTAAGGATTGAGGAAATCTGGGTGAGGACAGTTAAGCCTCTTGTGTATCTGACCATAACTCCAGCAAAGGGAATAGTGATTGGAGGGCCATGATCTACTACGGAACAATACAATAAGTAAGGTAGTTACATGGGACTCGGCCATGTTATGGATCTCCTACAGTATATTTTTGATGTGGGAAACCAGGGTATGCGATTAGAAATTGCCCAGAGATGACTGAGGGTGCCCCACAGAAGGGCAAGGAGCCGGAGAGAACTCCTGTTGATACCCCTACTCCGAGATGGAGGGCGACATCTGAAGAGAAAGGAAAGCAAGTGGTTGTTAGAGGGTGAGTACACGCCTTAGACCAAGATACTGCAGATCAGTCATCAGATGTGGTGAAAGGTACCATCTTAATCTTTGATCTTGAAGCTTATGTTTTGATAGATCTTGGTGCCACACATTCATTTGTATCACCTGCATTTGCATGTAAATTGTTTAAGTATGTGAAGCTTGCCCCATTGAGTAGGAGGATGCTGATAAACATCCTCATGAATAATAGTCAGTTAGTGGAGTATGTACTTAGAGAATGTAAGTTGAAAGTAGGGGAAAAGGAAATGTCAGCCGACCTCATTTTAATGTATATAAGGGACTTTAATGTAATCCTAGGGATGGATTGGTTGGCTATCAATCGGGCTGTAGTAGATTGTTTTTCTAAGACGGTAACATTTTTTGGGGTAGATAGCGTTACCATAAGTTTCCTCGAAAAATGTAATGTAAAATCCCCTTGAAAAGTAATGAAAGCAGTTTGTGGTTGTGAGTGAAATATATGAATCTTTGCATTGATTTAATGATTGATGTTTTGAAAGGTTATATTGCTTACATGGTTGAGGTGGATAAGGCATGCCCGGAATTGTGAGACATCCTAGTGGTCAGGGAATTTCTCGATGTCTTTTCGGATGATTTACCAGGGTTACCGCCGGATAGAGAGATGGAATTTTGTATAGATTTGGCACCCGGTACAGAATCGATATCCAATCCACCATACAGAATGGCTCCGATTGAATTAGAGGAACTGAAAAAGCAGTTAGATGAGTTGTTAGATAGGGGTTCATTAGACCGAATGTATCACCTTTGGGAGCACCGGTTCTGTTTGTAAAGAAGGATGGAAGCCTTCGACTGTGTATTGACTACAAGTTGTTGAATAAGGCAACTATCAAGAATAAGTATCCCTTTCCATGCATCGATGACTTGTTAGATCAGCTTTAGGGAGCGCAGGTCTTTTCTAAGATAGATCTGAGATTTGAGTACCATCAGTTAAGAATTCGGGATGGAGATGTACCTAAGATAGCTTTTCGCACCCAGTATGGTCACTTTGAATTTATGGTTATGCCATTCGGATTGATGAATGCTCCCACAACTTTTATGTCACTAATGAATGAGGTGTTTCACCAGTCACTGGATAGATTTGTTATCATATGCATCGATGATATTCTGGTGTACTTGGGATCTAGAGAGGAGCATGAGCAGCACCTAAGGATAGTGCTACAAACCCTCCGAGAGAAGAAGTTGTATGCTAAACTCAGTAAATGTGACTTTTTGTTAGAACAAATCTCTTTTCTGGGTCATATAGTATCGAAGGATGGTGTGTCTATGGACCCATCCAAGATTCAAGCATCCCGAGTATTTGTTTTCACAAAAAGAGTCGAATATGATAACATAGAGTGTTAGAGCTTCTGAAGGATTATGATTGTGGAAATTGTACCAACCAGGAAAGGCTAATGTAATGGCTGATGCCTTGAGCAGAAAGAGCCTTAGGATGGTATTACATATGATGATCAGGGAGCATGAGCTGCTAGAGCATTTGTAAGCCTCAATAGTGATGGGATCCCTTCTAATGATGACAGTGATTGTGTGACAACTAGCCTAAGATTAGAATCGAATTTGAGTGACCGAATTTGACAGGCTTAGCGTGATGATCGGCAGGGTGTCGATAGTGTGGGTCAGATTCAGATGGGTACAGTGACAGAGTTCACAGTGAATAATGATGGCTTACTGAGGTTTAGAGACAATATAAGTGCTCCCCAGGAACACAGTTAATGAGATCGTTATTGTCAGAAGCTCACTCTCGAGACATACAGTGCATCCGAGAAGTAATAAATATATCGAAATCTCTAAAAAAGGGTCTTGGTGGTCAAATATGAAAAGAGACATTGTAGGATTGTGGAGAAGTGTCTCGTATGTCAGCAGATTTAGGTAGAGTACTAGAAGTTGCAGCGTTATTGCAGCCTCTACTTATATTGACACGGAAATAGGAACAAGTTACCATGAATTTGTGATGGATTATAGAGGACCGCAGGAATCATAAGGCTATCTGGGTGATAGTTGATAGATTAATTAAGTTTACCCATCTTCTGGATAAGAAATCCCCTGATACTCTAGGTATGTAGGCGGAATTTTGTGGAACATTATGTAGTGTTCCAGTGAGTATGATATCAGATAGGGATTCCCGCTTCATTTCCCACTTCTGGGAATATTTTTCAGAAAGCTATGGGAACCCGACTGAGTGTTAGCATAGCTTTCCATCCTCAGACAGATAGTCAGTCAGAGAGGACTGTACAGGTTCTGGAGGATATGATGAGCATGTGTACCATTGATTTTATAAGCTCCTAGAATGATTAGTTATTACTAATCGAATTCGCCAATAATGACAGCTATCACTTGAGTATCGGAATAACATTTTATCAAACATGATATGCTTTTAGGGGTTGTTCCCTGACTTGAATAAGAAGAAGTGGGTGATAGATGGAGAATTGCTCCCGAATTGGTAAGATAAACCTCTAAGGATGTTCAGTTGATTTGTGAGAGATTAAGAACACCTCAAAGCAGACAAAAAAGTTATGCTGACAAGAGACATAAACCATTGGATTTCACTGAGGGTGAATCAATATTGTTGGAAGTTACATGCCCTTAGGACATAACAAGATTCAAGAAGAAGGCAAATTGAGTTTCGTTAGATTGAGTCCTTTGAGAGATTGGACAAAGTGGGAGATAAGGCCTATAGGTTGGCGTTACCACTTAAATTCGCAGGCATCCACAATGTGTCTCATCTTTGATGCTTCAGAAATACTATCCTGACCCAGCATATATAATCGGATATGAGCTGTTGGAGCTCAATGAAAGTATAACGTATGTTGAAAAATCAATATGGGTATTAGACGGAAGGAGGAAGTGTTGAGGTTTAAGATAATCTCCTTAGTCAAACTCCTTTGGTAGTATTACACCCCGGAAAAAGTCACATGACAATTAAAGAGTATGATGCGATAGACGTACTCGGAGTTGTTTATGGACCCATTTGACTTGGTTCTAATTTGGAGGACCAAATTTCTTAAGTGGGGGAGATTATGTAAGACTCAATTTTTATTGTAATTTCTTATGATTCAAATGATGTAAACATGGTTTTATGTAAATTGAATCATAAGAAGAATTTTACATGAATGAAAAATGCAAATGGAATGAATAAAAAATTCTCGAATGCATTTAAAGATCAAATG
Source organism: Firmiana major (assembly GCA_033439115.1). NCBI lineage: Eukaryota > Viridiplantae > Streptophyta > Magnoliopsida > Malvales > Malvaceae > Firmiana > Firmiana major. The sequence continues at coordinate 69,180,834 of CM065897.1, read as the reverse complement.
AAGGATTTGAAATGGCCACAAATTAAACAAATGAGATTCGGACTGGAGATAAGGATTTGAAACACAAATGAGAAAGGGTTTGTGAAGGGACGCTGTGTTGATTTGGTTCCGAGCACGTGCAAGGGTAAAACGGTCAAAAGACCAAAATCTGGTATAAATTCGATAAGAAAAATATCATTAAAAATATGGAATGAGAAATCTTGATCAATAATGAGGAAAATATTAAATTTCGAGTCCAATTGATCAATATATGAATTTATTGAAATTAATCAGAATTTTCACTTCGAGAAATTATCCCGAAAATATTGGAAAATATATCGAAAAGACGAAATAAGACTGATAAATTCATTTAATTGATTAAATGAATAAAATATGATTTTTTAAAGATATTTTGGATTTTAATTGAATAAAATAATAATAAAATCAATTAAAATAATAATATAAGAAATAAATAAATAAAGTAATTAAAAAAAATACAGAATCGCGAAATCGCGATTCTGCAGAAAGATAAGCAAAACAAGGGAGCCGAGCCCCCCTTTGCCTCACCGACGGAGGCGACCGGCGTAGGGCCCAAGTGAGCTGGCCGGAATAGGGTGAGCGCGAGCCACCGTCTGCACCACCAGCTCGGAGGAACGGCGATCAACGAGAGAGAGAGAGAGAGAGAGAGAGAGAGAGAGAGAGAGAGAGAGAACCGACAGAAACCAAGGGAGAAAGAGGAATCCGACAAGTTGGCGTCGATCCAGCCCCAACCGACCCTAGCTGATGGTTCCCCAGGAGCAGGCAACATGATCGGTGGCTGAATCGGCCAGTGGAACTGCGGCCAGGGCCGACAACGGCGAGAAAAGAGAACCAGCACTGATGGTAAAGGGAGAACAGGCCGGACCGACCACTTTTCGGCCACCGTTGGCGAAACCAAGACCAGATCCGTGAACTGGACGACCCCGTTAATCTGTTGGCAATGGAAGTCGACGAAGAACCGACCAGTGAAGCCTCGAATCGGGTCGAACCGGACTGAATCGGCTAAACCTAACCGGTCTGAACCTGGTTGAACCGGACCGAACCGGTTCAATTGGAAAAGAAGAAAAAAAGGAAAGAAAAAGGGAAAAAAAGAAAAGGAGAAAAAATTGGGGAAAAATCCCAATAATGCAATCGAGCTATGGGTAAGTCGGTAAGCGGTCGAAATTGACCGATTTAAATTTTGAAATATTTAATTTGCTTAATATTCGACTGACAATTTACCTGAAAAAATATGTAATTGTGTAGCTCGACAATTGACGTCAAACGAGAGCTCGAGTCAGCCTCGATTTGTGTACTATCATGGAATCTCGGGTAAGTAACCCTTATTTATGACAATTTTCATGGTTATACGTGTTAGAAATTCACCGTATAAATTACGAAATAATTTCGTATAAAATGAATTAAATTTTGAAAATTGAGATAAATTATCGTAAATAATTAATTGAGCTATCCGAGAGTTTAGAACGAGGTCCAATAAATACAGATGGGTCCAATGAGCCCAATAGACCTCGATAATGGTAAGTGAAAAACGGGCTTAAGGTCGATTAAGGCCCATTATGGTACAATCAGACCTAATAGGGGTAAACGGACCCAATGATTTAAATTAAGCCTAGAAAATATGAAATACAATAAATTGTATTGTATTTTACCTTATGTATATTTATACGCAGTTTCGGAGATTTGATTGAGAGCAAATCAGACTGCATGACGAGACATCAGTGAAAAGGTCAGACTGTACAGAAAAATGAGGTAAGGGAATTGTGTGAGTAGCTAGAGGTAGCTACGCTTATTTTTAATAGCTTTTGTATACACTGAAAATGTATAAAGGTCCTAGAAATAAATTAAAGATTTTAAGGAATCGAAATAGGTAAAGACTATTTTACCCTTATTGAGGGAAATTCTCACCTAAGGATGGTGAAAGCATGACATGCATGAAATGCATGATTTGAGGAATTTTCATGGTTTTAAGCAAACCGATAGATTGGCCAGTATTTGCATAAATTTCACAAGATAACACTACGTAAGTGTTATTTAAATTTAAATGAAATTTCTTTGGAAAATGGGCCAATTATCAAGTTTATATGGAAACAGATAGTGCTGGCGCATAGCTCGCACTATATCTGCGTTTATGAGTGTGCATAAATGTGCTAGAGCGGTTGCTCACATTGACTTGTGTGACATCATATGCATGAAATGTGCTAGAGCGGTTGCTCGCACTGATTTTATTATTGTGAAATGCATGAGAGATGCCGGAGCCTAGCTCATACCCTGTTTTGACTTGATATGCATAAAAAGGTGCTGGAGCGATTGCTCGCACTAGTTTTAATGATTTGACATGCATGAGAGGTGCTGGAGCTTAGCTCGCATCCTATTTTGATATGATAATTGTATAAAAGCTGTGCTTGAGTGTAACTCGCACGAGATTTGATTTATTTATGCATAAAAACGTGTTAGAGCTTGCTCGCACGTGATTTTATATGGATTTTTAACTCATTTTAAAGTCGTACCGGAGTGTTACTCATTTTAGATATCATGAATATTCATGGAGCCGTGCTAGAACTTCGCTCGTACAGGGATTTATATGACATGCATATAGCCGTGTTGGAGCCTCCTGTAGACTGTGTGTCATAGTGGGATGATATGCGACACGTGCATACTAAGACATAGATGGTATGGGTGGATAAGACCTATTGCAGGCACCCCCTGACTGAGATTAGGTTCACGAAGTACGTTGTATCGTGTATATCATATGGAGTACATTGTATTGTGGGGATTGTTAGAGTGGAGTGGCATTAGCCACGAGGCATCAAGCCTTGCCCTTGCAATCCTGATGTTATGTTGTTCTGGGGGCAGGATTGACCCACCTCTCGTTTCATGTGTGAAACCCCGCACAGTATGTACCGTGTAGCCAGGGATCACTAGGTTATGGCCATAGTCCTCGATGTTACTGATATAGTCACCTACATGTCTCACATGATATAACTTGTGGTCTCGATAGACTAAGGTAGACCCGAGGGAGGGGTCAAGCCTCGATTTTATGATTTTCTACTTTGATGATAGATTTTTGTGAGGATTTTATGATATTTGACCCTAAAAGAAGAGTGATTTTATAACAACATTTTATAAAGAATTTTAATGAGTTTGAAATTAGTTTATGAGAGGATTGACCCGGAGGGGTTATTTTATACCGCGCTTTAGTGAAGTGATTTAAATGCAGTAGCATGATGAGTTTTCCATGCTTTTTATTAAAATTCATGAAAAGAATTGTCTCTCATGATTTGTCTTACATGGCATGAAATAATGCATGATCTTGTTTTACTTCATGCGAATTATGATTTTACATAAAATGCCAGTGATGCATGATTTGGATGATTTCTACATGCACGAATAGCTTTTATAAATTATGGCATCGCTGTATACATGATTTTGTGTGTGAGATTTTAATGAAAAGAAATGGATTTAAGGGCATGGCATTATGAGCATGTAGATAGTGGAGCTATCTACTTATTTGCATAGTTGCCTTACTGAGCGTGTGGTTTGCTTACCCCCTTATTATTCCTTTTTTTTCAAAGCACTCGCAGTAGTTAGTGAGCAGTTGAGAACTTGCATCTTGGTATCCGCTGCTTCCTATCGAGAGTCAGGTATACACATTTTTATACTTTTGTATCTAAATATGTAAATGCATAGTACTGTAAATGTATATGATGTCGGGGATGTAAGGTTATGTAAATACCATTGTGTATGTATTTAGTTAAAGTTAAAGGATAGTAAATCCTGATATGTGAATGTAAATATGGAAATGGAGTAGTAAATAGGTGAGAGGGGACTAACACCGAATCATAGGTCAACTGTTAGTAAGATGATCACGATGCGAGAAAGGTAAGAGTTAAAGAATAAACGAAAAATGAAAAATTTGTAGTGATTTTTAGGAAATTTGGGTTGTGACAAAAACACCAAGCAGCAAGGCAGCTGCAGTGTAACATTTTAGCAACCAGGAACGAGCAATGCAGCAGAGCAACTCACGGTTTCAAAATCGAGAAACAAATAGTAATGAAACAGAAACACATGATACAATAGAAGAAAACTGATGCAAGTGAATATATTAGTGAATCAGAATAAGAAAAGAACAATACAGTTCAGTAAAACTAAACTAGAACTAGAAAATTAGAACAGAAATTTGAGCAAACTAGGTTGAAATTAACACAACAATATTAAAGTAGTAAATACAGTAAAAATAGAGCATGCACTTTAAATGATTAAAAACTGTAAATTCGTTTCAACTAATTTAAAAGAACTTGAATTTGTAATGGGCTCAAACGACTAAAATTAAAGCCAAATAGAATAAAGAAACAACAGAGCAAGATAACAAGGGAGAGATGCGGCTACCGTCACAACCACTTCCTCCACCTCTTACAATTAAACTAATGTTGTAAACTAATAAACTCATGCTACTCCTAATCTGAAAGAAACAACCAAGAAAATTGCAAAGAAAATGTGAAGAACGGCCGTTGTCACCAAGCCTCTTTCTTCCCTTCAATAACTAAAAAAAAAAAACTCTAGCCTAAAAACTCCTCTAAAAACTACTCATCTTTTTTGTTTTATACACATCAAAATAGGGTACAAATGGGAATTTTAAACCTAGATGAGTTGGCATTGTTTGGCCACTTGTCTTCACGTCATTAGCTTCTAGAGAAGATATTTTCATGTCACTTGTCTTCTTGTCCACTTAGATGTGCAAGGTGGCATGGCTTGTGTCTTCCATGAGGAGGCCAAGCTGTCCTTTGATATTATCTTTCAAAGGTGAATAAAATATGGATACTTGGCATCACATGTGTCAAGAATAATGGTGACTCATGCTACAAGACGTAGTAGTGGTCCAATCTCCTTTTTAGCTCATTTTCAGTCCATTTTCTATTGAAATACTGAAATTCATCTGGATTTAATTTATTTGCAAACATGAGAATTTTAATTAAAATTAGGGGGTAATTAATAAAATAATATGGGGATTAAAATAGTTAATTAAGAAATTAAGTATAAATAACTCTATTTTCATAGAGTTATCATCCCCTCCTAGTGTCCTTAAGATATACAATGTATCCTTCATAACATTAAATGTTATTAGTCTTACAAATAAGTCAAAACATAACATAATATAATATTTCATTTCTTACATATCAAAACGTACAACATATGGATCGAGTAAGGAGTAGGTTATAGTTTTAGTGTAGCAATCCAAACTAACACGATTGAAAAGTAGCCAATCCATGCCCAAATAACATCAAAATCATACATATTTAATAATACAAAGTGTGTCGCAAATTCTTTTTCTCCTACCTTTAACTTACAATTCATGCATACCATATTAATCATCTGAGATTCTTTCATAAGAGTACTTATATACAGAATGTGACTTAGAGGTACAGGCTATGAATGCAACTTATGAGCATATGATGGTGATATAAATAAATGGGTAGAGCCAGGATAGAAAAAAAGCAATAACCTTAAGAATAAAGATCAATATCTTACCCTTGATAACCTTAGATGAAGTCTTTGCAGTCTCTTGATTTAGGGCAAACATACGCCTCTAAGTGACCACCTTATTTCCTTTCTTTACTACTAAGGCCTTTCTTTGAGGCCTATTAATAGCTTATCAGTAGGTCTCTCGATTAATCTTTTTGTGGGTTTCTTTACAGATCTTTGGGCAGGCTTAGGTAGTGGACAGTCTCTAATAAGATGACCCGTCTGACCACAGTTAAAACAATCACCCGTAGTCTTACTGCAGGGCATAGTACCATGATTCTTACCATAACACTTATGTACTGTTTGTGTACCATGAGTAGTTGTGGCACCAGTAGTAGTACAGCTGGTAGTAGCAGTAGTAAAAGTATGTTTAGTATCTTTAAATTGAGACTCTGCAGTCTTTCGTCTCTTATTAGAACTCCTCTACTGTGAACACTTATGGTGAGAAGATCTTTTTCCTTTATCCTTATCCCTAGACTAATAGTTAGACTGGTGGAGCTCATAATCATGCTTTATTGATTAGGCCCTATTGACAGCCTCATCACATGTAATTGTATCAAAAGGGACCAACTTAGACAATGTAGATGGCCTCAACCTAAAGATAAACCTCTTAATCTTTCTCTCTTCACTTCGAAAAGTCTTTGCGTCATAGCAGCTCAGGGTTGTAAATCGAGCCTTATACTAGTCAATAGTTTGGGTCCCTTAAGTCAGTAATAAAAACTCCGCCTGTATTTTCTTCTAGGGGGTCTATGGGATAAACTGATGGTGGAAAGCAGATAAGAAAATATCCCAAGTGATCTCAGGGTAATGAGCATTTAATACACTCTCAGTGGCTCTTCACCAAACTTCAGCATCACCTTTAAATGTAAATGTGGCCAGTACCACTCTCTTAGTTGTTGGGCTCTTTAAATACTCGAATAACCTCTTGACCTCGAAAAGCCAATCATCAGGCACTATCGAGTTCTTCTCCCTCTTAAAGGATAGAAGATTAAATTTTTGAAGCTGCTGAAATGGCTCAAATATCTATCATTACCATCGCCAGCGGCTATGGTTTGCTGTGGAGCTTGTGGTTGTGCTAGTGGTGGTACTGGCTGTTGAACTTAAGGATGAGGTCAATCATAAGGAGGAGGTACAAGAGCCTAAACTACTGGAGGAAAAGGTGGAGTGGCTTGTTGAACATTAGAGGTGTCGATGCTAGCCATTTGCTATGCCATAAAGTCTATCAATTTAGCCATTAACGTTTGGAAGCCTTGCTCAAGTCGAGCAATATGAGTGCTGGGGCTTTCGGGTGGTGGAGGAGGTGGTGCCTAGGGAGTCTATTTCCATGGTCTCTCACATCTTTTACTTATCATAATCAAATAACCTATACAAACACCGAGATTCTTAGCTTAGAGCAAGAAAAAATTCACAGGTTATATACAGACATGCACAGGCATTGGGATGTAAACCTATCTTAACTTATATACACTAACCCGTATTAGACAAACACTATTCTGATACTTACTCTGTCATGACCCTCAAACTATTGAAATCCTCTACAAATTTTGGCCATTTTTAACATTAATGTTTGACCCGTTATTTGATTAATCTTTGCCTTTTCTTTACCTGATCGTGAATAGCTACACCTCCAACAGTTGGGCTGTACATCGATGTCCATCTCATCCAACCAAATCATTTGAAATTTCAATTCATTTAAAAGTAAACACTTGTATTTCTAAATCAGAGCTGTCATTTACAGGAATTTACAAACTCTCTACATCCCCAAAATTACATTTAAAGATATTACTGTGCTTATGCAAATCTAGATACAAAAACTACACAAATGTGTATACCTCGTGTGATGGGATGCAGCGGACACCAATTACCAGTCCTTAGTCGCCCACTATCTACTGTAAGTGCTCTATAAAGGGGTAAAATAAGGGGGTGAGCAAACCACACTCCCAGTAAGGCAATCATGCGAACAGGTAGATAACTGCACTATCTACGTGATCGTGATGCCATGCCGAAACCACATAATTTTTGTCAAACTTCAAAATGGATGCTCTTACTTGTCTATGCCATGTAAAGCAAATCATGCCATATAAATCAGTGCACAGTTATTAAAGCATAGCATGGAAAAATCATTATGCAGAATCAAAGTCAAAGCATGGAAAATCATCATGAGTACAGCTAAATCAGGGCATGGTAAATCATCATGCACAGTGCACTTAAAAGCATTTTCAATTTTTAACACAAGCTAATACAAAATCATTAACTCGTCAGGACTCAGCCCCTCCCATGGACTATCCTGATCCACAAAACATATTTCAAAAACATGGATTTATCATTCATCAATATACATGTGAGATAGGCATACAATATAATAAGGGAAATATCCTCTAGGACTATGGCCATATCTTTTGTGATCCCAGGCTACACGGATCCTAGTGTGCAGGGTATCACCTCTATCTGCTTCCGCACGGGAGGTGGGTCACGTCCAACTCATTGGTCCATAGTAGAATCCATCGTTTGAAGACGGCATACAAATATCACACACGGTACAGCATACTCCATACTACTTACACGGTACAACATACTCCGTTGGCCCATATCATCACATCATACACTGCCACATCTCAATATGCACGTGCGAGCCTATTTAATCGGTGTGGTACATAGCTTATCTGAAGCTCCCAGCAGGACTCTCAACATGTCATAAAACAATGAGCGAGTAGTCTCAAGCACGAAAAACAATTATGGTGGACATCTAGTGCGAGCTATGCTCTAGCACCATGTCAAATCCAGTATAAAAATCTATGGGAGCTATACTCCAGCACAATGTCATAAAATACATGTAAAACTCTAGTGCGAGCATCGCTCTAGGACTAATGCATGTGTAAACATGTCTACCTTGTGTGAGCAAAGCTCTAGCATGTTTCATTTCCACAAACTCATGTAGGTGGGTTATTCTTTGCAAAACATGGTTATAAAACCAAATCAAGTTATTTCTCGTGCAAATTATTTCAAATGCGAGCCCAACTTACCAATCACATGCTATAAAGCAATAAAAAGTGATTTTCAAAGCATCATGCTCTTATTTTCATGTACATTTCTCAAATTCCCTTTTATTTTCCCTTCAAATGCCCATTTCATTCTTATTTCTAAAATTATTCTAGAAAACCATAATGCGCCCAAAATGCGCACAGAGATCTCTAAGAGTCCACACAATTCCCTTACATCGATTCTCTTGGAAGTAATTTTTCTTTCTTTTTTTGATTTTCACGATTTGGCTCAACTTGCTCCAGATGTACCTCCGGGAGCTGTAAATATACATCAATCATATGAGTTAATACCAATAACTCCTATTCCAAATTCTACAAGTTCGATATATCTTTTCGAGCCTATATCATAGGGTTTGACTCACTATTGCATTTGGCCATTGTCATGCCATTTCTAGCCAATTTATCTAGTAACTCCCTTAGTTACTTATTAGGCACTTTGAAGTGCATATTCTACCCTTACTTCTCTTATTCATTCATACATTTCACCAATACCATATATGTACATTTTACCATTTAGTCAATCTCACAATTCATTTCGCACCACCATCTTAAAATCATACTCATAACACCATTATCACCTTAAAATATCCCATTCATCATTAACTTCACCATATTTCATTTCTCATAACATTCTATTCTAGGTCATTGTTGGTTCATTATATCCTATGTAGTTTTCAACCATTGTAATGTACACCAATCTACCCAAAACATCATTTAGGTAAACACATTAGGAGTTGGTGCATTGGGAACTTACCTAGCTTGACTTTCTTCTCCTCCAAGCCTGGAAGACTCCTAGATCCTGCAATCCAATGAGTTGGATGTTGGTTTCATGATATGTTGGTCTCCTCCCCAAGGTGAACAACTTTGCTCAAATGTCTTTTTCTCAATTCCTTATGGAAAAGATGGGTATCCTAGAGAGAGAAAGCTTAGTATTTGGGTGAAAATGGAGAGAGATCAAGTTTCCTGAAGATTGAAACTTTTTGCCATCGGGTTTATATAGAAAAAGGGTGAGGAGATCGATCTGGTTAGGTAAGAGATCGATCTGCCTTTGGTTTTTGCTCTGGAAATGTTTAGACATTACAGGGTGAGATCGATCTGTTCAATGGGGAAGAGATCGATCTCTCTTTGTCAAAAGCTTAAGGAGATCGATCTGCTCATGGGAGAGATCGATCTTCTCTTTACAGAATGCAATGTAGATCGATCTGTACTTAAGGGAGGATCGATCTGAGCTTGGCATACCAAAATTTCTCACCGTATAAGTGGTGGTGCCATACATTCAGCGTAAACGCTACGGCTGCCAACCCTAAATCATGGGTCAGATAATTTCTCTTATGGTCCTTGAACTATCTGGATCCATAAACGACTATCTTCCCATTTTACATCAATACACAGCCCAATCCTTATTTTGAGGTATCCATACACACTAAAACCTCTTAAGCTGTTGGTTATGGTGAAATTAATTACGGTGGTTAGTTCATACCTCAATACACCAAAACTCACCGAACCTACTTTCATACTTATCATTCCACTCATATGCAATCTTTGTCATGACCCAAATTATCTAAAAATCACTACAAATTTTTTTTTATTTCTTTATTTCTTTATTTATTTATTATATTATTATTTTAATTGATTTTATTATTATTTTATTAAATTAAAATCCAAAAAATCTTTAAAAAAATCTTATTTTATTCACTTACTTAATTAAATGAATTTATCAGTCTTATTTCGTCTTTTCGGTATATTTTTCAAAATTTTCGGGATAATTTTTCAAAGTGAAAATTTCGGTTTATTCCAATAAATTCATATCTTGATCAATTTAACCTGAAATTTAATTATTTCCTCGTTATTGATCAAGATTTCTCAAATCCACATTTTTAATGAAATTGTTCTTATCGAATTTATACCGAATTTTGATCTTTTGACCGATTTACCCTTGCACGTGTTCGGGACCAAATCAACACAATTTCCCTTCCCGAACCCTTTCTCATTTCGTGTTTTAAATCCTTATCTCCAGTCTGAATCTCATTCGTTTAATTTGTGGCCATTCCAATCCTTCAATTGATCTTTAAATGCATTTGAGAATTTTTTATTCATTCCATTTGCATTTTTCATTCATGTAAAACTCTGCTTATGATTCAATTTACATAAAACCATGTTTACTTCACATAAATCATAAGGAAATACGATAAAAATCGGGTCATACAATCTTTTTCCGAACGCTACACCCCTTTCATTACTTGTCAAACTTACAGTACACTTTTCAAGGGTGAAAACATCACTATCTTAGTAATCTAAACAACATAGTTTGCAGCCGAATCAATCTATTCCCAAATATTACTTCAAAATTATTCATATTCCATTGAATAAAATCGGCTAACATATCCTTTTTCCCTTGTTTTCAACTTAAAATCCCTATACGCATATTCAATTAGTGAGAATCAGCTAACTATCATTATCATCTTGCCTAAGGGTACAGGCTTCACATCTTTCACTAGCTTATAAGTAACTAAAGGCGGTATGAATAAATGCGTGGCACCAGGATCAATTAAAATAATTACTTCATTATTCACAACCAGTATGGTATCTTCCACCACGTCAAATGAAACATCAGTAGTGTCCTGGTCTAAGGCATACACTCGCCCTCGTCCAACAGCCTACTTTCCCTTTCTCTTCAGCTGTGGCCTCCCTTTTCAGTGATGAGATATCAACAAGGTTTTCTCTATCTCTTTGCCCTTCTGTGGGGCAGTCTCACCCAAATCTGAGCAATCATTAAATAAATGGTTTGTCTTACCACACTTAACGCCTATTTTCGTCAATAAAGCCTCCTTTTGTGGTATCTACCACACATCCTACACTACTTACAATTGCTACAGAGTAGGTCGGCGTCCTCCAACTACAATACCCCTCAAAAGTGCTGAAATTAAATACACTGGGCCTTACCAATCATCTTACCCCTTGACTCATCAGCTCTAATCTTTTACCCAACGACCTTTTTCTCGTTCTGACATCTCTGTCATCCACTATTCTCTTTCAATCTCTATTTCGGCCCTTACTACCTTTCCCAATCTCAGAGGCATACAACTCATGACCTTATTCACACAACTGTAGTCTACGCACTGCCTCGGCATAGGTAGTGATATCTAACGAGGCCAATCGAACTCTAATTGACAATCCGAGCCCTTCCATGAACTTTCAGACATCCTGACTCTCACTGTTCATACTGTCAGGGTCATACCTGCCCAGGAATATAAGCTGAGTTTCATACTCGTCAATCAACCAGATCCTCTCGGTCAGAGTAAAGAATTTTATTTGTAATTTCTTTTAAGCAATGTCCAGGATATACAGTCACCGGAATACATCTAGAATTATTTTTCATGTCCATTATGGATGTCTAACTCTTCAGATGGGTCGAGCGGACTTCCACCAATGCTCCGACTCACCCTCAAATCCCATGCATACCATGAGCAATTAGCTCCCAAAATATTTTTCACACTCCGCTCCAACCTAGCGAAACGTGTCTCAATACTGTCCGATCTCTTTGTCGGACTCTATCCGATCTCTCTACCGGACTCTATCCGATCTCTCTGTCGAACTCTGGGGCATACTCAATACCAGCCTCCACTTCAATCTCATCTTGAGTCTCATGTGGCGACTCAATATGACTCTCAGGCCTACCACTACGACCTCGAGCTCGTGTACTCGCCCCTCTACCATAGTGGCTATCAGTTATAATAATTTGATTTTTACATTCAAAACCAAATTCTTATTTGCAATTCCATCTTGATATACAAATTTGTATCTAAATAATGCATAGTACGTAGGGATGTAAACTTCCTTAACCACTAACATCGACTCATATCAAGCTAACTTAGCTCTGATACCAAAAACTGTCACGACCCAAAATACCTAAAAATCACTACAAATTTTTTCGTTTATTTATTTATTTATTTATTATATTATTATTTTAATTGATTTTATTATTATTTTATTAAATTAAAATCCAAAATATTTTTAAAAAATCTTATTTTATTAATTTAATCAATTAAATAAATTTATCAGTCTTATTTCGTCTTTTCAGTATATTTTACAATATTTTCTGGATAATTTTTTAAAGTGAAAATTTTGGTTTATTCCAATTAATTAATATCTTGATCAATTTAACCTGAAAATTAATTATTTCCTTGTTATTGATTAAGATTTCTCAAATCCACATTTTTAATGAAATTTTTCTTATCGAATTTATTTCGAATTTCGGTCTGTTAACCATTTTACCCTTGCACATGTTCTGGACCAAATCAACACAACTTCCCTTCATGAACCCTTTCTCATTTCATGTTTTAAATCCTTATCTCCAGTCTGAATCTCATTCGTTTAATTTGTGGCCATTCCAATCCTTCATTTGATCTTTAAATGCATTCGAGAATTTTTTATTCATTCCATTTGCATTTTTCATTCATCTAAAACTCTTCTTATGATTCAATTTACATAAAACCATGTTTACATCACTTAAATCATACGAAAATACGATAAAAATCAGGTCTTACAATCTTTTTTCGAACGAGATGTGTCAACTAAGCAGCCCATTTCGAAAACTCACAACACCTCGTCTGTAAGACAGTTTTCAGTTGCTACTCATGCTCTTCCCTGGACTTTGAATACATCAAAATATCATCGTTAAAGATGACAACCAATCAGTCCAAGTAAGGTTTAAATACCTTGTTCATCAATGCCGTAACTGTTAGGGCACATTCACCTTTCAAATTCCTAATGGATGTTACCCAGACTTCGAATCAATCTCTAAAAAGATATACGCTTTTCACAACTAATCCAATAAATCATCTATAGTGGGAGGAAACACGTATTCTTAATGTTAACCTCATTCGACAATCAAAATTCAATACATGATTGGAGGCTTCCATTCTCTTTTCACAAACATAACAAGTGCTCGTCAAGTTACACATTCGGTCTGAGGAACGCGTATCCAATAATTCCTGTAATTGTTTCTTTAGTCCTTCCAATTCCACTAATACTATTTTATACAGCGGTTTGGATATCGACTCTGTACCAGGTACCAAATCAATACAAAATTCTATCTCTTTATCTGATGGTAGCCGTGGTAGATTATCCGGGAAGATATCAAGAACTCTCTGACCATAAGGATATCTGTTAACTCCGGATGTGCCTTATCCATACCAACCACACAAGCGAGAAAACATTCACATCATTACTCATTCCGTGAGTACAATCATTCACTCTTTTAATTACAATCGCTACACATTTTTCATTACTTGTCAAACTTACAGTACACTTTTCAGGGGTAAAAACATCAGTATCATAGGATAGCAATCTAAACAACATAGTTTGTGGCCGAATCAATCTATTCTCAAATATTACTTCAAAATTATTCATATTCCATTGAATAAAATTGGCAGACGCATCCTTTTTCCCTCGTTTTCAACTTACAATCCCTATACCCATATTCAGTTTGTAAGACCCCGTATATGTATAAAGGTAATGTGTGTAATTGGATCAAATAATATGAATGGACTTGTAATGTAAAGTATGATTGATGTAAGTCCATGGATTCAATGTACGTATGTGTAATATAAATTGTAACGTACATACAAGTTTCATTGAGTATGAATACAAAGAAATGAGTTCTAGCAAGTGATGGATGTAATTGAGACTCAAGATGAGTAGTGTGGTAAAATGGAATGGAGTTATGCTTCCATTTGGTTTTATGTAGCATACCTTTGAACATACAATGAATGCACACAAGTTTCAATGTGCATAAGGTATGAATGGATGCCATTTTCAAGTTATAAAGGTGGATGGATGAGAAAATGGCCATGGCAATAGATTAAGGATGTGTTGGTATGAGTTGCAGCAATGAAACTGCAGGAAATCTGGAAAACATGAGGTCCAGATCGATCCCATAGGATGAGAGATCGATCTGGAAGAGCCAGAATACTCTTATTTGGGCGAAAGAATAGAGCAGATTGATCTCCAATGGAGCCAGATCGATCTGCCAAGCATTCTGTAGTGAAAAGATCGATCCTCAAGCACCCAGATCGATCTCCTTAGCTCTCTGTTTGGGACCAGATCGATCTCATGCTTCGACAGATCGATCTCATGCTTCAACAGATCGATCTCATTGCTTCGACAGATCGATCTCAGGCTTAAAAAATGACGTGAAAAAGAGGGATTTTAAGGGACCAGATCGATCTCCTCTTGGACCAGATCGATCTCCCCAAGCTATTTCTATATAAGGAGAGCTGAAAATCTGGAAATCTCGGAAAAACACTTAACCTTACAATCTCAACCCCAAAAACCTAATTTTCCCTCTCTAAAATCAGCCATTTTCAGTGAGATTTGGAGAGAGATCATTAGAGACAAAGTTGTTCCTATCAAAGAGAAGAACAACATAGTGAGAGGGCATCTTCCCATCTTTGGAATTGAAGGAGTTAAGGGCATTACCATTTGGAGCAAGAAGAGAAATCATATTGGTAAGATTCTAACACTCCAATCAAAAAGCATTAGCTATTTAATTGATTTTGGAGTTGATTGATATGAGTATTGATGGATAAACTACCTAGGAATGTAGTGGAATTGGTGTGACCTAGAAATCTAAAATGGGTATAATGTGATGATATGTGGGATTAAATGAGCCTATGAATTATGGCATGCTAAAGTTGTTATTGGGGTAATGTTTATGATTTTAAATGGTTAAATGAGATTACATTGTGAGTTTGGAGGAAGTGTGGAAATGGGTATGTATATGATTGATAAATGCCATAGTGAGGGGATTCATGGAATATGAACACTATGAGCTTAATGTCGATTTAATATCGATTTTGAATAAGTTAATAGGCCTAAGAAGATCCATAGACTCGAGTTATGGATAAAGTAATGAAACGAGGCTAAATAAGCTTTAATAGAGGCTATAGATTAAATTAACTATAGCAAGCACAAGGGTTGCAATATATGGATCGAATATAATGCGGGATACGATTTTGTGCAGTCCCGAAGAGTTCGTTGAAGGCGAACCGAACCGTACGAGTAAGCAGTTTAAGGAAGTGGAATCACGCATCGCGATTCCAGGTAAGGGAATTTTGTGAGTATATAGAGGTAGCTGCTTGTACTTTGAACTTGTGGATGAATATCGGGTGTTTTTATGAAATGCATGATTGCTCAAATAAATGTTGATGGTATTCGTGAATGATGATGAGTATATGCGTGGTTTTGGATTTGAAGTGGATTTTATGAAATGGGATAGTAAGGCTAATAATTGCATAAATCTAATGTTTTGATGCTTTTCAAAAACGAATTGCTTGGTTTTAAGCAAGCTTGTAGATAGGTCGGCTAGTATTGTAATGTTGTTGTGGAAAAGCATTTGTGAGTGCTAAACCCGAACTGCCGGGATTGATAAATTGTATATGAGCCGCCTATCACATTTGTATGACATAAATCGCGCTAGAGCCTCGCTCGCGCTGGATTTCTATGTTTTCACTTGTGTGAAATGTGCTTGAGCTTAGCTCGCAGTTTGAATTTGAATTGTGATAATGTTTATAAACCGTACTAGAGCTTACGCTCGTATGTGGATTTGAGTGATTTTTCTTATGCATATAACTGTACTGGAGCTATGCTCGTACATGGTTTCTTCATATTTTATGCATAAATGCCGTACCAGAGCGTTGCTCGTACGAAGTGATTAGTTTTGATGCATGAATTCGCGCTAGAGCGTAGCTCACGCTGGTTTTCACACTGTGGTATGTATGAGGCCGTGGCGAGAGATATGGATTAACTCAGGGAACCCAACAGGCCTGACAGACCTCTTAGGTGGGGTGAGGGTGAGGGGCTAGGACCTGACATAATCCATCCAGGGAACCCAACAGGCCTGACAGACCTCTTAGGTGGGGTGAGGGTGAGGGGCTAGGACCTGGATCAGGGAACCCAATAGGGGCGAGCAAGGCCATGAGGGGCTAGGACCTGGTATTGAGGTTACTCCCACGCGCTCTTGAGACTATAAAGGTTACACTTGGTATGGGGTAGATAAGACCTATGGCAGGCACCCCCAACCATGTTATGGGTCCGCGGAGTACGATGTACCGTGTATATCACATGGAGTACGATGTACCGCGTGGTGGTTACTTGATTTGAGAAAGTCTGGCGGAGAACTAACCCACCTTCGTGCCAGCATGATACCCTGCACACCGGAATCCGTGTGGTCTGGGATGATATGTGACGATTGGCCAACGTAGTCACTTGAGATATAGTAACCTGTCTCCTTGCTTGATTTACTTACTACCACATGATTTTAAACCTCTAAGTGTGATTTGTGATTATTTAAGGTAGACCCGAAGGAGGGGTCGAGCCTCGTGGATTTGATTTGTGAAACGAAAATGAATTTGTGATTGTGAGTTGATGTGATGTGATTGTATGTGATGAGAATGAGTTTTATAAGGTGGGTTTAAAAAGGAGGTTTCTTAATGAATTGCCCTTTTTATGAATTTAAATGAGATCGAGCATGAGATGATTTATACATGATGTTTTACCATGTTTTATATGCCAATTTTACATGACTTTGATACATGAGATATATGTATACTCATATGGCATAGTTTTATTCCTCATGCTCCTATCATAAATGATTTATGCATAACACTATCAGCATGTAGATAGAGTAGTTATCTACCATGCTTGCATTATTGCCTTACTGAGCTTGTGGTTGCTCATCCCACTCTATTTTCCCCCTACAGAGCGTGCATAGTAGTCCAGTCAGGACTGAGGCGTGGTATTTTGGACTCCGCTGCATCTCCATCGCTTAAAGGTATATACACAGTGACTCTTTTTGTATCTAAACAATGTAAAAGCACAGTATTCTTTTGAGTTGTACTTATGGGGGATGTAGATGTCAGTAAAACATGTATTCGTATAAGTACACGATTAAATGCACATGTATGACATCGTTTTAATTAATTGAGAATGAATGAGATGTGGTGATTATTATTGGCTCACAGCCCAACAGTGTGTGGTGAGTTTATTTCACGACCGGGTAAGGTAACAGTAAAATGTGAAAAATTTTCAGTGATTTTCGGTTAAAGAGAATGGAATTGGGTCATGACAGAGATTGGTATCAGAGCTGCGTTGGCCTGATGTGAGTCATTAATAAAATGTAGGAAAGTACATCCCCATAGTACTGTGCTTTTGTTTAGATATAACTGTGTATACTGTGATGGATAGAGCTTAATAAATTATTATAATACAGGAAGTTAGGCACTCTGCCAGTTACACGCAAAGGTAGAGGGGCGAGAGCACGTGCTAGAGGCCGTAGAGGTAGGCCTGAGAGCCGTGCGGAGCCACAGACTGAGCAGGCTCCACAGAACCCTGCTGAGAGAGCAGAGGATACCGAGGCTCGCTTCGCTAGGTTAGAACGGGGTATCGAGAGTTTGGTGGAGATAGTCACGCAGGCATTGGGTGCCGGTGATAGACGAGGTCCCGCAACACAGCCTACTACTGAACAGGCAGCTGCAGAGGCGGAGAGACCTCATGCTGCTTAGACAGCTACAGTTACACCACCTCCAGCCCAGGATACAACTTCTCCTATCGCTCCACAGCAGAGCGGTAGTGATGTGGGTTATGACTACGACTTGAGCAGGTTGCGAGAGTTTCAAGCGCTGAAACCCCCAGTGTTTAGAGGGGTGAAGGACCCAGTGGTTACGGAGGATTGGGTGTATGAGATGGAGAAATTGTATAGGTTTTTCCGATGCACTTCAGCTGAGAAGGTAGCCTTTGCCGTGTTCATGTTGAAAGGCGAGGCAGAGCACTGGTGGAGGTCCACCGAGGTTATTTTGAGGGCCAGACACTCTGAGATCTCGTGGGAGATATTTCTAGAGGCCTTTAGGAGACAGTATATTCCAGCTACCGCCCAGAGAAAATTACGAATGGAATTTATGAATTTGGTTCAGGGGAACCGGACTGTGGACGAGTATGAGTCCAAGTTTATGTCATTGGGGAGATATGACCCGGACACGATGGGTAGTGAGACCCGAAAGATACAGAAGTTCATGGATGGGTTGAGATTGGCCATCCGGACTAAGCTAGCTCCTTTCGACATTGTGACTTATGAGGAGGCTGTAGATAAGGCTCAATTGTGTGAGCAAGACTTTGAGCGAAATGCCTCCGAGCTTGGGAGAGTCAGTGTTAGGAAGGACAGAGATCGGAAGAGATCCGGGTTTGGAAGAGTGGCCAAGAGAGGTGGCCAAAGGTTTTTCGAGAAGAGGCCTAAGATCGAGGAGGTGCAGGAGAGAGCTGCTAGACCTCCCGTATACCCAGCTTTGACTGCACCGAGGGGTATAACTATTGGAGGACCACGACCTACCACGGATCAGTGTAGGAGATGTGGGAGATATCATGGGACTAGACCATGTCAGGTGCCCCCTGTTTCTTGTTTTAGGTGTGGGAGGCCAGGACATATATCGAGGTTCTACACTGAGATGATTGAGGTTGCCCCACAGAAGGGCAAGGAGCCAGAGGGAGCTCCAGTTGAGACAGCAGCCCCGAGGAGGAGGGCTACAGCTGAGGAGAAAAGGGAAACAAGCTGCGGGTGTGAGCAGAGGAAGAGTACATGCCCTGGATCAAGACACCGCAGATGCTTCGACAGATGTGATTAAAGGTACCATCCGAATCTTTGATTTAGAAGCATTGGTATTATTTGATCCTGGTGCCACGCATTCTTTCATATCACCTTCCTTTGCACATAAATTGTTGAAATATGTGAAACCAACATTGTTGGATAAAATGTTGATGATTTCCACACCCATGAATGATAGTCAATTGACTGAGCATGTATGTAGAGATTGTAAGATAAAGATAGAAGGGAAGGAAATGATAGCCAATCTGATTTTATTGAATATGAATGATTTTGATGTAATTTTGGGAATGGATTAGTTGGCTACCAATCGTGTTGTGATGGATTGTCATGCCAAAACATTGATGTTTTCAGGATTAGACAATCTTATTGTAAACTTTGATGAAAAGAAATGATATGAAACTAGCATGTTTGTTGTAAATAAAAAAAGTATGATTTTAAATTCATATTGCTTGAGAGATAAATTTATTGTTTATGATAAATGTTGAATGTGGAGTGATGGTTTATGTTACTAACGATGGAGAGGACAATGTGAAGGGTTCATTGCATACGTGGTCGATATAGATGAGGCACACCCGGAATTGAAGGACATACCCGTAATTACGGATTACCCTGATGTCTTTCCGGATGAATTACCAGGACTACCACCTGAAAGGGAAATGGAATTTTGCTTTAAGTTAGTGCCTGGTACAGAGCCGATATCGAAACCACCCTATAGAATGGCTCCGATAGAATTGGAAGAGCTGAAGAAACAGCTGCAAGAGTTGTTGGAGAAGGGGTTTATTAGACCGAGTGTCTCACCTTGGGAGCACCGGGTCTATTTGTAAGGAAGAAGGATGGAAGCCTCCGACTGTGTATAGATTACCGGTTGTTGAATAAGGCTACCATTAAGAACAAGTACCCCCTTCCAAGAATCGATGATTTGTTGGATCAGCTCCAGGGAGCCGAAGTATTTTCTAAGATAGATCTACGGTCAGGGTACCATCAGTTGAGGATCAGGAGTGGAGATGTACCCAAGACAGCATTTCGTACCCGTTATGGCCACTACGAGTTTTTGGTGATGCCATTCGGATTGACGAATGCTCCCGCAGCATTTATGGCATTGATGAATGACATATTCAAGCCATACCTGGACAAGTTTGTAATAGTGTTCATTGATGATATTTTGGTGTATTCCAAGTCCAGGGAAGATCATGAGGAGCACTTGAGGATAGTTCTGCAGGCCCTCCGAGAGAAAGAATTGTATGCCAAACTCAGCAAGTGTAACTTTTGGTTGGAACAGACTCATTTCTGGGGCATGTCGTGTCAAAGGATGGGGTATCAGTGGATCCATCCAAGATAGAGGCAGTTGTGCAGTGGGAACAGCCCAAGACAGTAACTAAAATCAGGAGTTTTTTGGGATTGGCAGGATATTATCGGAGATTTGTAGAGGATTTCTCCAGACTAGCTGCTCCGTTGACACGCTCACGCGTAAAGACGTTAAGTTTGTGTGGGATGAGGCATGTGAGAGGAGTTTTGAGGAGCTTAAGCGTCGATTGACGACTGCTCCAGTTCTCACCATTCCTACCAGCTTAGGAGGATTCTCGGTGTATACGGATGCATCACACCAGGGACTGGGCTGTGTGCTTATGCAGGATGGGAAGGTGGTTGCCTATGGATCTAGACAGTTGAAAGATCATGAGAGGAACTACCCAACACATGATTTGGAGTTGGCGGCTGTAGTATTTGGATTGAAAATATGGCGCCACTATCTCTATGGTGAGAAATTTTAGGTGTTCATAGATCATAAGAGCCTTAAGTACCTGTTCTCACAGAAAGAGCTGAATATGAGACAGAGGAGATGGCTCGAACTCCTGAAAGAATATGATTATGAAATCATGTACCACCCGGGTAAGGCATGTAGTTGCCGATGCTTTGAGTAGAAAGAACCTTGGGTTGGTGTCATATATGATGGTACGGGAACATGAATTGTTAGAACACTTTGCGAACCTCAGTTTGGATGTAACCCCACCTGGATCGGAGAGACTTGAGATCATGGCTAGTTTGAGACTAGAGCCAGAGTTGATTGGCCGTATTCGGCAAGCCCAGCAGAGCGATCGATGGTGTATCGATTGGCTGAGGCAGATATAGACAAGTGTGGGTATTGATTTTGAGCAGAGTGCTGATGGCTTATTGAGGTTCAGAGGCAGAGTATGCGTTCCCAGGGATCCTGAGATCAGGAGAATGATTTTATCAGAGGCTCACTCATCGAAATATACGATACATCCGGGAAGTACCAAGATGTATCAAAACCTTCGGAAGGTTTATTGGTGGTCTGGAATGAAGAGAGACATTGCTGGATATGTCGCTAAGTGTCTCGTTTGTCAGCAAGTGAAGGTAGAGCATCAGAAGCCTGCAGGATTATTGCAGCCACTACCGATACCGACATGGAACTGGGAGCATGTCACCATGGATTTTGTGATGGGGTTGCCGAGGACCCATAGAGGTCATGATGCCATCTGGGTTATTGTGGACCGATTGACTAAGTCCGCCCATTTCTTAGCTATGAGAGCTATCGATACACTGAGTCAGTTGGCAAACCTGTATATTCGAGAGATAGTATGGCTACATGGTGTACCAGTAAGCGTTGTTTCTGATAGGGATGCCCGCTTCACTTCCCATTTTTTGGGAACATTTTAAGAAAGCGCTGGGGACCCGATTGAGTTTTAGCACCGCTTTTCATCCTCAGACAGATGGGCAGCCAGAGAGGACTATACAGACCCTCGAAGATATGTTGAGAGCGTGTGTGCTGGATTTTAGAGGCTCCTAGGATGACCACCTGCAGTTAGCCGAGTTCGCTTATAATAATAGCTATCATGCTAGTATCGGGATGGCACCCTATGAGGCATTATACGGGCGTAGATGCCGTTCCCTTATTGGATGGGAAGAGGTTGGTGACAGACAGATTTTTGCTCCGGACTTAGTGCAGCAGGCATCTGAGGACATCCAGTTGATATGTGAGAGATTACGGACAGCTCAGAGCTGACAAAAGAGTTATGCTGACAAGAGACGAAGACCACTGGAGTTTGATGAGGGTGAGTCGGTGTTTCTGAGGGTATCACCATCGAAGGGTATTATAAGATTTGGTAAGAAGGGCAAGCTGAGCCCTAGATATATCGGACCCTTCGAGATTTTGGAGAGAGTGGGAGATAAGGCGTATAGATTGGCATTACCACCGGACTTGGCAAATGTCCACAACGTCTTCCACGTCTCGATGCTTCAGAAGTATCACCCGGACCCGGCACACGTGATAAGATATGAGCCGTTGGAGCTCCATGAGAGTATGGCGTATGTTGAGAAGCCGGTTCGGATATTGGATAGAAAAGAGAAAGTGTTGCAGAATAAGACAATTCCCTTGGTGAAAGTACTTTGGCAACACCACACGGCGGAAGAGGCCACATGGGAATTGGAGAACTTGATACGGGAGAAGTACCCCCAACTGTTTGAAGAGTGACTTGGTTCTAATTTGGAGGACCAAATTCCTTGAAGGAGGGGAGAATGTAAGACCCCGTATATGTATAAGGGTAATGTGTGTAATTGGATCAAATAATATGAATGGACTTGTAATGTAAAGTATGATTGATGTAAGTCCATGGATTCAATGTATGTATGTGTAATATAAATTGTAACGTACATACAAGTTTCATTGAGTATGAATACGAAGAAATGAGTTCTAGCAAGTGATGGATGTGATTGAGACTCAAAATAAGTAGTGTGGTAAAATGGAATGGAGTTATGCTTCCATTTGGTTTTATGTAGCATACCTTTGAACATACAATGAATGCACACAAGTTTCAATGTGCATAAGGTATGAATGGATGCCATTTTCAAGTTATAAAGGTGGATGGATGAGAAAATGGCCATGGCAATAGATTAAGGATGTGTTGGTATGAGTTGCAGCAATGAAACTGCAGGAAATCTGGAAAACATGAGGTCCAGATCGATCTCATAGGATGAGAGATCGATCTGGAAGAGCCAGAATGCTCTTATTTGGGCGAAAGAATAGAGCAGATCGATCTCCAATGAAGCCAGATCGATCTGCCAAGCATTCTGTAGTGAAAAGATCGATCCTCAAGCACCCAAATCGATCTCCTTAGCTCTCTGTTTGGGACCAGATCGATCTCATGCTTCGACAGATCGATCTCATGCTTCAACAGATCGATCTCATTGCTTCGACAGATCGATCTCAGGCTTAAAAAATGTCGTGAAAAAGAGGGATTCTAAGGGACCAGATCGATCTCCTCTTGGACCAGATCGATCTCCCCAAGCTATTTCTATATAAGGAGAGCTGAAAATCTGGAAATCTCGAAAAAACACTTAACCTTACAATCTCAACCCCAAAAACCTAATTTTTCCTCTCTAAAATCAGCCATTTTCAGTGAGATTTGGAGAGAGATCATTAGAGGCAAAGTTTTTCCTATCAAAGAGAAGAACAACATAGTGAGAGGCATCTTCCCATCTTTGGAATTGAAGGAGTTAAGGGCATTACCATTTGGAGCAAGAAGAGAAATCATATTGGTAAGGTTCTAACACTCCAATCCAAATGCATTAGCTATTTAATTGATTTTGGAGTTGATTGATATGAGTATTGATGGATAAACTACCTAGGAATGTAGTGGAATTGGTGTGACCTAGAAATCTAAAATGGGTATAATGTGAGGATATGTGGGATTAAATGAGCCTATGAATTATGGCATGCTAAAGTTGTTATTGGGGTAATGTTTATGATTTTAAATGGTTAAATGAGATTACATTGTGAGTTTGGAGGAAGTGTGGAAATGGGTATGTATATGATTGATAAATGCCATAGTGAGGGGATTCATGGAATATGAACACTATGAGCTTAATGTCGATTTAATATCGATTTTGAATAAGTTAATAGGCCTAAGAAGATCCATAGACTCGAGTTATGGATAAAGTAATGAAACGAGGCCAAATAAGCTTTAATAGAGGCTATAGATTAAATTGACTATAGCAAGCACAAGGGTTGCAATATATGGATCGAATATAATGTGGGATACGATTTTGTGCAGTCTCGAAGAGTTCGTTGAAGGCAAACCGAACAGTATGAGTAAGCAGCTTAAGGAAGTGGAATCACGCATCGCGATTCCAGGTAAGGGAATTTTGTGAGTATATAGAGGTAGCTGCTCGTAGGATGAATATCGGGTGTTTTTATGAAATGCATGATTGCTCAAATAAATGTTAATGGTATTCGTGAATGATGATGAGTATATGCGTGGTTTTGGATTTGAAGTGGATTTTATGAAATGGGATAGTAAGGCTAATAATTGCATAAATCTAATGTTTTGATGCTTTTCAAAACGAATTGCTTGGTTTTAAGCAAGCTTGTAGATAGGTCGGCTAGTATTGTAATGTTGTTGTGGAAAAGCATTTGTGAGTGCTAAACCCGAATTACCGGGATTGATAAATTGTATATGAGCCACCTATCACATTTGTATGACATAAATCGCGCTAGAGCCTCGCTCGCGCTGGATTTCTATGTTTTCACTTGTGTGAAACGTGCTTGAGCTTAGCTTGCACTTTGAATTTGAATTGTGATAATGTTTATAAACCGTACTGGAGCTTACGCTCGTACGTGAATTTGAGTGATTTTTCTTATGCATATAACTGTACTGGAGCTGTGCTCGTACATGGTTTCTTCATATTTTATGCATAAATGTCGTACCAGAGCGTTGCTCGTACAAAGTGATTGGTTTTGATGCATGAATTCGCGCTAGAGCGTAGCTCGCGCTGGTTTTCACACTGTGGTATGTATGAGGCCGTGGCGAGAGATACGGATTAACTCAGGGAACCCAACAGGCCTGACAAACCTCTTAGGTGGGGTGAGGGTGAGGGGCTAGGACCTGACATAATCCATCCAGGGAACCCAACAGGCCTGACAGACCTCTTAAGTGGGGTGAGGGTGAGGGGCTAGGACCTGGATCAGGGAACCCAACAGGGGCGAGCAAGGCCATGAGGGGCTAGGACCTGGTATTGAGGTTACTCCCACGCGCTCTTGAGACTATAAAGGTTACACTTGGTATGGGGTAGATAAGACCTATGGCAGGCACCCCCAACCATGTTATGGGTCCGCGGAGTACGATGTACCTTGTATATCACATGGAGTACGATGTACCGCGTGGTGGTTACTTGATTTGAGAAAGTCTGGCGGAGAACTAATCCACCTTCGTGCCAGCATGATACCTCGCACACAGGAATCCGTGTGGTCTGGGATGATATGTGACGATTGGCCAACGTAGTCACTTGAGATATAGTAACCTGTCTCCTTGCTTGATTTACTTACTACCACATGATTTTAAATCTCTAAGTGTGATTTGTGATTGTTTAAGGTAGACCCGAAGGAGGGGTCGAGCCTCGTGGATTTGATTTGTGAAACGGAAATGAGGTTGTGATTGTGAGTTGATGTGATGTGATTGTATGTGATGAGAAAGAGTTTTATGACGTGGGTTTAAAAAGGAGGTTTCTTAATGAATTGCCCTTTTTATGAATTTAAATGAGATCGAGCATGAGATGATTTATACATGATGTTTTACCATGTTTTATATGCCAATTTTACATGACTTTGATACATGATATATATGTATACTCATATGGCATAGTTTTATTCCTCATGCTCCTATCATAAATGATTTATGCATAACACTATCAGCATGTAGATAGAGTAGTTATCTACCATGCTTGCATTATTGCCTTACTGAGCGTGTGGTTGCTCATCCCACTCTATTTCCCCCCCTACAGAGCGTGCATAGTAGCCCAGTCAGGACTGAGGCGTGGTATTTTGGACTCCGCTGCATCTCCATCGCTTAAAGGTATATACACAGTGATTCTTTTTGTATCTAAACAATGTAAAAGCACAGTATTCTTTTGAGTTGTACTTATGGGGGATGTAGATGTCAGTAAAACATGTATTCGTATAAGTACATGATTAAATGCACATGTATGACATCGTTTTAATTAATTGAGAATGAATGAGATGTGGTGATTATTATTGGCTCACAGCCCAACAGTGTGTGGTGAGTTTAGTTCACGACCGGGTAAGGTAACAGTAAAACGTGAAAAATTTTCAGTGATTTTCGGTTAAAGAGAATGGAATTGGGTCGTGACACAGTTAGTGATTGTGACGCCCCAAAAAGCGTAAAAAATAGGGCAAATTTAAACTTTTATTTACATCAATACACAATTAAGGGTGCATTCCTATACAGTGTCAAACATCATCATAAATATCATGCCTCAGGATCTCATCATTAAATAGTATATATCATATCATATACATTACTCAATCCCAAGTTAATTAATCTTAATACATCCCATACAATATTGTACATCAAATGTTCGTAATTACAATAACTGTCTGGGTACATGGAAAGATAAACGATACCTCAAAATGCAATATATGGCATGGAGCTCAAGTCCTCCACTAGCCACTACTCCGTACGTCGCAGGGAAACCCTTTTCACTTGAAGAAATCTAGGGAAAGGTAAAACAGGGTGAGCTTCTAAATCGCTCAGTAAGAGGATAAGGGATTCATTAATAAGAAAATTATTTGCACTGCACAATCATTTTATCTTACATGATAAACTCAATAAACTCAGTGAAAAATGTAGCATGAATAGTTAAAACATCATCTCAAAACCCATGTAAAAACATGATAATAAATGGCTCAATTCAAGGTTACAAGCATGTAGAAATCAAGATACGATAATGGCTTTTATCTTTAAAACGTGATAAAATTACTACAATAGTAATGCACGTGACACGACCACAAAATAAAATCCGCACGTGGCACAACCACTGATTTAGATTCGTACGTGGCACAGCCACCAAATACACGAGGCACAGTCACTGATTAGGATTCACATGTTGCACAACCACCAAATACACGTGGCACAGCCACAGATTAGGATTCACACGTGGTACAACCACAAATACAGGTGGCACAACCACAAATTAGGATTCACACGTGGCAAAGCCACAGATTAGGATTCACACATGGCAGGTAACCAACGCTACCAGAGTAGGGGTAATCTCACGTTACCAGAACGGAGGAATATCGGACTTACATGCTACTAGAGCAATGCCCGGTGTGCACTCAAAATGACACACCCAAGTCTCAATCAATAGCCATTATCATAAAAATCGTTTTGCCTTCACGTAAAGCTCAAAAGGGATTTCTCTCGTAAAACTCATTTCAAACCGTTTTATACTCAACACAAAACATGTTAAAATCGAGCTTCAACCGACAAAACCAAGCACACATTTTCTACAACCTCAGTATGCCTTAATGTAAGGCCCAAAACACTTTTCACATTTTAAACACAAAATGGTTATAAAACGTTTTCACGTATAGTTTACAACTCGTAAAAGTTAGACCCCAACCAACTATAAAATCGTGTGCAATTCTCATTCACAACCCATAAAAACATGCTTGTTTTCTCAATCAAAATCATGCTACAATATTATCATAAAACACATACACAAATGAGTTTAGTTTCCCTTACCTCTTTGAACCTCGTATAGTGCAATCATTCCCTCGTATCACGGACTAGCCTCGCATTCCACTCTGCAACTCCCGAGCTGTCTAAACGATGTTAAAAATATCAATATCTCAACTCAATCGCATTATTGAGCATACATTTGCTCATATTTCTCACTAACACCTAAATCTCTCAATTATCCTATTTCTCATGACTATCACAATACGTCATCTCATCCACTACAGCTCAACATTGTACATTTCTCATGCATAATACCCATACCAAAATCATCTCATTGCCTAAATTTCCAATTTACCCAATTTACTTATTATCATCATCACTCCAATAAAATCACAATTTCATCAATCTCTAACCATCTCCTAGCTATTTCATCACAATGCCCATGTTCACAATCACTAAATAATCACTTCAAAATCCAAGATTGTAGTTTAGAGATTACCAAAACTTGTGGAGTGCTCAACTCCCACCTCGATTCCATTTGTCCTTCGATTTCCAAGTATGTTGTTCTGCTTTGGATGAGGAACAACTTTCCTTCTTACCACAGCTCTTGATTTGGACAGAAATGGGTGTTTTGGAAGAGAGAGAAAGCTAGGGTTCGGTTGAAATTGAGGTTTAAAAGAGAGAGAAAAGATGAAATGTAGGAAAACACAAGGGTCCTTTTATAGACGGAGGGTAGGAGATTGATCTGGCTCTTGATGAGATCGATCTGCATTTGAATTTGGAGACGATTTGGGGTAATTTTATGCCTAGGAGATCGATATGTCGAGGGGTGAGATCGATCTCTTAATGGCTTTATGAGATCGATCTGTTAAGAGATCGATCTGCTCCAATTATGAGATCGATCTTTAGTTTACAGAATGCTTCATGAGATCAATTTTCTCCTTGAGGAGATCGATCTTCTCCTTAACAAAAACATTTTGAGACCGATCCCTTGCTCATGAGATCGATCTCTTCATTACAGAATCATAAGGAGATTGATCTACTTGCTTAAATTCCTCATTCCTTGTCATTTTTTGACCTAACAGATCGATCCTCTCTTCTCCAAGATCGATCTGGCCCCATAGTTTCACATTTTAACATAAAATCTCATTTATAACTCATTCATAACTTAAAATTTCATTCCATACCAACTCAATATATGAGTACATCATATTTAGTTCAATCAATTACACTTCATGTTCTCATTACATAATTTGATGTGTAAAATTCTCAGATCTCACATCCTCCCCACCTTAAAAAGAATTTGGTCCTCCAAATTCAACTCAACTCGTCGAATAGATGGGGGTATTTCTCCTTCATGAGACTTTCCAATTCCCACGTTACCTCTTCCATTGAGTGATGTTTCCATAAAACTTTCACTAATGGGATGCTCTTGGTTCTAAGTACCTTATCCTTTCTATCGAGAATCCGAACGGGTTCTTCAGTGTAGCTCATGTCCTCTTGTATGTCCATCTCTTTGTACTCTATGACATGAGAAGGGTCCGGGTGGTACTTCTTTAACATTGATACATGAAAGACGTTGTGTATTCTGGACATCTGTGGGGGTAATGCCAATCTATAGGCTACCTCTCCCACCCTCTCAAGGATCTCGAATGGTCTAATATAACGAGGACTCAACTTCCCTTTCTTCCCAAATCTCATGATACAATTACTCGATGATATCTTCAGAAATACTGCATCACCAACATTAAACTCAAGTGGCCATCTATGCACATCCGCGTAGCTTTTCTGTCTACTTTGCTCAGCCCGTAATCTCTCACATATGAGCTTCACATTCTATACAGCTTGCTCAACAAGCTTAAGAGCATTTATCTTTATGTCACCCACTTCTTCCCAAGCTACAGGGGTCTACACCTCCAACCATATAGAGCCTCAAAAGGTGCCATTCCAAGACTTGCATGATAGCTATTATTGTACACAAACTCTATTAGGGGCAGGTGATCATCCCATGATCCCTTAAAATCCATCGTACACGCCCTCAACATATCTTCTAGGGTCTGAATAATCTTCTCTGATTGACCATCTGTCTGAGGATGATAGGCGGTACTAAAACTCAATTGAGATCCCATGGACTCCTGAAACTGGGTCTAAAATCTAGTAGGAAATCAGGAATCTCTATCAAAAGTAATACTCACAGGAGCCTCATGTAATCTAGCTATCTCACTGACATATAACTCAGCTAAGGCATCCACAGTGTCTATGCTCTTAATGGCAAAGAAGTGGGCACTCTTGTTCAGTCTATCCACTATGACCCATAATAAAGTCCATTGTGACATGTTCCCATTTCCATGTATGTACGGGTAAAGGCTGTAGTAGTCCTCTGGGCTTTTGTTGCTCAGCTTTCACTTACTGGCATACTAAAAATCTGGCCACATACTCTGCCACGTCTCGGTTCATACCACTCCACCACTACACCTTTCTCAAATCTCGATACATCTTAGTACTCCATGGGTGCATGGTGTATCGCGAGCAGTGGGATTCTCTCAGTTTCTATCTCTTCAGGGTATCATCGTCCGGTACACGAATTCATCCTCTGAATCTCAACAATCCATCCTCACTGATTTTGAGATTCAACTGTGAAGTCTGCTCAGCTTGGCTAACCATTTTTATCAACCTCGAATCATTGGACTGCCCAGTTCTGATCTGACCCATGATCCTGGGCTCTATTCGTAGGCTAGCAAAAATCCAATCTCTACCTCTTTAACTCTGATCCGAAGTTTGACAAACTGCTCTAGTAAATCCCATTCCCTGATCATCATAGTAGATATCATGCTCTTTCTGCTCAGGGCATCAGTAACTACATTCGCCTTACCCAGATGGTATAGAATCTCGCAATTATAATCCTTAAGGAGTTCCATTCATCTCCTCTGTCTCATATTTAACTCTTTCTGATCAAAGAGATATCTCAAACTCTTATGATCAGTGAAGAGTGTCGCCAGACCTTCAAGGGAAATACAACAGCGGCTAACTCCAAATCATGCATGGGGTAATTCGGCTCATGGTTTTACAATTGTCACGATCCATTTGCGACCATTCTTCCATGCTGCATAAGCACACACCCCAATCCTTGATGGGATGCATCACTATAAACTGAAAATCCTCCTGATCCCTCAAGAATAGTCAACACAGCTATCGCTATTAATCTCCTCTTCAATTCTTGAAAATTGAGCTCACACTGATCAATCCATAAGAACGGAGTCTCCTTGCTTGTGAGCTTAGTCAAATGAGTGGCAATCGTGGAAAATCCTTCCACAAATCTTCTGTAATACTCTGCTAAACCAAGAAAGCTTCGTACTTCTGTAACTATCCTCGATCTTTCCCAATTAAGCACAACCTCTACTTTACTTGGATCTACCGATACTCCTTCCTCTGAGACTATATGACCAAGGAAAGCTATCTGATCCAGCCAAAACTCACACTTACTAAGCTTTTCATATAATTGTTTATCTCAGAGTATCTGAAGTACTAACCACAAATGTTGTGCATGTTCCTCATATGACCGAGAGTATACCAGGATATCATCAATAAAAACTATCACAAATTTATCTAGATAGTCTATGAACACATCGTTCATTAATCTCATAAAGGCTACAGATGTGTTTGTCAATCCAAAGGACATCACTAGAAATTCATAATGGCCATACCGTGTCCTGAAGGCTGTCTTCGAAATATCTTCTTCCTTAATCCTAATTGGTGATAGCCCGATCTCAAATCAATCTTAGAAAAGACTGAGACCCCTCTCAGCTGATCAAGTAGATCATCAATCCTGGGCAATGGATATTTATTCTTCACCGTGGCTTTATTTAATAATCGGTGAATTCACACGTGGCAAGTAACCAATGCTACCAGAGTAGGGGTCATCTCATGTTACCAGAACGAAAGAATATCAGACTTACATGCTACTAGAGCAATGCCCGGTGTGTACTCAAAATGTCACACCTAAGTCTCAATCAATAGCCATTATCATAAAAATCGTTTTGCCTTCACGTAAAGCTCATAAGGGTTTTCTCTCGTAAAACTCATTTCAAACCGTTTTGTACTCAACACAAAACATGTTAAAATCTAGCTTCAACCGACAAAGCCACGCACACATTTTCTACAACCTCTGTACGCCTTAACGTATGGTCCAAAACACTTTTCACATTTTAAACACAAAATGGTTATAAAACGTTTTCACGTATAGTTTATCACTCATAAAAGTTAGACCCCAACCGGCTGTAAAATCATGTGCAATTCTCATTCACAACACATAAAAACATGCTTGTTTTCTCAATCAAAATCATGCTACAATATTATCACAAAACACATACACAAATGAGTTTAGTTTTCCCTTACCTCTTTGTAACTCGTATAGTGCAATCGTTCCCTCATATCACGGACTAGCCTTGCATTCCACTTTGGAACTCCCGAGCTATCCAAACGATGTTAAAAACATCAATATCTTAACTCAATTGCATTATTGAGCATACATTTGCTCATATTTCTCACTAACACCTAAATCTCTCAATTATCCCATTTCTCATGACTATCACAATACATCATCTCATCCACTACAGCTCAACATTTTACATTTCTCATGCATAATACCCATACCAAAATCACCTCATTGCCTAAATTTCCAATACCACAATTTACTTAATATCATCATCACTCTAACAAAATCACAATTTCATCAATCTCTAACCATCTCCTAGCTATTTCATCACAATGCCCATGTTCACAATCACCAAGTAATCACTTCAAAATCCAAGATTGTAGTTTAGAGATTACCCAAACTTGTGGAGTTCTCAACTTCCACCTCGATTCGATTTGTCCTTCGATTTCCAAGTATGTTATTCTCCTTTGGATGAGGAACAACTTTCCTTCTTGCCACATCTCTTGATTTGGACAAAAATGGGTGATTTGGAAGAGAAACAAAGCTAGGGTTCGACTGAAATGGAGGTTTGAAAGAGAGAGAAAAGATGAAATGCAGGAAAACACAGGGGTCTTTTTATAGATGAAGGGTAGGAGATCGATCTGGCTCTTGTGAGATAGATCTGCATTTGAATTTGGAGACAATTTGGGGTAATTTTATGCCTAAGAGATCGATCTGTCGAGGGGTGAGATCGATTTCTTAATGGCTTTATGAGATCGATCTGCTCCAATTATGAGATCGATCTCTAGTTTAGAGAATGCTTCATGAGATCGATCTGCTCCTTCAGGAGATCGATCTTCTCCTTAACAGAAACATTTTGAGATCGATTCCTTGCTCATGAGATCGATCTCTTCATTATAGAATCATAAGGAGATCGATCCTCTTCCATTGGAGATCGATCTACTCGCTTAAATTCCTCATTCCTTGTCATTTTTGACCTACCAGATCGATCATCTCTACAACAAGATCGATTTGGCCCCATAGTTTCACACTTTAACATAAAATCTCATTTTTAACTCATTCATCACTTAAAATTTTATTCCATACCAACTCAATATATGAGTACATCATATTTAGTTCAATCAATTACATTTCATGTTCTCATTACATAATTTGATATGTGTAAAATTCTCAGATCTGACAGTGATAATCAGTTAACTATCATCATCTTGCCTAAGGGTACAAGCTTCACATCTTTCACTAGCTTATAAGTAACTGAAGGTGGTATGAATAAATGCGTGGCACCAGGATTAATTAAAATAATTACTTCATTATTCACAACCAGTGAGGTATCTTTCACCATATCAAATGAAACATTAGTAGTGTCCTGGTCCAAGGCATACACTCGCCCTCGTCCAACATCCTACTTTCCCTTTCTCTTCGGCTGTGGCCTCCCTTTTCGGTGCAGAGTTATCAACAATGTTTTCTCTGTTTCTTTACCCTTCTCTGGGGCCGTCTCACCCAACTCTGAGCAAACATTAAATAAATAGCCCATCTTGCCACACTTAACGTTTATTTTAGTCAATAAGGTGTAGGTGTAAGCCCTATTTCCACGGTATCTACCACACATCCTACACTGTTACGTAGCAGGTCGGGGTCCTCTAATCACAATACCCTTCAAAAGTGTAAAAATTGGATACATTGGGGCCTTACCAATCATCTTACCTCGTAACTCATCAACTCTAATTTCTTACCAAACTACCTTTTTCCCATTCTGACATCTTTGTCATTCTCTATTCTCTTTCTATCACCATTGTGACCCTTACTAACTTTCCCAATCTCAGAGGCATGCAACTCATGATCTTATTCACAAAACTGTAGTCTGCGCACTGCCTCGACATAGGTAGTGATATCTAACGAGGTCAATCGGACTTTAATTGTCAATCTGAGCCCTTCAATGAACTTTCAGACATTTTGAATCTTATTGTTCATAGTGTCGGGGTCATATTTGCCCAGGTATATAAACTGAGTTTCATACTCTTCAATCAACCAGTTCTTCTGAGTCAGAGTAAAGAACTTTATCTGTAATTTCCTTTAAGCAATGTCTGGGATATTCAGTCACCAAAATCCATCGAGAATTATTTTTCATATCCATTCTAGATGTCTAATTCTTAAGATGGATCGAGTGAACTTCCACCATTGTTCCGTCTCGCCCTTAAATCCCATTTATACTCTGAGCAATTAACTCATAGAATATTCTCCATACTCCGCTCCAACCTCGCGAAACGTGACTCAATCCTATCTGATCTCTCTGTCTGACTCTATCTGATCTCTCTGTTAAACTCTGTGGGGCATGCTCAACATCGCCTCCACTTCAATCTCATATTGAGTCTCATGTGGCGACTTGGTACGACTCTTAGGCCTACCTCTACGGCCTTGAGCTCGTGTATTCGCCCCTCTACCATAGTGGCTATCAGTTAATGAGTCTATATTCTTGCATTTAAAACCAAATTCTTAGCTGCACTTCCATCCCGATATACACAATTGTATCTAAACAATGCACATTACATGGGGATGTAAACTTCCTTAACCATTAATGCCGACTTATATCAGGCCAACTTAGCTTTGATACCAAAAACTGTCACGACCCAAATTTCCTAAAAATCACTAAAAATTTATCATTTTTTGTTTATTCTTTAATTCTTACGTTTCTCGCATCGTGACCATCCTACTAACAGATGGGTTATAATTCGGTGTTAGTCCCCTCTCACCTATTTACTATTCTATTTCCATGTTTACATTCACATATCAGGATTTACTATCCTTTAACTTTATCTAAATACATACACAATGGTATTTACATAATCTTACATCCCCGACATCATCTACGTTTACAATACTGTGCATTTACATATTTAGATACAAAATTATAGAAATGTGTATACCTGACTCTCAATGGGAAGCAGCAGATACCAAGATGCAAGTTCTCAACCAGTCACTAACTACTGCGAGTGCTCTGGAAAAAGGGAATAATAAGGGGGTGAGCAGACCACATGCTCAGTAAGGCAATTATGCAAGTAAGTAGATAGCTCCACTATCTACATGCTCATAATGCCATGCCCTTAAATCCATTTCTTTTCATTAAAATCTCACACACAAAATCATGTATACAGCGATGCCATAATTTATAAAAACTATTCGTGCATATAGAAATCATGCATCATTGGCATTTTATGTAAAATCATAATTCGCATGAAGTAAATCAAGATCATGCATTATTTCATGCCATGTAAGACAAATCATGAGAGACAATTCTTTTCATGAATTTATAATTAAAGCATGGAAAAACTCATCATGCTACTGCATTTAAATCACTTCATTAAAGCGCAGTATAAAATAACCCCTTCGGGTCAATCATCTCATAAACCAATTTCAAACTCATTAAAATTCTTTATAAAATGTTGTTATAAAATCACCCTTCTTTTAGGGTGTGAGACCCCATATATGTATAATTGTATATAGGTACAAAGAAATGTAAATGAAGTCATAAGTTTGATGATACATTTGTAATGTGAAGTATATGTAATGTAAGTCCATAAGATTATGTACACACTTGCAATAAGAGTTGTGATAGTACATACAAGTTACATTATGAATAAGTATGAAGAAATGGACTTAGACATGTGAAAAATGTGAATGGAATAGAATATGAGTAGTGTGGTAAATGGAATAAAGAATTACATAAGTTGTGCACTTCCATTTGATTTATATCATAAGCCATTGGCTATACAAAGATTCTACACAAGTTTTAATGTGTATGAAGTATTGATGGATGCCATTTGTAAGTCTCAAAGATGATTAGATGAGAAAATGACTATGGCACCAAATTAAGGATGTTTTGGTATAAGTTTACTACAGCAAAACTGTAGAAAATCTGGAAATATGAATGACAGATCGATCTCATAAGATGAGAGATCGATCTGGGTGAGCCAAAATGCTTGTATTTGAGCAAAGGAATAGAGCAGATCTATCTCCTAAATATTCTGTAATGAAAAGATCGATCCTCAAGCCTACAAATCGATCTCCTTAGCTCTCTGTTTGGAGCAGATCGATCTCAAGCTTTGACAAATCAATCTCATGCTTAAAATACCGTGAAAAAGAGGGATTTAAGGGGACCAGATCGATCTCCTCCTAGTGCAGATCGATCTCCTCAAGCTATTTCTATAAAAGGAGTGTTGAAAATCTAAAAATTACAGAAAAAACATCACCCTTCCATTTTCAACCCAAAAATCTAACTTTCTCTCTCTAAAATTAACCATTTTCAGTAAGATTTGAAGAGAGACCATTAGAAGCAAAGTTATTCATCTTGAGGAAGAGAAAAACATAGTTTAGAGGTATTTACCCATTTGTTGGATTGAAGGAACAAGGGGCATTTCTAATTGGAGCAAAGAGGAAATCCAAAGAGGTAAGTTTCTAGTGCACAAATCCAAGTACATTTGTCTAGTTGATGATTATGAAGTTGATTTGGGTGTGCATATTGTGGGTAGAAACTATCTAAAATGCATGGGAATGATTATGACCTAGAAATGGTCTAGTGTGAGAAAGTGGAATGTATGGAGATTAATGATGAATGAGATATGTAGAAGTTAATAATAGTGTTGTGGTATGATTTTAAGATGTTGTTAGTGGATAAATTGTGAGATTTACCTAAAAGGGGTAAAATGTGGATTAAGGCATTGGTAAATGCAAAGATGAGTTATATTGACCAATGAGGTCAAATGTGAGTTAACAACTTTAACTTAAGTGGTTTGGATGATTGAATTGTAGCTTCTGAGGATACGCCGAAGCGAGTTGAGCCAAGAGCGTGAGAAGCTAAGAGGAAAAGAGTCACACCAAGTAAATCGAGGTAAGGGAATTGTGTGGACTCTTAGAGATATCTGTGCGTAATTTGGGCGCATTAAATGCTTTGCTAGAATGCATGAGATGTTAAGAACTGAAATTGGGTGATTGAAGGGCAAAGAGTTGGGTGTTTGAGAAATGTGCATGAAAACAAAAGCAGATTGCTTTGAAAATCATGTTTTATTGCTTTTTAGCAAATGATTTAGTAGGTTGGCTAATATTTGAAATGATTTGCAAAAGACTTGAGTTGTTTTGGTTTGTTAACCATACTTTGTAAAGATTTGAGCCACCTACATTGTTTTCATGAGGATGAAAGCATGCTAGAGTATGACTCGCATGAGATTTGATGTGTTTTATACACATGAGTGCTAGAGCTTAGCTCGCACTAGTTTTCACATGGATTTCATACTGGTTTTGGCATGGTGCTTGGATCTTGGCTCGCACTAGATGCCCAACTTGCTTGTTATCATGCTTGGAGCTTCGAGTAGACTAGGTGTCACCTCGATTAAATAGGCTCGCACGTGCATTGTTTTCACATGATTGATTAGCCGTGTTAGGAGCTTCGGGTAGAGAAGAGGTCATATAGATTAAATAGGCCCACACGTGCATTTTGAGAAGTGGCATGATATGATGTGTTGATTGGGTCTATGGAGTACGTTGTACCATGCAAGTAGCATGGAGTACGTTATACCGTGTTGAGATTGTGATGTACCATCTTCGGATGAGATCTGCTATAGACAGGCGGGCAGGATTTGACCCACCTCCCGTGTGGAAGCAGATAGTGGTGATATCCCGCACACCTGATCCTTGTAGTAGGTATCACAGGTTATGGTCATTGACCTTGAGGTTATTACCTATTATTGAATTACCTATCTCACATGTCTATTGTTTTGAGAATAAATCCATGTTTGAAATGATTTGTGGGTTAGGACAGTCCGAGGGAGGGGCTGAGACCTGACAAGTGTGGACTTGTTTTGAGAGATTGATGTTAATGGTTTTTAAAGTGCACGAATGAATGATGTTTAATTCCATGCTTTATTGTGAAAAATGCATAATGGTTAATGCCATGCTTATTTGAGAAAGCGCATGATGGTTAATGCCATGCTTATTTGAGAAAATGCATGATGGTTAATGCCATGCTTATTGGAGAAAACGCATGATGGGTAATGCCATACTTTATTGTGAATTATGCATGATGATTTATACCATGCTTTGAAATGAATTGTGCATTGGATTTTAATAGCATGAATGCTTTACATACCATTAACACATTCATACACTCATGTTTTGAGATAAATGATGAACTAAATGCTTTTGAGCATGGCATCACGATCGTGTAGATAGTGCAGTATCTACATGTTCGCATGATTGCCTTACTGAGCGTGTGGTTTGCTCACCCCCTTATTTTCCCCCTCTCTACAGAGATTTAAGTATAGAGTGAGCATGACTGGAGGCTTATCCCATTTGGTATCCACTGCATCCCATCGCTAAAGGTATACACACTTGAATTATTTTGTATCTAAACTAGACATAGAACAGTAGCATTTTGTAAATAACTATTGGGGATGTAAAGCAATGTAAACACTTGTAAACAGTAACTCTGATATATTTATAAAAGTGTTTACTTCTACATTGACACACAACCCAACTGTGGAGAGTGTGGTTGTTCACGATCGAGGAAGGATGATTTATAAATTACGCATGAAAATGCGAAAAATTTGTACTTATTTTGGTTAGTTGAGGGTCGTGACATAGGGTCACATATCATAAAATCCTTAGAAAAATCTAGCATCAAAGTAGAAAATCATAAATCGGGACCTAACCCCTCCCTCAGGTCTACCCTAGTCTATCGAGACCACAAGTTATATCATGTGAGACATGTAATAGATTATATCAGTAACATCGAGGACTATGGCAATAACCTAGTGATCTCTGGCTACACGGTACCTAGTGTGCGGGGTATCACACCTGAAACGGGAGGTGGGTCAATCCTGCCGCTAGAACAACATAACATCGGATTGCGAGGGTAAGGCTTGCTGCCTTGTGGCTAATGCACTCCACTCCAACAATCTCACGATACAGTGTACTCCATGTGATATACACGGTACAACGTACTCCGTAAACCCAATCTCAGTCAGGGGGTGCCTGCAATAGGTCTTGTCCACCCATTCGATCTATGTCTTAGTATGCACGTGTGGCAAATCATCTCACTGTGACACACAGTCTACAGGAGGCTCCAATATGGCTATATGCATGTCATATAAATCCCTGTGTGAGCGAAGCTCTAGCACAGCTCCATGCATATTAATGATATCTAAAAATCTTGTGTGAGCGAAGCTCTAGCACGATTTCATAAAAATCAGTAAATCTGCGTACGAGTAACACTCCAGTACGACTTTAAAATGAGTTATAAATCCATATAAAATCATGTGCGAGAAAGCTCCAACACATTTTTATGCATAAATAAATCAAATCTCGTGCGAGTTACACTCAAGCACGGCTTTTATGCAATTATCATATCAAAACAGGATGCGAGCTAAGCTCCAGCACCTTTTTATGTATATCAAGTCAAAACAGTCCAAAACAGTCAAAACAGGGTGCGAGCTAGGCTTCAGCACCTCTCATGCATTTCACAATAATAAAATCAGTGCGAGCAACCACTCTAGCACATTTCATGCATATGATGTCACACAAGTCGATGTGAGCAACCGCTCTAGCACATTTTTTGCATACTCACAAACGCAGATATAGTGTGAGCTATGCGCCAGCACTATCTGTTTCCATATAAACTTGATAGTTGACCTATTTTCCAAAGAAATTTCATTTAAATTTAAATAACACTTACGTAGTGTTATCTTGTGAAATTTATACAAATACTGGCCAATCTACAGATTTGCTTAAAACCAGAAAAATTCCTCAAATCATGCATTTCATGCATGTCATGCTTTCAACATCCTTAGGTGAATTTCCCTCAATAGGGTGCATGTCATTCTTTCACCATCCTTAGGTGAATTTCCCTCAATAGGGGTAAAATAGTCTTTACCTATTTCGAGTCCTTAAAATCTTTAATTTATTTCTAGGACCTTTATACATTTTCAATGCATACAAAAGCTATTAAAAATACACGTAGCTACCTCTAGCTACTCACACAATTCCCTTACCTCATTTTTCTGTATAGTCTGACCTTTCCATTGATGTCTCGTCATGCAATTTGATTTGCTCTTAATCAAATCTTCAGAACTGCGTATAAATATACATCAGGTCAAATATAATACAATTTATTGTATTTCATATTTTCTGGGCTTAATTTAAAACATTGGGCTCGTTTACCCCTATTGGGCCCGATTGTACCATAATGGGCTTTAATTGGCCTTAAGCCCATTTTTCACTTACTATTCACATTATCGAGGCCTATTTGGCTCATTAGGCTCATATTTATTGGACCTCTTTCTAAACTCTCGGATAGCTCAATTAATTATTTACAACAATTTATCTCAATTTTCAGAATTTAATTCATTTTATACGAAATTAATCCGTAATTTATGAGGTAAATTTCTAACACGTATAACTATGCAAATTGTCGTAAATAAGGGTTACTTACCCAAGATTCCATGATAGTACGCAAATCGAGGCTGACTTAGCTCTCGTTTGACGTCAATTGTCGAGCTACACAATTACATATTTTTTCGGGTAAATTTTCAGTTGAATATTAAGCAAATTAAATATTCCAAAATTTAAATCGATCAATTTTGACCGCTTACCTACATACCCGTAACTCGATCGAATCACTATGATTTTTCTCCAATTTTTCTTGTTTTTCTTTTTTTCCCTTTTTCTTTCCTTTTTTTCTTCTTTTTTGGTTGAACTGGTTCAGTCCGGTTCAACCCGGTTCAGACTGATTCAATTCAACCGATTCAGTCTGGTTTGACCCGATTCGAGGCTTCATCAGTCAGTTCTTCATCTGCTTTCATCGCTAGCAGATCCACCGGGTCGTCCGGTGCAAGGATCTAGTCTCGGTTTCACCAACAATGGCCGAAAAGTGGTCGGTCTGGCCTGTTCTCCCTTCGCTGTCTGTGCTGGTTCTCTT
The DNA here is from genome assembly GCA_033439115.1 of Firmiana major. Taxonomy (NCBI): domain Eukaryota; kingdom Viridiplantae; phylum Streptophyta; class Magnoliopsida; order Malvales; family Malvaceae; genus Firmiana; species Firmiana major. The sequence goes on along the minus strand of CM065897.1, from coordinate 69,139,706 downwards.
TTCTCGCCGTTACCGACGCTGACCATGGTTCCACTGGTCGATTCAGCCACCGATCGCATTGCATACACCTGGGGAACCATCGGCTAGGGTCGATTGGTGCTAGATCGGCCTCGACTCATCAAATTCCTCTTTCTCCCTCGATTTCTCTAAGTTTTCTCTCTCTTACCGGTAGCCGTTCCTCCGAGCTAGTGGTGCCGACGGTGGCTCACGCTTACCCTCTTCTGGCCAGCTCGCCTGGGCCTGACGCCGATCACCTCCGTCGATGAGGCAAAGGGGGCTCGGCTCCCTCGTTTTGCTTCTATTTCTGCAGAATCGCAATTTCACGATTCTGTAATTTTTTTTAATTACTTTACTTATTTATTTATTATATTATAATTTTAATTGATTTTATTATTATTATTATTTTATTCAGTTAAAATCCAAAATATCTTTAAAAAATCTTATTTTATTCATTTAATCAATTAAATGAATTTATCAGTCTTATTTTACCTTTTCGATATATTTTCCAATATTTTCGGGATAATTTCTCGAAGTGAAAATTCTAATTAATTCCAATAAATTCATATCTTGATCAATTGGACTTGAAATTTAATATTTTTCTCATTATTGATCAAGATTTCTCGATTCCATATTTTCAATGATATTTTTCTTATCGAATTTATTTCGGATTTTGGTCTTTTGACCGTTTTACCCTTGCATGTGTTCGGGGCCAAATCAACACAACTTCCTTTCACGAACCCTTTCTCATTTCGTGTTTAAATCCTTATCTCCAGTCCGAACCCCATTCGTTTAATTTGTGGCCAATTCAAATCCTTCATTTGATCTTTAAATGCATGTGGGAATTTTTTATTCATTCCATTTGCATTCATGTAAAACTCTTCTTATGATTCAATTTACATAAAACCATGTTTACATCATTTGAATCATAAGAAATTACAATAAAAATTGGGTCTTACAGTTTTGTTGCTGCCATAGAGGACTGGTGCCGCTATTGTGCTATGTTCTCGGAGAGGGCAAGAAGTGTGGCTTGGGACACCATTGATGCTGCTGTATGTGGCTACTGCTAAGAATGTGGACTAAAGCGAGAAGCGAGCTGAACCATTCTGCTGAGAGGTTGCTGGTTTGTTTACTGCTGGTATAGGCTGAAAGCAGTAGCGTGATGCGCTTTCAGAAACAGAAGAAGGCATAAGCTGTCGATGCGGTTGCAGTTAGCGTGGCAGTTTACTGTGCAAAATAGGGAACCGTGGCTTGGTTCTTAGTTTCATTCCAGTTTTCATGTTTTGTTTTATATTTTCTGCTTTAGTTTCTATTAGTTTCACTTCTTGTTCTTCTTCTTAATGTTGTTGCTTTTCAGTTTTGTTATTTCTTCAAGCGGCCATTAGCTTCCTCTGTTCTGCTCTGTTTCTTGTCTTATGTACTATTCTGTAAGCTTGTTTGCTGGAGTCGAGGTTGCTGCATGAAAGTCGAGGATCCTGGAGGCTACTGATAGTACCCAGAAGTCTCCCATGTAGCTGCGTTTTTTCCCTTTAGTTTTGGTTATTTCTGTCTTCAAGCTTAGTCCCTTACTATTTTCAATTCTTTTAGAGTCGTTTGCTTAGCTTTGTAGGTTTACATTGAAGCTTTGTCTAAACATTTAGATTTTATTAGAAAGTTATATATATATATATATATTCTCTATTCAAAGTTCCATACCCTTTATAAATCTTCATCGATTCTCGTTACTGCTTGAAGCTTCCGTTTATTAATTCTTTTCCTTCTTAAGCTCAAGGTTTGGTTTAGATTTAAGGTAATCCAGTAAGATTGTTGGTTCCTTGCTATTCTCTACTTCAATTTTACATTGTTTGCTGCTCGAGCGTGACTGTCACTGTTGCAGATTACGGGAAGTTGCTACCTACTGCTGCATCTATTTTCTGTTGAGCAGTTCGGCAAGGCGTGGCTATGTTACGATCTGAAACTGATGCCTGGGTGTACTAAGCGGTATAGAAGCTGATGCAAGGATGTACAAGAGTGCAGGTCTATTGCAAGGAATGTGGTCAGCAACTGAATCAGAAGCAAGACATGTGTTGTTGAAGAAGAAGACGACGTATGGCAGGATGTGAAGTAGGAAGTGGCGTCAAGCATGAAACTGCTATTGAGAGGCACGAGCTGGATGAGTGGATGCTACTGGGTACAGGCTAAAGGCAGTAGTGTGGTGCGCTTGCAGAAATAGGAGGTGGCATGAATTGACGCTGAGGTTTTTCTTAATTGGGACGCGTGGCAGTGACATGGTCGTGCTGGAAACTGAACTAGGAGCTGGTCGTCTGAAGCATGTGTCGCAGAGCAATGCAGGGAGTTGTGCATTGATAGTTTTCAGTAGTTAATTCCTTTATTTTAGGTTATAATGTTTTATTAGTTATTAGTTTATATATGTTAATTTGTTAGTTAATATTATATTAGCTTAATATATTAGTTATTCAATTTATCAATTTATTAGTTTTAGCTTAGTGGTTTATTTTTTATTTAATTAATATAATTAAAGATTTAACTATAATATTTTTAATTTGTATCCTAGGTTAGTTTAGATTAAATTTAGTAGTTTAAGTTGTTAATTTTTAAGGTAATTAAATTTTAGTTACATCCCTCTTCATACCACTCCACCAATACACCCTTCTCAAGTCTTGATACATCTTGGTACTTCCCAGGTGCATGGTGTATCGCGAGCAGTGAGACTCTCTTAATATTTGTTGCTTTAGGGTATCATCGTTCGGAACACAAATTTGTCCTTTAAACCTCAATAACCCATTGTCACTGACCATAAAATCTGACTGCGAGGTCTGTTCAGTTTGGCTAACCATATTCAATAGCCTCTGATCATTTTGTTGCCCGGTTCTAATCTGATCCATAATATCGGGCTCTTTCCTTAGACTGGCAAAAAATCTGACCTCTGCTTCCTCAACTCCGATCCTGAGTCTGGCAAACTGTTCCAGCAAACTCCATTCTTTGATCATCATAGCAGATATACTACTTTTCCTGCTCAAGGCATTAGCTACTACATTCGCCTTCCCTAGATGATAGAGTATCTCGTAATCATAGTCCTTAAGGAGTTCCATCCATCTCATTTGTCTCATGTTTAGCTCCTTTTGGTCAAATATATATATATCCCAGGCTCTTATGGTCAGTAAATATTTGGAACCTTTCCCCATATAAGTAATGCCGCCAGATCTTTAATGCAAACAGTACTGCGGCTAACTCCAAGTCATGTGTGTGGTAGTTCCGCTCATGATCCTTCAGCTGTCACGAGCCATAAGTGACTACTCTCCCATTTTGCATGAGCATACACCCCAATCCTTGTTGAGAGGCATCATTGTACACTATGAAGCCCCCAGGTCTATTTGGAATAGTCAACATAGGTACCGTCGTTAATCTCCTTTTCAATTTTTGAAAACTCTACTCACACTGCTCAGACCATACAAAAGGAGTCTCGTTACGTGTGAGTTTAGTCAGAGGAGCGGCAATCCTGAAAAATCCTTCAATAAACCTTCTGTAATACCCAACAAGTCTTGGAAAACTCTGAATCTCTGTAACTGTCCTCGGTCTCTCCCAATTAGGTACAGCTCTATCTTGGACGGATTAACTAACACTTCATCTTTAGATACAATATAACCAAGAAAATGTATCTGATTTAGCCAAAACTCACTCTTACTGATCTTTCCATAAAGTTGCTTATCTCTGAGTGCTAGCAACACAATCCTCAAATGTTGTGCATGTTCCTCATGAGACCGAGAATACACAAGGATATCATCAATGAAGACTATCACAAACTGATCTAGATAGTCTCTAAAAACCTCATTCATCACGCTCATAAAAGCAATAGGGGTATTTGTCAAACCAAAAGGCATCACTGAGAACTCGCAGTGGGCATATCTAGTTCTGAAGGCCATTTTCGGAATATCCTCTTTCCTGATTCTCAACAGGTGATAGCCCGATCTTAAATCAATCTTAGAAAAGATGAAAGCCCATCTCAACTAGTCAAACAAATCACCTATCCTGGGAAGGGGGTATTTGTTCTTCACCGTAACCTTGTTCAGCAGTCTATAGTCTATACATAGTCTCAAGCTACCATTCTTCTTCTTTACAAATAACACCAGAGCTCCCCATGGCGACACACTAGGTCTAATAAAACCTTGGTCAAGCAGTTCTTAAAACTATTTCTTTAACTCTTCCAATTCGACTAATGCCATCCTATAGGGAGGTTTGGAGATCAGCTGAGTATCTGGCACTAAATCAATAGTGAACTCCAGCTTTCTCTCCGGTGGTAAACAAGGCAAATCATCTGGGAATACATCTGAAAACTCACATACTACTGGTATGTTCTCTATCCTCTGATGTTCTCGACTCATATCAGAGATAAGTGCGATGTAACCTTCACATTAATAATTCAATCAGTATTTATAGCGATATAATCATCTCTTAACATTTCATAATAAACTTCACACATCTTTATTCTTTAATCATTCAAACATACACTAAACTTTTCAGGTAGGGAGAAAGTTACAGTCTTAGTGTAGCAGTCTAGACTCACACGATTGGCCGTTAGCCAATCCATCCCTAAAATCACATCAAAATCACACATGTTTAACATCACTAAATCTGCTAACATCACCTTGATTTCACAACTCTTGTACACCATATCAGTCCTCTGGGACTCACGCATGGGGCGATTTACCTGCAGAATATAATCTAAGGATTCATACTTCAAACTCAATTTACATGCAAATTATACATCAATAAAAGAATGCGTGGATCTCGAATCAAATAAAACATGAGCCTTATGATTACAGATAATAAGTGTACCTCGTATGGTCTCAGACGAAGTGTCTATAGTCTTCTTATCCAAAGTAAACACACGTCCCTCTGTGATCGGCTTCTTACCCTTATCAACAGCTATAGCCTGTCTCTGGGGAATCATCCTCTGGGGTTACTGTCTGGGAGGCTCTTGAGAATGTGGCTTCTATGGTTGCGGACAATGCCACACTCTGTGACCCATGTCCCCGCAGCTATAGCATCCTTGTATGGTTTTGAGATAGCTTCCCTCATATGATCTTCAACAATCTCTATAGACTCTAACCTCTGGTCTGACAACTCGATGGGTCTCCATAGTGATGGGAGGAATCCTGGGTCTGTCAACTCTTCCTTAAGTCCCTTAAATTGTCTCTTCTTAAAAGAACCTCTTTGAAAGTCTATGTGGGAGGTCACAAGTCGCTTGTTCTTATCCCTGGTTAAAATCTGGGACTCAGTCTAGGACTGTACCAACTCTAGTCCCCTCTCCACTTCTTATCCTCGCCTCAGAGCATCCTTAAACTCGGTGATACAGAACCCTATCAATCGGTCTCTAATGATGGGTCTCAATCCATACACAAATCGTTCTGTACAGAGCTCCTCATCCTTAAGAGTCTCTGGGTCATACTTTAGTAGGGTGGTGAATCGGCTCTCATAATCATCAACCGACATATTGCCCTGAGCTAAATTTAAGAATTCAGCTTGCTTCTTCCTCTGGGTAGCTCTTAGCACATATTGGGTTCTAAATGCCGATAGAAACATCTCTCAGCTAATCACCTCATGGCTAGTCGCCAATATACTCTGAGTAGCGCTCCACCAATCTCGGGCTTGTCCCTTTAGCATATATGCACCCATACTGACCTTCTCAGCATCGGTGCATCCCAAAAAGTCAAAAATGACTCGCAACTTAGTCAGCTACTCCTCAGCCTCTGCGGGATCTTTCACCCATCTAAAAGCCGGTGGGTTCATCCTCAGAAAGTCCCTTATCCCACCCTTATCTCTGTCACCAAGTTGGGTCTGTACCGCAGGCTGAGTGGTGGGAGGCACCGGATCAGTCTGTGGTGGGGGAGCGGGTGGTCCCTGTGGTGGTGGAGGAGTCGACACAGGTGTAGTGCTCGATGCATTAGCCCCAAAATGCTGCGCGAATAGCACTGCCATCTGCTCGAATCCCTAACGCACATCGTGCTCTAGGCGATTCATTCGAGAGTTAGTACTCTCTGGCTGTGGTTCAGGTGGTGGAGATGGCTGTGCCTGCCTCTCTGAGCATTCTCTTCTCCGTCTCATATTCGATCTCTTACGTGCCTACGCGTATTCATTAAACATCGATCATAATTTTACTCGTTAAATTCAATTCATTACCAGACAATACAAACACTTGGGATGTAATCTATTTCCAATTGATCGATACTGACAGTACTAGGCACCCTTTGCTCTAATACCAAGAAAATCTGTGACAGCCCAGAACCGCAGAAATTAGGGCAATTTAAAATTTTTCTTAAAACAAAACTAATAACTTTGGGTGTATTCATGTACAGCATCTTTAAATCGCTATCATTTATACACAAACATTATCCCCAAGATCAAACAACTTATACTTAATGAAATCAAATACATAATATCCCAAAAAGAATCAACTCATAAGACTTAACTCATTTCTTTCATATCAACCTAATTACATCCCGAAATACTCATCACAAATGTCTGTATTACATCATTTTCTAGATACAAAATGAACTGAATTATACCTTATGTATATACAAGTGATAGCTTGAGGAGTACTTGTCCACCAGCCTATATCACGTACGTGGCAGGCTCAATCTCGGTTACTTCTAATAATCTGGAGGGGGAGGAAAAAGGGTGAGCTCTCAAAACACTCAGTAAAGAGCATAAGGGAAGTTATAAAAATCATCATCACAAACACAATATGATGGAAATATTTGAGCATGCAAATAGTTATAGAAATAACGGTAGAAAACAATGGCCTCAGCATACTTCATGTGATAAAATCACAAATCACAATACATCAAATCTTAATGCATGATATAAATCACAGTTGTAAAATCATATCAATCATCAAATAAATCGTGATTAGGCATTTATAAAACTTAGATGAAATCAACGTCATAAACAAATCACATCAATTGAATTTGTCCCCTAGGCGGACATCCCCAATCGATGGATTTCATCAATAATAATACACATGGCCATGATTCGCTGTAGACTTGATCTAAGTCATACAGCCGTCGGTCTTACATGCTATCATAGCACAGTCTGATCTTACATGCTATTAAAGCAAGGCCACCCATCACTACCGGAGCGGGGTCATCTCACGTTACTAGAATGAAGGAATCGATCTTACATGCTACTAGAGTATGGCTCGGCCTTACATGCTACAAGAGCAAAGCCCGATGTGCATCTCATGACAAGCTATAGTCTCAATAAAAATCATTTTGCCTTCACGTAGAGCTCTTAGTGGTTATCACAAAAACTCATTTTGGTTATAAAACCATTTGTGTCCACAATTACACAAAACTCATCAAAATCGAGCTCAAACCGGTAAAATACTCACACATTCATCAACACATCAATTCATCCCATTTCTCATAAAATATGTCATTGTTGTATAAAAATTATTTTGCCTTCACGTAGAGCTCACGGTGGTTATCTCAAAACCCATTTTGGTTATAAACCATATGTGTTCACAATTACACAAATCTCATCAAAATCGAGCTCAAACCAGCAAAACACTTACACTGTCATCAAAACATCAATTCATCTCATTTCTCATAAACATGCTCATTTCATTAAACCTTTTTCATGCTATTAAAACGTTTTCATTCATTCGAAAACTCATAAGCACAAATGGTTTATTTCCCTTACCTCTTGCACCTTGAGTGGTACAATATCCTCGATTCTCAGACTAGCCTCATTTTTTGTGTCAAATTCTCGAGCTGTCCACACACATCATTAACCCATCAATATACATCATTCTCATTTCTCTTTTCTTTCTCTTACTCATTCTAACTCAACATTATCTCAAAACTCTTTCTACATCTTTATCAACACTTTAGTTAACTCATAATCATCACAAAACATCCACATTAAATCTCCTAACCAAACACATATGTTGGTTCCATTATGCCTAAAACATTTCCAACCAAATATTTAAACATATATGTTTATTCACCCTTATATAAAATGAAAATGCTCAAGAACAAGGGTCTTGTGAGCTTACCTAACTTGTTCTCTCTTGACCAAGCTTGTAGAATGCTTGTCTCTTCCCTTTGTTCAAGCCAACCTTTGATTTTCTAGTATGTTGTTCTCCTTGTCAAGAGGAACAACTTTGTCTCTTAGCCCTTTGTCTAATTCTATCTAGAATAGGGTGAATCTTAGAGAGAGAGAGAAAGAGCTTGGTTTGGGTGAAAATGGTGAAGATTTAGGTTTGGAAATGAGAAGGCTTGGTTTCCAGGCAAGAGTCCCATGTTCCCTATATAGAAAGGCTGATGAGATCGATTTGGCATTAATGCGAATCGATCTCTGCTTCATTTCAACTTCTCCATCTGCTCCATTAACAACTATAAGATCGATCTGGTCGAGGGAGGAGATCGATTTATTCTTCTAAGTAGAGATCGATCTGGCATTGAATTAGGGATCAATCTCTTCCAGGCTGAGAGTTAAGGAGATTGATCTGCCCTTGTGGCAAGATCGATCCTTGCTAGGCAGAGGCATTAGGAGATCAATCTTTTTCCTTATGAGATCGATCTTCCTATCTGCTTTTGCATGTTTTTTGCATTCTGGAGCTATGGGATCGATCTCTCATCCCTGGGAGATCGATCTGGCCTTCACAGATTCTACTGCTGCTGCATCAATTACAGGAAACTCAATGCAAAACTCACCATAATCTACTCCATAGGCCATATTTCAATCCATACACATTTAAGACTTAAAAATTTCATCTCCATATACTTCATTAGATTCAAAACTTGCGTGTTGATATTTCTATTTTTAATAGAATTATTTGTGCTTAATTTCCTAATTATTTATTTAATCCTCATATTATTTTATTAATAATCCCCTTTATTTAATTAAAATTCTTTAATGTGTTAATAAATTAAATCCGGATGAAACTCAGTCGTTTCAGTCAAAATTGGGCTGAAAATGGGTTAAAGAAGATTGGACCACTTCTAATTTGCAAAGCGAGTCACCAGTCGTCTGGATACGCGTGACGTCAGGTGTCCGTATTTTATTTACTACGAAATAATAAGATCGACGGACATTGTACCAACCTTCTAGAAGACACACGTCGGGCCACATCGCACAGCCAATTGAACAAAAAGACGAGTGACATGGAAATATCTACTATGCAACAAATCAAATGAAGACAAGTGGCCAAACAATGCCAACTCATCTAGGATGGAAAAATTACCATTGTACCCTTAAGTGTGTGTATAAATAGAACATGATGGCAATTGAAAAAAAAATGAGAGTAGTCTTTAGGAGTAGTTTTAATTTAGGGTAGTTTATTTTTTAAAGTTTTTATTTTAAGCTTTTTTATTACAGTTCTTTTTAGCCACCATTGTTTTAGGATTACAAGTTTTACTTTTCCTTTAAATTCAAGTTAGATTCTCGTTTAATTGTTTTCTATTTACTATTCAAATTTCGTTTCTCTGTTACTGTTTAATTTTCAAGTTCGAGGGGACTGGTGACAACAGTCTTCTTCATCATCGTTTCCGTCATTTCATTATATTTTTCTGCACTTTGTATTTGCTGCTTAATTTTCTTTAATTTTAGCTCCTGTTTTAGTTTCAAATTTACTTTTAACCATTTTCTGCCAAGTTTTATAGTGATTTCCATTTTGTTTACAGTTGGTTAGAAAGTTTAAATTTTGGTTTTGTTTAGACACCTTTATTTACCGAAAGTTAGTTCAATAATGAATTTTTCTTTTTGGCATCAGTTTTTTTTTTTTTACGCTTTAGCAATTTTTTATTCTCATGTGCAAATTCTATTCAATGTCAATGTTCTCCTGTTTCAGTTCCTTTTGCTTCCTTTTCTTCTTCTTGTTCTTTAATAATTCCATAGTTTAGGTTTAGGCTGCATTAATATATCAGTTTTAAATTTAGTTGTTTAGTTTTGAAGTCTATTTAGTCGTAGTTCTCTGTTCAGCTCTGTTTTGAGTTTTTTTTTTTTTTTTACTGTTCATTATCATTTTTCTAGTCATTTATGCATTACTTCACTGCATCAAGTCAGTTATGCTATTAGCTTGTATCCCTTTTGTATTAATCTATCCTTACATTGCTTTGTTCATCTCTACATCATTTCGACAATCTCCCTTGACTGCTTCGATAGTTTTAGGAACCAAGTGACAAAGACCAGTTTCTTTTTGTCATTTTTGTGTCCAGCAAAGTTGTGTGATATAGGCTTGGGTCGGTTGCAGCTAGCAAAGGCCGTGTAACCAAGTGGGCATGAGCAGGGCTGCGTTGTGGACTAGAGTATGATCTACTGCAATAACCAGTAAGCAGCTGCTACCGAAGCAAATGTTAGCCGGGCAAGGAATGTGGTAACAATGACCCAGCTGCAGGAGATGGTGATACCAGGTCTTGCTCCAACAATACCGAAGGCAGAAGCAGAAAAGTGGCAGGGACGGGTGCTGCTGTGCACGTCGATTACAGAGAATGAATCAGGAAATGCTGCTCGCTTTTTCTAGTGTAAGGACAGTCGGCATGAGCAAAGCAGGAACCAGTACAGCAGTAGGATGCAAAAGTATTCAGACAAAACAGAACCAATTTCTGGTCAAGACCGAGAGTAGCTGTGCAAATCGAGACCTGAAGCAGCACCAGCAGACAGACTTGTAGCAGAGTAGAACAAGGAATTTACGGTATGTACAACAGTAGTATGGAGTACAAGACAGCACCTGGATGCAGAGCTAAAATGGAGAAGAACATGCACAGTGCCAGTCGGGACCACTCGGCTGGGCATTTAGCGAGGGCCTTGTTTGGCTATTGCATTGTAGCTATTTAATTCATTTTCATGCATTTTGATTATAGTTTAATTTCAATTTAATTTGTTAGCTTAGATTAGAGTCTTTAATTAAATTGCATGTTAGTATTCTTGCTTAGTGGTATAAAACTTAGTTTTAATTAGGTTGATAGTTAATTAAGTGCTCATTTAGAATTAAATTAGGGGTGGATTTATTTCATGCAATTTTAAGTTTGTTTCCATTTTAAATTTAATCTAAAAATATTTTTCATGCATTATTTAGATTTTGTTTTATTGTTAGAGTTAGATTTAATGTAGGATTATTTTATAGGTAGGTAATTTCTTAGTTAGATTTATGAATTTCTTTAGGTTAGTAGATTTTTATTTTATTAGATTTTAGGTTAGTTTAATTCGCAATTGTTATTAATTAGTTTAATTACAAGCATATTTTATTTCTAGTATAGTTTAATTTTAGTTTAATTAATTTTGCTTATTTATTTTTATATTTGCATTTTTAATTGCATTAATGAATTTTAACTGTTTTAATTATGTTTGTAGGTATTTGCTTTTAATTGCTTAGAGCACTGTAAGTAATTTTTAGCTCGATTTTATTTTCTTTAGTTTATATTTTTTATTGCTTTCAGTTCTTTTAATTTTTGCCTTGTAGATCACTCCCTAAAAAATTCATAATTTGCTAGGATATACTTAGGGTAAGATTAACTGGTAGTTAATTAGGCTAATCAACTTCTCCGTGGGACGATAACTCGGGACTCAAATCCCATTATTACTTGTACGACCCGTGCACTTGCGGATAATACGTGATATCATAGTTTAATGATGCCATCATTATGCCATTCCTAGTCAATTTAGCTAGTAACAAACTTAGTTATCGAATCAAACACTTGATTTGCATGCTCTAACCTTTGTTCCTCCATTTGTTCATGCATTTCTCAATTATCGTATATGCACATTTCATCACTTTGTCTAATCCCATAATTTGCTTTCACACCGCAATCTCAAAATCATGCATATAACATTTCTAACACCTTGATATAACCTATTCATCATAGAATTCCACCATATCCCATTTTCTCACACTAACCTATTTTTAGGTCATCATTGATTCATCACATTCTAGGTAGTTTCAACCAATGATACATACACCAATATACTCTTAACAACATCTTAATATACATACTTAGAGTTGGTGTATCAAAAACTCGCCTACTTTGACGTTTCTCTTGTCCAAAATTGGAAGATCCTTTTGTTCCTTCAATACAACAAGTTAAATGTTGATTTCAAGCTATGTTGTTCTCTTCCTCACAATGAACAACTTTTCTCTAATAGCTTTTTCTCAAATCTTTTTGGAAGGGTATGGTATTCTAGGGAGAGAAATCTTGATATCTTGGGTGAAAATGGAGAGATGTTTTAAGTTTTCTAAAGAATGGGGTTCTGTCATCGGGTTTTTATAGAATAGGGGTGATGGGATCGATCTGCTAGGGTAGAGATCGATCTTCCTTTGGTTTTAAACTATTTAGACATTCGTGCTTGTAGGGGAGAGATCAATCTGCTCTTTGGGGAGAGATCAATCACTGTTAAGTTGAAACAACTGGAGATCGATATGCTCATGAGGAGAGATCGATCTGCTCTTGACAAATTCAAATGGGGATCGATCTGCTTATAAGGAGAGATCGATTTGCACTAGGGAGTGATCAATTTGCTCTTTGCAAAATCAACTCCAAATAGTTCTGCATGGACAAAGGATCGATATGCTTTAAATAAAAGATTGATCTGGCCTTCATCTGCAGGCTTCCTACTGTAAATTTTCCAAAATTTGCAAAGGGAAACTTGTATTTGATTGCTTCACTAGTCATTTTGCAATTCATTCACACTTAGAGCATGGAAAGGTTCAGTTCTTATGATTCTCATGTTATGGAACTTATGTGTACTGCTTGGAATCATGAAAGAGTACTGAAAATTCACAGGTCTTACATTATCAATTCATGTCTTAAATCCTTATCCTCAGTCTGAATGCTTTAAGTTCCATTCGTTTAGTTTATGGTCACTTCAACCCTTATTTAACCTTTACATGTATCCATGATACTCATTTATCCCATTTAAAATTTCATTCAAGCCAAAAGCTCTTCTTATAATTCAATTTACATATAGAAATGTGTTACATCACGTAAATCATAAGGTATACATCACCAAAAGTGGGTCTTACAAAATCTCCCCCACTAGAGAAATTGGGTCCTCCAAATTGGAACCAATCAGTCGGTGAACAATTCGAGGTACTTCCTCCGCATCAAACTCTCTAACTCCCATATAGCTTCTTCTACAGTGTGGTACTACTAAAGGACTTTCACTAAGGGAATCATCTTCGATCTCAACACCTTCTCCTTCCTATCCAATACCTGAACCTGCTTCTTAACATATGACATGTCTCATTGAGTTCCAACGGCTCATATCTAATCACATGTGCCAAATCCGGGTGGTACTTTTGTAACATAGAAACGTGGAAGACGTTATGAACGCCCGCTAGCTTAGGTGGCAACGCTAGCCTGTAAGCCTTATCTCTCACCCTATCAAGTATTTCATAAGGTCCAATGTAATGAGGACTTAACTTGCCTTTCTTTTCGAACCTCATTATACCCTTAGAAGGGGAAACTCGTTAAAATATCGATTTGCCCACTATAAACTCTAATGGTCTCCGTCTTTTATCAGCAGAACTTTTTTATCTGCTCTGAGCTGTCTGTAACCTCACACAAATCAATTTGACATCCTCAGAGGCTTATCTCACTAGCTCAAAAACAAATATCTATCAATCACTAACCTCTTCCCATCCAATAGGGGAATGGCATCTACAACCATACAAAGCCTCATACGGTGCCATCCCAATACTCGAATGATGACTGTTATTATAGGTGAATTCTGCGAGTGGTAAATGGTCATCTGATGAGCCTTCAAAATCCAATGCACATGCTCTCAACATATCCTTCAGGGTCTGTATAGTTCTCTCTAACTGACCATCTGTCTGAGGATGGAACACTGTGCTAAAACTCAGTTGGGTCCCCATCCTTCCTAAAAATGTTTCTAAAAGTGGAAAGTGAAACGGGCATCCCGATCAGAAACAACACTCATTGGAATATCATGCAACCTCACTATCTCACGTATATATAATTTCGCCAAAGTACTCAGAGTATCGGTGGCTTTCATAACTAGGAAGTGTGCCGACTTCGTCAATCTATCCACTATCACCCAAATCGCATCGTGATTCCTGTAGGTCATGGGAAAACCCATCACAAAGTCCATAGTGACATGCTCTCATTTTCAAGTTCATATAGTAGAGGTTACAATAGCCCTGCAGGCTTCTGATGCTCTACATTCACCTGTTGACAGACAAAACACTTTGTCACATACTCAGCTACATTTCTTTTCATTCCTGACCACCAATACACTCTCTGAAGGTTTTAATTCATCTTGTTACTTCCCGGATGCAGTGTATACTTCGATGAGTGAGCCTCTGATAAAATCAATCTCCTGATCTCTAGATCATCGGGAACACATATCCTATCTCTGAACCTCAATAATCTATCTGAACTCAACTCAAAATTAGTCTTTGTACCCCTTTGTATCTGCCTAATAATATCACTGCACTGCTGATCAATCTGTTGAGCCTGCCAGATATGATCTACTACATCCGATTCCCACCGTAGGCTAGCTACCATAAAGCCACTATCAGTATCAGGCGGGGTCACATCCAAACTGAGGCTCGCGAACTGTTCGAACAGCTCGTGTTCCCTGATCATCATAAATGATACCAACTCAAGATGCTTCCTACTTAGTGCATTAGCTACTATATTCGCCTTACCCGAGTGGTATAGGATTTCACAATCGTAATCCTTTAGGAGCTTGAGCCATCTTCATTGTCTCATGCTCAACTCTTTCTATGAGAACAAATACTTAAGGCTCTTATGATCCGTAAATACTTGAAACTTCTCACCATATAGATAGTGGAACCATATCTTCAACACAAACACTACAACCGCCAACTCTAAATTAGGAGTCGAATAGTTCCTCTCGTGATCCTTTAATTATCTGGATTCATAGGCAACTACCTTCCCATCTTGCATAAGTACATAGCCTAATCCCTCGTATGATGCCTCAGTATACACAGAGAAACCTCCTGAGCTGGTAGGAATTGTGAGAATCGGAGTTGTGGTCATCGACGCTTAAGCTCTTAAAAACTCCTCTCACATGCCTTATCCCACATAAACTCAACATCTTTCTGCGTGAGACGCGTCAACGGAGTAGCTAGTCTGAAGAAACCCTCTACGAATCTCCAATAATAACCTGTCAATCCCAAAAAACTTTTGAGTTAGTTTGATATGAGTCAGTATCCGTAGTTAGGAAATTATACATCCCCAAAGTACTGTGCATTATTAGGATACAATTGTGTATACCAAGCTGGACAATGTGACTGAGACACTTATTTTAAGTATGCAGGATGTCGGATAGACAACGTACTCGTAGAGGAGAGAGTTCGCTCTCTCAAAGGCGTAGAGATGAGCTCGAGAAACGCAGTGAATCTAGTTCTAGTAGGGATCCACCTGAGCTTAGGGATGTCGCTGAGGAGCGTATAGCATAATTACAGCGCAGTGTAGACACGATCATGGAAATGTTTACACAGACAATAGCCAAATTTGAGGTTAGATAGGAGAACCTTGCGAGTCAAGCTACTGCACTTAAGAGATAAGAGCCAGAACAGCCTGTATCGAGACCTCGAACTATAGAGGCAGAGATGCCTACACCCCCTCCAGTTCAGGATATTCCCCTACCAGTTCAGGATCCTGTAGCTCCATAACTTGATGGTGGTGAAGGAGTGTATGATTGTGATCTGGGTAGACTGAGAGAGTTCTGGAAGTTCAGACCACCTTCATTTAGTAGGGTGAAGAACCCAGTGTTAGCTGAGCATTGGATACGTAGTATGCAGAAGCTTTACTGATTTTTCCATTGCTCTACCACTGAGAAAGTCACCTTTGCAGCTTTTTGATTAGAGGATAAGGTCGACCATTGGTGGATGGCCACATAGTCGATATTGAGTGCACGGCATGGGATATATTCTTGGATGCCTTTAGGAGGCAGTATATTCCAGCTACTGCTCAGAGAAAGATGCAGATGGAATTTATGATATTGACTTAGGGGAACTGGACAGTAGATGAGTATGAGTTTGGATTCACATCCCTGGGTAAATATGATACAGTTACTATGAGCTTTGAGGACAAAAAGGTTCAAAAATTTCTTAAGGGACTCAGACCTTCCATTAGAGCTCTATTAGCTCCATTAGACATTACCACCTACGACGAGGCTGTTGCAGAGTTCAGCTGTGTGAGCAAGATTATGAGTTACATGCCTCAGAATTAAGCAGGAGTGGTAAAGGCAGAGATAGAGACCGAAAGAGGTCAGTTGAGGATAGAGGGTTCAGAAAGGGCTGAAGGTTATTTGGCAAGGGGCCTAAGATTGTGGAGGTACGAGAGAGGCCTACGACGCCTCTAGTTCATCCAGCTTTACCTCCAACTTCGAGGGGCATAGTTATTGGCGGACCTCGACCTACCACAGAGAAGTGCAGGTTATATGGTAGATATCATGGGGTAGACCATGCTCGTTATCGATGAGATCATGTTATAGGTGTGGTAAACCAGGACACACAGCTCTTGAATGCCTAGAGTTGATTGATACAACCCTACCGAAGGGCAAAAAGCTAAAGAAGGCTACAGTTGAGACACCTACACCTAAGAGGGAGGCCACAGCTGAAGAGAAAGGAAAGCAAGTTGTTGGTCGAGGGCGAGTGTTTGCATTGGACTAGGCATCTGCAAAGGCTTCCTCGGATGTCATTAAAGGTACCATCCTAGTCTTTGATTTTGAAGCATTAGCATTAATTGATCCTGGCGCCACGTATTCATTCATATCGCCTTCATTTACATGTAAACTGTGTGAACATGTGAAACCTGTACCCTTAGGTAGAGTTTTACTTATAAGCACTCCAGTGAGAGACAATGTAAAGACAGAGTATGTGTGTAAGATTTGTAAGTTACAAGTAGGGGAAAAGGACATGTCGACCGATCTCATCCTATTAGCTACGAAGGATTTCGATGTGATACTAGGAATGGATTGGTTGGCTACAAACCATACTGTTTTAGACTGTTATGCTAAGACAGTAATGTTTTCCATCCCTGAAAAGTACATTTTAAGATTTGACTTGGATAAGGTGTACCGGATATAGCTGACATCCCAATGGTTAGAGAATTTGTGAAACCCGAATTTTTCCCACTATGTTCATTATTTGGGACCATAATTTAAATTAAAGGGATTTAAATCGTTGGACGAAAAATACGAAATTTAAATGAGAAAAGATAGTGAGTCCGAGAAGGAAAATCGGTCTAAATTAATCCCGAACGTGTAGAAGGGTAAAATGGTCAAAAGATCCTAATTTCGGTGTAAATTCGATGAAAAAAAAAATTTCATTAAAAATATGGATTTAAGAAATCTTGATCGATAAAGGAGAAATTATGGAATTCCGAGTCTAATTGGTCAAGATACGAAGATATTACGAATTTTCGTAATTTTCGCCGGGACATTATCCCGAAAATATGCAAAAAATACACAGAAATAGTTAAAATAAATTAAATTAATTAATTAATAAAATATAACATAATTTTTTAAAATATTTTGTACAATTTATTATATTTTATTTGATTAAAATAAAATATAATAAATATAATATAATAAAATAATAATAAAGTAAAAGTAAAAAAAAAACGAAATTGAAAACAGGAAATCGAGAATTGGAGATTGAAGGAAACAGAAGATGAAACCAGGAAACCCGAACCCAGTCCCGTCTGCCCCAGCCACCGCGAGCCACCACCGGAGATCCGACCAGGCGAGAGAGCCGAGCTCGTCGGCACCGACAACTGATGGAGGAACGGTGACCGGCGAGAGAAAGAGGGAAAAGAGGGGGAGAGAGAGATCGAGAGAGAAAAGAGAGGAGAGAGAGAGATTGGTGGTCGAGGAGGGGAGGATCGACCCACTACCGTCTAGAGGGGACGTCTGCGACGCCGATCTAGGTGCAGATCGGCCTAAAACGCCGCCGAACGACGCGGGAAAAATTCGGTGCCACCGTCGGAGGAGAAAAGAGGCCGGACCGGCCACTTTTCGGTGAGCTTTGACGAAGCCGACCCCAGATTCATGCATCGGACAACCCCGCGAACAAGCTGGAGGCGGAAGCCGGTGGAGAACCGGTCGGAAAAGCCCCGAACAGCGAGAGAGAAGTTGAACCGAAACTGAACCGGACTGAACCGGACCGGTCTGAACCGGTCTGAACAGGACCGAACCGGTTCAGCTGAAAAAGAGAGGGGAAAAGGAGAAAAAGGGAAGAAAAAAGAGGAAAAGGAAAAAGGAAAAAAATTTCGGGGATACACCGGACTTCGGGTAAGTCGGTAAGAGATCAAAAGTGACCGATTTAATTTTTGAGAAATTTATTTAAATTATATTTGATTGAAAATTTACCCGAAATTAAATATATATAATTATGCAGTTCGACGATAAATCACGTACGTGAGCCCGATCGAACTTCGAATTTCGTACTATCGCAAAATCTCGGGTAAGTAAAGCTTATTTACGACAATCTATGTAATTATTGCGCATTAAGAGTTTATTTTACGAGTTACGGATTAAATTGCGCATTTAGTGGATTAAATTGAGATTTTAATTAAATTGTCGTAAATGATATACGGCTATTCAAAGCGTTTAGAAAAAGGCTCAATAAGTACTGATGGGCCCATGAAAGAATTAATAAGTGGAAACGGGCTTAAAACGGATTAAGGCCCATTAAGGTGTAATTTGGCCCAATAAGAGAGAAATTGGTCCAATTAGCTAAATCGACCATAATAAATATGAGGAAAATATTTGTTGAATTAAATACGATTTAAAACGAGGTTTACATCGATAAAACTGAGCAAAAAGAGTAAAATCGATTAAAAGTCAACTTTTGATCAAAGCTTCGATATAATCACATATTTGGATATGTTGAAATGAATTTAAGCCATATGTGGTAAGTTGAACTTGTTTTGCAGCAGCTCGATCTATCGACATGTTTTACGAGGTAAATTCAAGCATCAAGGAAAGTGCTCTACATCAGTCGCTAAGAGGTAAGGGATATAATTTAGAGTAGTGTTAGTACTCCTTTATCCTTACCAGCTGTTTATGTATGAGAATTGGACGAAATGGATTTCCAACTGTATTCAAACCGAAACCAAAACCATTTCCCGAGTTTTCAGCATGTTTTATATATATGAGATACATTTTTACAGCATACATGTTTATAAAAGTGATTTTTCACTTCTGAAATGAAAGCATAGTGTTTTCATGTGAGATTACGGGTTAAAGTCCCGATATGTTTTATGAAATCATGTTTTCATGATACGGGTTAAAGTCCCGAAACAGCTTTTAAGCTATATTTTCACGGTACGGGTATGAGTCCCAAGAAATAACTATTATAACTATGCTTTCTATATTTACACGGGCTAGAGTCCCGCAATGATTTATGAAAATCATGTTTTCTATGAAAATCAGGTTAGAGTCCTGTAATGATTTTTAATACACGGGTATGAGGCCCAAAATGATTTTGATAAATTGGGTAAGAGGCCCAAAATTATTTTTGTGGGGTAAAAAGGCATGATATGACGATAGTCAGAGGATCTGGGGTCGATCTCGTATGGAGACGATCGAGGATCTACCTAGCCAACGGCCAGAGAACGGGCAGGCTCTGACTTGATATGAGAAACGTGCGTATAGACCACACTTGGTGACGCACGTGAGTTCGTGCGTATAGTCCCCATTTAGTGGTGCACGAGAGATAGGGCAGCGTACGACCCTGATCCAGTCCTACGGGTCCCTGTACTATGGCCATGAGTACCCATGATTTTATCCTACGGGACTAGATGTATGATGTCCTTCGAGACTAGTATATGAGACAATTGCCTGACCCTACACGATGAATTGACGGAACGATATATATATGTTTTCGCACATTTCATGCTATCTGTTTTATGATTTTATTAAGCACATATTTTTATGATGAGATTTTAAAGGTAGCCATGAGTATGTTTTACGAGATGTGCATATGATAATACGATTTCATTTCCAAAGTGATAAGCATGTTATGATATGCATGATTAAGTTTTGAAATGCTTTTTACTTGTTTACATGACGTGATATGCATACTATATATGAGTTTTACTAAAAGGATGCATGATGTGTAAACTTATGATTTAAGCATGTTTTTACTGCTTTTATGAAATGTAAGCATCTCTACTCCAGTACATGTTTATGCTGAATTGTAAAACCATGTGTTTTACCATGTTTTGAGTATTTAAAGCTATTTTAAATGTATCTCTTACTGAGTCTGAAAAAACTCACCCCCTCCTCTCCGTCTCCCAGATTATCTATAGCGAGTCTACTGCACATACGAGACTGTGGTCATTGACAAGGTAGTCCGACCTTTCATCGGATACTTTCGTAACATTGAGGTATAGTATTACTTATATTCCAGACATGTGATACATAATAGGCACTATTGTATATAAGAGTCGGGATGTAATAGTTGTAAATGATTTTATATATACAGAATGTATGTAATGTAACGAAATCCTGAAAAATGAAAAAGATTTTAAATTTAGACATGGACAGGAAAACAACATAGTTAATGAATAAAAATTTTAAAGTAGCCCCATTTTTCCGCGCTTTCGGGGTGTGACAGAATTCCCTAATGTCTTTCCAGAAGAATTGCCAGGATTGCTACTAGACAGAGAAATGGAATTCTCTATTGATTTGGTGCCTGGAAAAGAATCGATATCCAAGCCACCATATAGAATGGCTCTGATTGAATTGAAGGAGCTAAAGAAGCAATTACAAGAGTTGTTGGATAAAGGGGAGCACCGGTTCTATTTGTAAAGAAGAAAGATGGGAGTCTCCAACTGTGTATAGATTATCGATTGTTGAATAAGGCTACAATCAAGAATAAAGATCCCCTTCCACGGATAGACGATCTATTGGATCAGTTGCAGAGAGCACAGGTCTTTTCAAAGATTGATTTGAGGTCTGGGTATCATCAGTTGAGGATTCGGAGTGGAAATGTACCTAAGACAGCATTTCGGACCTGTTATGGTAATTATGAGTTTTTGGTTATGCCATTTGGGTTAACGAATGCTGCTGAAGCACTTATGGCTTTAATGAATGACGTATTTAAGCCATACCTAGAAAGGTTTATGATTGTCTTTATAAATGACATATTAGTGTACTCGAAGTCTAGGGAAGAACATGAGCAGCATTTGAGAATAGTGTTATAGACCCTCCGAGATCAAGAGTTGTAAGCTAAACTCGACAAGTGTGATTTTTGGCTGACTGAGATATCGTTTTTGGGACATGTGGTCTCGAGAGATAGTGTATCAGTGGATTCGTCCAAGATAGATGCTGTAATATAGTGGGAAAGACCCAAAATGGTTACAGAGATCTGCAGTTTCATAGGTTTAGCAGGTTATTACTGACGGTTTATCGAGGGATTCTCTATACTGGCTACTCCATTGACTCGTCTCACTTGAAAGAATGTGGTATCTGAGTGGGATGATAAATGTTAAAGAAGTTTCTGCGAGTTAAAGCACAGACTGACCATCGCACCTATTCTCACCATACCCATCAGCTCAGGAGGTTACTCAGTGTATACAGATGCCTCGGGACTGGGATTGTGTTGTGTGTTGATGTAGGACGGGAAGGTAGTAGCCTACGGTTCTAGACAGCTTAAGGATCATAAGAGGAACTACCCGACCTATGATTTAGAGTTGGCAAACGTGGTTTTTGCAAAGATTTGGCGCCACTACTTGTACGGTGAGAAATTTCAGGTGTATACAAATCATAAGAGCTTTAGATATCTGTTTTCACATAAAAAGTTGAATATGAGGCAGAGACGATGGATAGAGCTTCTGAAGGATTATGATTATGAAATATTATACCATCCAGGGAAGGTTAATGTTGCGGTTGATACCCTGACTAGAAATAGCCTCAGAATGGTATTGCACATGATGGTCAGGGAATATGAGTTGCTCGAGCAGTTTGCTCACCTCGGGTTGGATATAAACCCTCTTGATATTGACAAAGACTATGTGATAGCTAGCCTGCGAGTGGAATCGGATTTGATTGATCAAATACGACAGGCGTAGCATGTCGATCTAGTGTGTAAAGATCATGTAAGTCTGACTCAAAACGGTGATGTGGTTGATTTCTTAGTGAGTGACGATGGCCTACTAAGGTTTAGAGGTAGAATTTGTGTTCCCAATGACCCAAAGTTAAAATGATTGATTTTGACAGAAGCTCATTCATCGAGATATAAAATGCATCAGGGAAGTAACAAGATGTATCAGAATCTCCAAAAAGTGTATTGGTGGTCAGAGATGAAAAAGGATATCGCAAAGTTTGTGGCAAGATGTTTTGTATGTCAGCAAGTGAAGGTAGAGCATCAGAAGCTTGCAGGGTTATTGCAACCTCTACATATGCCAACTTAGGAATGAGAGCATGTCACCATGGATTTCATCATGGGATTGCTGCGAACTAAGAGGAATTATGATGCTATCTGAGTAGTGGTTGACAGATTGTCAAAATTCGCCCACTTTCTAGCTATGAAATCTACAAATACTTTGAGTAGTTTGGTAGAGTTGTATGTACGATAGATAGTGAGGCTACATGGTGTTCCAGTGAGTATTGTATCGGATAGGGATTCCCGCTTCACTTCTCACTTTTGGGAACAATTTCAAGAAGCTATAGGAACCCGATTGAGACTCAGTACTGCTTTCCATCCTCAGATCGATGGTCAGTCAGAGAGAACCATCCAGACATTATGGGATATGTTGAGAGCAAGTGTTATGGATTTTAAAGGCTCTTGAGATGATCACTTATCGTTAGCCGAATTCTCTTACAACAATAGTTACCACTCGAGTATCGGGATGGCACCATATGAAGCCTTGTATGGTACAGCAAGTTTCTATGGTTGTTCAGTTGATCTGTGAAAGATTGAGAACAGCTCAGAGCAAGCAGAAAGGTTACGCTGACTCGAGACAGAGGCCATTAGAGTTCACTGTGGGTGACTCAGTTTTCTTGAAAGTTTCTCCCTCGAAAGGGATTTTGAGGTTCGATAAGAAGGGTAAGTTGAGCCCTTTGTATATCGGACCATTTGAGATATTGGAGCGAGTGGGAGATAAGGCCTACAGGCTAGCATTGCCACCAAAGCTAGCAGGCAAACATAATGTCTTCCATGTGTCTATGGTTTGGAAGTACCATCCAGATCCAACTGATGTGATTCGATATGAGCCATTGAAGCTTAAGAATGATTTGTCATATGTAGATAAACCGATCCGGATACTGGATAGGAAGGAAAAGGTGCTACAGAACAAGATAATTCCACTTATTAAGGTTCTCTGGCAGCACCATACTTCAGAGGAAGCTACTTGGGAGTTGGAGAACCTCATACGAGAAAAGTACCCCCGACTATTTGAGAAGTGACTTTGTTCTAATTTGGGGGACCAATTTTCTTGAAGGAAGGGAGGAATGTAAGACCCATAGTTTCATATGTATCCTTATAATTCCTTAAGTATGCACTTGTTTATGTAATATGAATCATAAGAGATGTAAGGTCCGTAAATTTGATGTACACACTTGTTATGTGAGTTCGTGATGTACACACAAGTTTCATTATGTATGAATATAAGAAATAGACCTTTCTAAGTGATAAATGTGGAATGAATGCAAAATGAGTAATGAAGCAAATTGATATGAAGTTAACTTTGAAAATCTGGGATGAATTTCAGCTAAGTATGCTGCTGAACAAGGGGAGATCATCCCTCCTTCAACCCAGATCGATCTCGGTATGTTTCTGCCAAGCAAGGATTGATCTCATCCTCAAGTAGATCGATCTCATTTTGTCTCAGCTAGAAGCTGATCGATCTCATCCCTATGGAAGATCGATCTTTGAAGCTCTCTGCCTGGCCAAGATCGATTCTATCCCTTCAGCAGATCGATCTTCAAGGCTGTAAATCGTGTAATTAAGGCAAGAGAAGATCGATCTCACAAGGTGAATTCTATATAAAGGAGCCCGACATTTAGCTTCTTTCCCCCGAAAAACATCAAACCTTTCATTTTTACTTAGAGAAAGTAAACTTCATCCCTCTAAATTATTAACACCTTCCATAGAGATTGGAGCTTATTTCAGCCAAGTTGTTCCTAAAGAGTAAGAGGACAACATAGTTGAAAGCTAGAGGTTGAGTTGATCAATTGAAGGAGAAAAGGAGTTTTCCCTCAAAGTTGCCAAAAATGAGAAAAGTTGAGATTGGTAAGATTTCAATACACCAACTTCTAGTATATGAATCTAGATGTTTTAATGAGTGATTTGGTGTATATATTATTGGTTTAAATGTGATAAACATGCTTAAATAAAGCTATAACCTAGAATGGATTTAATGAGAGAAAATTGAAAATGGCATAAAGTTAATGAAGATTTGAACATGTAGAGTTGTTAATGAGCATGTATAGATGATGCTAAGTTGACATTTTGAAATCCATAAGTTGGATTAAATGAGAATTTATAATAGGCATATTAAGTGTTTGATGAAATGCCATAGGGGAAGAAAAATGATGAACTTGAGGCATTGTACGCTTAGTGCCGGTTCAATATGAATCAACAAGCTCGAGCAGTCTAACGGATTCTCAAGAAATGAATAGAATAGTCGAAATGGACTTAAGAGGGAGTAAAGTCCGATAAGACAGAATAAGGCTAAAATTTGTGTAAAATGGTCCAATGCATTGATTTGAATATCATGCAAGTGGAAATGAAGTATAGAAGAATGTACTGATGTGAATTGTAAAAAATCGCAGCTCCTGAAGATATAACCGGAGCCGATTAGACCGATCACAAGAAGTGGAAATCAAGAAAAGTGATTCGAGCGAGATTTGAGGTAAGCTCATATGCATGGATTATATGTCTACAATGTCTTGGTGTGAAAAGATGTTTGTAAATGTTTTGAGTGTGTATAATCATAAACTAGCTCTCGATTTGACTATTGTATATAGAATGCATGTATTTCTAAGTGAAAAGTATTTAACGAGTGTTTGAAGGGAGATTGCCCTCTCACTCATACCTGTGTGCAGAGCCAGCTATCGATTTTTATGTGTGACTTGTGCTAGAGCCAATGTGACAATGGTTGATATACCAGTCATGCTCACACATCATTTTAAAAGGATTTTGAGAAAAAGCGAAAGGGTGCTCAATTCCTCAGGTGATGCTGTGTGTTCCACTCGAGAGCTAGCACTAGATTTTTAGGAATCATACGGAGCCTTCGAGTATTGCTGTATGTGAGATCTGAGAATTTTAGATATATTTGAATGATGTAATATGAACTTGAAGTGTAATTTATTGAGCTAAGTGAATTGGGGAATGATAATTGGAGATTTATATGTTGAGTGTTTAAAATAAGTGTGAAGTTATGAGGACAGATCGATCTGGGAGAAGGAGAGATCGATCTGGTGAGTTAAAAATGACTAGGAAGGAGGAATTTAAGGAGCAGATCGATCTCCAATGGAAGAGGATCGATCCCCTTATGATTCTGTTTGAGAGAAGATCGATCTCATGAGGAAGAGATCGATCTCCAAATGATTCTGTTTGGGAGAAGATTGATCTCCCCAATGAGCAGATCGATCTCATAAAGCCATAAAGAGATCGATCTCACCCCTCGACAGATTGATCTCCTAGGCATAAAATTACCCAAATCGTCCCCAAAATTCAAATACATATCGATCTCATCAATAGCCAGATCGATCTCCTACCCTCAGCCTACATAAGGAACTCCTATTTTTCTCCTGTAATCTCACTTTCTCTTTCTTTCAACCCCCATTTTCATCGAAACCTAGCTTTCTCACTCATCCAAAGCACCCATTTTCGTCCAAATCAGAAGTTATGGCAAGAAGGAAAGTTGTTCCTCATCAAAGGGAGAACAACATACTTGGAAATAGTAAGACGGATCGAATCGAGGCAAGAGATAAGCTCTCCACAAGTTTTGGGTAATTTCTAAACCTTGATCTTGATATCTGAGATGATTTTGATGATAATGGTTGTTGGCATCGTGTTGAAATAGCTGAAAAATGATTAGGGATTGATGAAATTGCAATGTGGTTGGAGTGATAATGATATTTAGTAATTTTGAGAATTTGAGCTATAAATAGAAATTTAGACAATGTGGTGAATTAACATAGATAATTGGCATGAGAAATGTAGAACGTTGAGATGTTGTGAATGAGAGTGTATTTTGGGGTAGAGTTACGAGAATCAAGAGATTTGAGGTGTTATGAGCAATTATGCTCGATTTTGAGAATTGAGGTTACTGTGATGATGAATATTGATGTTTTAACATCGTTTGGACAGCTCGGGAGTTCCAGAGTGGAATGCGGGACTAGTCCGTGTCAATGGGGAAACGACTGCACATGCAAAGAGGTAAGGGAAATCTAAACCATTTGTGTATGTGAATTGTAAACTATTATAGCATGATTTGTGGTTTATAAAACAAGCATGTTGAGTGTTGTGTTGAGATATAATTGCACACGATTTTTATAGCCGGTTGGAGCCCAATATTTTATGCGTTTATAAGCTGAGTGCGAAATTGCTTTATAAACCGTCGAATTTGTGTGAGTAATGAATTGGGCTCTACGTTAAGGCAATATCAAGATTTGAGAAATGTGTGCGTGCTTTACCGGTTGGAACTCAGTTTTATTATATTTTGTGTTAGTACAAAACAGTTTTCAAATGAGTTTTATGAGAGAAAAAACACTATGAGTTCTACGTGAAGGCAAATCAGTCATGTGTGATAAGACTTAGGTGTGTAATTTTGAGTACACATCGGGCATTGCTCTGGTAGCATGTAAGCCCGATTTCTTCTCCGTTCTGGTAACGTGAGAATAACCCATTCTGTGGCTATGCCACGTATACTTGGTGGCCGCTGCCACGTGTGAAACCCCATTTGGTGGTCGTTGCCACGTGAGAAACCCTATTGGTGGCCGTTGCCACGTGATACCCCATTTGGTGGCCGTTGCCACGTGAGAAACCCCATTTGGTGGCCGTTGCCATGTGAGTAACCCTATTGGTGGCCGTTGCCACGTGATACCCCATTTGGTGGCCGTTGCCACGTGAGAAACCCTATTTGGTGGCCGTTGCCACGTGAGAACCCCTAATTAGTGGCTGTTGTCACGTGAAACCCTATCCTGTGGCTATGCCACGTGTGTTTAGTGGCCGTGCCACGTGTAAATTTAACTCAGTGGCTATGCCACGTGTGTTTAGTGGCTATGCCACGTGTGAATTTAAATCAGTGGCTATGCCACGTGTGTTTAGTGGCTGTGCCACGTGCATTACTATTTCAGTGATTTTATCACGTTCATTGAGAAAGCGTTTATCGCATTATTTTCACATGCTTTGTTATTGCTCTGTACTGAGCATTTTATTTCATGTTTTCACATGATTTGAGACATGAGAATGTCGTTTTGATTACTTTCATGCTATGGTTTTCAAATGAGATTAATGAGTTTCACATACAAATAAATATTTTGTGATGTGCATTTTGGTTTATGAAATGAGTCGCTTACCCCCTTTACTGAGCGATTTAGAAGCTCACCCTATTTTCTTTCCCCTCAGATTTCTTCAAGTGAAAAGGGTTTTCCTGCGACGTACGGAGTAGTGGCTAGTGGAGGACTTGAGCTCTAGGCCATATATTGTATTTTGAGGTATCTTTTATCTTTTCATGTACCCAGACAATTACTGTAATTGCAGACACTTGATGTACAACATTGTATGGGATGTATTAGGATTAATTAACTTGGAATTGAGTAATGTATATGATACAATATATACTATATTATGATGAGATCCTAAGGCATGGTAATTATGATGATGTATGACACTGCACAGGAATGCACCCTTAATTGTGAATTAATGAGTAAAAAGTTTTAAATTAGCCCTATTTTCCTCACTTCCGGGGCGTGACAGAGTTTTCTTGGTATCAAAGCTTAGGGTGTCTAGTACTGTCAGTGTCGGTTAAGTGAAATAGAATACATCCCAAGTGTCTGTAATAGTCTGGTCATGAACTGAAATTGAGGATTGAGATTTCAATCGATTCTGATATGTACGCGTAGGAGACGAGTTAAGATAGAGAATGAGTGGACGACGAGGTCGTTCGAGGAGTCAGGCAGAGTCCCCTCCGCCACCTGTCCCACAACCAGAGAGTCCTAACTCTCGATTTAATCAGATTGAGACTGATGTGAGGCAAGGTTTTGAGCAGATGGCAGAGTTATTCGCGCAACACTTTGGAGTTAATGCCTCGGGTACTGCTCCTACACCACCACAAGGACCTCCCATACCCCCAATACCTCTCGTCACTTAGCCTGATGAAAGAAGTATGGTCCGATTGAAGGATTTTCTGAAGATGAATCCACCCGCGTTTAGGGGAAAGAAGGATCCTACAGAGGCTGAGGAGTGGCTGACGGAGTTGAGAATTATATTTGATTATCTGGGGTGCACCGATACTGAGAGGGTCAGTATGAGTATCTATATGTTGAAAGGGAGAGCTCGAGATTGGTGGGGTACTACCCAGGGTATTCTGATGTCCCGCCAGGATGTGATTGGTTAGGAAGAGTTTCAGACAGCCTTTAGGACCCAATATGTACCACGAGCCGCCTAAAGAAAGAAACAAGCCGAGTTTTTGAGTTTGGTACAAGGTGACATGTCTGTGGATGACTATGAGAGCCAATTCACAGCGCTATGAGATATGACCCAGAGACCTTTAAGAATGAAGAGCTCCACACAGAGAAATTTGTATATGGATTGAAGCCCATCATCAGAGATAGATTGATAGGGCTATGTATTACTGAGTTTGGAGATGCTCTGAGACGAGCACAAGAGATTGAAAGAGGAATTGAAATGGTACAATCCCAGAATAAGCTCAGAGCGGTGAATAGAGATAAGGGCAAGAGGCCAGCGATTTTCCAAACAGAGGCTCGAAAAGGTTCCTTCAGAAGAGGAAGGATTGAGGTACAGAAGGGCAGATTAGAGAGACCCAGAGGGTACCCTAACATTAGAGAGACCCCTCGAGATGTCAGGCCTGAGGCAAGGTTTTGCAGAAATTGTAGCCGAATGCATGAGGGAAGTTATACTTGGTCGATCCATGGATGTTTTAGATGTAGAGACATAGGTTACATGGTGAAGGATTGCCCTCAACCTCAGAAACCACATGTCTTAGAGCCCATTAGACAACAGCCTCAGAGAGTGAATCCCTCGAGACGGGCCACTGCTGCAGAGAAAGGAAAGAGACCTGTTGCCCAGGGACGTGTGTTTACCCTAGATAAGGAGACTGCTGACACTTCTGCAGAAACTATAAGAGGTACACTCTCTGTCTGTAATCATAAGGCTCATGTGTTGATTGATTCAGGATCCACGCATTCGTTTATTTTTGAGCATTTTGCATGTAGATTAAACTTGAAGTTTGAACCTCTAGAATATATACTACATGTAAATACCCCTATGCGTGAATCCCAGAGAACTGAGTTAATCTGTAGAGGATGTGAGATAAAGGTGGGAGATAGAGTGATGTTAGCAGATCTAATCATGTTGAATATACATGGGTTTGATGTAATTTTGGGGATGGATTGGTTGGCAACCAATTGAGTGAGTTTAGATTGCTACACTAACATTGTAACTTTCTCGCTACCTGAACCTTACAGTGTACGGTTGAGATATTGAGGAAATGAATATGTGGAATTCTAGTAAGTAAT